>CM057145.1:7350168-8033168 GCA_029964075.1 Patiria pectinifera
CATCGACGTTTACTCATACTACACTGCGCGTGCGACCCACAGTGCATCGGGATCATGCCGTCAGACTTATTTCCATATCGCAGGTCTTTACCAAACGCCGGCCTCGTTCCTTAATCGGCTCCTTCCCCTCCCGAAGATGCGCTGTCAATAATCAACAAAATTATACATGAGCCTTGTGTGCCTAAATTTGGTGTGTCTTTGTTAGGAAGTGGGCTACACTTATGTTTGTCGGTGAGCATCCGCCGTGCAGTATTTATGCACAGCGCCCTCATTTAACTAACTTTGGGAAGGGAGGGGCCTCGGTAGGCAAAAGGGGGTGATGAGCGGCAGCGGGACTCCTACAGTGCGAGTCAAAAAAACTATACACTTTTAAAATTGGCCATAGTTTTATTCTGTAGCAATATAGATAAGATATTTTCATATGTACTGTTACAGTAACGCTTCCTGCTTCTTTTGGTGACATTTTCCTGGATTAGTTTTCATGCATGACTGCACAGGAGGTCAGGGTTGGATAAGGAAGAAACAATTTAAAAGAACACAACCATTGTCTAACAAAGAGACAAAACAGGATTCCATTAGCTTTTAAACTTCGTGTTTATTTAAAACATTTAAATTAAATTAAAAAGGCAATTAAATTCCACGGTGTCTTAGTCCTCAACATGGCCACCATCTCGTTCAATGGACATAGCTGGGCTCGACGCATCATTCCTGCAACAGCAGGGCGCATCACCTCCCCGTCTTGTCGGAGAATGTCGATTTCACGAGTTATCCTTTCCTGGAAAGTCATCCAGATTTGCCTACTGAAACTCTTTCAAGCAAGATCCACAAATCTGAACTGATCATGCATTCCATGACCAGAACCAAGACATTGGTTGTTCTTTTAAATTGTCTCTTTCTTATCCAGCCCTGACCCGTTGGTTTTAATTGTCTCCTGTGCAGTCATGCATGAAAACTAAGCCAGTAAAATGTCACCAAAAGAAGCAAGAAGAGTTACTCTAAAAGTACATACGAAAATATCTTATCGATATTACTACAGAAAAAAACTATGGCCAATTTTAAAAAGTGTACAGTAAAAAGAGTAGGTGAAATTGAGGTCTTTTTTGTAGGGGTGGTATTTATTCTTATGTCAAGGGCGGATCTAGCTTTCAGGTTCCATATTCCAATAAGTTTGGCAGCATACACCACACTACTTGTGCGTGTCAGTAAATGATTGCAGTGAAACAAACGGCACTGAACATGATGTACAATCTTTTTGAAAAATAATCCTTCCCTAAATAAACCCCTTTGCATCTTGGTTAAGTCCATTGGGCAAAACGAACATTTAAAATAAGGTTACTATACTATACTATTTTATTTCTTGGGAAACATCAGCAACAGAAATGCACACAGCTGACCGAAGTTACACAAAAATACATATCGAAAGCTTTAGATGAAAAACAAACAAACAAACAAAAAACAAAAACAACATACCATTCAGCTCCCGAAGGATTACCCAAAAGAAACATTGTCGAGGGGTTCTCCAAGCTGAATGGTATACGTGAATACAAACAAAACACCAAGTAATATAAACTTCAGTGCCAAGCACCTTTGTCTTCTACGGCGTGGAAGTGAGCCAATAATTTGATGACTCACAACTCTCTAAACACGATCGATAACTTTGAAAATCAAGGAGCTCCTTCGAAAACAACGAATCCTTTTGCCCTGAGCTTTCCCTTTGCCCCACGCAGCTAAAAGTTTACAACTAGCGCGTCCAAAGTTACGTGGGAACCCTATCAGCTTGGCTGGTAAGAGAAATCCGATTGCATCTTAGAATGAGACAACATCATGCAGTCCAGCTCATGCCCCACTAAAATTCAATAACAATCGATGCCATATATTGACTGTCCAAAGCTGCAGATCATCGCGCATACAGTAAAGTTCGGACGGAGAACTACAACTGGCCATACGTTATTTTCACCACTCATGCATAGAGAGAACATAATTTATCCACATGCACAGCACTGAATCCTGCTATCGTTTGATATAAACCCGCGTGTGGTGATGTTCGTTTATATAACGCGGTCCAGCAGAGCAACTTAACTTGAATTGTAAAGCTGATTAACTCAGGTAAGATTGTGACTTCCCATAGACCTATTATGTGAAGTCGTCCTTCAGCGGTGCGTATTAACAACTGTTGGTTTTTCCAACTACATGTGTTCGACTTAATTTTGTAGATAGGCCTACACCATGTGATACTGACCTATCTCACACGTGAAAGAGAGGTGCTTGGTTCTCTGGTACCTCAGCACACTCTCTCGAGACAGTGTAGGCCTATAGCTAACATCAAGTTGAAGTAGCTCTGCATCATGCAAAACATCATATCGCATTTGTTGCTGTCTCATGTTCTTTTCCCGCTGTAAAAATGTAGCGAGTGGCTGCCTTCTATCGCACCGTCCAGCCATGCTAGGTTTTGTAGTTGAAAGGTAAATTGTATGGTTTTGTATCGTTTTTGTCTGGCTTCTTATTGCAATGATGTATGGCTCTCGCTATTGTTTAGAAATTTATTGCCGCTTATTGAGTCAGTTTGTTCAATAGTTTGGATGGTAAACTTTCATCGTGAGATGTTCGGTATTTCGTGCAGTGTAGTTAATACAGCGGAGATGGAATCGGCGACGTCTGCCGGAAATGAGGTGCCAATAATGACGGTGTGTAAACGGCAAACAAACCCATGAACTTTAGCAACCTTGTGTACCTTTATGAAAATAATATGCATCTGTATAGTAGCCAAATAGTTTGCTTTTGTCAACTATTCTTTAAGAGCATTTTTTTTTTTGTAAAATAGGAAAGTGCAGGGTAGGTACGTATATGAGTGAATAATAGCGAATAATGTGTGAGAGAGATCCATTTGCATGGACACGTGTCCTAAAACTGAGATAGGTTTTATGGTGGG
The DNA here is from genome assembly GCA_029964075.1 of Patiria pectinifera. Classification (NCBI taxonomy): domain Eukaryota; kingdom Metazoa; phylum Echinodermata; class Asteroidea; order Valvatida; family Asterinidae; genus Patiria; species Patiria pectinifera. Next base: position 7,353,098 of record CM057145.1, read on the forward strand.
TTGCTCTTTGTTGAGGTTTTGAAAACACCCTGTTGTCAAACCAGACATCTTGAACCACTTTCCTTTTATTTACCATTCCAACTGAAATGAGCGAATTGCATTTCCATCTTCCTTTCCATAATTACTAATAGACATTTGGGCGTACCTTAATTGTCTCACAATATACGTTACACCAGTCTTTACATGAGTTACACGCTGTAAAGTGTTATTTGATATTCAAAACAAAACCCTCAAATATAATGCACAAACGTAGTTATAATGAATTGAATTCAGTGTTTTTGAATCTAAAATTTACATTGGAATTCGGCATTAATGGCACGGCCGCATCTAGTTCCGAGGCCAACTTCATTTAGTTCATAACTTAAAGAGAAGATACAACATTTGCAAACATCAGAAAACGAAATGATCAAATTATCGCGAAATACCTTACTGGAATGTTAATGAATGACAGTCTAAAGCATCCTGTAAAATCGTGGCTCCTGGTGTGCTGACATTGTCAAGAAAAATGGTATTTATCCAATGCTGGTCGGCCGACCAGCGTTGGAAAAAACCGGCTAATTGTTTAAAAAATTGCTTCGAATTTTTCATAATTAGTTATTCCGCATTTTCTTTGCAATTGATTACACACCTGTGAAGAGGTACACGTCTGCTAGACTGATTCTCTGACCTTACAATTCCCCAAAGTCTATTAATTGCTCCGTTTCATCTTAAGTGGGGTCAGGGAACCAGACTGCAAGAACATGATTGGTTTTCTTGGTTTTTCCAACATCTACAAGCCCAAACGTGAAAAAAATTCATTTTAACAATATTTGCTATAACATACTAATCCTAATCCTAACTAATCCTCCAAATCCATCTATTTCTGAAAATTGCAGCAAAATTAAGCAAATGTTGTACATTCCCTTTAAAGTCAAGTTGTGTACATTGGAACACTATTGCTTTTACTTGGCATACATAAAATTTTTCACTCGTCTGTGTAGTAAAACTGTATATTCAGACGGCACCATTGATTCTCATTCGGCATATAGAATTAAAGATTGATTTTTTTTTGTTCGGTCTTCAAGCCTCTCCCCACTAATGCATGCATTTTGCATGTGTAATTGATTTCTTTTAATCCCATATCGCTGGGATCGTGGATGGATTAAGAACTTGTCAGTGGACCGTGGGGTCGGAACAACGGCTTTATCCTTAAGACCATGGTCCTATATTATCATTAGTGGGTGCGTTTGTAGTCCAGGCACAAATTACAACAGAAATGTTCTTTCACTACAATGCTTTCCATAAGGTCCCTAGAATGACATACTAAAAGTCCTAAGAAATCCAAGTGGTGGAAATATGCCTAATTTTGCCATGAGAGGGCCGCGCTGTCCTCTCGCCATATTTGTCTGTTTCTAGGAATGAACAACGGGTGCGTGCGACGTATTTCCATCACTGACTCTGCTGCACGACCAGGCCGGGTCTGTGGTGGTGGCTGTCACGGGCTAGCCCCGAGAATTACCGTAGAGCTTATAGAACGGCACGGGACTGACCCGAGTCGGCACTGACCCGAGTCGGCCCGGGGCTGACCCGAGTCGGCCCGGGGTTGACCCGAGTCAACCCGGGTGAGCTACTCGAACGGCTGTGCGGCTTCATGAGCAGAATACTTTGATCAATAATATAATTATACTTGCTAATCAAAAACAGTTGAGAATCAGCTAATAGCAATGTGTACAGTATGGTAGTTTGGCTGGTACCTTTTTCTGGCACTCAAAATCTTGTCCTTTACTATTTGCGTTTGGAAGCTGCATAAAATGGGCCCCGCGTCACATTAATTCTCAAAATTGGATGCTGTAACGTCACACCGACTCGCAACAAGCTGTTCTAATCTGCACTGTATTTTATATCATATGGTTGATTGGAAAATATTGACGTAAGTCTACAAAAAGGAGAAATAAAAAGACAGATTTAAGATGCTTGGGGGCCAACAATCAACAACCGTTTTCACTTTGGCCGTTGGCACCCTACTCTCACACGATGTTCTGGTTCGGGCTTATAGGCTACCCTCAATTTCGGCTAAGCTCCCAAACAATTGTATTTTTAGGTGACAGACATTTTTTTGGAGTCTTTATAACGAAATAATTGCATCATTTTTTTTGGTTAAATACACAGGGCCAGCGGATTCTGCCATGAGGTTTATGATGGACGCAATAATCAAACGTCCCGGCAATGTCACATTGGTAGTGGTATGCCTGATCTGGGCTGCTACCATCCTTTTGGTTATTGATACCAAATTGAACTACACGTTGGATGCGCGGCACAAAGAGTGTTCGTGCGCATCTCAGCAGGTGTCAACCAAGGACAGCAAAGATGAACAGGTCCAGACTCGAACCGTCGTCAAATGGCTGACGTACTGCCGCAAGGAAACCCCGGTGGACGGCGGCAGCGCAAAGACCACAGTCCCACGGAGTAAGGCTAGACGCACGCACGCGAAGAAAAGACCGCCCCTCGTCAACCCGCATCCCTACGACTTCACCATCACGAACGCGGACGCGTGCGCAAAGGGTGCCAATCGCAACGGTTACGTGGACGCCCTGTGCCTCGTGTTGACAGCTCCCGGTGACAGTTACACCCGCACGCTGATCCGCAAGACCTGGGCGAGTGTCAGACGCGTGAAGGGTAAGCGGATCGTCACCATGTTCCTCCTTGGGCAGAGGGACGAAGAGACACAGTTCGTCATAGGTCTAGAGAACAACCACTACCACGACATCATCCAGGAGAATTTCTACGACTCCTACTACAACCTGACACTCAAGACGACCATGGGACTGCGCTGGGCAGCGAGGTTCTGCCCCAACGCCCGCTACATCCTGAAAGTGGACGTAGACATGTTCGTCAACGTGTACAATCTCGTTGACCGCCTGGACACTGCCCCAACACACAACTTTGCGGAGGGTAACCTCAAAGACGTTACGAAACCCATACGGAACAGGCAGAGTAAGTGGTACACGTCTCCGGAAGTCTACCCTAACGAGACGTACCCTCCGTACCTGTCTGGACCCGCTTACCTAATGTCCGGAGACCTCTCCGCCCGCATCTTTGGTACGTCGCTCCGAACGAGTTTCCTACCATGGGAAGACGCATACGTAGGTATCATCATGCACAAGATCAAGGTGCAACTCAGCTACAATGCGAAGTTCGACAACTACCTGGATTACCGCAACGAGCAAGACATGCTTCGGAAAATTAACGAATGCATCACGTTTCATCTTGGAGAGGACAAGGAGGAGAACAAGGATAACATAGTGATGGTTTGGAACCGAGTGCGGATGCTCAACGACATCCCCGTTTTGGAGTAACCAGTCCCAGCAATCGAAAAACGGCAGACATTAGAACGTGATGAGGGTGGTTCCCCAAAGCGTGACTGTATATAAAATTATTGCCCATTTTTAAGAGACAAAAACAAGTTTTGCGTGATTGACCGAAAACACCAACTTTGAAGACATGAGTGTCGTAGCAGCTGTATCCCGGTATATGCGGCCACAGACAAATTGTTAATGACACAAAACTAGACGATGCACCTAATTTTTCTTTCGTCTTGCATATTAACTGATTAATAGATTTACAGCAAATTGCCCAACTAGTGACTTCATGACAAGTTCCCTTTTCGTGGCCCATTACATAATGTGCATCCCGATTTTATCGTGCAGCATAATTATATAAACACCTTTTAGAATACACAAACATAATGGAGTTCATTAATGAAGATTACGGATTTGCACAACTTATCAACTTGGACACTTTTAAATGTTTGACATCGGAATCTAGTCGAACTAATTATACTTAAGCGTGTACGTATTTGACACCTGGACCTACTTTATTGTACATTTTCTCGTGCTGTGCAGAACATGTCTAATAAGAATGCGGTGGTCACTTCTTGAGCAGTTCCTTGGTTGTTGATGTGTATACAGCAACAGGGGGTAGGGATCCGGAACCCTGGTCAGGCGACGGCAGCTAGGGAGGTAGGCTCATACTCAATCAGTATCCAGGCCCGGATTAAGTGATTCGTAGGCCTCCTTCTTTTTCTTCCTCCATGGTAGGCCCTAGGCACCAGTGTTCCGAATAATGGAGAAGGAAGGAAAAAGGAAGAGAGAATAAGAACAAAGTGGAGAATGTAAATAATAAACACCGCTGCTCAAAACTCCGCGAAGCTAAAATCCGGTTCTGAAACCCATGGCAAAAGATTGTACATTCTGTCATGTCGGCACAAGCTGCCGCGCAAAGTCGCTTCATATACGGGGTTGACAGCTACAGCTGTGCATATAACAAATATAAAAATATAACAAATTCCGCTATAGGATTTAAAGACCCTCCCCCCCGGAGTCTGGGATCAGGGAACAGGCCTAAACAAGGTATGCGCAAAGGTACTGAGCATGTACATGCAGATTTGCGACAATGAAATAAAAACATTATAGCTGGATTGAATTTTGTATTTTCGAGCAATTTTAAAAATAAATTTCGAACGATTTATACAGTACAAGCTCTCAATATAACAAAATTGATCATTCTTGCAATTGTCCTCTGATAGAAAAGAAAGAAAATAAAACAAAAAGTTATGTGGCGATGGCCAAGTCTTCAGGAGTCGGACTTATGACCCTAACTCAATGAGCCCCTTACCGACTTCCATATAGAACTCTTCTGGGACTCGGTACCCGGCCCACCACACCTCCTTCCCTGTCCATCCATGTAACTCGAAAGTCAGGCACCATAAAGGGAGGAAACGAGGTGGCACCCTAAGCCTTGCTGCCGAGTCAGCAAAAGAACCCCGTACCTATACGCAGACGCCAACCTGGACTTCGCAGACAGTCCCAACTTGTGAGTCAGCTTACCGACCGACTGAGCTAACTGCTGTTGGTAAATAACGACGGGAAATTAATACTCTTAAATGACAGAACCGCGGGCATCGAAAACCAAAACATGACACCAAGCGGGCTCGAACCCCCAACCCTGGATCCGCTGTCAGACAGCTTAACAACTAGGCTGTTTCAGTAGGTGCTTTTCTCTTTGCGTTTAAAACATAATCCTTATTTCCGCAGTGGGGGAGTGTGTTTCACAGCTGCACAACAAATGCATCAGCATCGCGCTATACACATGAATTACGTAACTCTTTTCTGCAGACCCATTGCCGCAAATGATTAATTAATTAGCCATAATTCCAAAAGCCTTTTATCTGTACTTATTTAATTTCTTAGGTATGTTCAGATTAAGTTGTTCTGTGCATGTACCGAGTTTCATAATTTTTCGTCACTCAATGGCCGAGATCTGAGGGGAATTGGGCGGACCCTCTCCCCCCCCCCCCTCCCGCCGGCTGCGATTTTTTTCTCGCAAACGACATCCGCAGCCATATTTTTAGCGCCCTCTACGATACTTTTTTGAAATGCACGGAGGTATATAATTATTTGTTTCCCCGCGTTTGGCGAGTAATGCGAGAGCTCAGCCGATAGAAAGTAGGATTTTGCACCGCGAGATTGCGGATTCGAAGCTCAGTTTTGCACCTGAATTTTTTTCTTTTTCTAACCTGAGGCTTTGGAGGATATTTTTTTAAAAAGAAATAAAGTCAGAATTTCATAACGTTCAAATTCCCCTTTTTCCCCCTAATTTTATATTTTCTTCTCATGTTTTCATAAAAGTTAAGTCCAAAACGCCATGGCGTTATGTGGATGTCGTTTGGGAGAAAACAATGCCCCCCCCCCCACCCGGCTGTGAGCCGGTCAAAATAAACGGGCTCTTTTAGGGTTAAACAAACACCAGATAGTTACATCTTGGATCAAGGCTATACAAACAGCAATATGACGACTGAAAATGAAGTAAAACGTGACATAAAATTGAGGGTTCCACTGGAAAAAAATAGCGACCTTTAAGTCAATGAGCTTCTCATTCAAAACTGCTACACGAGATCGTAAGCCGCGGATTTTTGAAAACGCAAAACTGGCACACAGTATGGACAACATTCGCGCATTGACTCATTGAGAACCGGTAAATCCTAGCAACGGATCAATGAGTTCGCAGAGGAAGACTTTCAATGGCGCATTTCGGCGCACAATTATATAACATTCCGCAGACACAAAAGGCTACTAATTCCCGTCCATTGTGAAGGGAGAAGTGCGGTGACCCTCCGAATATATTACATCGCATTAGTCATTGTGTACGATCAGAATGTTTCTGTGTTCGGCAATAGTGACAGCAGCGACGGATTTTCTCTATTAAACATGTAGTAAATATTCCGTGTGTATTTATGTACTGCAATGGGCTCGTAAAAATGTGGGGCGATCAGGCTCATTCGTGTATTAGTACACCCCCTAATTAGGAACACAAGAAATAGTATGCCTATAGTAATCTGAATCTTACTATTTTTATGTCTCCTGATTTAATGAAACAGCTGTCAAACAAATATCATCAAAACTACTCAACAAAAAGCATAAGAAGATGAGGATTGCAGCAAGAACGCATCATTAAAACCACCCTATTTCATAGAAGAATAATTATTATGTACAAAAACTAACACAGGGACATGAAAGGAACACAATGTCAAATTGAAATCGTAATTATCTTTGAGCAATTCTTAATCTCGTTCATGTTATCAAGACATCACTACAGGGTGAATAAAAAAAGGAAACCAAAATAGCAGGACCATTTCTTTTTCTCACAATGTTAGGGGATGTATGTGAATTGTTTTCGTTTTGCTGAAAGAACACTTACCATTTTTCTGTGATCCTTGGACAGAACTTTAAAACGGTGTTTGTGTTCAAAATTTCGTTAACTGGAAAAGTACATGAGTGATTTGAATGATTCTTGTACTAAAAGAAAGCTTATGAATTGGGCTTTCACATCCTTGATTTTGAAAGTGCAACATACAGAAGTTAGTTAAAAACAACATGATCCTGATTTGGGGGTTTCTTTTTTTTTTTACTCACCCTGTACATTCCGTTGACTTTGAATGACTCTTTGAAAAGAAAATTGATAATGACTGATAAATCGCATTCAAGTTAATTTGTTTGAATGATATTGTCAATTCAGATATTAGAGCATTTCATCGCAACAAATGGTCCACTTAAATGAACTTCTCGGCCTCGGTGTTTCCGTAGGTTTGTTAATTAAAATCATGTCGGTCTTGACTGCCCTGATGTATTGTACACTCAAATACGAGATGTAAATATAAAGTAATATTTTTGTGTGTACAAAAAATAAGCAGACTTGTTAATAAAAAAAATGCAAACTCGTGGTCAGCAATCACTTCCCGCTCTGGCCGTGTTGCATGAAATCGATTCCTGCCACAGTTGAAAAAAAATGCAACGCCGATGGCAAATATGGAACCCCGAACATTTGCTCAATTTTCCGGAAACAGACAGACGGACCATTCGACCGACCGACCAACAACCACCAAGTCCAAGTGACAAGTAGAAGCTCCAAGTAGACAAGTAAAAAGCTAAAACTGATGCAAATACAACGATAATCTAGGCTTAAATTGATAATGTCAACATTGATCGTGTTTTATTTTTGGAATAAAAAGGTGTTTGTTTTTTTAAAATTATGTCAACTGAGTTCTTTATATTAAATTTAAATAAAAATATTTCACACACAGTGGCGTAATCTGTGTCGGTGAGGGGTTGACTAAAGATCCCAAAACGTGTAAATTCGAAATGTGGGGGAGGGAGGGTCTTGGTCTTGCGCGGTTACATCCCTAAACCTTACATCAAAACCGTTCATTTAAAGCTTTGGTACTGTTCGTTCTCCGTTTACAGAACTCTGCGTATTTAATACTTGTGGACTATTGCAGAGTTTTTGCTCCACCACAACAATTCTTGGGGAGGACGATCCAATCGCCCATCCCCCGGTCGAAAAGTAGATGGGCATATCCTCTCACCCCGCCGATAGAATGACACGAGTTTATTTGAAATAAGATTGGCATCCGACATAATTATTGTCGTTAGGGTGTACGTTTCGTGTCATGTGAATATTAAGTCATTCACGATGGGATGTAGTGCCGTGTGCATTTTGATCGGATTTACATGTACGAGGATAAAAATAATACATTCAACTGATATATACACATTTGTACAATTAAATGATCGACTCACAAGTCGGATCGCAAGTCTGACCAAAACACAATAGATTTGACTCTTTTTGGGGCCGATCTTTAAATAAATTATTAATTAATATTTCACTAAACGTCAAGATGGAATGCTGTACGAGAAGTGATCACTCATCCAGAACAGGAATATCGTTCAACTTGCGCACGTAGTTCCAGACCATCAAGATATTCTCTCTGTTCTCTTCCTTGTCCTCGCCCAAATGGAAGGCAACGCTCTCGCTGATCTTCCGTAACGTGTCCTGCATGTTGTCGTAATTCAGGTAATTGGAGTATTTGCCATTGAACCTCGGTTCCACGCCGATGCGGTGCATAATGATGCCCATGTAGGCGTCCTCCCAAGGTAGGAAGCGCACGTTCAAGGAGGTGCCGAAGATGCGGGCGGACAGGTCCCCGGAGATCAGGTAGGCAGGCCCATCCAGGTACGGCGGGTAGGTCTTGTCGGGGTAGACATCCCTTGACGTGTACCACTTACTCTGCCGGTTTCTGATGGGCTCTGTGACGTCCTTGAGGTTTCCCTCAGCGAAGTTCAAGGTGGGAGCGGTGTCCAGGCGGTCCACGAGATTGTAGACGTTGACAAACATGTCCACGTCTACCTTCATGATGTAGCGGGCATTAGGGCATAACTGAGCGGCCCAGCGCAGGCCCATTAGTGTCTTGAGCGTGAGGTTGTAGTAGGAGTCCAAGAAATTCTCCTGAATGATGTCGTGGTAGTGGTTGTTCTCGAGCTCCAGGAGGTGTTGGGTCTCGGCGTCCCGCCTGCCAAGGAGGAACATGGTCACGATGCGCTTTCCCTTGACCAGCTTGGCGCTACCCCAGGTCTTGCGGATCAGCGAGCGCATATAGCTGTCCCCGGGTGCCGTGAGGACGAGGCACAGCGCGTCCACGTACCCGTGCTTGTTGGTGAACTGCTTGCAGGCGCCCGGGTTCTTCATGGTGAAGTAGTACGGGTGGGGGTTGGTGTGTTTCCAGCCGGGCGGCTTGGGCTTACCGGGCGGCTGCGCCGGCCGGTCGTTGGGAGGCATGCGCTGCGGTGTTTTCTCCCCTCCGGAATGCGACGGTTGCCTGCCCACTGTCGAGTTAGACTTCTCATGACGGCAGTATTTCAGCACCTTGACGATGGTTTTTGGCTTGCCGTCCTCGGGGTTACTAGCATTGGCCTGTGCCAGCAACAACGGGATTTCATCCGAATGTCTTTGCAGTCGGCAGGGACACTCCGCATCCCGAGAACCCCTATCTGTGTAGTTCCTTCGTGTGTCAATAACGAGGAGGATGGTGCCAGCCCATATCACGAACAGGGCAGCTACCATGAGTTTCCCCGAGCGGGTTATCAACGTCTCCGCTACATTCATCTTGTCTGCTCCTGATCTCACTCCGTCCAAGGCGAACACCTGCGATCTAATCAACACTGCATAATAGCAGCACTGATTTTAATATCCCGTTACGGCCGTCTAACGTACACCCAAGATAAGTCGGTACTCGAAGGCAAAGAAGAAAGCGTCATCCATTGCGAGTTTTAAGAGTTGCCAGAGGGCAGTTTAAACCTTATCCTCTTATTATCGCGGCCGACCATTTTTAGAAGGACGAGGTGTACACATGAAGATGTGACAGAAATGAGACGGATCAGTGGCGTGCATTGTACGATGGAGTTACATTTATCGATCGTCAGTACCGCTACGTCACGTAATCACAGCCCGGCTCAGCCCGGTCCACGCCTCTCAGCAAAGCAAAGCAAACTGGGGAACAAATGACGGCGTAATCTGTTCCCAAACAAAGTAGCATCTTCAGCCAACAACAGGATTATTACCTTCCCAACGGTGGGACAGAATTTCCCTCTCTGTGTGCAGAGCCATAACTATCACATGTGTATGTACGTGCACTGTTACTTTGGGTTTTTAATAATAGCAATGAATGGAGGGAACCACAGAGTGCACAACAATAGTGTGTATGGGTATCTCTACGCAGCTGACCCCTTACTTTTCTCTATTTGTATTTGGCCTTAACCTTTCCAGCCAATGATCACATTGTTAACGACCAAGCACCGTGCCTTTGCCTTTTGGATCCTTGGCGATCATAACAGCCTACCAATTTGTAAATAGTTGCTTTACCATCATGCAGTAATATGCTTTTATTTTATTATATTGTGCTGTGTTGTAATTGTAGCGTATGCAGGGCCCCTATGGAAAACAGTTTTCAACTGTTTGGGCACACCCTGGGTAAAATAATGTAGTAGTACATGTAGAGTAAACTATATGGCCAAAGATTTTTCTGCTTTTCTTTCTTTCATTTTCTTGTATTTCATGGCCGCGAATTATTTTGTGCTATAATTGGCCTGATTTGATTCTGATATGTGAAACCGCAAAATAATGAAAAAAAAAAGCAAGGGCGGTCAAGGTTTGTTCCTCGGAGATGGTGGCTGAGGCGATTAAGTAAAAAAAAAAATCAAGGCACAGGAATGAGACGATGTTGTAGTCATACGCATGGTGAAGGCATTTTATAAGCAAAGAGCTAAGATTATCAGAATCGTACGGGTTTTTTTTCAGGCGAGGAAACTTGTGATTTTTGTTTCAATAATAGTATGTAAATAACTATTGTGGGCATAATGAAAAGCGGTGCATATGGTTTCCCAACACTAGCCATACACAGCCACGCATCCTAACCACCTTTCCCCCCCTTAAATACACACTTTAAAACCGGTCAATATATTTCAACCCGGTGCCTTTCATTCGTCGCGTCTAAAATAGGGGCGGATCTAGCTGTCAGTAAACGGAGGGGGGGGGGGGGCGTGGTTGATATATTGGGGGGGGGGGGGTTTATGCCTGGGTTATGCCCCGGAAAATTGTGAAATCTATGATGATTTCTCTTGCATTCTAAGGCAATTTAAGAGTACATTGATAAACTTCAGCATTCCTTTTTATTATTTTTGGCCCTATTAGTTATGATGCAGGCCCTACCCTTCCTCTTTTATACGCTACTGAAAAGTACACTGCATATTCTCGGAAACTGATCATTTCTGATTAGCAATAAAAACAGCAACATTTAGAAATACAGGACGATCTGACATTCGTCTATATATGTTTTACAGGCTGAAAAATACTATTCCTTTCTATCATCCAAACTCTTCCCATTATCCTCATGTGATGTTGCTTTGGTTCAATTTTATGTTGCAAAACAAACAAAATGCAACGACGACGACTTACAGTCGAAGCTAAATTTAATAATTTATAAGTGCTAACTCGGTTTGTTTTGGCAGACAAAAAAATGCGGGGGGGAATAATATTGTATACTTTTAGATTTTTTCGGAGAAAACATGACAAAACTTTAAAAGATTTACCAATACAGGTTACCTGATTCAAAGGACAATTCATGCCCGCCGTGAACTTGTGCAAATGTGACAAGTAAAACATTTGCTTTTATTTATACAGCAACTGAAAAATGTCCGCGTGTCTAAGTTATCGTGTCTTGTGAACTGACATACATTAATCATTATTATACCACATTTGTACTTGTCGCAAAGTATAACCATTTTTATTTGAATTTGTGATGAGGGCTCTGTGAAAACAATGAAAGGTTTGTCCCAAGAATATTATTGTGTTTCTTTCACAACAAAATAACTTTGTATCTCTTGCCACAAACACAATGGAATTGTTGCATCTTCTATGAACGAAACAGCCGTCGTTTAAAAAAAAAATCGATTGTGATTAAGCTTATTAGAAATGAACAATTCTTCACAACTCGACTGTATACAATTAATTAGTGTCGCCACAGTCGGAATTGTGAGTCTGTACTAGAGATGTACTGAAGGCCTATAATTGCTTTATTTCTAACAGGACGGCCGACAATATAGGCCGCATAAAAATAAAATGTATTTCTTCGCCGATTACAATCACGTACGTGGGCACCGTTGACAATAGTCGTCGTTATTGAAGACCGTTTCAGACAAGGCCCTATTCTGTTGTGGTTACACGGGACCTTGTACAGTACATGTACATGTATATGTAAAGTACACGTTGCATGCCACGGCCTTTAATTTATTGTTGTGCCAACAGGTGAACAAACTTCTTCTGATATTTCCCCTTTCTTCCCTCTGCGCACCAGGCAGGCGGGATGCAGTTCTACGAAAGTCTGATTTGGTGCGTTCGATTAGCTTCCCCGTGTATACACAGGTTTTACTATTAGAAACGAGGTTAAAAATAAAGTAGGCCTCGGGGACGAGACTGTTGAAGACATGCATCAATTTAAAGCTTATTTCATCATCTTTCTTTTTTTTCTTGTTCAATTGGTGTTTTTTTTGGGGGGGGGGGTTAATCCGATAACTTTTGTGAGAAATTTCCATCCGAAGATGATCATTCATTTAAAAAACGATGCCTACGCTCCATTGCAAAATAGAGCGCTTTTAGTGCCCAAATTCATGTAAATTTCACAAAAGCACACGCTCACGGTCCTGTGCACGGATTCCACCCTTCTTATTTATTTACAAAACCCTCAAGTTCATGGCCCACACAATACCGAGGATTTTGAGGGCACGCAAATCATGATGGCCGGCGTAGGCAGTTTTGGACCGATTACTGGTCTGGACCCTTATTATACAGGTTTAACCTTGGGCACGAGCGCGCGAAGGTAAATAGAGAATTGTGTATAGTTGTCCTCATCACGAGAGGGCGCATTATCAAAACGGATTACCAAAAGGCGTCGTCGTTTGCAAATTAGAAGCCGAGCGATTGTCTTTGAATGAAAGCGTCCAGACAATTTTATCTGATTCGTCTTTCTTTCATCTGTGCGTATAGTGCAAAGTAACATCTGGTATTTTTCCAAGTACCATGTCAAGATGTCTTGGCCGTAGTCAGTGATCAATAGTGTGGCGAAACAGGGGTACAGGTATATGCAGACTTGTATAGGAGTCTAGGTCATAGGAATAATTTGTGCGCGTGATCTAGGACATCCGGTGCGTGCTTATAATGCCGAAGTGCGCGTGGGCCAATCAGCAATAAATTGTGCTGCGTGATCAGGAGATTAATAATTCATGGTGTACAGTGACCAATCAGTATCGCGTATTCGGAAGACTGTGCGCGAATTAGCATGCTTTAGCGTGGGGTCTTGAGATCATCTCGTTAGTTCGCAAGATGGCGTCAATGCAGTAGGAATGCGTTCTGGTGCTGTTGCCAAGTTGCAAGAAGCCAAGCTTCGGGGTTCAGGGACGAGTCAAGTCGCGGTGCCGTTGCTGGGGTCTTCGTTGCTGTTGCGTACTCCCCGGTCGGGAGTAGGAGCTCATCTCTGAGGGTGGACACTCTGGTGCGGCTGGGTTCGGGAGTTGATGCTCTGGGTTTAGCTAGCAGTAAGCTAAGTGTTGTCTAAGTTATATTGAGTGAAGTTGTAGCCCAAGGTCTGTTATTCAGTGTCATTATCTAAGATAATTGGGGACAAAGATTAAGATGGAATACTAGTTGTGAAATTAAGGCTGATTATTGTGTTTTGATTAGTGCTAGAACAAAAGGGCTAGGAGTTATAGAACTTGGTTCGAGAGGCTGGTGAGACTGTGATTCGGTGGTAGATTGCTTGTCGTGGGTTGGACACCATTCGGTGGGGTTTTACGACAGAGGCGATCATTGCCGTAATTATGCACCGAACTAGCTAGCCTGACGAGTTTACTCTTTGCCGTGCTCTGAGCACTTGTGAGGGTTACCTGTTTTGTGTGAGGATTATTGCACGTCAGATTTATGTTGTATAACTCACTCTGAGGGTAACTAGTTTCCCGTGAGGGTTATTGTGACTGCTCAGTTGGTGTGAGGGTTATTTTGATTACATGGTGCAGCCTGCTTGGACGCTGAATTGGGTTGAGGGTTACCTTTCCTCTGTGAGGGTTATTGGGACAGCTCAATCTGTTCAGGGTTATTGGAACTGTGACACAGGGATTATAATTGTATAAGTCAGTATCATGTGGTGCAGTTGACCATGTGAGGGTTACCTAAGGCTACGTTTACTACAAAGGGTGCAGTCGACCCTTGTTACAAGCAGTGAGGGTTACTGTCTATATGTGAGATATTCATCGCCTTGTTAATTGCTGTTAATTGTGCAGATTCTTGAATAAATCCTATCGATAATCGTCTTTGGAATCACTAGTCTCTGTGAGGTTTACTCAGGTTCACTGTGAGGGTTACCATGTTCACTTAGGGTTACCTAGGTCTGCCGTGAGGGTTACCTGAGTTCACCTTGAGGCCTATTGTCGCTACTTGTATTGCTCTAATTACATTCAATTGATTACTCAATCACAAAACGGTGGTATATTTCCACCAAACGAACAGCCCCTAGGCTTAGTCCGCCGTTCGTTAATTGTCCCCCCTTGCGTATGGGTAGCCGCTCACCCGTTCGTTAGGCTAATAAATATTTTTGTGGGATAATAGGAGTTGGCTAGAGTCCTGGGATAAATAAGACCAGTACCCCCTGGATTCTGCCAATCACCGGTTCCGCCACAAATAGTGTCAGGGGTCGGTTTCGCCACAAATGGTGTCAGAAGTGGGATATTTTGTGATTGTATAAATTAAATTCGTGTAAGTTGTGAACTTGTAATAAGAGAAATACAGCGAATTTGATTTTTTTGGTTATTGAGTGGACCTCAGTGAGGTACACTGTGAGGATAATTGGTCACAAGGTCAGTAGTTTGTGCTAACCTGTGTCGTTACTGGTTTCGGGTATTGTTTTGTTGTTGTATCGTTGGTTGTTGTTTGGATTCTGTTCAGGGCTGAGTTTCCTAGTCCGGAGGAAACGTCAGTATGAGTCAGGGCATCACTTTGGGTGAGGTGGACAAGGGTTCTGTCGATATCCTTGATGAGCTGAACCGCTCGAGAATGGAGGTTCAGTGGTTGAAATTGGAGAGAGCTCGTCTTTCTTCGGAGTTAGAGGCTGTCAAGGGGGCACAGCCTTTGGTCGAGGTAGATTCCGAGATAAGTCGGAAGTTTCCTGAGGATATTTCAGGGCATGTTTCATTTGAGGCATGGGATCGTTCCAGCGTTGGTGCATCGTCCAAGGTGGTTCCAAGGGACGCAAGGCACGCTGAGAGTACACCTTTGAGGTATATTCCCACGCGTAGTCCCTGTACCAATCCTTTCTTGAACCGGGAGGATGATTGTGCTATGGAGGAACGAGGTCTACACAGTGAGTCGTTGAGTTTTGCAACTAGTCCCGCTGTGGGGAAATCCAACGAGGTTGTTGGTGAGGTAGACTCGCCTGGAGTGGGCCTATGGCCACTTAAAAGGGAGTCGCGGTTGGTGGGTAATGAGGTGTGCGGTAAACCTCACGGTGGTGGGCCTAGCAGGCCTCCAATTACCCCCGATCGTTACAAGGTTCTTTGTGATGATTGTTGCCGCCGCCTGGAGGCGTGTAGGTATGTGAATCATTGTGAGCAGAGAGCCGGAGGTAAATCCTTGGAGTTTACCAAGGTGGTCGACTCTGACACAGAGAGGCGTCTTCTGGAGTTAGAAGAAAATGCCGGTCATCAGTCGAGGAAAATAGACCAAGTGGTTGAGCTGTTGACACAGCTTACCAAGCAAGGTCTGGATCCCCATGGGAAGGCGGAAGTTCCTCAGAGGCAGTCCCCAAAGCCTGGTAGGAAAACGCCTGGTGTGTTAAAGTGTTTCAGGTGTGGAGAGGTCGGTCATTTTGCACGGGCTTGTGCTAGACCTCGTAAACGTGGACTTGAAGCTGAGACAACCGAAGTCAAAAAGAGGCGAGGATCAGAGGGCATGTGCAGAGGTACTCGGCCATTGTCCTGTCTTCGGCCTAGGCATGGAATGTATGTCCATGGAGTTGTTAGGGGAGCAACTGGTAAGTTCCTGGTCGATTCAGGGTCGACCGACACGCTTATTAGCAGTCGAGTCTACCATGCAATTGCTGAGGAACTGCGGCCTTCGCTGGAAGCGGAAAAGGCCGGTACATGTATTCAACAGGTTGATGGCAGCCCACTGTCTGTGATGGGCGTTGCCTTGGTTGAAATACAGTTGGGTAAAACATTTTACCCGGTTCGAGCAATTTTTGCTGACATCAAGTTTGATGGTGTATTAGGCATGGATTTCTTGTTACCTACTGGAGGCAACTTAGATTTCCGAAGCCTGGAGTTGAGGTTAAACGGGGAACGGACTAAGTGCAAGAGCTGCTCTGGTGACCCGTTCATTGGCCGAGTAGGGGTGGTCCAATCCACCGAGATTCCGGCCAGCCATGAGGCTATTATGCCTGGTACTGCAACCAGTACTGCTGAGGCATTGGAACAGCCGGCAATCGTGGAGCCCGTGGAAGGCGGAGGCGAGTTGGCTAAGCGAGGGTTACTTCTAGCCCGGTCGCTGGTTGAGCCACAAGCCAAGACTCTCAAGCCGGGGATATTCAATCCAAAAGAGGAGAGTCGGGTTGTTCATAAGGGAACAACAGTGGGAACGACTGTAGAGTCAACCTCAACTTTGACAGTTGTTCCAGGTCACGGTCGTGTAGGTGAGGTCGGTAGGGACCTCCAGATTCACCTGCATGGTTTATATGACCGTGGGAAGGTCAACCTCAATGAGGACTATCATGCAGAGGTGAAGTCGTGCAGTTTGGTGGAATCTCCAGACGTGCTTTCCTCTGGTGAACATGATGTAGGGCGGTCTGATGTGGATGATGTGACAGAAATTGTTGGTGCATCAGAGAATGCCAAGGCGCACAAGAACTTTGCGTATTTGAGGTCTTTAAGTAGACGCTCTGGATTTTGTGGGAGGAGGAAATCTCCTGTGAAGAGGAGAGATCCCCGCTCAAACGGGAGTTGGTAGGCGAGAACTTTGAAGAGGTGGTTATGGGCTTGCTGGGGCCATTGCCCCGGAGGGACAGTGGCAACGTTGTGGTTGATGGCTTCTGCCCCAGTTAAAGGAGACGCTGGGCCGGGCACCCCGATTCCCGAGTCCAAGTGATCCTTGTCAACCCAAAACCTGATTGCGGCAGCTGATCCAGAACCGAGAGCCGGGAAAAGAGGGCGTGTCCGAGGTGGTTACTACGGATCCACTGGCACCGTCGTGGAGGGGAAGATCTTCCACAACACTCACGTCGATGGCGGCAACCGGGTATGCGAGGAGCTGAGCAAGCCGAAGTACAGGAAGCCTGTGGAGCAATCCGGTACAGTTCGAGCATACGTGGGACGATGGACAACGGCGCGTTGGGACAACATGTACATATGAACTCTTAATAAGCATGCAAAATTAATCTTAAATTACCTGTACTATATGATGTGATTCTGGTATTTTCCCATTGATTCTATAGATTTTCTAACAGTGTATATAGCTTGTTGAAAGTTACTTTGGTTTTTCTGCATTAAAAGTTTCATAGAATTTGCTAAGTTTCGATAAAAGACACGATAAAAGACCAAGGACATTTTAATTGTATAATTGGAACGTTAAGCTACGATCAACCATAATTAGACTGGATAATGTCAGATATTTCCTGTTGTGTATGTTTAGGACTTAAGGATTAAATTGTCTGATTTTTGCTGTGAGATAACTTTAGAGTTAAAAGGGAGTGGATTTATGGAATGTTAAATATTAGCGAGGTTCAGGTAAACCTCACATGCTCTGTATTTTAAAATTAAAGTGTTTACACTCTTCGTGATGGTTGTTATTTACTGCATTACCTCACATCAGTGAGGGTTATTAGGAATGTGTACAGTTTATACCAGTTGATAAATTACATGTGGGGTCAAGTAAACCTCAAGGGTCGGCGAGGTTAGTAAACCTCATGTAGTGTTTGTGTTTATAATTGTATAAATTTATTCAGGCCTGTTTCGCATAATTTTGTTTAAGCTATTTAATCCGGGACGGATCAAGCTTAGCTGGGGCCTGTGTGGCGAAACAGGGGTACAGGTATATGCAGACTTGTATAGGAGTCTAGGTCATAGGAATAATTTGTGCGCGTGATCTAGGACATCCGGTGCGTGCTTATAATGCCGAAGTGCGCGTGGGCCAATCAGCAATAAATTGTGCTGCGTGATCAGGAGATTAATAATTCATGGTGTACAGTGACCAATCAGTATCGCGTATTCGGAAGACTGTGCGCGAATTAGCATGCTTTAGCGTGGGGTCTTGAGATCATCTCGTTAGTTCGCAAGATGGCGTCAATGCAGTAGGAATGCGTTCTGGTGCTGTTGCCAAGTTGCAAGAAGCCAAGCTTCGGGGTTCAGGGACGAGTCAAGTCGCGGTGCCGTTGCTGGGGTCTTCGTTGCTGTTGCGTACTCCCCGGTCGGGAGTAGGAGCTCATCTCTGAGGGTGGACACTCTGGTGCGGCTGGGTTCGGGAGTTGATGCTCTGGGTTTAGCTAGCAGTAAGCTAAGTGTTGTCTAAGTTATATTGAGTGAAGTTGTAGCCCAAGGTCTGTTATTCAGTGTCATTATCTAAGATAATTGGGGACAAAGATTAAGATGGAATACTAGTTGTGAAATTAAGGCTGATTATTGTGTTTTGATTAGTGCTAGAACAAAAGGGCTAGGAGTTATAGAACTTGGTTCGAGAGGCTGGTGAGACTGTGATTCGGTGGTAGATTGCTTGTCGTGGGTTGGACACCATTCGGTGGGGTTTTACGACAGAGGCGATCATTGCCGTAATTATGCACCGAACTAGCTAGCCTGACGAGTTTACTCTTTGCCGTGCTCTGAGCACTTGTGAGGGTTACCTGTTTTGTGTGAGGATTATTGCACGTCAGATTTATGTTGTATAACTCACTCTGAGGGTAACTAGTTTCCCGTGAGGGTTATTGTGACTGCTCAGTTGGTGTGAGGGTTATTTTGATTACATGGTGCAGCCTGCTTGGACGCTGAATTGGGTTGAGGTTACCTTTCCTCTGTGAGGGTTATTGGGACAGCTCAATCTGTTCAGGGTTATTGGAACTGTGACACAGGGATTATAATTGTATAAGTCAGTATCATGTGGTGCAGTTGACCATGTGAGGGTTACCTAAGGCTACGTTTACTACAAAGGGTGCAGTCGACCCTTGTTACAAGCAGTGAGGGTTACTGTCTATATGTGAGATATTCATCGCCTTGTTAATTGCTGTTAATTGTGCAGATTCTTGAATAAATCCTATCGATAATCGTCTTTGGAATCACTAGTCTCTGTGAGGTTTACTCAGGTTCACTGTGAGGGTTACCATGTTCACTTAGGGTTACCTAGGTCTGCCGTGAGGGTTACCTGAGTTCACCTTGAGGCCTATTGTCGCTACTTGTATTGCTCTAATTACATTCAATTGATTACTCAATCACAAAACGGTGGTATATTTCCACCAAACGAACAGCCCCTAGGCTTAGTCCGCCGTTCGTTAATTGTCCCCCCTTGCGTATGGGTAGCCGCTCACCCGTTCGTTAGGCTAATAAATATGTTTGTGGGATAATAGGAGTTGGCTAGAGTCCTGGGATAAATAAGACCAGTACCCCCTGGATTCTGCCAATCACCGGTTCCGCCACAAATAGTGTCAGGGGTCGGTTTCGCCACAATAGCGATACATGTAATTGCATTGTTGTAAAGCGCCTTGCAAAATTTTTTTTTTCTACTTTCTGTAACTCACGTCTTGGGCAATTCGTAGCAATGGGGGCGTGGCCATTTTATGTAAATTAGACCGTTGGTATGGTGTAAATATGAATGAAATCGAACATAACGGCAGTTCCCATTATGATACCCCAGTAGTTGCGCGCTCGCGCGGAGGTATCACTACGTTGCATAATGAGCGGTGCTTGATCACCGCGCGTAGCGCCTATGTTAACATCCGTCGCGCGAACGCGTGCCACTGCCCATTTCTCGATCGCTGATTGGTCCCCTCGGAAAGCCAAGGGAGAAAATAGAGAAAAACTTAAAGGGACACTGGTCCTGGAACAGCCCAATTGGGCTACAAAACGCGCTTTGAACGAGATAATGTTAATCGGAAAGAACATTTTAAAAGTCGGATATAAACATCCACACAACTATCCTTTAAAAACTGGGCGTTTTTGTTTCATTCCTGTATCATGCATGCGAAAACGAATTTTTGGGGTCCACTTTTGCGACCCCATAAATTCGAGCTGTTTTGATGCTAGTTGTGATTTCATTCGTAAAGTGTTCACCTTTTGCGGACGTTGAAGAAACCATTTTTTTTTGCATTGGCGATTGGTCACCGCTGTTCCCGAGACACACAACGTGTGTGCCTAGACATGAGCCAGTCTTCCCACGTAAACAGAGCTGCACTTGTGGCGAGTGAGCAAATGCTCCCTAGTTCTCCATAGCGGCGGCGGCGGCGGGGCGGCGGAGTGAGTGACGAATTACCCACGACGTTAGTGCGAGTATGCGCATTATTGTTGTGCCATCCGAGGGTGCACAGTGCACGATCCACTATCGATCACTAGCGTCTTGGGCCAAGACTATATCAAGATAAGTTAAGCTATAAACAATGTCAACAAGCGTTCAAGAGGTTCGGATGTCCAAAAAATATGGTAGTGATCCGGAGACTTCATCCTCACACGGAGTGATATACTTTATCGATACTGAACTTTACCATAAACTCAATTATTTAGCAACTGTTGCATTAACTTTTAACCAGAGCTGCTGCTGCTGTTTTGCCATAGTCCTCATAGAACCGTCGGTATTCTCTTGTGTGCCTTTGCTCTTGCCACGGCTTCAAAAAGATGATGAAAGGGTATAAGAACCCAACACAATTAATCTCATACTTCAAGAGTAAAACAACAGCCGAACCATCGACCGAAATGCAGCAGCCACTTGATAACTTCAGGTTAGCACCATCACTAGTGTTATCATACTTTATAGGCTTTTGGAGCTGGTGAATTAAGGTACCGGAATTATTTTACCACAAGTAGGTCATACTCTGCATGAGTGATTGAACCTGGGACCTCTCGATTTACATTGTGCCACAAAAATACCTGTCGGTTTTTCCGACATTGGGAAATTGGAGTAATACATTGCACAATAAATACGAATTCCTCTCATTAAACGGATGCCTGCGTCCGAAAACACACCTTATTGGTTGTCTTCAATTCTCAACGTTTCTCTCTCTCCATATTTAAGCTAACGGAGTGGTTACACAAGTTCATACAAGGTAGGTGTCTCAGCTGATATGGAAATGCAATTGTTCAGTTTGTAGGTTTTTTTCACTCAGTGTATTATATTCATGAAGCTTAAAGTCAATGAAACTGAATGCAGGACAGGTGATGAAGTCATTGCGGACTAACAGTTACAGTGACTAACAATACAAACTGTAGACAGCAACTCAGACATATGTTCTCATTGACCATTCTCAATAATGTTTAAAACAAAGCGCGAGTGCACAATATAAGCTCTGGCCCGGCTCCGGAATATCTCACTTCATTTTCAAAATAGACGCGCATGCGCATCGATCGAGACAATGGGGCGTGTTCCGAAAACTTTCGCAAAGAGTGAATTTACTGACGACGGCGTTGCATTTGGTCAATTTTTGACCAATTGGTAGTTATATTTTACGGGGAACTTTGGGGGCTCGTTTTTGGTCAATTTTCCGGGAACAGACCTACCGACCGACCGACTGACTATGAAGTGACATGCAGAAGCTCTTCCTAGAGCTTAAAAATAAAGAGTGCATGGGGTATAGACAAAAAGGGAACGTGGGCGCTCAAGATATGTCTCCTTTTCTTCCCCGAATTGAAATAACTATTGCAGCAATGCCATTGAAAAATAAGTGACCTATTGACAGATTTGATCTACTAAAAGACATTACATTCTCAGATTCCAATTCATCATTTTAACTGATTTTTTACTCCTTTGTTGTAGAAAGATGGCAGAAGCTGCAGCCAAATCCGTGCTGGGTACGATCAGTCAGGGGCACCTCGAATGCCCGATTTGTTGCTGTCGTTTCACCGATCCCAAGATGCTGGACTGCCTGCACAGCTTCTGCCTGAACTGCCTTGAAGAATTTATCAGCAGTCAGCCACTAAAGGCAGACGAGATAACTTGCCCAGTTTGCAGGCGGGGAACTGCGGTACCAGACACTGGATTGCAGTATCTACCCAACTGCTTTTTCTTGAGTTCCCTCGTCGATGAATTCAACAAGCAGGAGCGGTTAATAGGAGACGCGTGTTACAACTGATAATGTAGTAACCAACCGATAACGTATCACCAACCGATAATGTATCACAAATTGACCGATACTGTATCACTAACCGATAATGTACCAAAAATTGACTGATAGTGTAGTAAAATTTGTATCCGATAATGTATCACGTGTCGACGGATAATGTAACTACAAAATAACTGTATCCGATAATGTATCACCACGGAACGGATACTGTATCAACCGATAATGTTTCATAAATCAACCGATAATGTATCAGTATGGGGAAAAGGTGTACACAAATGTTTGTTTTATGTCCGATTATCCCGCCCCACGTTTTGACCAGGGAGGGGGGTCTGGGCTAGTTGATCACCACCACCCCCATTATTTTGTATTTAGAGAAAAAGGGCAGATTTTGAGGCATTTTTCAAACTTTCCAACCGACGAAATGTATTAAATAGTACTGAGAAAGGGAGAAACAATACAAATAGCTTGAAATGCGCTGGGACGTCTGTATCATGAACAGCGCCCCCAGTGTCATGTGGTCTCCAGCAAGCCCCCCCCCCATTTGTATTTCACGGCCAGGACTTCTTTTTTTTTTTAGCTATCCCCCATCCCCAAGTCCCAAGCACAGATTTACGCTACTATTGCAGGAACGGATCCAGGAATTTTCGCGGGGGGGGGGGGTTCATCAGTAAAACAATTTGAAAATGTACACAGGATTGTTTTTCCAGACACTTGGCCTCCGTAAAATCAAAAACTTGGGGAAGGGGGTATCATATTTCAATAGGGGACGCTGTTCAAATTTGACAATTTTTAACTCTGGATTACAGAATGGTGTAAAAATACACCCTATCTAAGCTGCCTCCGTCCGTATTTTGAACAGGCGGACATTAGGCCAAAAAAAAAGTCTCCGGTTTCTGGTATGCGCGCGCGTCGCCGTAGCCATGCGCGTCGGCAAAATGAAAAAGTTTTTTTTTCAATGAAAGATGATGTCTCAAAACCGCCAAACTCACTGGTTTGACTGGAATCCTGCTGCTGCACAATTTAAACGTGTTTTTAGATTGGGTTATGGTCGAGAATAAGCTTTATGTGGCCTCTCTGGACTCCCATATATTTGCACCATGTTTGCACTAAGTTTAGTCGGGCACCATTTGCAGTCATCAGCACACATTTGAAGCAAAAAAATCAGGTAAAAAAAAAAAAAGCCGCGTCGCCGCACCGCTTTTTGGGCAAGCTCCATACCAGAAACCGGAGACTTTTTTTTTTTGGCCTTATACCAGTATTTTTTTTTTTTGGGGTCACAGCAGAGGGGGTGCATTTTTTTTAAGGAATTTGTATGCAATTTGTTTTGGGACACAGCTGCCCCCCAAAAAAAAAAGCCGGGGCATTATTTTGTACGGTACAGTAATATTGTGTACATGATTGTAGGATTTTATCAGCGCTCACCGTTGAAAATATGGCACGACCCCCTCATCCCCTCCCCCTCATCCTCCCACCTCACCCCCCCCCATCCCCCCACTAAATGAGCAGTAATGCTGTGATTGTGCCCTTTTCAAATCTGTAAGAAAAAAAATCGACTGGGGTCGACAAGGGACCCATGAAACTTGATCGCATCTAGACTATCTTCGATGATTGCCGCCTAAATCCGGTAAACTTGTTACATTGTATCTTTTGTGACAGCTTAAGTTACATGATCATTTAGGATGGTAGTTTTGCTATACACATGCCTCGCCACTAGTATGTGTTCCCGGTTCATGCACAGCGCGTATTTTGAATGATGCAAAGTTATTGGGGGAGGGAATAGTCTGGGAGACCATCGCAAGTTAAATTGAACGTATGCACGCCCCGACTTTGCCTGGCGCTCATGCAAAGACGCTGCTGTTAATAGCCACATTCTGGCACATTCTGGAAGCGGTGTGGAACTTTGCGCGCGAACCAGTACAGTACAGTACGCACATGCCGTGTCCCGTCCATTAATCTCCATACGGAAATCAATGGTCCCGTACGTCCATGGGGCTCTCAAAAGTGGTAAATCGCGCCCTCTTGTGTCGCAGCACGGAGCCCATATGGAGGCCAAGTGTACGGAGAAAAGAACTTGTCCACATTTCGGCGCGGATGTGCGAGTGCGGTTAACCCCCCCCCCCCCCTTGACATCAAAAGCTGGATACGCCACTAGCCTAGGCCCACTTGGAAGTAGAGCGTCTCCAAACCAGAGCAACTCACTACCTCCCAAATCAAAAAAAAATATTCTTAATGATAATCATAGTAAAGGCACTTATTAGACTTTAATTAATTTGCAATATTTCCACCTTTTCCCAATACTGATACATTATCGGTTGATTTTTGATACATTATCGGTTGATACAGCATCCGTTCCGTGGTGATACATTATCGGATACAGTTATTTTGTAGTTACATTATCCGTCGACACGTGATACATTATCGGATACAAATTTTACTACACTATCAGTCAATTTTTGGTACATTATCGGTTAGTGATACAATATCGGTCAATTTGTGATACATTATCGGTTGGTGATACGTTATCGGTTGGTTACTACATTATCAGTTGTAACAGACGCGCCAGCGGATACTCCAAAGTGTGAGGAATGCGACGAAGGCTTAGAAGCCGTCTCAAGATGCTTAGACTGTGATGGGAATATCTGTCAGAAAAGTCTGGATACCCAGCGGAAGAAGAAATCTACTAAGAAACATCAAAGCACAGCAAAGGTACCTCTGGCTGATTGTCGCAAGAAAGATACACCGCAATGTAACAAGCACACTAATCATGAACTGTGTTTTTACTGCGAGACATGCAAGACGTTGGCATGTGCAAAATGTGCTGCCATAGACCATCGAACAGCGGAGCATGAATACATAGAAGTCGCAGATGCCATACGATGGTACCGTCAGGATGTCAACGAGATTCTGCAAAGGTTCGACAAGAGCAGGGATGAATTCAAACTCGCCGATGATTCGTTGCAACGTGCCAGGAACAGGCTGAAAAACATGGTTGCCCAGGCCTGTAAAGACATTGGCACCAAAGAGGAAGAAGAGATTGAAAAGATCAGAAACAAATCTCGCCTTCTCAGAGACAAAGTGACCCAAATCGGAGAAGAACAAGATAGGAAATTAGAGGAAGTCCAGAAAAGCAACCGTGACAAGATGGAGCGGGCCGAGCAGATTGTATCGACAGTCAAGGACTTGATGCAGCAAGCTGACGACTTTGAGCTTTTGGATCTTAAACCGAAGGTGATGCACAACTTAGAGTTCCAGGAGGAACTCACAGTGGAGTATGCACAGCATGAGCTCTCTTTCATTGGGGTCAAATGTCAGGATGTCGTGGCAGATACAGACCTAGGTGAAGTACTTCAGGAAGAATGGCAGTTAAGGGAAGAGATTTGTGATGCGGGGCCGGGAAATGGAGAATTTCAGTGTGTTGCAGGCGTTGCGTGCCTAATCAACAGTGACATTGCCGTAACTGAGATAACGAAGCGAAAGTTGATAATGTTTACTTCCACTGGAGAGTAGAAGTGTCGGTCAGGAAAATGTGCATAACCCCTGGGGAGTAGCTGCGACCACCGATGACCTAGCTACTTCTGGTCACTCATAAAAAGTACGTAAAGGTGTTTGATTCAAGTCTAAAATTCATACGCGAGTTTAAACCATCAGTGAATGATTCAGACGTTGATTCAGCGAGTCGTCTTACCGATATCTCTGTGGACCAGAAGAATCGGATAGCAGTGGTAGACAGCGGCAAGAAGCTCATATCTCTCCACAAGCTGAACGGGTCTCTGATAAAAACGATTCCACATGATATGGTTGGTTACGATTTGGCCATTGGCATTCAGAGACGCTTCATCTTCACAAACTACACACAGGGAACTCTGATTTGCACAACCTGTGCAGGAGAAGGGGTGTTCCGTGTTAGTACTTCGCGTGAAAGGCACCCTGGGAAACCCTCTGGCGTGTGCTGCGATGAAGCTGGGGACATTTATGTTTCAATTCATCCCGAAGGCAGTGAAGGCGGTGAAGTCCACCATTATTCAGCCGAGGGTGTCTTCATTGAGCGGGTACTGGTTCGTGGACTTTATTCTCCCCCTTGGCTTGGCATTCACCCCATACGGCGATCTCGTGGTCGCTGACAGGCACTCGGTCAAGATCTTTCAGCGGGCCCGTGAGCGAGAAGCTCTCCTGATTTGAATATCAATTATCTGCCAAAAAGGAACACGATAAGCTGACACCGGTTTGACGTCTAAGCATTGTGCCCCAAGTGTCCTGCTGCGATCGCGCGGTTTAACTCCAGTAACCAAAGCGGAGAGTCTGGGTGTGACTGCTCATATTTGTGTACTATGTACAATCCAATATGGAGTTAGTTACTATTCGTGATGCTGTAAAGTGTCACTCTGTGAACTATGTTGCAGAAATGGGAATCAGTCCTTCAAACACATCCACATAAAGCGAAAGCCAAAAACTGTACTTTACTAACCAAAGCGGTTGTCGAAATTGTGTTTTTTAATCAACAACATGTCAGGTCTTGAACATTTTTCTCTGGATTTTGAGAGATGATTATATTGTAAGTGAATAAACAAAGTAAATGATCCCTTAGACCTTTTTTGGTAACGTGTGCCCGGGAATTCAGTTTGGTGCATTCGTTTAGAAAAAATAATGTTCAATTGAATTGGGCAGGTGTATTGGTTGGATATTGAATAGTGTTAAAACAGTCTAAAATGACGTACACGAGTTATTATGGCTTAAGTCACTACCGACCTTCTACACCAAACAGAGTTTTATTTTGTTTCATTTGTAAAATAGCGTGCATAATGTTTGCCACTGTGTTTGCCTGTATTTCATAATTATAATTATTACCGGATGTCATTTTTTTTCTGACCGTTCTATTTTGATTGAATCGATGCCACAACACTTAAACGGAATGTACACAAATTGGCTAGTGTAATTTTAAGAAATGAACTATTTGAGTTAGTATAATAGATCAAGTGCTGTTACACTGACATGTGTAAAGTTTTGTGTTCAAAAATGCTGGAAAACCAAGAAAAACACAAATGTTCAAGTAGTCTGGTTCCTTGACTCCACTAAAGATGAAACTGGATCAATTTATAGATGCCGGAAATTTGTAAGGTAAGGGAGCCAGTCTAGCTGGCCTGCAACGTCCATGAACATGAAACCAATAGCAAACAAAATTTGGTAAAAAACAAAATGGTAAATTTGGAACAGTAGTTGAAAAAAAGTTAGTTTTTTCCAACGGTGGTCAGCCGACCACTGTTGGAAATTTATACAAAATACCACTTTTCTTGAAAATGACTTTACACCAGGTGCATTAATTCTACAGGATGCTTTAGACTGTTATTTATCAACATCCTAGTAAGGTATTTTGTAAAAATGTGTTTTGTTTTTCGATGTTCGCAAATGTTGTATATTCCCTTTAAACACAAGCCAGAGTAAGACCGACTGATAGGGTAACACTAACACCATTATTGCCAGTACAGTCGTGTCATCACTGTAGGCGTTGAACAGAAGGGCATCAGCCTATTTGTGCTATGGCCGACACAGTAGGAGGGCGGCATTCAGTTTAGGTAAATTCTTTTGTATTTACCCAAAATAAATAGCGCCCTCCTATTGTGTCAGCCATAATCACAAACAGGCTAATAACAGGCGATCCCTGAGCACAAGTACACTGCATGATCGAGTCGCCTTTGAACCTTTCGATGTGTGTTGTGCTACGTGATGAGCAATAACGGGTGAACATTGCACAGTACATGCACAATCCGTTCGATTCGTAACACGGAAAATCTGTCATCACACAGCTAGCTACATCCTTTTATTATTATAGCGCCCATCTAGTAAGTGTGACCGTTAAACAATCCTCAAATGTGGTGAAGTTGATCTACTGGTACGGTCCTGCAAGCACATCAAAGGTGAGTGCCAAAGATTGTAAAGGAGTACAGTTTAATAATTTGACTTTAGTTGTGTGTTTTTTATTCTGGAAATCAGCCATGTTTTTTAGTTGTTATACACATTACCATAGCCGATGCTAGGATAATGCAAGAAGTACGAATGCCTTTAACCGCGTGGAATTGACATGTGGAGTTTAACATGACACACTGAATCACGACTGGACACCAGTTTGATGAGACAAAACTGATGGATAAAGAAACTTACAGGCTATCTACGAAGATGCAAATATACTGGGCTTCTCTGCAATATGCAGTCACCAGCTGGGGGTAAATAAACTGCATTAGTTCTCCCAGAATTGAGCATTAAATTGGGGTTTGAATGAAAGCAATCTAGTGAGTATATTGCCTGATATCTGGCAACGGTGACGTAAATGTTAGTATTGAGTTATTTCATTAACTTTAGCACGGTTATAACACGCTCATGCAGTTTAAAAATGAGCAGTATGTTAAAGCACGATATGTTTGTGTTACGATGAAGTAAACGTGCATTTATACATAACTCATGGTTTTGTTATTGTACACATGTCAATGGCACAGCCACGGGGCGCCCAGCTGTACGCCCCCGTCATTTCTAGAGGTGGTCCCAGTTTAACACAACAAACGGAAAACCAGTGGAACACCAGAAATTATCTGAAATAGATAAACGACCACACAAATGTACCGCCGGTACCCATTTCAACATTACAACTGGAGCTTATCTATACTGAATCATCGATTTCTGACATACACAGTGTGATCCAGAAGAAGTGAAATAAGTGACGTTTTTTCTTCATGAAAAGCAATCAAATTTGATGCACCAATGAAGCATGTCTCAAAGAGCGTGTTCCTCCACTCATCTGAAAAAGAAAACAAACACTGAAAGCGATCTGCGCTATCAGAAGATATGCACGTTTTACTAAAAGAATATATTTTTTTATTTCAATAGAATGCCATTGGAAGTGAGAATTACATTACAGGCAACCAGTCAGATACAAATGAGATTTAATCATTTGAGTCAAGACTGAAATATTATTTTTACTGTCAGATTTGTGTTTTGAATATGAGGACCAAGTCAATTTTTATATTTTTTTATGAAATGGATCCAGCCACATATATATAATTATTTTATTATTATTTTATTAATTCAGTCACTTTTTTTTGACTCGCCCTGTACAATTCCCCCCCCCCCGTTTTATTTGTCTCTTAAACGATTCTTTGGAGACCAGTAACAATAAATATTGTATGGTGACAAGATGACACAGTCATTTGATTTACTCTTTTGTTTATAGAAAATGGCGGAAGCTGCAGCCAAATCTGTACTGGGTACGATCAGTCGAGGACACCTCGAATGTCCGATTTGTTGCTGTCGTTTCACCAATCCTAAGATCCTAGACTGTCTGCACAGCTTCTGCCTGAACTGTCTGAAAGAACTCGCCAGCAGTCAGCCACTAAAGGCAGACGAGATTACTTGCCCAGTTTGCAGACGGGGAACTGCGGTACCAGACACCGGATCGCAGAGTCTTCCCAACTGCTTTTTCCTGAGTTCCCTCGTCGATGAATTCAACAAGCAAGAGCGGTTGCTAGGAGACGCGCCAGCTGATACTCGTACGTGTGAGGAATGCGACGAGGGCTTAGAAGCCGTCTCAAGGTGCTTAGACTGTGAAGGAGACATCTGTCAGAAATGTCTGGATATGCATCAAAAGATAAAATGCACCAAGAAACATCGGATCGTCAGCTTGGATCAAAGCAGAGCAGAGGTACCAGGAAAGAAAGATTACCCGCAATGTAACAAGCACACTAACCAGGAACTCTGCATTTATTGCGAAACATGCAAGATATTGACGTGTGCAAAATGGGCTGCGTTCGATCATCGAACAGTGGAGCATGAGTACAGAGAAGTGGCTGATGCCATTCTATCGTACCGTCGGGATGCCAGCGAAATTCTGAAAAGGTTCGACAAAAGAAGAGAAGAATTCAAAGTCGCCGACGATTCACTGACGCATGCCAGGAACAGGTTGAGAATCAAGGTTGCACGGGCTTGTAAGGACATTAGCGCCAAAGAGGAAGAAGAGATTGCAAAGATCCGAAACAAATCTCGCCTTCTCGGGGACAAAGTAACACAAATTGGAGAAGAACGAGATAGGAAGTTCGAGGAAGTTCAGAAAAGCAACCGTGACAAGATAGAGCGGGCCGAGCAAATCGTAGCGACAGTCAAGGACTTGATGCAGCAAGCTGACGACTTTGAGCTTTTGGATCTTAAACCGAAGGTGATGCACAACTTACAGTTCCAGGAGGAATTCAAATTGGAGCAGGCACAGCATGATCTCTCATTCATCGGGGTCAAATGTCAAGATGTCGTTGCAAATTCAGACCTCGGTGAAGTTCTTCAGGAAGAAAAGTGGCAGTTGAAAAAAGAATTTTGTGAGAGGGGGCCGGGAGGTGTAAAATTTGAGGATGTTGGAGGCGTTGCGTGTCTAAGCAATGGTGACATTGTTGTAAAGGACAAAGCCAAACGACAGTTGATGATGTTTAGTTCCACTTGGGAGTACAAAACAAGTGTTCGTCAGGAGAATTTAAAACCCCGGGGGAGTAACTGCGACCTCTGAAGACCTACTTGCGGTCACTGATGAAAAGTACGTCAAGGTATTTGACTCCAGTCTAGAATTCATTCGCCAGTTCGCACCATCACACAACGACGAAGACGATGATTCGGTGACTCGGAGTTATCTCACTGGTATTGCAGTGGACAAGGAGAATCGGATAGCAGTTGCAGACATCGGCAGAAAGATGATATCTCTCCACAATGTGAATGGGTCCTTCATTACAGCATTTCCAAGAAGTGACATATTTGGTGACTTTTTGGCCATTGGGATCAAGGAACGCTTAATCTTTTCAAAGTTATTTGGTTGCAAATTGATTTTCACTACCTATACAGGTCAAGAGGTGTTCAGTATAAATACATCACATGTAACACTCTTGGGCGTGTGCTGTGATGATGCTGGAGACATCTATGTTTCCGTTGATCTCAGAGGTTCTGGATACGGCTCCGGGGAGGTGCACCATTATTCACCCGAGGGAGTCTTCATTGGGCGGGTGGCTCGCGGACTTTACTATCCCCGCGGCTTGACATTCTCTCAAAGCGGAGACCTCGTGGTGGCTGACAGGAAATCCGTCCAAATCTTCCAGCGGGTGTGAACGAAAAGCTCTCCTGTGATAACTATCTGTCAAATCTAAACGTGATAAGCAAACACCGGATAAACGCATTAGGGCATTGTGCCGTTAACGCTGAAAATTTGTAACATATTGAGTCTCATTGTCCTCTACTAACGTGAGGATATTTCATACACGGAGACACGCAATGTGATTATTATCGTTGCATTCGGTTGCGGATCCCATAATACCCCAGTAATAGGCCTACCCCAAATTTCTTAGGAATAACAACGATCGTAGATAATTGTTTTGTTGTTTTCTATAATGCATTGTACATGTACAACATTTTTAATGTCACTTTGTTATGTGCGCATTTTACATTGTTTTGTTTTCCAAATGTTATTGAGTTTGGTCAAGTTTTTCATTACAAATGAAATTCTTTCAACTTAGTAAAGAAAATGGGGGGGGGGTATTTTGAACGCCATATTGGCGGTTAGTTTGCAAAGTCACCACTAGTGGGCGCCTAGCAACTTTTGTCTTGTTGAAATATTTTACACTTTTTGAGTCATGCAGCCCTTAATTTTTAGTCTTTAAATTTGCATTGAAAGGTTCGTATAAAAATAACGACTCATTTCAACATTTGGCTTCCAAATTTAGTACACTTAAAATAAACCAATGTTATGGTTTATAGTAAACGTGGATGTCGATGGCATAACTAAACTGTATATAAACGATCACTGACACCACAAAGTAATACTCCACGTGTTAAACCATATTTTTTTCGATTTTCAGTTTTTCACATTTTTAAACATTATTCATCAAGGCCTACCTTTGCATGAAGTTTCAAAGCTTCAAGAGCTTAATTTTCATAATAACGCTAACTATCCATGGCAACTTTTCCACGAAAGTGGCAATTTTTGTTTTCACGAAGGAACACTCAAGTTTTATTCACCATTGTTATGTATGACGCGCACTCTACTCAAATGCGAGCAAAAATGTTTTCACGAAGTCTCCTGGTTTGAGCGCGCGCTGACCTCCGTTGAACTCATGAAGTGTTGTAATACATTATAGAGCGCTACCTCGTGAAAACACAAAGTTATAGTTTCGCAGCTTTTTTGTTTCACGAACTATCTCTCACCTTTTTATCTTATTTCTTGTTGATTATAAATGGGTCAAAAACAGCACATTTGATAAACTCAATACATGAGTCCGCAACGATAAAAGGGGGGGGGGTGTTAGAAGGTGTTAAATTTAAAATGACGTTTTCTCCGATTGCTAGTTTTTACCGGTTTATACATGAGTGTTACTTCGTGGTGTCACCGACGATTAACAATTCTGGGCACGCTAGCAATTACATCACGAAGCCCTCCTTGTGCTTGCTATTGCATAGACCAAATGGTGTAGCTGTCATCATCACGAAAGAGCACACTATCAAAACGTGTTTCCAAAAGGCTGCGTCGTTTGTAAATTACAAACCGGGTGAGGTTTTTTTCCATGTAATTAAAAGCACCGAGACCGATTAACTGATTAATTCAACTTTACGGTGGCGTTTGTATAGTGCCAAAGCAAGATAACTTTAACCAGAAAATCAAGTCAACAAGCAACAAGTGGGTCGGATGTCAAAGAATGGTTGCAATATCGTACTGATCGGGAGACTTTGTCCGCAACCGGCGTTATACATCCGATCGATATTGAACTTCACTACAAAACAAATAAGCTTGGAAGTGTTGCATTTATTTATGTTGAGAGATATATTTAACAAAAAGTGAGAGATATATTTAACAAAAAGTGAGGCAGAAATTAACACAAACAATTGATACATCCCGTCAACATTGCCAGCTTGCGTTTCGTGAAATAACGCTTACAGTAATGGAATACGTTAAAACTTTATATAATAATAATAATAATATAATATTCAGCAATTCACATATATACACACAATTACAATAAATATATAAAATTGAAAAAAAATTTAAAACAAAAGGATACAAACAACAAGAAACCAAGTAAACACTACACACGAAAGACAGAACGTGGACAGTGCAGGGCTGCCAAGGAGAAAAACAAAAGTGAAACAAAGCACTGTCGTCAATAGGGCGTGTCTCTCCAACCCTGCACAACGACAGACACATAGCACAGACCAAGCACAAAACAATTTTAAATACCAAAATTGCACAAGGGGTGAAACACTTGCACAAGGGAGGAACAAGTGTTGGCATTGTAGAGTTGAATAACCACCAGCTGCGACCTCGGAGGATCTACCTCTGGTCACTTCACGATGAGAATATGAAGGTGTTTGACTCTACTCTAAAATTCATTCGCCAGTCTGCCCCATCACAGAATGGGTACATCGTTGATACTTAACAATTGTTGACTGCTGTGATGTGGGATGTGACATTTTGAACAACAGGGGGCGCATAGCAGCCGAGGCGAAGCCCAGGTTGCTATATGCGCCCGATGGTGTTCAAAACATCATGTCCCACATCAAAGCAGTCAACAGTTGTTTTGTTTTAACTCTGTACTTGATTCTTTGTATTTTTTTATAATCACGAAAACAAACAGCGTCAACTCACATGCATGTCGCGTGCGTGCTCGAAACAGCTGATCGTCTGCGAGTTCACTGCTCCCACACATGTCTAAAAACAGTGAAAATAGCGTGGGTACCAACGATACCTGCGTTTCACACCGTACGTACCGTACCTTACTTACGTGCTGTCCCACAGGGAGTGTGCCATGACTTTTTACAAACTTAACTCGTGATCGTTTTGGGCCAATGAAAATACACACTGTAAAGAATAATGGGCAAAACACTGTTGGGCAATATAATTTTAGCCAACATTGGTTTGAAATTACCATTTGGGTAAAAACTGTCCAACTATTGGGAAGAACTTTGCCCAAGAGTTTAACCTGTTGATATGTTGACCAACGTTGGTCTACATATCAACCCATTTTGCCCAACGTTTGTACAGTGCAGTATTCAAGACAGAGGTAAAACAAAAATAGTTGTCTACCTGGTATCGCTGGGGACAAGAAGAACCGCATAGCCGTGGCAGACTGCGGGAGAAAGCTGATATTTCTCTACAATCTGGATGGGTCCTTGATTATAAACCATTCCGAATGAAATATTCGATGGCTTTTTGGCCATCGGTATCCGGGAACGCTTGATCTTCACAAACTACATGTAGAGAAATGTGATTTGCACTATCTATACGGGACATGAGGTGTTCAATGTCAACATCTCACTTGATGGGGAGCCTGTACGACCCTTGGGCGTGTGCTGCGATGATGCAGGTGACATCTATGTTTCTGTTCGTCTCGAAGAAGATGAAGGCGGTGAAGTGCACCATTATTCACCAAAGGGAGTGTTCATTGGGCGCGGAGTTGACTTTCCCTTTGGTTTGACATTCGCGCCAATTATAGCCGCGGAGACTTCGTGGTGGCTGATCGAGTTTTCCATCAAGATCTTCCAGCGGTTGTGAACCAGGAGCTGTCGTGGATTTATCAACCATCCGTCGAAACTAAAATAATTAGCTACATCAATTCGATTCACGCATTTAGGCATTCTTGCGTTAAAATCTGTTAACGATTGAGCCTCATGTTTGTCTCTTAACATTGATCAATCATCTGACGTATGGAGATGCACAATCGGACTGCCGTTGTCTTTGGTTGCGGATTTTTATAAACTGCTCTTGAAGAACTGCAAAAATGGTTTGCTGTTTGTAAGCATTGTATGGTTATTCTAAAACAATATTTGTCAAAGTGAACGTTTTTTTTTAACCTTTGCGTGGTATTGGTCTCACTTGTAAATAATTCCAAGATGTTTACTCGCTATCAAAACGTCGACATCAAACCGATCACGTGACGTGAACTACCTCAAGGCCCTACATTAACAGACTGTTTCTGGAGCGAAGCAGTCCATGCTCGCCCAAAGTCAGGCACTCGGGTGTATGATTGGGGAGGTGAAAATGAATGACTGTTGACCATTATTGACTCCCCTCAAAAGACCTTAGATACAATGCTTCGTAGAAAGATATAATACAAGGAATCAAATCTCAAATACGACTAATTATATCCGATAGAATGATACACTATCACATAAGCAAAGTGCTGAGATGAGGTTGCCGAGTCAAGAAAGGAGGCCTTCTTGGTCCGTTCCAGTTCCTTGTTGACCTTGATGATGAACCCACCGCTTATTGCAGACAACACCCTGTTTAGGATACATGTTTTAGAAAACACCTGCCCTGATTAATTAATTGTAAGATTTGCTATGGCCCATATTTACTGTACAATTCCGAGTACCCAAACGGAAAACATTTATGACTGTTCCAATCAATGAAATGAGAATGATACAACATGACTCATCAATGGCAAGACTGTGGCACTCTCTTATTACTGCATTTAAGATGCACAACATCTACGTTGGATTTACTAGTAAATGTCATTACAGCGCATCAAATCAGATGCTAGTATTTGCCAATGCTGAAGCTAAAGTTAAAGTGAAACTCCAAATATCACGATCTGCAAAAGACATGAGAGGGATTTTGTTGATAAAATAAAACAAATGAAATTATGAGGTGAAAGAAAAGTCGATTTTGAGGCTATCGTGTTGCTTTGCAATGTTCCAAATGTGTGAACTAATTTTTTTTTTTTGGGGGGGGGGGGAAACCGGAAAGTAAACATCTAATGGAAAGTTTAGGTAGTACAAACGTCCGCATGCACATCTGTGTAATGAAAAGTGCCCCCCATTTTACTTTTCAGATGTTGCGGTATTGTCATTGCCATCATTCCCACTCGGTACACGAACTTACACCCGTGTTGATAGGTGATGTTATGTCATGTTGACGTAACAACTTTTAAGTTCGGCAATCAAACGTGGAGGTTAAATTACCCAGATGCTTTAGTTTTTCTGAACATTGAAAGAGCGCACGAAGGAAAACGGCTTAAATCGGGTCCCCAAGAAGTCCCTGTGGTGTATTCTGAAAACGATGTTTTAATTGTTACTCTTGTCCTCCCTAGGTTCCCAAGGATGAAACATTTCGTGGCACTGACTAACGTGATAACCCATCCAATAATGATAGCGAATCATTCACGTAATTCTTTTTTTTCATAACCAAGTCAACTATATTATGATGAACCGCTTACTACCTTACCACATGCAGGCCAAAATTTGAGCCAAAAGTACAAACCCTCTGGGATTGCAGGCCAGTAATTCGGTCCAAAACTACGCCGGCCAAATCACGATTTGCATGCCCTCAAATTCGTCGGTATTTGAGCATATTGTGGGCCATGAACTTGAGGGTAAAATTTATTTTAAAAAATATTTGGCGGAAGCCGTGCACAGGACATGATCGAGCTTGTATGTGCAACTTGGATGAAATTGGAGCCCTAACAGCGCTCTATTTTGCAATGGAGTGTAAGCATCTTTTTTTGAAAATGGCGATGGTCTTCAGGACTATTTTAAGGGGTGATCATCTTCGGATTGAAGTTTCTCCTTAAAGTCATTAGTTTCCACCCCCCTCCCGAGAATTGAAAAGAGAATGAAGTATGATGAAATAAGCTTTAATTTGATGTGTGTCTCCAACACGTACCATGGATAGCTGTGAGTATTTTTCCTGAATTTCTGAAGTGGGGGCGTTTATAATTGGGGTCTATGGAAGTTTATTTACTGGTCTGCAACCCTAGGACCCTATCATTCAAGTCAGTCGTGTTTATCAAATCAGGCGTTGAGCGGATAAGGGTATAAAAGGCGATCCCTTGGCACGAGTTCACTGTAAGGTCGAGTTGACATGAATCCCTCGATTTGTTCATGTGCCACCGTGACGGAAATAGCTTTTGGTTTTCCCCAGCAGTGAGCAATAACAGTACATGCATTAGGCCTACATTGCAAAATGGGGCCTACATGCACATACATGCATAAGCCGTGCCATTCGTCCACGTACAATTCCACATACAGCTTTACAGTCATGCAGCAAATGTGACCGTCGAACATGCCTAAAAACCGTGGTGAAATTGATCTAACGGTACGGTCTAGCAAGCACATCATAGGTGAGTGGCAAAGTATTGTTGGGGTATACATTTTTTATGTTGAATAATTATACATTATATACAATTTTCAAATTGAATTTCAGCCAACTTTAAATTTATAAATGCATAGCTGAAAGCGTAACAAGATGTATAGTAGAGATGGTCATATAGCTATGTAGCACTGACTGTAGGGTTTTTCTTACAAAACACATGGCCACATAAATAACAAGTAGTGTTGCCCATTCAAACATTAAAGAAAGGTGGGTGGTGAAGATGGACAATTTCAGGTTGCTGGAGGATTCGCGTGGCTAAGTGATGGTGAAAAGTAACAAAATAGCAGTTGATGATGTTTAGTTCCACTGGGGAGTATAAAACAATTAATGATTGGCCAGGAGAAGTCGAAAAAACCCTGGGGGGTAGCTGCGACCTCAGATGACCTACTTTTGGTAACTGATGATGAAAAACTTGTCAAGGTGTTTGACTCTAGTCTAGAATTCATTCGCCAGTTCGCACTATCACAAAATGAGGAAGACGTTCATACAGAGAGTTGGCTCTCTGGTATCGCTATAGACCAGGCAAATCGGATTGCAGTGGCAGACAGCGATATAAATGTGATATCTCTCCACAATCTGGATGGGTTGTTGATTACAACCATTCCAAATGACATGATTGATAACTCTTGGGCCATCGGTCTAAGCGAACGCTTAATCCTCGCAAGCTTCTCTGAGAGCAATTAAGTTGATTTGCACTACCTATACGGGAGATGAGGTGCCCACGGGCGTGTACTGCGTTGAAGCTGGGGACATCTATGTTTCCGTTCATCCCAAAGGTCAAGGCGGTGAAGTGCACCATTATTCACCCGAGGGTATCTTCATTGGGTGGATGGCTCGCGGACTTCTCTTTCCCCATGGCCTGACATTCACGCCAAGCGGAGACCTCGTGGTGGCTGATCTGGTCTCTGTCAAGATCCTTCAGAGGGTGTAAGCGAGAAGTTCTATTGTGTTTTATCATAGCCTGTCGAAATTGAACAGCATAAGCTAATACCGGATGGCGCATTCAGGCAGTGTTTTATTAACGCTGACAATTTGTGACCATTCGATCAGCCTCGTTTTCCTCTCTTTAAATGAGAACACGGAGACGTGCAATATATTAGTTTATCCCCTGGGAAAAAAGGCAATCCAATGTTGTTATTATTATTATTGAAATCAGGCTGACTTGATCCAGAAAGAAATACATCTCATGACCCTGCCTTGTAATAATCGTTCAACACTTTCTTCAGTACTGTCACATTACCATTAACTTTACTACAAAATACCCGCTTGCGTGAGCTACTCTTGCGTCACAAAATTTGAGCAGCTTCTTATTGGTCCGGCACGCCCGTAGAACATTTACTAATGTCATCGTGGCTGCTTTCAATCGTGGGCGTCAACCCCCTACTTGTTGAAGGATGGAGACACGATATCAAATGTACTCCCAGATTTTTGAACTCGTGTGTCTCATTTACAGGGCCCTATTGTGTACTACAATGCATCTTTTTCTAAGAAAATATTGGTTAGGGTGGTCAGAAATCGCACCACAGAGCACCTTAGCATGTCGAAATTTTCGGGGCCCTAAAGCAAGCCCCGAACCCACTCGGGGCCACGCCTTTAGCTCAGATTAGCTTATTCAATGACCCCAACCTCGATAGATGATGTTTAAATAATTATGTTTTGCCAACAAACACAAACCTAAATTGTTCAGAAGTTGCCTCAGATCACAACACAGAGAGCTTCTAGAATCCCACGCCGTAAAAGCTTTGCGCTTCTCGCACGCATTGGTTCTGATCAAGGTATGCCCCCACACCTTTGAGAAGCGAATGGCGCCCATGAATTCAATGTTTTTACTGTTTATGAACTTAAATATCAGATACATTCACAGGCTTATAACCGTGGGCCCGAGTACATATAAAGGGAGACATGTTTCTATAAAAGCTTCCAAATGGCCCTGTCGTTTGTAAATAACAAGACAGTTTAATTAACTAGTATCTAATCAGCCTTGCGTGTAGTGCAAAGGTAGTATTTGTATCTCGCCAAGTGCCAAATAAAGATAAGCTAAACTATAACTTCATTTCGACAAGCGTTAAAGTGGCTCAAATGTCAAAGAATTATTACGATATCGTAGTGACAAGGAGACTTTGTCCCAAAAAGGCGGGATAC
The DNA here is from genome assembly GCA_029964075.1 of Patiria pectinifera. Classification (NCBI taxonomy): domain Eukaryota; kingdom Metazoa; phylum Echinodermata; class Asteroidea; order Valvatida; family Asterinidae; genus Patiria; species Patiria pectinifera. The sequence goes on from CM057145.1 coordinate 7,392,619, forward strand.
ACTTCCCTATCGATAATGAACATCACTGGCCCAAAACATATTGTGGCTTTTTTTTTTATACCCAGTGAGATACTATTGATCTCAGCATTAGAACACTGTCTCCTGTGGTACGATTTAAAGCATTGTACATTCAAGAAATTCCTCCTGTCCTCATATGTAGCGTAGCTTCCCAACCTGATTTCCATGCATTTTCATCATTTTTATTATTGCTCGTTCTCTCTATTAATCATCGCTCTTCCAATTATTTAATCATTTTGTGCTTTTACATCATTTTGTAAGTTTCCATATTTTTGCAGTCCTGCTTTGTATTTGTTTGCCGTCATAAGCTTTCGTCGTGTCACTTCTGTCTTGACTGTCTTGTTGTGTCTCGTTATTAAGTTGTTTTTCTGTTGTTATTGTTGTCTGTAAAAGCTGTTTCTAACAATCCTCGATACCCCTAATGTTTTCTTGTACATAAACCAAAGTTAGTTGTTCATGGCGTATTTTACTTTGATTACATTTTTGTGACATATTTATCGAATGTGTTATCTTGCTATGTACCGTATTTCTTTTATTTATTGATGTGTTTCTCTATAGTAGTATGACATAAATATTGTCTTGAATTGAATTGAATCGAAAAAAGATAAGTCAGAAATCAACAAAGAAATCCTAATATTTCAGTACTTAAACAATAGCCTAATATTTGTGACATACTGAGGCAAAATGAGGAATGTCCCCCAAAACCTTGGTTTGAGTAATATACGCCTGAAGTCTGACACACCAGAAAAATCATTTCAAAATCGATATTGTTTTGTATATTTGAGTAGGTAAGATATCTAAGATTCACGCTATGCATTTTTGTTGGTAAAAAAAAACCACCCTCGAAATTGGGAAAACTTAAGAACGTTTTTGACTGCCGTTGGCGGCGCGGGGCGTGTCTTTTTTTTCAAAGCCTTTTTTCTCGAAATGAGGTTAGCGAAACTTGGCAGGACACTGTTGAAGTTCCTGCGTCAAATCTTTGAAATAAATTAAGCTTTAGCAATACATTTGGTATCATTTCAAAGCCAGTGATTTGCGTTTTAACATAATGTATCAAAAAACGTGAAAACTCAAAGGTAGGGGTTATTCCTCATTATGCTATAGCATGTCACATTTGTTCAAGTACACAGCAGAGTTTCTAGACACGATAACACGGCATTGATTTGACTTTGAACCTCTCATCAATCTGCATTGTGACACAAAACTAAATGTTGGTTGTCCAGACATTGCGATATTTCTGTTCTTCTACTCTTACTCTTATGTAATACATTCGACAAACCTCAGAAATTTCTTTACCTATTTGTTTCACAGTCCTTCACTGGATGAAACCCCCATCCATAAGTTTGTATTTTTTTAACACTGTGTTTGGGTTTCACCTAGCAGCATATATGTATGAATGTATGAATGAAAAAAAAAGGAAATAAGTAAATAAACAAACTCCCACAACACCCCAACAAACAAGTAAATGTGAACTTTTTATTCAATTGTAAAGGTCATAGCCCTTTCCTTAATTGATGTTTGGTGAGTTATGCATTGTTATCAAATTAGGAAAAACCTCAGTGATAATAAACCCCTCTCATTTATTTTTTTTACTACAAAGTCAAAACCGGGAAAACATGTAGGTTTACCATTTCAATTATTTCGGATGATTACTACTAAGACACCAGCCAAATCGCGACCAACTAATACATAGCTTTACTATTTTAGAGTAACATCACTGTTAGTCGTGTTATCACTCCAGGCGTGGAGCTACAGTAGACTAGAAAAGGCGACGCCTGCGCACGAGTTCACTGCATGCATGATCACGTTGACTTTGAACCTCTCGATTTGTATTGTGCCACATAGAAAGTGTTTAGTTTGTCACGGACAGTGAGCATGATGGCTGTTCATTGAACAATACATCAGAATCCGTTCCATTCCTCTCACGGAAAGAAGTCAGCCCACAAAGTGCTTAGTTGCCGCATCTTAAAGTCACGCTCTCCTAACAAAATTGTGCCAGTCAAATGATCCTCAGTTTTGTTGAAATTGATCTACTGGTTTAGTCTCTCAAGCACGTGCATAAAGGTTGAGTGTCAAAGATTGCATTGGAGTATACATTTTCGATTCACCTCTGTGGAGCTTTTTCATTCAGAATTTCAGCCAGGTTTTAATTTATTAATAGGCCTACATTCACTGGCTGAAAGCGCAACAAAAGTTGCATTAATGATCATAACTATGTAGCCTGAATGTAGGTTTTTGCTAAACTAAACACAAGTCACGAACGACTGAAGATATTGTTTCTCATCAAGGTGCGGATCGGCGATGCGGGGGAGTCGAACCCCCACCATTCCAGCTATGACTAATTTTTTTTTTCGTAGAAATACATTAAATATAATGTGCCCACCCCCCCTCTTAAACCCCAAACAATAGTCTGGTAATAATATCTGGCTGTGCACGAAAGACGGAACAAAGCAAGCTGGTTTACGAGTGTATTTCTATACGAGTGTATAACTATTTTCTACATTCTGTACTACACTCAACCCAAAAAGTAAGTCTCCCCTTAATATTTTTTTTGTCTAACTCAAAAAAAACCTAATGGGCGCATCTTGCTCAAATTACAACTGACCAGTACAAAAATGCCTTAGCAATCCAGCAATATTCTTTGTTTGGCGGAAAACAGTGATAATGTGTATAAAATGATGCAATTTATGACAAGTGGTATCGAAAAAGTTGCACTTTTGTGTACACTTGCAAGGTGAGCGTGAACCGCAACATGCACATATACAAAAGTGCAACTGTTTTCGGTATCAATTGTCATAAATTGCATAAATTCGCACACATCATTACCGTTTTGGACCAAATAAAGAGTATGGCTGGATTGCTAAGGAATTTCTGTACTGATTAGTCGTTATTTGAGCAAGAGGTGCCAAGTAGGTTTTGAGTTAGACAAAAAGTGTGGGAACGGGGGACTTTCTTTTTTGGTTCGTCGGGTTTGAGCAACGCACCTTGTGAAAGTATGGAACGAGCCCCCTCGATTAGATCCATCTTTAACATTTTCCTATGTACTAATTTTCTTTCATTATCGATGTATCTTCCAAAATGAGTAAAGAATAAATGTCTTCTTGAATCTTGAATCTTGATTTGATTTGCGCTTTTGTTTTTAGATAATGGCGGAAGCTGCAGCCAAATCCGTGTTGGGTACGATCAGTCGGGGACACCTCGAATGCCCGATTTGTTGCTGTCGTTTCACCGATCCCAAGATACTGGACTGTCTGCACAGCTTCTGCCTGAGCTGCCTTGACAAGCTCATCAGAGGTCAGCCACCCGGGACAAACGAGATTATTTGCCCAGTTTGTAGACGGGGAACTGCGGTGCCAGACACAGGATTGGAGGGTCTACCCAACTGCTTTTTCCTGAGTTCCCTCGTCGATGAGTTCAACAAGCAGGAGCGGTTGCTTGGAGACGCGCCAGCGGATACTCGTACATGTGAGCAATGTGACGATGGTTTAGAAGCCGTCTCGTGGTGCTTAGACTGTGACGGGAACATCTGTCAGAAATGTCTGGATATGCATCGGAAGATGAAATCTACTAAGAAGCATCGGATCGTCAACTTGGATCAAAGCAGGAGACACGAACCTCTGATTGAACTTCGGAAGAAAGATTACCCACAATGTAACAAGCACGCTCACCACGAACTCTGTTTTTACTGCGAGACATGTAAAACTTTGGCGTGTGGAAAATGTGCTGCGTTAGATCATCGGACAGCGGAACATGAATACAGAGAAGTCGCAGATGCCGTACGATCGTACCGTCAGGATGTCGGCGAGATTCTGCAAAAGTTCGAACAGAGCAGAGAGGAATTCAAAGTCGCCAACGTTTCACTTACGCATGCCAGGAACAGGTTGAAAATCAAGGTCACCCGGGCTTGTAAAGACATTACAACCAAAGAGGAAGAAGAGATTGCAAAGATCCGAAACAAATCTCGCCTTCTCAGAGACAAAGTAATGCAAATCGGAAAAGAACGAGATAGGGAGTTCGATGAAGTCCAGAAGAGCAACCGTGACAAGATGGAGTGGGCCGAGCAAATCATAGCGACAGTCAACGACTTGATGCAGCGAGCTGACACCTTCGAGCTTTTGGACCTCAAACAGAAGGTGATTCACAACATGGAGTTCCTGGAAGAACTTAAGTTGGGACAAGCACAGCATGATCTCTCATTCATCGGGGTCAAATGTCAAGGTGTCGTGGCAGATATAGAACTCGGGGATGTACTTCAGGAAGAAAAATGGCAGCTTAAAGAAGAGATTGGTGGGTTTGGGTCGAACGACGGGGAGTTTCAGTGTGCTGCAGGCGTCGCATGTCTTAGCAATGGTGACATAGCCGTAACCGACACAAACAAACTGAAGTTGATGATTTTTAATTGCACCGGAGAGTATAGAACAAGTGTTGTTCCGGAGAAATTGAATGACCCCTGGAGACTAGCTGCGACCGCTGATGACCTACTTCTGGTCACCGATGAACGGTGTGTAAAAGTGTTTGACTCCAGTCTCGACTTCATTCGCCAGTTCGCACCCTCACAGAATGAGGAAGACGATGATTCAATGAGTTGGCTTACTGATATCGCTTTGGACAAGAAGAATCGGATTGCAGTGACAGATACAAGGAGAAAGCTGATATCTGTCCACAATCTGGATGGATCCTTGATTACAAATTTTCAAAATGACATGATTGATTATTACTTGGCCATCGGGATCCATGAACGCTTGTTCTTCACAAACTACCCTGGGAGGAAGTTAATTTGCACTACCTTTACGGGAGATGAGGTGTTCAATGTCAATACTTCACTGGACTGGGAACCTGTGAAACCCTCTGGCGTGTGCTGCGATGATGCAGGTGACATCTATGTTTCCGTTCGGGAAGATGGTGGAGGCGGTGAAGTGCACCATTATTCACCCGAGGGAGTCTTCATTGGGCGGGTGGCTCGCGGACTTCACTCTCCGTGCAGCCTGACATTCTCTCAAAGCGGAGACCTCGTGGTGGCTGATGAGGTCTCAGTCAAGATCGTCCAGCGGGTGTGAGCCAAAAACTCTCGTGTGATTTAATAACCATCTGTCAAAACTAAACATGTTGAGCTGACATCGGATTGCCGTATGCATGCAGTGTGTCATTAACGCTGACAATTTGTGACGATTCAGCATCATGGTCCTCACTTAACATGAGAACGTTACTGACATCGAGAGGCACAATGGTATTATCGTTGCGTTTAGTTATGGAATCTGTAAATATCTGTTGAAAGTGTGCAGTCAGTAATACACAAACATGCCTTAGAATAACAATCATATATTGCTGTTTCCTATGCATTGAATATACACAACTTTATTTTTTGTTATTACCTTTTAATTTTTTTTTAACTCTGTTAAAAGAACATTTGAGTCTTGGAATGCTATTTTGGGGATTATTTTGCAAAAGTACCCGGTAGCGGTTAGCAATTTTGGACGAATCAATTTTTATGTTAAAATATTTCACAATTTGAGTTATACCGATCTAAGTTTGATCTGTACATTATCAGCACACTTTCGCAAAAAGTGGTTCGGCCACCTTTCTATACAAAACCTCATTGGCTCGGGGTTTTGTGCGTAAACCTTATCAGTGAATATCGTGCGAATATAGCTTTTGGAATAATATCTAAGAGTAAATTTGATAAAATTAGGGCCCAAAATGGGTCCTGTTTTCACCCTTTGTTCGGCACGTCTGCAGCCCTGTGAAAAAAAATCGGGTTTCTTGTTTTGGGCACAAACAGATCCGCTTTGTATTTGAACGATATCTACACTAATTGTGGGGTACGAGCCAGCCTACCCCGCGAGAACAGAATTATTGCCCGGGATCCAAGAGTTTGGAATTATAAGGTCATATTGTTATTGCTTATTGTTGGGGACAAACCAAACACTATTTCCGTGGCGCAATGCAAATCGATAGGTTCAAAGGCAACTCTACCTTTCAGTGAACTCGTGCCAAGGGATCGCCTTCTGTGCCCTTTCGCACCCGAGTCGATGATTGCCGGTAGACAACGTGACAAAGAGGGCGCTCTTCATGATACAAATATACATGTTGTAGCTTATACTACATGGTAAATAAATTGTCCAAACTCTGTATCTGAACTCACTCCAGTCCTTTTATTCTCGTCTACTTGCGTACATCACTTGATCCTTCATTTACTGGCAATAATTGGATATTACTTATGTGAGCTGATCTGAGTGGATATGGCGTTTATAAGCAGTTCACTGCAATAAATCACAAAACTTTAATGAGTAAAGAGCCAAAACGATTTCACGTATAAAGTTTCTTCTGATATTATGACCAAATGTCCAAAAGATTTATTAACGATTAATCTCTTCAAAATGCCCCCAAATTAACCTATATGCCTTCTTCAAAGTTTACAGTTAACTATAATAACAATATTTAAACAGAAATCATACCGATTGTGTAAAGTCCGGGGAAGATTAAATATAAACTGAGTACATGTCGCGACTGAGAATGGAGTTGGCTAATGTGATAGGTGTATCGCAATAAAGATATGCCTGGATCCATAGAGGATATTGCGTGCATAAAGTAAAATTATTTGTTGTCTTAACTTGTAGATTATTGAAAAAGTATAAGTTGTCATTGCAACATGATGATGTTTTGAATAATTATTTGTCCCCTCCTGCTGTAAAGCTGTTTTGTTTCTTTGGTTTAAAATGTAAATTCTCTGAGTTGAGTTAAACATCCTTAGATTGATTCCTTAATCGAAGCGCGTCATGCAAAGTAGATGCCCAGTCCAAAGATGACCTTCCAGAGTGAAGAGTTTCCCAGGAGATTCAGAAACACGATGCATCGTCGGCACTTCCCCTGCATGACAAGACTTCGAGCTGCGGGCGTAGAACCAGATATTGCTGGAGGCAGGCCAGGTCGCCCCTGAGCTTGGTCAGGTGACCGTCTATCACGTGATTGGCCCTCTCTTTCTGTCGGTACTCCTTCTTGGTCTGCGACAGCCGCTGTTTGAGCTGATGTGCGCGTTCTTGCAGCTGTTGATTCATGAAGGCGGCGTGGGATTGCTGGAGCTCCAAGTGGCGTCGTTGTTGGTCCAATGCATTCCCCCTTTGCATGGAGAATTCTCGCACCCACGCCTGGCTTTCTGACTTAGGTGTGTCAATGTGATGATCTGAAAAAAGGTAAATAAAAGTAAGACGCATCACTTCAGCCTCTTTTGTTTGTTTACGTGTGCAGGAATATTGAAATTGAACAAGGCCATAAAATGACCATCGGTTTGCTGAAGTGCTGCATGTGAATGACTCATTATAACACAATGACGGATTCATGATATGTCTACGAGGAGTGGGTGTGGTTTTGGAGTAGATGATTTCTCAAGGTAATGGTAAGCTGAGGTGTTGAACTCAATACAGAGTCATACAGAGATCAACGGCTTCAAGTAATGTACCGACATTTGCGCCCTATGTCTGATTAAAATTAAAACTAAAAGTAGGCCACCAAAACTACCTGACCCCATCTTCATCTTATTTCATGTATTTTGACACGAATACAAATAATTAGTGAGAGAAGAGTACACGGCCTATCAGTGATGCAAACAATAGAAACCTGCTATCCATTTCTCATGTTGTTTCTTCGTCTCCACGACTCGCCCTTTCAGGTGGTTCACCTTGTCCCTCATCTAACTGCAACCCTGCCGAGTCCACCCCGAAATCTCCCACAGAGCCGTCATCTCCTCCTAGTGCCCGAGACGGAAAGGCTTGAGGACGGCCGGCAGGTCCTCCATCTCGTGCCTGTTGCTGATCCGCTGCTCCTCCAGGCTGCGTCGGTGCCTCACAAGTCTGGTCTTGTAGTCCTGGGCTCGGGCCTCTTGCTCCCGGGCCTGTTCCAGTCTCAGTTTCGTCGCCTTCAACTCGTCCTCCAGGAGGGGAACCTTGCAGGCTTCCTCGGGGGACTCAGCTGCGGCTCCCGTTGGTAGGTGACTGGTCCCTGCTTGGTTGGGTCGTTACCGCCGGTATGTGCCTAGCAGGATTAGGGGAGCTGGAAGCTCGCCGTTTGGGTCGCATTAAAATCCCGAAACAATCAAATCAGTGCAAAATCGTCGAGAGCTTGCATGCATGAAAAACTAGAAGAGCATTTATTTTGCTTACTTCTCAACCACGCATCATGGTTCTATGACAAACATACATTTGTGTAGCTTGTTAACTTACTTCATCAAATCTAAATAAACAAACAAATTTGGATGATGACATTGTCAGTATCCTTCGACTGTAAGTAAAAAGAGTTTAAATGGCGGAGATCGTCTCTTTTGGCAACAGGCCTCTACCTTCGAAATTTGAAAGCCACTGTATTTTTATTACAAAATGTGCAATGCACTGAGTGAACGTCTTCAGAAATCTATGAGGTACTTAACAATAAAAAAAAAACCCGTCGAGTTTACGCATCAAGATTATAACAACTTATAACAAAACAAAATATTGGTTACCAAAATATTAGCAAAATGATATTGGTAATGGATCTACAAGCAACAAAGTATTTTGTTGTTTTTTTGCTCGAAAAATATTTTTAGGAATAGTTTTTTTTTACATCTAGACCGGCGCCTTTGAATGGCTTCCAGAGAGAGTGCGCGTTATAAAAAAAAAATAGTAGCCATTATTATTTGGGGTATAAGCTGGGTATTGCATAATCCGCAACAACCATAGTGCGATTGTGTGTCTCGTGTCAAAACTTGTTTTCAAGTTAAGAGGGGAAAATGAGGTTCAATATTTACAAATTATCAGCGTTAACGGCACAATACTTCAATGGGTAAATCCTATGTTAGATTATCACTTTTGGTTTTTACTGATGGTTGTTAAATTACAAGAGAGCTCCTCGCTCACACCCACTGGAAGATCTTGACAGAGGAACAACCAGCCACCACGAGGTCTCCGCTTGGCGGGAATGTCAGGCCCCAGGGAGAGCAAAGCCCTCGAGCCACCCGCCCAAGGAAGACTCCATCGGGTGAATAATGATGGACTTCACGGGCCTCGGATAAAGGGTGTATAACATTGAACACCTCATCTCCCGTATAGGTAGCGCGTATCAACTTGCTCTTCGAGTAGTTTGTGAAGATCAAGCGTCCCGTGATCCAGATGGTCAAACCGCCCACGACCACGTCAATGAGGGCATGGGAATGGTTGTGATCAAGACCCATCTGTAATTTGGAGAGAAATTAACCTTCTTCCTGTGCCTGCCACTGCAATCCCATTCCCCTTGTCCACAGCAATATTACAGACTAAGAGACTTGCAGAATCAACGTCTTCCTCAAAAAGTTATGCTGTGAACTGGCGAATAAAGTTTAGGCTGGAGTCAAACATCTTTATATATTTTTCATCAGAGACCAGAATTAGGTTATTAGAGGTCACACCAACCCCACAGGGGACATTCAAGTTCACCTGGCCAACACTTGTTTTATACTGCCCGTTGGAAGACAAAATCATCAACTGCTGTTTAGCTGTGTCCATTACAGCAATGTCACCATTGATTAAATACACGCGACGCTTGCAGCACATTCAGAATGTGCATTTTCCGATCCAACCTCAATCAACAACCGTGTGCATCACCTTCGGTTTGAGGTCCAAAAGCTCAACGTCGTCAGCTTGCTGCATCAAGTCGTTGACTGTCGCTACGATCTGCTCGGCCCGTTCCATCTTGTCACGGTTACTTTTCTGGACTTTCTCAAACTTATCATCTCGCTCCTCTCCGATTTGTGTTAGTTTTTCTCTGAGAAGGCGGGGATGTGCTTCTGATCTTTGCAATCTCTTCTTCTTTGGTGGTAATGTCTTTACAAGCCCCGCAACCATGTTTTTCAGCCCGTTTCTGGCATGTTGCAATGAATCGTTGGCGAGTTTGAATTCCTCTCTGCTCTGTTCGAACTTTAGCAGAATCTCGCCAACATTCGACGATACGATCGTATATGCCATCTGCGACTCCACTCCATTTATGTGCTGGTTTCAGATGATCTGTTTTAGCACATTTCCCACACGCAACGGTCTTGCATGTCAGTTTAAAATTATTTGCTATAACATTCCAATCCTCCAAATCAATTTAGGTCTGAAAATTGCACCAAAAGGAAATGTTGTACATTCCTATAACGCATTCAGTTGTAAGCGTTATTTCACGTACCCCAAGCTGACAATGTCTGCGGGTTGTATCAATTTTTGGTACTGCGCCCTCTCGTGGTGATGACTATTTGTCGACACAGTAGGAGGGCGCTATTTGGTTTGGGTAAAGCCTGTTATATTTACCCAACCAAAATAGTGCCCTCCTATTGTATCGGCCATACCTCAAATAGGCTAATAAAAGACGATCCCTGAGCACGATTTGACTGCATGGTCGAGTTGGCTTTGAACCCTTCGATGTGTATTGTGCTCGGCCATAAATATTGTTTGGTTTGTCAACAACAGTGAGCAATAACGTCTGTACATTGTACAGTGCATGAGGAATCCGTTCCATTCCTTACACGGAAAATCTGTGAGCACACAGCTACATGTACATCTTTTCGTGCCCATCTAGTAAACGTGACCGTCAAATGATCCTCAAATGTGCTGAAGTTAACCTACCGGTACGGTCTCGCAAGTACGTAAAAAGTGAGCGTCAAAGATTGTATGTAGAGCACATGTTTTTACTAAATGCCTAATCGTGGTGTTTTTTTTATTCAGGAACTCAAGCCATGTTGTTATTTTTAAACGCATCACAAAAGCCAATGCTAAAAAATTGCAGCATGTACGAATGCCTTTAACTGTGTGAATCAGAAGTTATGCATGTTTTACTAAAATACCTTATTTTGTATAGCTGTCCATGGAATGTCAATTAAAAGCTATTGAGCTGAGAGAGAATTACAGATTACGGGCGGACATTCAAATACAAAATTAGAATTCAATCATTTGAGTCAAGATTGAGAGATTATTTTTGCTGCTGTCAGACGTTGTGTTGAATTAAGGAACAAGTGAACCCAATTTTGTGTTATAAATATTGATGGCGATATTCGCCGGCTTGCAAGTTTTGGTTCATTTATGGAGATGCGTAAACGTCCTTGCTTATTGTGTGTAACGGGTATTCATTAGTTTGTAAAATGGTAAATAATCAGTGGTGGACAGCTGAAGTTTATATTCTCTTTAATATAAGATTTTTTTGTCATGGGTTTTTACTTGAAAATAGAGTATGTATACCGTGGAATGTTGACAAAGTCAATACCGTGTACTTCATTGTTATTTTTTTTAAAATGAAATGAAGCGAGTCACATTTTTGGTGTATTTTTTTTCTTAGCCTCCTGTCACTTTCTGATCTTTTCGAACAATCCTTGTGCAATTGTTTTATTTTCTTTTGCGTTTTAGTAGTCTCTCAGAGACGAATGACGATAAAAGTATTTCATGATGACAAGATGACAAAGTCATTTAATTTGCTCTTTTGATTATAGAAAATGGCGGAAGCTGCAGCCAAGTCTGTGCTGGGTACGATCAGTCAGGGGCACCTCGAATGCCCGATTTGTTGCTGTCGTTTCATCGATCCCAAGGTGCTGGACTGTCTGCACAGCTTCTGCCTGAGCTGCCTTGAGGAGCTCATAAGCAGTCAGCAACCCAAGGCAGATGAGATATACCTGCCCAGTTTGCAGACGAGGAACTGCGGTACCAGACACTGGATTGCAGGGTCTACCCAATTGTTTTTTTCCTGAGTTCCCTCGTCGATGAATTCAACAAGCAGGAGCGGTTATTGGGTGACGCGCCAGCGGATACTCGTACATGTGAGCAATGCGATGAGGGCTTGGAAGCCGTCTCCAGGTGCTTAGACCGTGACGGGAACATCTGCCAGAAATGTCTGGATATGCATCGGAAGATGAAATCTACTAAGAAACATCGGATCGTCAACTTGGATCAAAGTAGAGTACCTTCGCTGGAACGTTGGAAGAAAGAATCCCCACAATGTAACAAGCACGCTAACCAAGAGCTATGCATCTATTGCGAGACATGCAAGATATTGGTGTGTGCAAAATTTGCTGCGTTCGATCATCGTACAGCGGAACATGACTACAGAGAGGTGGCTGATGCCATTCGATCGTACCGTCAGGATGTCAGCAAAATTCTGCAAAGGTTCGACAAAAGAAGAGAAGAATTCAAAGTCCACGACGATTCACTGACGCATGCTAGGAACAGGTTGAGAATCAAGGCCGCCCGGGCTTGTAAAGACATTACCGCCAAAGAGGAAGAAGAGATTGCAAAAATCAGAAACAAATCACGCCTTCTCAGAGACAAACTAACACAAATCGGAGAAGAACAAGACGATAAGTTTGAAGAAGTCCAGAAAAGCAACCGTGACAAGATGGAGCGGGCTGAGCAAATCGTAGCGACAGTCAACGACTTGATGCAGCAAGCTGACGACTTTGAGCTTTTGGACCTCAAACCGAAGGTGATGCACAACTTAGAGTTCCAAGAGGAGCTTGAATTGGAGCAGGCACAGCATGAACTCTCTTTCGTCGGGGTCAAATGTCAAGATGTCGTGGCAGATACAGACCTCGGTGTTGTGCTTCAGGAAGAAAAATGGCAGTTGAAAGAAGAGTTTGGTGAGAAGGGCGATGAAGATGGACAATTTCAGTTTGCTGGAGGCGTCGCGTGTCTAAGCAATGGTGACATAGCCATCACCGACATAACAAAAAAGCAGTTGATAATGTTTACTTTCACTGGAGAGTATAAAAAAATGATTGGTCATGACTGGTTGAATGACCCACGGGGAGTAGCTGCGACCTCCGATGACCTACTTTTGGTCACTGATGAAAAACTTGTCAAGGTGTTTGACACTAGTCTAGAATTCATTCGCCAGTTCGCACCACCACAAAATGAGGAAGACGATGATAAAGAGAGTTGGCTCGCTGGTATCGCTGTGGGCCAGGAAAATCGGATCGCAGTGGCAGACAGCGGAAGAAAGGTGATATCTCTCCACAATCTGGATGAGTCGTTGATTACAACCATTCCAAATGACATGATTGATGCATTTGGGGCCATCGGGCTCAGCGAACGCTTGATCTTCACAAACTGCTTCGAGAGCAAGTTGATTTGCTGTACCTATACGGGAGATGAGGTGTTCAATGTCAGCACTTTATTTGGATGGGGAACCTGTGTGGCCCTCTAGTGTGTGCTACGATGATGCTGGGGACATCTATGTTTCCGTTTATCTCCAAGGTAAAGGCGGTGAAGTGCACCATTATTCACCCGAGGGAGTCTTCATTGGGCGGATGGTTTGCGGACTTGTCAGGCCCCGCGGTCTGACTTTCACGCCAAACGTCGACCTCGTGGTGGCTGATGATATCTCTGTCAAGATCCTCCAACAGGTGTGAGCGAACAAGCTCTCGTGTGATTTATTTCCTATCGAAATTGAACAGCATAAGCTAACACCGGAGTGACGCATTCAGGCAGTGTGCTATTAACGCTGACACTGTGTGACCATTTAGCCTTTTTTTCCTCTCTGAACAAGAGAACATTAAGACATGGAGACGCCATGGGACTATCGATGTGTTTGGTTGCGGATTCCGTAATTCTGCAGTAATACCCCAAATGCACTAAGAATGACAATTGTAGATGAATGATTTGCTATTTCCTATGCAATGTACACGTTTAACTTTATATAACTTAATAGATTCAATGTTACGTTTTTCCATAAGGTTTATTATTTTGGGGTTTGTTTTCATTATCATTCAATCTCTTTCAACTTTGTCATTGTCTTCTTTCTACCGCTTAGATTGCAAAGTCCCAACCAACGTATGCTTAATTCAAATTTGGAGGAATCTGTTTCTGTTATTGCAGATTTTGTTTAACACCTTCTGAATCAATATACACAGGCATAAATTGTTGGTTTAAAAACAATATTGCAAGATCGAGCTATGGCAATTATTGCACGAGATACAGCTCGTCATGCAATATATTAGTTTATCCCCTGAAAAAAAGACAATCCAATGTTGTAATTATTATTATTAAAATCAGGCTGACTTGATCCCAAAGAAATACATTACATGATCCTGACCTTTAATGATCGTTCACCACTTTTCTCAGTTGTATCACATTAAATAACATGATGTTATTGTTCTAAAGATTTTGCACTTAGTTTTATTAAGGTAAATATGCCAGTAAGTAACTTTTTGAATTTAAAGGTCATAAATTTTGAGGTTTGGCAAGAGTACCTGATAAAATCTGGGGAAAGGTAAGACGCGCGCAACTTTAGAGTATAATGGTAGCCATTTTGGAACTTCCATTTCTATATCTTCATCATTATCTGGTCACTTATTTGCTTTAGAAAAAGTTTTGCTAGTAAGCATATGCACGTATAAACTTCAAAAGCTTTTTTGATAATATACCAAAAATAGATGCATAAATGTATGGCGCGGCTGCCCTAAAAGTCTAAAGTCTTTCAATCTTTCATGGTTGTTTTCAGTCGGACGCTTCAGTGCTCCGTGTTTGAAATGACGCTTTGAGAAAAACTGGCTTCATGTGAAGCATATTGGTTTTGCTTTTCTTTCAATCTGTCAAGGTAATAGCTTATGTTCTTGACTGATGTTTTGTGAAGGATGCAATGTATATTATTGTGGGAATCGGAGAAAATAATTCAGGAGCTCCTTACTTATTTTTTTGGAATTTGTACTCCATACATTTTGGTTGGACAAATGTATACAATTGTATACAATAGGACCGTGAGAAGACGTGTGCCAGAGTTAGCTCTTGGACTGCACAAAAAGCACACACGTATGTATGTAGGCTGACGGCCTGGGCTTTCTGTTTTACAAGCTTCTGGAAGACAGCTATATCTGTATCCTTTATTTAAGAACCTGATACTTGGGTGAGTGCCTTTGTTTAATTAATTATTTAAAATGTAACTCTTAGATCGGAGAATGGTTTAGAAAATTGTGTGTAATGGTGGTCTCAATACTCATTGGAAATGTTCAGGGTCTTAGCTGAGTCTTACTCTTCTGGAGGTCTTACTGATCTTATACCGGTAAAGGCCCTCCAGTCTTACAAGATGTCACCTTTCATCTGGATTTGCACCTTCTTGTCTTCCGGGGAAGAGAATGGATGTTGGAGTTTGTCATGTGACATGACAATATGGCGGATCCTCTCTGACGAGGCGACCCATGATTAGTGGCTTCACCGCTACATAATGAAACAAATACGTTAAATGTGCACCATTTTTTTCGTAAAAAATTAAATATATATATTAAAGCAACGTTGTATTGATCTATTTCTCCCGGTTTGGTTAAGGCATCAGGTCTTTGCTTTATGGTGAAGGAGGTACTTGTGCAGGTATCCATGGCCGGCTGGCACATATAGTACGAGAGATTTAGTTTCTATACAATAGTCATCACCACAAGAGGGCGTAGTACCAAAAATTTGTACAACCCGCCTGTTGTCAACTTGGGGTTCATGCAATAACGCTTACAGTTGAATGCCTTATTAAACTTTGTCCCCAAGTGTTTTCCGTTTTTGGCACAGATCCACAAGTACATTTATTCCCAGCGTGCCTTATCAAGATAAGCTCTGCAGCTAATGGTCTTGTCAACAAGCACTCAGGTTGCAAAGATGTTACTGTATCGTTGAATGTCGAGAGTGACTTTTGTACCCACTCACGGCTTGCACTACATTCACAGTTCTCTAAAGGCTACGTTGTGATACAGATCTGGTTTGAGTTATTATTCAAATTAGCAATATGATAATTCGATGACTACAACACTTAAACCCAATCCAAATCCCTACCAACTGATACAGAGACCATTTCAGAGTAACACAAATTGTGAGTCGTGTTATCATACCAGGTGTGAAGCCGCGGTAGAGAACAAAATGTGACCCTAGGCACGACTTCAATGCGTGATCGAGTTGACTTTGAACCTCTCGATTTGTATTGTGCCACATAAATAGCATTTGGTTTGTAACCAACAGTGAGCAATGACAGTTGTATACATTGCACATTACACGGAGAACCCGTTCCATTGGTCATAGGGAAGTCTGTCTACAAACGGCTACATCTTGCTTATGCCCTTTCTAGTAAATGAGACCGTCAAATGATCTTCAAATGTGTTGAAATTGATCTACCGGTACGGTTTCCCAAGCACATCAAAGGTATGTTTCAAAGGTTGTATAGGAGTTTACACTTTCAATTCACTTCAGTGATGTGTTTTCATTAAGAATTTCAGCCAAATTTTTATTTATAAATGCATTAACTAGCCAAAAGTGCAACAATATTTAACATGGATGTC
Source organism: Patiria pectinifera (assembly GCA_029964075.1). NCBI lineage: Eukaryota > Metazoa > Echinodermata > Asteroidea > Valvatida > Asterinidae > Patiria > Patiria pectinifera. The sequence continues at coordinate 7,408,916 of CM057145.1, forward strand.
CATAACCATGTACCGCTGAAAGTAGGGTTTTACCGACTAGACAGATTACCGCATAAAGATATTGATTCCCGTTCTAATATAAAATAAAGGGACTATTCGCTTCTGAAATATCGACTACTGATCTATTGCAAGTATGTTTTTTAAACCATCCTGCATTCAAGAGACCAATTGGAATAAGTATCGCCTTATGACAAGACGATATATTTGTGATTTGATTTTCTCTTATGTTTTTAGATAATGGCGGAAGCTGCAGCCCAATCCGTGCTGGGTACGATCAGTCGGGGACACCTCGAATGCCCGATTTGTTGCTGTCTTTTCAACGATCCCAAGATACTGGACTGTCTGCACAGCTTCTGCCTAAACTGTCTAGTCGAGCTCATCAGCAGACAGCAATCCAAGGCAGACGAGATTACTTGCCCAGTTTGCATGGGGGTTACTGCGGTGCCAGACACCGGATTGCAGGGTCTACCCAACTGCTTTTTCCTGAGTTCCCTCGTCGATGAGTTCAACAAGCAGGAGGGGCTGCTAAGAGACGCGCCACCAGATACTCTAACGTGTGAGGAATGCGACGAAGGCTTAGAAGCCGTCACTAGATGCTTAGACTGTGACGGGAACATCTGTCAGAAATGTCTGGATATGCATCGGAAGATGAAATCTACTAAGAAGCATCGCATCGTCAACTTGGATCAAAGCAGGAGACACGAACCTCTGATGGAACTTCGGAAGAAAGATTACCCACAATGTAACAAGCACGCCTACCACGAACTCTGTTTTTACTGCGAGACATGTAAAACTTTGGCGTGTGGAAAATGTGCTGCGTTAGATCATCGGACAGCGGAACATGAATACAGAGAAGTCGCAGATGCCATGCGATCGTACCGTCAGGATGTCGGCGAGATTTTGCAAAAGTTCGAACAGAGAAGAGAGAAATTCAAATTTGGTGACGAGTCAGTGACGCATTCCAGAAACAGGTTAAAAATTATGGTAGACCAGGCTTGTAAAAAAATTACGACTAAAGAGGAAGAAGAGATTGCAAAGATCAGGAATAAATCTCGCCTTCTCAGAGACAAAGTAACACAGATCGGAGAAGAACGAGATAAAAGGTTCGAGGAAGTCCAGAAAAGTAACCGTGACAAGATGGAGAGGACCGAGCAAATCGTAGCGACAGTCAACGACTTGATGCAGCAAGCTGACGACTTCGAACTTTTGGACCTCAAACCAAAGGTGCTGCACAACTTAGAGTTCCAGGAGGAACTTGAATTGGAGCATGCACAGCATGAGCTCTCATTCATCGGGGTCAAATGTCAAGATGTCGTGGCGGATACAGACCTCGGTGAAGTTCTTCGGGAAGAAGAATGGCAGTTGAAAGAAGACATTGTTGAGGTGGGGCCGGAAGATAAAAAGTTTTACTGTGCTGGTGGCGTGGCGTGTTTTAGCAATGGTGAAATTGCCGTAATGGACATAGACAAACCAGAGTTGTTGATTTTGTCTTCCACTGGAGATTATATAACAAGTGGCGGATGGGAGAGGTTATATGACCCCAGGAAACTAGCTGCGACCTCTGATGACCTACTTCTGATCACTCATGAGGACTTTGTAAAGGTGTTTGACAGACAGCTAGAATACATTCGTCAGTTCGCACCATCACTGGATGATGTAGATGGTGATTCCGAGAGTGATCTTTCTGGTATCGCTGTTGACAAGAAGAATCTGATAGCAGTGGCAGACAGAGGGAGAAAGCTTATATCTCTCCACCATCTGGATGGGTCTTTGATTACAACCATTCCAAATGACATGGTCGGTAGCTCTTTGGCCATCGGGGTCGAGGAACGCTTGATCTTCACAAACTACACCGAAAGCAAGTTGATTTGCACTACCTATACAGGAGATGAGGTGTTCCATGTTAATACTGAACTTGACGGGGAACCTGTACGACCCTCTGGCGTGTGCTGCGATGATGCTGGGGAGATCTATGTTTCCGTTGAACTCAAAGAAGGTGAAGGCGGTGAAGTGCACCATTATTCAACCGAGGGAACCTTCATTGGAAGGGTGGCTCGAGAACTCTACTTTCCTCGAGGCTTGGCATTTACTCAAAGCGGAGACCTTGTGGTGGCTGATGAGGTCTCAGTCAAGGTCTACCAGCGGGTGTGAGTGAATAGGCTCTCTTGTGATTCATCAATCACCTGTCAAAGCTGAACGGGATAAGCTAGCACCGGATTGATGCATTTGACATTTTGCCGTTAATGCTGACAATTTGTAACGATTCAGCTCTTATCATGAGCAAATGTCTGACATCAAGAAACACAATCGGACTATCGTTGCGTTTTGTTGCGGATTTCCAAATGCTCCATAATAATCAACAATTCACATGAATAACAATCATAGATGAGTGTTTTGCAGCTTCCTATGCATTGTAGAATGTACAACATACAACATTTTAATGCTTATCTTTAAATTTAATTCATAAATACCTAAGACAGTTTACCCATTCCGATTGGTGGAGAGCCCATCACGTGGCCGGCTTTAAACAGATGATAAAGACTGGTCGTAAACACTTTTCCAGTGTCACATGAAATTTGGACTCCTATGAAATTCGGTACCTTTTACCATTTCATTTGTCGGACGTTCACAATCCTCATGTAGGCATGCACAATTCTACTAGTGCGTCAGTATTTAAAAGTCCAAAACTCATACTGCACCGGCACAGATGCGTTCTGCGCCACATTGCGCAGTACGCGCGACGCGCGCACCAATCTCCATATGAGGAGTTGTTTACGTATTCTGGCGACAGGGGCATACCATGATATAGAAAGAGGGGTCTTCCGAAAAAAACAAAAAACATTTGGAGCCTGGAAGTTGATATTTACCCTCGCCATCGGCTGGGATAACTATTTGCATCCAGACTCCAACCAGTCTTAAAAATAGAGTTTAAAACTGACCAAGCACACATTTACTCCTTTTTTGGCATTATTATGTTGCTATTTTTTCAGAATGGTTATTTAATAAGAGACTTTTTCGTAACCGAGGAAACTTCTTCAATTTTGTTAAAACTTTTTGAGTCTTTGGACGTCATTTTAATTTGAATTATTTCACACTTATGTGTTATAAATACCTTAAATTTGTTCTAATATTGGACGTAGCTATTACGATATTATGCGAGTCGTAAACGAGTGCAATATTGTTCATAGCTCGTTCAACCTTCCTGATGTCCCCCATCAAAAAAAGGGGGAGGGGGAAGCTATCCAATAATATCTTTAATGAAATCATGCTGACCTTATCAAAAAGAAATGCATTTCAAAACTCTGTCGTGTAATGATCGTCGACCACTTTCCTGACAATGACATGAAGTTCATGAACTTGAAACTTCGACAACATAATTTCATTCCAGGGTCTCAATATCCGTTCAACTGGGTAGATTCGTCTTGGCCAGATACGCTCGTAAATACTAGTGTAATCTTACCTGCTTTCAAGGTATTTTTCAAGGTTACAGTATTTATTCCTAACTTACCGAAGCGAATCTCGCTGAGTTCAAAGCTTCCATTTATGTTAACATATACAAGTACTCTACGTTTGAATTATGACACATCAGAGAAACGACGCCTTGACCCTCGTCTTTAACCGTCAGAATCCTTTTCTTTATCGAATATTTGGGGAACAAGGTTAATAATAATACGACCTTTTTGTAAGTACTGAGTCAAAACCAGAAAAAGACATCTTGGTTTCTATTTCAATTATTTAAGATGGTGACCGCATACTTTTGTTGTGTCCATTGGGAAAGGGCGTATTTATACATGTTGCCACTACATGTTAAGTTAAATGGAATGGAGTATTTGGCCGCCACCATGAAGTGAGTTTTCCTCAGATTTGTGTGTTTAAGAAGTGGCTTTATAGCTGAGAAAATAGCAAGGAACAACCGGTTTGTGCAACCAAAACTCAGGGAATGATCTGCTGATATTAATATCTTGTCGGAAAACTCCAGATCATTTCAAGAAAGTTGCCGCCGTGAATCAGAGTTTATAAAGGGGAAGGAAAATGGGATTTGCTATCGGCATCAATCGGGCCGTTCCTCATTCTTTACATTTGATAGGATGTGAATCAAATTGGAGGACGAGAGGCACTGCGAGCTTTTTTTTTTTTTTTTTAAGTGATTTTTTCCCCTCGCAACCAGTTTGTAGGGAAGATTTCCTTGTATTTAAGACTTAATTCACCGGTATGGATACCAGTATAGGTACATAATTGAACTTCATATAGCGTATTTGTTATTTTTTTCTCTTGGTGGTGGCCATACTCCATTCCATTTAATTGAACATGTAGTGGCGACATGGATGATTATGCCCTGTCCCAATAAACACGAGTTTCCCAGAAACAGAATACCGCAGCCGTTTTTATTTTATTCCCCGCCTTAGTACTTGATTTGTGCAAGTGTCCAAAGTCGGTATGCACAGACAGCTTCACGAGAAGTCTGTTCAGGCTATACAGTGGTGATCAACACGAGAGGGCGCAGTATACTAAACATTGATGATAACCAATGCGAATTTGGCACAGATCTGCACATACATTTATTCTGAGCATGAGCTTTTTCATCTTTCACTGGCACTACCGACTCTATACACCAAACAATAGCGTCCATAATGTTTGCCGTGTTTGCCTTTCATTCATAATTAAACATTTATAATAATTAGTAAACAATTTTTGTTTTTTGAACCCAAAAAAATAATTTCATACAGTTTTTTTTTTACTGGAATTCTTCAACTGTGTGTAAAATCCCTTTACCAAGAGGTGAACTGCCCATGGTTTTGATTTTGGAAGGGCGCCGTGCAGATCACGAAATGCGCATGTAGTTTTGAATAGAACATGGCGGACGTGTATGTCGGTGGTAATTCTTTACCCAAGCGCCCTCCTATTGTGTAGGCCATATCACAAGTAGGCTAATAAAAGGAGATCCCTGAGCACGAGTACACTGCATGAACGACTTTGAACCTTTCTATTTGTATTGTGTTCCGTAAATAGCGTTTGGTTTGTCAACAACAGTGAGCAATAACGTCTGTGCATTGCACAGTGCATGAGGAATCCGTTCCATTTGTTACACGGAAAATGTGTCAACACACAGCTATATCTTTTCGCGGCCATCTAGTAAATGTGACCGTCAAATGATCCTCAAATGTGGTGAAAATTGATCTACCAGTTAAAGCTAGGTCTCGCAAGCACATCAAAGGTGAGTGGCAAAGATTGAATAGGAGTACAGTTTATGAATTGACTAATCAGTGGTGTTTTTTTATTCAGGGACTCGGCCATGTTGTTATCTATACATGTACATGCATCAAATTGCAGCAAGCCTAACCTGCCTTTAACCATTTGACTGTTACAATTGACATGTGAAATTTAACATGAAACACTATCACGAGTGGAAACTAATATTAAACGAGACAAAATTAATGGATGAACCAAGTTAAAGGGGTCACAATACAAACTTAAAGGCTATCCACGAAGATGCAAATATACTATAGTTCTCTGCAATAGGCAGTTACCAGCTGGAGTAGATAAACTTAATTGGTGTTTAAAATAAAAACAATTGAGTATTGCCTGATATGTGGCAATGTGACGTACAAGATTTTATTTGTGAGTTACAAAGTATTTCATTAAGCTAGAACGATTAGATAAGCTCAGTTTAAAAGTGAGCAGCTTATTATGTGTGTTGAGACTAGATATTTTGTGTTATGATGAAGTAAACGTAGATATATAAAAGATACCTCATTTTGAAAATACGGTTTTGTTATTGAATGCATGTACATTGCAATGGCAAAGCCATGAGGCGCCCAACGGTAGGCCCCCGCCATGTTTAGTGGTGGTCCCAGTTGAACACAACAAACGGAAAACCAGTGGAACACCAGAATGTATCTGAAATAGATAAACGACCACACAAATGTCCCGCCGGAAGCCATTTCAACATTACAACTGGAGCTTATCTATACAGAAACATAGATTTCTGACATACACAGTGTGATCAACAAGAAAGTGACCCGAATAAATGACGATTATTCTTCTTAAAAGCAATCAAATCAATTTGAAGCACCAATAAAGCATGTCTTCAAAGAGCATGTTCCTCCACTCATCTGAAAAAGAAAACAAATGCTGAAAGCGATCCATGCTATCAGAGGTTATGCACATTTTACAAAAAAATAGAGTGCCACTGGAAGTGAGAATTACAGATCACAGGCAACCATTCAGATACAAATGAGATTTTAATCATTTGAATCAAGACTGAAATATTATTTTTACTGTCAGATTTTGTGTTTTGAATATGAGGACCAAGTCAAATTTTTTTCTAACATATTGATGGCGATATTCGCCTGTTTGCAAGTTTTGGTTCATTTATGGAAGTGCGAAAAATGTCCTTGTTTATTGTCATGGGCGTTGCACGGGGGGGGGGGGCAAGAGGGCGCTTTCCCCCCCCCCCCCCAAAAAAAAAGAAAAAGGAAAAAAAAAAAAAAAAAGAGTTGCGAAGCCATATTGCTGTTTATTTGATGGGGGTAGGGCAAATGCTCCCCTACTCACGCTCAGAAAAATAATAAATTTAGAATAACATGAAAAAGTTAAAGAATTTGGGGGAAAAATTTGCTTTGCCCTCCCCCACCCGAAAAAATCCTGGCGACGCCTATGTTTATTGTATGCAATGGATATTCATCAGTTCGTAGAATGGTAAATGATCAGTGGTGGACATTTGGATTTTGTAATCTCTTTTCTCTAAGACTCTTGATCAAAACAGACATAACTTGGGAACAGAGTATGCAAATGACGTGACATTTTGACTTTACTATAATCAATAACATGTACTTTATTTTTATATGTTTCTTTATGAAATAGATCGAGCCACAAATATATGTTTTATTATTTTTTTTTCATTCAGTCACTTTTTTTTTTGACTCGCCCTGTACAAACTATTTTTTAGTTTTATTAGTCTCTTACATGATTCTTTGGAGACCAGTTACGATAAATATTGCATGGTGACAAGATGACATAGTCATTTGATTTACTCTTTTGGTTTTAGAAAATGGCGGAAGCTGCAGCCAAATCTGTACTGGGTACGATCAGTCGGGGACACCTCGAATGCCCGATTTGCTGCTGTCGGTTCACCGATCCAAAGATCCTAGACTGTCTGCACAGCTTCTGCCTGGACTGTCTGAAAGAACTTGCCAGCAGTCAGCCACCTAAGGCAGACGACATTACTTGTCCAGTCTGCAGACGGCAAACTACAGTACCAGACACCGGATTGCAGGGTCTACCCAACTGCTTTTTCCTGAGTGCCCTCGTCGATGAATTCAACAAGCAGGAGCGGTTGCTGGGAGATGCGCCGGCAGATACTCGTACATGTGAGGAATGTGACGAGGGCTTAGAAGCCGTCTCAAGGTGCTTGGACTGTGACGGGAACATCTGTCAGAAATGTCTGGATATGCATCGGAAGATGAAATCTACTAAGAAGCATCGGATCGTCAACTTGGATCAAAGCAGGAGACACGAACCTCTGATGGAACTTCGGAAGAAAGATTACCCACAATGTAACAAGCACGCTCACCACGAACTCTGTTTTTACTGCGAGACATGTAAAACTTTGGCGTGTGGTAAATGTGCTGCGTTAGACCATCGGACAGCGGAGCATGAATACAGAGAAGTCGCAGATGCCGTACGATCGTACCGTCAGGTTGTCGGCGAGATTTTGCAAAAGTTCGAACAGAGCAGAGAGAAATTCAAATTTGGTGACGATTCAGTGACACATTCCAGAAACAGGTTGAGAATCATGGTCGCCCGGGCCTGTAAAGACATTACAACCAAAGAGGAAGAACAGATTGCAAAGATCCGAAACAAATCTCGCCTTCTCAGAGACAAAGTAACACAAATCGGAAAAGAACGAGATGATAAGTTTGAAGAAGTCCAGAAAAGCAACCGTGACAAGATGGAGAGGGCCGAGCAAATCGTAGCGACAGTCAACGACTTGATGGAGCAAGCTGACGACTTCGAGCTTTTGGACCTTAAACCGAAGGTGATGCAAAACTTAGAGTTCCAGGAGGAACTCAATTTGGAGCAGGCACAGCATGAGCTCTCATTCATCGGGGTGAAATGTCAAGATGTCGTGGCAGATACAGACCTCGGTGTTGTGCTTCAGGAAGAAAAGTGGCAGCTGAAAGAAGAGTTTGGTGAGAAGGGTGATGAAGATGGACAATTTCAGTTTGCTGGAGGCGTCGCGTGTCTAAGCAATGGTGACATAGCCGTTACCGACACAGCAAAAAAGCAGTTGATTATGTTTACTTCAACTGGGGAGTTTAAAACAAGTATTGGTCAGGGTTGGTTGAATAACCCCTGGGGAGTAGCTGCGACCTCCGATGATCTTCTTTTGGTCACAGATGAAAAGTACGTAAAGATGTTTGACTTTAGTCTAGGATTCATTCGCCAGTTGGCACCATTACAGAATGAGGAAGACGTTGATACAGATAGTTGGCTCGCTGGTATTGCTGGGGACCAGGAAAATCGGATAGCAGTGGCAGACATCGGGAGAAAGGTGATATCTCTCCACAATCTGGATGGCTCGTTGATTACAACCATTCCAAATGACATGATTGATACATCTTGGGCCATCGGGCTCAACGAACGCCTGATCTTTGCAAACTTCTTTGAGAGCAAGTTGATTTGCACTACCTATACAGGAGATAAGGTGTTCAATGTCGATACTTCACATGACGGGGAACCTGTACGACCCTTGGGCCTGTGCTACGATGATGATGGGGACATCTATGTTTCCGTTTGTCTCCAAGGTAAAGGCGGTGAAGTGCACCATTATTCACCCGCGGGAGTCTTCATTGGGCGTGTGGTTGGCGGACTTGTCTGTCCCCGCGGTCTGACTTTCACGCCAAGCGGAGACCTCGTGGTGGTTGATGTGTTCTCTGTCAACATCCTTCAGCGGGCGTGAGCGAGTAAAGCTCTCTTGTGATTTATCAATCTCCTGCCGAAATTGAACAACATATAAAGCTAATACCGGATTGACGCATTCAGATCGTGTGCTATTAACGCTGCCAATGTTTGACCATTCAGTCTCTTTTTCCTCTCTTAATATGAGAAGGTTTCTGACATGGGGACACATGAGACAATCGCTGTGTTTTGTTGCGGATTCCGTAATACCGCAGTAATACCCCAAATGACCTAAGAATAACAATCGTAGACGACTGTTTTGCTGTTTGCTATGCTTTGCACATTTTATAATTTTATAACTTTGATTTAATGTTATTTTGTTTTTCGTTTTTCTTCCGTGCGGGTGATTATTTGTTACATTGCAATTCAAACAACCAGCGGATGCTTAATGCAAATTTGGAGGAATCTGTTTCTTTTATTGCAGTTTTTGTTTGACACCTTCTTAGTCATTAAACACAGGCCTAATGTTTGGGTTTTGTAATATTGCAATATATTAGTTTTTCCCCTGAAAAAAAGATAATCCAATGTCGTTATTATTATTCAAATCAGGCTGATTGATCCCTAAAGATATACATTTCGAGACCCTGCCTTGTAATAATCGTCCAACACTTTCCTCAGTTGTGTCACATTTAATATCATGATGTTATTGCTCTAATGATTTTGCACTTAGTTTTATTAAGGTAAATGTGCCAGTAAGTACATTTGCGAATTTAAAGTTCATCAATCTTGAGGTTTGGCAAGGGTGCCTGATGAAATCTGGGGAAAGGCTCGCAGATTTAAAGTATGATGGTAGCCATTTTGGAACTTCCATAATGTCTTCATAATTATCCAGTCATTTATCTGCTTTAAGTAAAGGATATGGAAGTAAGGATAGGTTAGAAGAAACCTCCAAATATGCTTTTTGAAAATTTACCCCAACAATATGTTTAAAATAGGCGCATAAATGTATCACACGGCTGCTATTTTCGATTAATGCAAAATAAATAAGGTTACCCTTCCAAAACAATGTTCAGGTGTCACCCTTTCTAAGTATGCCTTGTATTCTCCATAGAGTCTACATGCCAAATTTGGTGCTTTGGACCAGTCGGTAACGATTCCACCATAAGCCGCCTGACTACTGGGGCCTTTGAATTCACGAAACAGTACAGCAGCAAGAATCAATCAAGGGACACTTGTTAACAGTTGAGAATCCCCTTCTCAATTCGATAGCCATGTCTGAATGACTGCAGGTGATTGTTATGCAAGTTATATCTACCATATACCTCTTTTGTCTGTTGATGGAATTTGACACGTCACGGTTTTTACACATGATACAAATGTTTGGCAGAGGAGGTACAATAACTTCAATCAAAAGGGGGGATTTTGTGGAGCCTGCTCTTGAGGGTTTCTAGAAATGACGGGTCCCACTCTCAACCGGTCTTTGAAGTGGAACGTGTATTCCTGATAAATTTGGGATGACATTGGACCCAAAAGTTGATGTTGTGTGCAATATGGTGGAGGGGGGTAATTTTTTTTTTTTTAATTGCGATGTCTTTCCGGACCGCCTTAATGGAAGAGCATCTTTGGATGGAAACATTACCCAAACGTCGCACGAGAATCTTTCATGAGACGACCATTTACGTCGTGCTATACCTGACTCGATTATTCAAACACCAACTGCACACATTCGCCACGCTACCCGACGAATTTGTAAAGATTGCAGCAATAATTGCCTGTATGTTTCCTTTCATTCAACTTACCGAAAAAATAACGTTTAATGCATATTGCTGTCCATAATGAAACAATAATATTGTCCTGCATTTTATAGGATGATTCATCAAAGACCTCTGGGCAACAGGTACTTTCCCGCACTACGCAAGACCCTATTCATAGCAATACAACAAAAAGCCACGTGCCAGACAGTGTCAAAACGGTTGCCAGACAGTGCGCTGGAAAGATATTTGACTGGCGGCTGTGGTATGCAGTTATGAAGGGAGATGGCTGTGTCAAGTTACAGGTCTTTGTTTAAGTTTCAATGAGACTTGACAGGAGGCCTGGTCGAAAGTTTGTTAACACGGCCTGGGTGTAGCCCTGGCTGCAAAGTTCATTGAACCACCTAATTTGGCAAGGGTTGAATGAGAATTAGATAGGAGGTGAACGTTATTGGCCGTAAAAAAAATGTTTATTCAAAGAATTGAATTTTTGATGCCCCAGGGGCATCAGGTAACTCCGCCCAGGGTTAACCAAATCAGCAATATAATGATTCGATGACTACAACACTAAAACGTAGGCCAAATTTGGAAAAAAAAGTGAGGAATGGTTAACGTCAATTTGTACAGTCAACATGGTTGTTTAAAAATGTTCTTTTATGTTTGGTTATTAAAAAGAAATAATATCCTCCAAGTTGATAGTACGGCAACCAACTTATGGTCATCTGAAACTAGAGAAGCCACAACATTCAATGATCTTCTTCAAAGAGACACTGGGCTGAAATCACCATCGGAGATATGTACATTGATGCTGGTAAAAGACAACTGGAGAGACTTCGCTTCCTTCGTTCGATCGGAAGATCGACCAAAATAGGTCACGTATGTTCGTCCCTCTCACTTAGTTTGTGCGCATGCGCAAAAATCTCGGCTAATGACAGTGACTGTCGAAATGGCAGCGTCGCGGCCGAGGAAAGACACCGATTTTCATCTGAAAACATCCTGTTCGTTTTGCTAGATAGGGTGAAATACATGCCATCGAATGAAATTAAATGAATTTATTTTTATTTTATTCACCGCATTTTTGTTTTAAAAGCCAACATTTAAAAAAAAAATGTCAAGTAAGATTTGAGGCTTTGCATGGTGGAGATACTAAATAATGAAAGGTTTGCGGAAACAACATGTGCGAATAATTTCTCAACTAAGAGAATGGTTCTGAAGAGAACCAGAGGTATAAACTCGACGTTCCGGTCAGTATGCTCTGACCGTCTTCAGAAGAAGACCGTCTTCAGGAGAATTTCCTTAGGTGGGTTTTATTTTTTTGTTTCCGATCGTACGTTTACATGTGCGAACCGCGCGTCGTCAAAAACGATGTCACCGTACACGGACGGCCAATGTTGGGCTGTCCATTGGAGCACTGGCACAGCTTGCGCCATGCGGAAAATCACGCTGCGCTATATGGGTTAGCGGGAAAAAACACCGAACAAATTAAACGTTGACGGATATGTCCTTTTCTTCGATGACGAAGAAAAAGTACAGAATGTCCTCATGACTTTTGATATTGCTGATGGACCCTTCAAAATGGAGGAGTTTAGAAATGTGAAGGCGTCTCTCAAGCAAGGCAGATGGCATCCCTCCAAGATGCTTAAAATGCGAGCTTGATGACTCAAGTTTGCATACGGCGTAAATGATGAATGACAAACCTGCCCAATGGTCCTTATCAAACATCATCCTCGTCCCCAAAACCGCGACCGGTACCCCGAGGAAGACTGACAACTACCGTGGGATCAGCCTAACATGTGTCCAAGCCAATATCTACAACCGCCTGCATTTTAACCGTATCAGGACGGCCATAATCCCCAAGCTGAGATTTAACCAGAACGGCTTAAGGGGGAAAAGGATTACAGTCTCGCAAATCCTGGCCCTCCGAAGAATCATTGAAGAGGTTGAGAAGAACAATCTGCAAGATGTACTGACTTTCATCGACTCTATCCAGATGTACTGAATTCCACCATCGAACTCGAGGCAAAATGATCAGGATCTTGAAGTCCCTCCCTCGACTTTTTATGGTCATTGAGGTTACTAACACCGACATCACTGCCAAAGTTGTCACCCCCGATGGAGACAGAAACGTGTTGATCATTTTCCCTGGAGTCCTTCAAGGTGACACGCTGCTGACGCCTTTCCTGTTCACCATAGTCCTCGACTACGCGCTCAGACAAGCACTCAAAGATGACAAGGATCTGGGCTTCACCATCACACCAAAGAAGTCGGGAAGAATCGGTTCAGTCATCCTGTCTGATCTCGATGTTGCGGATGACATAGCAGACCAGAGAGGTCCAGGAGCTGCCCAGCAGAGTGGAGTCAGTGTGTGAGAAAGTGAGGTTGCACCTCAATGCCAAGGAAACGGAGTACATGGTTTTGCAAAATTGGCGATCATTGGCTCTGGTACGGACAGTTCTTCATGCAATGAAGCCAATGTAAAGGTCAAGCCTGTCAAAGAAGTTCAATTTGAGATACTTCCAAGCGGCAATCAAGACGATTCTTCTCTACGGCATCGAGACGTGGACCGGATGCTCAGGATGGCACATTGTGTCAGTTGGACCCTTCAGAGGACGCTTCAGTGCTCCGTGTTTGAAATGACGCTTTGAGAAAAAACAAACTGGCTTCATGTGAAACACGTAGGTTTTGCTTTTCTTTTAATCTGTCAAGGTCATAGCTTTTGTTCTTAACTGATGTTTTGTGAAGGATGCAATATAGTATTGTGGGAATCGGAGAAAAAAATTCAGGAGCTCCTTACTTATTTTGTTGGAATTTGCACTCCATACATTTTGGTTGGACAAATGTATACAATTATATACAATAGGACCGTGAGCAGACGTGTGCCAGAGTTAGCTCTTGGACTGCACAAAAATTGTGGGAATCGGAGAAAAAAATTCAGGAGCTCCTTACTTACTTTGTTGGAATTTGCACTACATGCATTTTGGTTGGACATATGTATACAATTGTATACAATAGGACAGTGAGCAGACGTGTGCCAGAGTTAGCTCTTGAACTGCACAAAAAAGCACGCACTTATGCATGGAGGCTGACGGCCTGGGCTTCCTGTTTTACAAGCTTCTGAAAGACAGCTATATCTGTATCCTTTATTTAAGAACCTGATACTTGGGTGGGTGCCTTTGTTTAATTAATTATTTAAAATGTAACTCTTAGATCGGAGAATGGTTTAGAAAATTGTGTGTAATGGTGGTCTCAATACTCATTGGAAATGTTCAGGGTCTTAGCTGAGTCTTACTCTTCTGGAGGCCTTACTGATCTTATACCGGTAAAGGCCCTCCAGTCTTACAAGATGTCACCTTTCATCTGGATTTGCACCTTCTTGTCTTCCGGGGAAGAGAATGGATGTTGGAGTTTGTCATGTGACATGACAATATGGCGGATCCTCTCTGACGAGGCGACCCATGATTAGTGGCTTCACCGCTACATAATGAAACAAATACGTTAAATGTGCACCATTTTTTTCGTAAAAAATTCAATATATATATTAAAGCAACGTTGTATTGATCTATTTCTCCCGGTTTGGTTAAGGCATCAGGTCTTTGCTTTATGGTGAAGGAGGTACTTGTGCAGGTATCCATGGCCGGCTGGCACATATAGTACGAGAGATTTAGTTTCTATACAATAGTCATCACCACGAGAGGGCGTAGTACCAAAAATTTGTACAACCCGCCTGTTGTCAACTTGGGGTTCATGCAATAACGCTTACAGTTGAATGCCTTATTAAACTTTGTCCCCAAGTGTTTTCCGTTTTTGGCACAGATCCACAAGTACATTTATTCCCAGCGTGTCTTATCAAGATAAGCTCTGCAGCTAATGGTCTTGTCAACAAGCACTCAGGTTGCAAAGATGTTACTGTATCGTTGAATGTCGAGAGTGACTTTTGTACCCACTCACGGCTTGCACTACATTCACAGTTCTCTAAAGGCTACATTGTGATACAGATCTGGTTTGAGTATTTATTCAAATTAGCAATATGATAATTCGATGACTACAACACTTAAACCCAATCCAAATCCCGACCAACTGATAATAAGACCATTTCAGAGTAACACCAATTGTAAGTCGTGTTATCATACCAGGTGTGAAGCCGCGGTAGAGAACAAAATGTGACCCTAGGCACGAGTTCAATGCATGATCGAGTTGACTTTGAACCTCTCGATTTGTATTATGCCACGTAAATAGCATTTGGTTTGTAACGAACAGTGAGCAATGACAGTTGTATACATTGCACAGTACACGGAGAATCCGTTCCATTGGTCATAGGGAAGTCTGTCTACAAACGGCTACATCTTGGTTATGCCCTCTCTAGTAATTGAGACCATCAAATGATCTTCAAATGTGTTGAAATTGATCTACCGGTACGGTCTCGCAAGCACATCAAAGGTAAGTGTAAAAAATTGTATAGGAGTTTACATTTTCAATTCACTTCAGTGATGTGTTTTCATTAAGAATTTCAGCCAAGTTTTAATTTATAAATGCATATACTAGCTAAAAGCGCAACAATATTTAACATGGATGTCCATAACCATGTACCGCTGAAAGTAGGGTTTTACCGACTAGACAGATTACCGCATAAAGATATTGATTCCCGTTCTAACATAAAATAAAGGGACTATTCGCTTCTGAAATATCGACTACTGATCTATCGCAAGTATGTTTTTTAAACCATCCTGCATTCAAGAGACCAATTGGAATAAGTATCGTCTTATGACGACGATATATTTGTGATTTGATTTACTCTTATGTTTTTAGATAATGGCGGAAGCTGCAGCCAAATCTGTGCTGGGTACGATCAGTCGGGGACACCTCGAATGCCCGATTTGTTGCTGTCGTTTCACCGATCCCAAGATACTGGACTGCCTGCACAGCTTTTGTTTAAACTGTCTAGACAAGCTCATCAGCAGACAGCAACCCAAGGCAGACGAGATTCATTGCCCAGTTTGCAGGGGGGTAACTGCGGTACCAGACACTGGATTGCAGGGTCTACCCAACTGCTTTTTCACTCGTCGATGAATTCAACAAGCAGGAGCGGATGCTAGGAGACGCGCCAGCGAATGCTCCAACGTGTGAGAAATGTGACGAGGGCTTAGAAGCCGTCACAAGATGCTTAGACTGTGATGGGAACATCTGTCAGAAATGTCTAGATACCCATCGGATGAAGAAATCTACTAAAGAACATCGGACAATCTACTTGGATCCAATCAGATTACAGGCACCTCAAATTGAGTTCCGGATGAAAGATTATCCGCAATGTAACAAGCACCCTAACCAGGAACTATGTTTTTACTGCGAGACATGCAAGACCTTTGCGTGTGCGAAATGTGCTGCATTGGATCATCGAACAGCGGAGCATGAATACACAGAAATCGGGGATGCCATACGATCGTATCGTCAGGATGTTGGCGAAATTATGCAAAGGTTCGAAAAGAGCAGAGAGGAATTCAAAATCACGAACGATTCACTGACGCATGCCAGGAACAGGTTGAGAATCAAGGTGGCCCGGGCTTGTAAAGACATTACCACTATAGAGGAAGAAGAGATTGCAAAGATCAAAAACAAATCTCGCCTCCTCAGAGACAAAGTAACAACAATTGGAGCAGAGCGAGAGAGAAAGTTCGAAGAAGTCCAGAAAAGCAACCGTGACAAGATGGAGCGGGCCGAGGAAATCGTAGCGACAGTCAACGACTTGATGCGTCAAGCTGACGACTTCGAGCTGTTGGACCTCAAACCAAAGGTGATGCACAACTTGGAGTTCCAGGAAAAACTTGAGTTGGGACAAGCACAGCATGATCTCTCATTCATCGGGGTCAAATGTCAAGATGTCGTGGCAGATATAGAACTCGGGGATGTACTTCAGGAAGAAAAATGGCAGCTTAAAGAAGAGTTTGGTAAGTTTGGGTCGGAAGATGGAGAGTTTCAGTGTGCTGCAGGCGTCGCATGTCTTAGCAATGGTGACATAGCCGTAACCGACACAAACAAACTGAAGGTGATGATTTTTAATTTCACCGGAGAGTATAGAACAAGTGTTGGTCCGGAGAAATTGAATGACCCTTGGAGACTAGCTGCGACCTCTGATGACCTACTTCTAGTCACCGATGAACGGTATGTAAAAGTGTTTGACTCCAGTCTCGACTTCATTCGCCAATTCGCACCCTCACAGAATGAGGAAGACGATGATTCAATGAGTTGGCTAACTGATATCGCTTTGGACAAAAAGAATCGGATTGCAGTGACAGATACAAGGAGAAAGCTGATATCTGTCCACAATCTGGATGGATCCTTGATTACAAATTTTCAAAATGACATGATTGATTACTACTTGGCCATCGGGATCCAGGAACGCTTGTTCTTCACAAACTACCCTGGGAGCAAGTTGATTTGCACTACCTTTACGGGAGATGAGGTGTTCAATGTCAATACTTCACTGGACTGGGAACCTGTGAAACCCTCTGGCGTGTGCTGCGATGATGCAGGTGACATCTATGTTTCCGTTCGGGAAGATGGTGGAGGCGGTGAAGTGCACCATTATTCCCCCACGGGAGTCTTCATTGGGCGGGTGGCTCGCGGACTTCACTCTCCCTGCAGCCTGACATTCTCTCAAAGCGGAAACCTAGTGGTGGCTGATGAGGTCTCAGTCAAGATCTTCCAGCGGGTGTGAGCCAAAAACTCTCGTGTGATTTAATAACCATTTGTCAAAACTAAACATGTTGAGCTGACATCGGATTGCCGTATGCATGCAGTGTGTCATTAACGCTGACAATTTGTGACGATTCAGCATCATGGTCATCACTTAACATGCGAACGTTACTGACATCGAGAGGCACAGTGGTGTTATTGTTGCGTTTAGTCATGGAATCTGTAAATATCTGTTGAAAGTGTGCAGTCAGTAATACCCAAACATTCTTTAGAATAACAATCATATATTGCTGTTTCCTATGCATTGATTATATATAACTTTATTTTTTGTTATTACCTTTAAAATTTTTTCAACTCTGTTAAAAGAACATTTGAGTCTTGGAATGCTATTTTGGGGATTATGTTGCAAAAGTACCCGGTAGCGCTTAGCAATTTTGGACGAATCAATTTTCATGTTAAAATATTTCACAATTTGAGTCATACTGATCTAAGTTTGGTCTGTACATTATCAGCACACTTTCGCAAAAAGTGGTCGGCCACATTTCTATACAAAACCTCATTGGCTCGGGGTTTTGTGCGTAAACCTTATCAGCGAATATCGTGCGAATATAGCTTTTGGACTGATATCTAAGAGTAAATTTGATAAAATTAGGGTCCAAAATGGGTCCTGTTTCCATCCTTTGTTCGGCACGTCTGCAGCCCTGTGAAAAAAAATCGGGTTTCTTGTTTTGGGCACAAACAGATCCGCTTTGTATCTGAACGATATCTACACTAATTTTGAGGTACGAGCCAGGCTACCCCGGGAGAACAGAATTATTGCCCGGAATCCAAGAATTTGGAATTGTAAGGTCATATTGTTATTGCTTATTGTTGGGGACAAACCAAACGCCATTTCCGTGGCGCAATGCAAATCGATAGGTTCAAAGGCAACTCTACCTTTCAGTGAACTCGTGCCAAGGGATCGGCTTCTGTGCCCTTTCGCACCCGAGTCGATGATTGCCGGTAGACAACGTGACAAAGAGGGCGCTCTTTATGATACAAATATACATGTTGTAGCTTATACTACATGGTAAATAAATTGCCCAAACTCTGTATCTGAACTCACTCCAGTCCTTTTATTCTCGTCTACTTGCGTACGTCTCTTGATCGTTCATTTACTGGCTATAGCTGGACACAACTGATGTGAGCTGCAGTGCACGGCAATGAATCACAAAACTTGAATGAGTAAAGAGCCAAAACGATTTCACGTATACAGTTTCTTCTGATATTATGACCAAATATCCAAAAGATTTATTAACGATTAATCACTTCAAAATGCCCCCAAATTAACCTATATGCCTTCTTCAAAGTTTACAGTTAACTATAATAACAATATTTAAACAGAAATCATACCGATTGTGTAGAGTCCGGGGAAGATTAAGTATAAACTGAGTACATGTCGCGACTGAGAATGGAGTTGGCTACTGTGATTGGTGTATCGCAATAAAGATATGTCTGGATCCATAGGGGATATTGCGTGCATGAGGTAAAATTATTTGTTGTCTAACTTGTAGATTATTGAAAAAGTATAAGTTGTCATTGCAACATGATGACGTTTTGAATAATTATTTGTCCCCTCCTGCTGTAAAGCTGTTTTGTTTCTTTGGTTTAAAATGTAAATTCTCTCAGTTGAGTTAAAAATCCTTAGATTGATTCCTTTATCGAAGAGCGTCATGCGAAGTAGATGCCCAGTCCAAAGATGACCTTCCAGAATGAAGAGTTTCCAAAAAGAAACACGATGCATCGTCGGCACTTCTCCTGCATGACAAGACTTCGAGCTGCCGGCGCGCGTAGAACCAGATATTGCTGGAGGCAGGCCAAGTCGCCCCTGAGCTTGGTCAGGTGACCGTCTATCACGTGATTGGCCCTCTCTTTCTGTCGGTACTCCTTCTTGGTCTGCGACAGCCGCTGTTTGAGCTGATGTGCGCGTTCTTGCAGCTGTTGATTCATGAAGGCGGCGTGGGATTGCTGGAGCTCCAAGTGGCGTCGTTGTTGGTCCAATGCATTCTCCCTTTGCATGGAGAATTCTCGCACCCACGCCTGGCTTTCTGACTTAGGTGTATCAATGTGATGATCTGAAAAAGGTAAATAACAGTAAGACGCATCATCAGACTCTTTTGTTTGTTTACGTGTGCAGGAATATTGAAATTGAACAAGGCCATATAATGACCATCGGTTTGCTGAAGTGCTGCATATGACTGACTCATTATAACACAATGACGGATTCATGATAAGTCTACGAGGAGTGGGTGTGGTTTTGGAGTAGATGATTTCTCAAGGTGATGGTAGGCTGAGGTGTTGAACTCAATACAAAGTCATACAGAGATCAACGGCTTCAAGCAATGTACCGACATTTGCGCCCTATGTCTGATTAAAATTAAAACTAAAAGTAAGCCACCAAAACCACCTGATCCCATCTTCATCTTATTTCATGTATTTTGACACGAATACAAATAATTAGTGAGAGAAGAGTACACGGCCTATCTGTGATGCAAAAAATAGATACCTGCTATCCATTTCTCATGTTGTTTCTTCGTCTCCACGACTCGCCCTTTCAGGTGGTTCACCTTGTCCCTCATCTAACTGCACCCCTGCCGAGTCCACCCCGAAATCTCCCACAGAGCCGTCATCTCCTCCTAGTGCCTGAGACGGAAACGCTTGAGGACGGCCGGCAGGTCCTCCATCTCGTGCCTCGTTCAGGAATCTATGATGTACTAAACAAATTAAATAATAAAACCCGTCGAGTTTACGCATCAGGATTATAACAACTTGTAACAAAACATAATATTGGTTACCAAAATATTAGTAAAATGATATTGGTAATGGATCTACAAGCAACAAAGTATTTTGTTTTTGTTTTGCTCGAAAAATGGTCGTCATTTTTAGGAATAGTTTTTTTTTTATTACATCTAGACCGGCGCCTTTGAATGGCTTCCAGAGAGAGTGCTCGTTACAAAAAGAGTAGTTATTATTTTTTTTGGGTATAAGCTGGGTATTGCATAATCCGCAACCCAACGCAACGATAGTCCAATTGTGTGTCTCTTGTCAGAACTTGTTTTCAAGTTAAGAGGGGAAAATGAGGTTCAATATTTACGAATTATCAGCGTTAACGGCACAATACTTCAATGCGTCAATCCAATGTTAGATTAACACTTTTGGTTTTTACTTATGGTTGTTAAATCACAAGAGAGCTTCTCGCTCATACTTGCGGGAAGATCTTGGCAGGGGAACAATCAGCCAAAACGAGGTCTCCGTTTGACGCAAATGTCAGGCCCCAGGGAGAGCAAAGACCGCGAGCCACCCGCCCGATGAAGACTCCTTCGGGTGAATAGTGATGGACCTCACCGCCTTCGGGTAGGTAACGGTTTATTTCACGTTCATCTTCACCGAGACTAACAGAAACATAGATGTCCCCAGCATCATCGTAGCACACGCTAAAGGGTATAAAAAGTTTCCCGTCAAGTGAAGCGTTGACATTGAACACCTCATCTCCCGTATAGGTAGCGCGTATCAACTTTCTCTTTGAGTAGTTTGTGAAGATCAAGCGTCCCATGACCCAGGTGGCCAAACCGCCCACGACCACGTCAATGAGGGCATGGGAATGGTTGTGATCAAGACCCATCTGTACTTTGGAGAGAAATCAACCTTCTTCCTGTGCCTGACACTGCAATCCCATTCCCCTTGTCCACAGCAATATTACAGACTAAGAGGCTTGCAGAATCAACGTCTTCCTCAATATGTGATACTGTGAACTCGCGAATGAAGTTTAGGCTAGAGTCAAACACTTTTACTACATACTTTTCATCAGACACCAGAATTCGTCATTAGAGGTCACACCAACCCCACAGGGGACATTCAAGTTCTCCCGGCCAACACTTGCTTAAACACGTACGCGACGCTTGCAGCACATTCAAAATGTTTATTTTCCGGTTACATCTGAACAATGATTTCTTTCAGCTGCCACTGTTCTTCCTGAAGTACTTCACCGAGGTCTGTATCTGCCACGACGTCTTGACATTTTGACGCCGATGAATGAGAGCTCGTGCTGTATTTTGAATTCCTCCTGGAACTCTATGTTGTGCATCACCTTCGATTTAAGGTCCAAAAGCTGGAAGTCGTCGGCTTGCTGCATCAAGTCGTTGACTGTCGCTACGATGTCATCTTGTCACGGTTGCTTTTCTGAATTCACTCGAACTTCCTATATCGTTCCTCTCCGATTTGTGTTACTTTGTCTCAGAGAAGGTGGGATGTGCTTCTGATCTTTGCAATCTCTTCTTCCTCTTTGGTAGTTATGTCTTTACAAGCCTGGGCAACCATGTTTTTTTCAGCCTGTTCCTGGCACGTTGCAATGAATCGTCGGCGAGTTTCAATTCCTCTCTGCTCTTGTCGAACCGTTGCAGATTCTCGCCGACATGCTGACGGTACGATCGTATATGGCATCTGCGCTCCACTCCATTTAGGCGCCGGGTTCGGATGATCTGTTTCAGCACATTCCCACATGCAACGGTCTTGCATGAAACAAGTCAATTTAAAATTGTTTGCTATAACGTGCCAATCCTCCAAATCCATTTATGCCTGAAAATTTCAGTAAAAGAAAAAGAAATGTTGTACATTCTTATAACGCATTCAGTTGTAAGCGTTATTTCAGGTACCACAAGCTGGCAATGTCTGCGGATTGTGTAATTTTTTTGGGTACTGCGCCCTCTCGTGGTGATGAATATTGCCAACACAGTAGGAGGGCGCTATTTGGTTTGGTCTATTATATGTACCCAAATAAAATATTGCTCTCCTATTTTATTGTATCGGCCATACCTGAAATAGGCTAACCAAAGATTCCTGAGCACGAGTACACTGCATGATCGACTTTGAACCTTTCTATTTGTATTGTGCTCCGTAAATAGCGTTTGGTTTGTCAACAACAGTGAGCAATAACGTCTGTACATGAGGAATCTGTTCCATTCGTCACACGGAAAATGCGTCAACACACAGTTACATCTTTTCGCGGCCATCTAGTAAAATTAATGTGACCATCAAATGATCCTCAAATGTGGTTAAATTGCTCTACCGATACCGTCTCGCAAGCACATCAAAAGTGAGTGTCAAAGATTGTAAATAGAGTACATTTCATTAATGGACTATAATCAGTGGTGTTTTTTATTCAGGAACTCAGCCATGTTGTTATTTAGTAACGTATCACCAAAGCCAATGCTAGGAAATGACAGCATCTACGCATGCCTGTAACCGTGTGAATAAGATGTTATGCATGATTTACTAAAAGAAGTTATTTTGTTATAGCTGTCCATATAATGTCATATGAAACTATTGAGCTGAGTGAGTATTACAGATTTGCGGGCTTTTATTCAAATAAAAATCAGATTTCAATCATTTGATTCGAGATTGAAATATTATTTTTACTGTTAGATTTTGTGTTCTGAATATAAAGAACAAGTCAACTCTCTCCCCCCCCCTAAACTATTGATGGCGATATTCATCTGCTTGCAAGTTTTAGTTCTTTTATGGAGCTGCGTCTTTATTTTCTTTATTAAATGTCTTTTGGAATTGCAATGGGTAAACATCAGTTCGTAGAATGGTAAATGATCAGTGGTGGACAGCTGAATTTCATA
This sequence comes from Patiria pectinifera, assembly GCA_029964075.1. Lineage (NCBI taxonomy): Eukaryota > Metazoa > Echinodermata > Asteroidea > Valvatida > Asterinidae > Patiria > Patiria pectinifera. The sequence goes on from CM057145.1 coordinate 7,431,921, forward strand.
ATCTTTTTAATATAAGAGTTTTAAAGACTATAACTTGGGAATAGAGTATGTTTGCCGTGAAATGATGACAAAGTCAATAACACTTACTTCATTACAACGTTTTTTTTTAATGAAATGGAGCGAGCCACATTTTTTGTTGTATATATCTGTTTCTTATTCTGTCACTTTCTTTTCGAATAATCCCTGTTCGCATGTTTTTTTTTTTCTTTTGCGTTTAAGTAGTATCTTACAGGGAATATTGGAGACCAATTAAGATAAATATTGTATAATGACAAGATGACAAAGTCAATTGATTTACTCTTTTGGTTTTAGAAAATGGCGGAAGCTGCAGCCAAAACCGTGCTGGGTACGATCAGTCGGGGGCACCTCGAATGCCCGATTTGTTGCTATCGTTTCACCGATCCCAAGATACTGGACTGTCTGCACAGCTTCTGCCTGAACTGCCTGAAAGAGCTCAACAGCATTCAGCACCCCAAGGCAGACGAGATTACTTGCCCAGTTTGCAGACAGGGAACTGCGGTACCGAACACCGGATTGCAGGGTCTTCCCAACTGCTTTTTCCTGAGTAACCTCGTCGATGAATTCAACAAGCAGAGGAGCAGTTAATAGGAGACGCGCCAGCGGATACTCGTACGTGTGAAGAATGTGACGAGGGCTTCGAAGCCGTCTCAAGGTGCTTAGACTGTGGCGGAAACATCTGCGAGATATGCCTGGATGCCCATCGGAAAATGAAATCTACTAAGAAACATCGGATCGTCAACTTCGATCAAAGTAGAGTACAATTACCTCCGCTGGAACGTCGGAAGAAATATTACCCACAATGTAACAAGCACGCTAACCACGAGCTATGCATTTATTGCGAAACATGCAAAATATTGACTTGTGCAAAATGTGCTGCGTTCGATCATCGTACAGCGGAACATGAATTCAGAGAAGTCGCTGACGCCATTCTGTCATACCGACAGGATGTCTGCGAAATTCTGCAAAAGTTCGACAAAAGAAGAGAAGAATTCAAAGTCGCCGATGTTTCACTTACGCATGCCAGGAACAGGTTGAAAATCAAGGTCACCTGGGCTTGTAAAGACATTATCGCTAAAGAGGAAGAGGAAATTGCAAAGATCAGAAACAAATCTCGCCTTCTCAGAGACAAAGTAACACAAATCGGAGAAGAACGAGATGATAAGTTTGAGGAAGCCCAGAAAAGCAACCGTGACAAGATGGAAAGGGCCGAGCAAATTGTAGCGACAGTCAACGACTTGATGCAGCAAGCTGACGACTTTGAGCTTTTGGACCTTAAACCGAAGGTGATGCACAACTTAGAGTTCCAGGAGGAACTCAATTTGGAGCATGCAAAACATGAGCTCTCATTCATCGGGGTGAAATGTCAAGATGTTGTGGCGGATACAGACCTCGGTGAAGTACTTCAGGAAGAAAAGTGGCAGCTGAAAGAAGAGTTTGGTGAGGAGGGCGATGAAAATGGTCAATTTCAGTGTGCTTCAGGAGTGGCATGTCTAAGCAATGGTGACATAGCCGTTACTGACATAACAAAAAAGCAGTTGATGATATTTACTTGCACTGGGGAGTATAAAACAAGTATTGGTCAGGAGTGGTTGAATCGCCCCTGGGGCGTAGCTGCGACCTTCAATGACCTACTTTTGGTCACTGATGAACAAATTGTCAAGGTGTTTGACTCTCGTCTAGAATTCATTCGCCAGTTTGCACCATCCAAAAATGAGAAAGACGTTGATACAGATAGTTGGCTCGCTGGTATCGCTGTGGACCAGGAAAATCGGATTGCAGTGGCAGACATCGTAAGAAAGGTGATATCTCTCCACAATCTGGATGGGTCGTTGATTACAACCATTCCAAATGACATGATTGATTCATTTGGGGCCATCGGGCTCAGCGAACGCTTGATATTTGCAAACTTCCCTGAGAGTATGTTGATTTGCGCTACTTATACAGGAGATGAGGTGTTCAATGTCAACACTTCACATGACGGGGAACCTGTACGACCCTTGGGCCTGTGCTACGATGATGCTGGGGACATCTACGTTTCCGTTTATCTACAAGGTAAAGGCGGTGAAGTGCACCATTATTCACCCGCGGGAGTCTTCATTGGGCGGGTGGTTTGCGGACTTGTCTCTCCCCGCGGTCTGACTTTCGCGCCAAGCGGAGGCCTCGTGGTGGCTGATGTGTTCTCCGTCAAGATCTTTCAGCGGGTGTGAGCGAGCAAGCTCTCTTGTGATTCATAAATCTCCTGCTGAAATTGAACAGCATAAGCTAACACCGCAGTTATACCCAAAATGTCCTAAGAAGAACAATTATAGACGACTGTTTTGATGTTTGCTATGCTTTGCACATTGTTTAATTTTATAACTTTGATTTTATGTTATTTTGTTTTTCGTTTTTCTTCTGCACGGGTGATTATTTGTTACATTACAATTCAAACAACCAACGGATGCTTAAATGCAAATTTGGAGGAATCTGTTTCTGTTATTGCAGTTTTTGTTTGACACCTTCTGAGTCATTATACACAGGCCTAATGTTTGGATTTTATAATATTGCAAGAGCTATAACAATATTGCACAAGTTGAAGCTCGTCCTGAAATATATTAGTTTGAAAAAAAAAGGGAATTCAATGTTGTTATCATTATTAAAATCAGGCTGACTTGATCCCCAAAGAAATAGCTCTCATGACCCTGCCTTGCAATAATCGTCCACCAGTTAGTTTTATTATGGTAAATGTACTGTGTCAGTAAGTAGCTTTGTAAATTTGAAGTTCATCAATCTTGAGGTTTGGCAAGAGTGCTTGATGAAATGTGGGGAATTGTAAAATGCGCGCAACTTTGAGTATACTGGTAGTCATTTCGTAACTTCCATAATGTGTTCATAATTATACAGTCCCTTATTTGCTTTACAAAATGTTTTGTTAGTAAGGATATGTATGTGAAACCTCAAAATATATTTTTGAAAATATATCCAGAAAAAAATGGTGCATCAATGTATGGTGCGGCTGCCATTTTAGATTGATGCAAAATATATAAGGTACCCTTCCAAAACAATGTTCAGGTATCATCCTTCCTAAAGATGCTTTGTATGCTCCATAGAGTCTACATGCCAAATTTGGTGCTTCGCATCAGTTGGTCACAAGACCACAATAAGCCACCTGACTACTGGAGCTTTAGAATTGAAGAAACAGTACAGCAGCCAGAATCAATCTAGCGACACTTTTTAACAGTTGTTAAACCATTGCTATGACGTCACACTATTGTTAAAAGTGTGGATTCGGAACTACGAATCTGTTACACTGGTCACATAGTGTGTGGATTTGGAACGAAGAATCTTTAGTAAAGTGTGGATTCGGAATTACGAATCCACACTTTGAACACGTCGGACAATTGTTCTCCCATAATGACCATTAATAGGACCGTATGCGTGAAAACTTTCCTTCCAAATTACCAATGCATCTCCACTGTCAGATACTTCGCCGTCACTGCAAAACCTACTTCGAGTCAGAAAGAAATCATCGTCTGAACTATCCATATGTCGGCGGAAGGAGCCGGGAAAAATGTTGCAACCTGACGCCACTTTCTTTCTTCATCATCTCAATGAAGGTCATTCATTGCAAAAATGATGATAAGACATGAATCTGGGACTGAGAAATATTTCCAATTTTGTTAGGAAATACTTGGAAAATTTTGTCGACTCTCCATAGACTCTGTACACAATCTTCGAAGTGGCGTCAGGTTGAAACATTTTTCCCAAGTTTTTTCATCTCCACTTACTGTTAACGCCAATACTACTTCTTTTGACGCAATTGTTTAAATCGAAGAATACACTCTCAAGTGTGGATTTTTAATTTACGAATTCACGCTTTCTCGTGTATTTTCCTTTGATATATACTATCTAGAAATCAATATCAACAATACCAAAGAGATGGTGATTGATTTTAGGCAAAAGAAACCTCCAATTACACCAGCTAATATTAAAAGGCAAATGTGTGGAAGCAGTGTCTTTTTACAAATACTTGCAATGGGAACTGAAATTTGACGCGTGTACCAAATCAAAATATAACAAGTTGCAACAACGTTTGTTTTTTGTGCGCAAACTCAAGTCTTTTCACGTTGATAAAACTATTTTACAACTGTTTTACAAGTCTATTGTACAGAGTATTGTCACATTTCGTCTTGTATGTTTTTACGGAAAAATGAGGTGCCAGGCACAGATTAAGCTAGACGGAATAGTTAAGCAAGCCAGTAAAGCTATTGGTTTACAACAAGAGTCTCCAGAGGCATTATACAGGTCTCGTATGTGCAATAAAATTAAGACGGTTCTTTCCGACTCACATCAACCATTGATTGCCGACTTCCAAACGAACTCCAGAAGTAATCGCTTTTTACAACGAAGGATCAGGACACGGCTATACGGCAGTTCATTCGTTCCAGTAGCTATCAAATGGTACAATGAGCAACTGGAACGATGAACTGTCGTGTGGCTGACTCTGATCCCTCATTAATGTAATGTAATATGTGTATTATATGTAGTAGTTTGTTTTTTTACCTGTAATTATTGGATTTATAAGTTTGTGGTAACTACATTGCATTTCTACATCTTTTTAATTAATGATTGTATGTTTTATAACCCACCCTTTTTCAAGGCCATTTTAATTTCCCTCCTGCGGGATAATGAAGTTCAATCTTATCTTATCTTATCTTGACAGAATCCCCTTCTCAATTTGATAGCCATGTCTTGACTGCAGGTGAATGTTATGCCAGCGCTATACCTACCCGATACCTCTTTTGTCCGATGATGGAATTGGACCAGTAATTGTGTTAACACAAATACATAGCATGGCATTTTTACCTTTTTATTTCTTCAAATGTCGGCTGATGACTACAAATGGTGCCAGACTAAACTTAGTGCAAATGTATGGGAGTCCAGAGAGGCCACATAAAGCTCATTCTCAATCGTAACCCCATCTAAAACACATTAAAATTTTGTGCAGTAGCAGGATTCTAGTCAAACTAGTGAGTTTGGCGGTTTTGAGACATCATCTTTGATTAAAAAAAAAAAACATTTTCATTTTGTCAAAACGCATACCAGAAACCGGAGACTTTTTTTGTCATAATCAAGCAATAGGAGGGGCAATGGCAATTGTTTGGTGGTTCTTGCAATTGAGGGTTTGTATAAATAAAGGGTCCGAAACCGGTCTTTGAAGTTCAATGCGTATTTCTGATAAATTTTGGGATCACATTGCCCCCGAAAGTTGATGTTTTTGCAGTGGAGTGGATCAGGGATCATTTGTTTTGTTCAAAATGGTGATGGGTTCCCGGACTGCTTTTAGAGGTGACCATCTTTGGTGCAGTCGCACTAGCGTCATTTCCGAGACGGCCATTAACGTTGTACTACCTGACTCGAATACTCAAACACGGACAGCACACATTCGCTATGCAGACGTATACATATTTTATAATGATTTTGTAGCTTAGCTTAAAACATACAGTTTCATACATATTGTGTCGTCCAAAATCAAACACGATTGATCTATCCATCACTGCGAAGTATTCATCTACAATTTTCGAATCCGACGCGAAAACAAGACCAATAATGTTTCCTTGTGGGGAATTCAATTGTCCTTTGGGGCGCATGTATAAAAGCTAGCATTAGCTTTTACAACCTATTTTTAAGCATTTACTTGCATTTGTATGAATGAAATTGAAGCAAATGCTTTTTACTGGAAAGCATTTGCTAAAAGTTAAAAGTAGCCCATTTTCTTTGTACTTTTCAGATTTTGATAGACTATAAGTATTTACCTCATTTTGTATGAATAAAAAGGAGTAAATGCTTTAGATTTCAAGTATTTACTGGTCCTTTTTTAGGCTGGGTAAGGGCAACCTTGAAAATATGAAGCAAATAATTATGCGCAAAAACTGCTGAATTTATTAATATTAATTTCGCCAAAATCAACACAAAACGTTAATAGTCTACATTATACCATACCCTTTATTTTGAATAACATTTATGCGAAATTTAAATATGTTGTTATTTTTAATTCCATTACTAGAAGAAACGATAATTTCGCGTTTTCTCAACGATATGCGAAGTGTTAGTGAAACATTCAGTGCGGCATAGAATGATTAAGGAGAACGTCTATCCAACGGCATCCTGGGCACTGAACAAAATGAAAACACAGTTTATTAGGTCATCAATCTTTGCAAACTATTATTGATTTAATATTTCAATAAACCTTTGTGTATTGAATTGTGGTATGATTTTACCTGCCTTAACACGTGTCTATGACTTTTTATGCAATTGTGACGTCTACTAGACCTTTACAATTTCATGAGTGTTGAAAGTACACTTTCTGTATTCTGCAACTGGCGAAAAGTGTCTTGGTCATTTTTGCTGGATTTGAGGATCAAATTTATGTACTACTACATGTACTATATGCATCACCTTGATTCGACTATTACCCTACGTGCAAACAAGCATTTGCTTTTGCTTAATGCTTTCACTCCAAAGTAATTGCTTTTACTTTTTGCTTAAAACTTCCTAGCATTTGCTAGATTTTATTACTACGACCCATTGAATTACCTGTCTGAATTCAATTAATCTATTATAATTGTTTCAGGTTTCATTGCTCCATCAGGCGCGGATCGGGGGGGGGGGCAACCCCCAGCTCTGTCCGAAAAAAAAATCATCATACAAATTCCTTAAAAAAATAAGTCGAACCCCCACCTGCTGTGTCGCCCCCAAAAAAAATATACTGGTATAATGTCCGCCTGTTCAACATACGGTACACCATTCTGTAATCTAGTGTTAATAATCGTCAAATTTGAACAGCTCCCCCTACACTGTAAAAAAGTTGGGCAAAATGGGTTGATAATTCGACCAGTGCTGGTCGAATTATCAACTGCCAACACTCTTAGGGAAATTCTTCTCAATAGTTAGACAGTTTTTACCCAATTCAACCCGATATGAGGTAATTTCATACCAATGTCGGGTAAATTACATTGCCCAACAGTATTTTACCCAACGTTTTCACAGTGTATTGAAAAATGATACCAGCCCCCCCCCCCCCCCCATTTTACGGAGGCCAAGTGTCCGGAGAAAAAAATAACCTGTGTACATTTTCAGATTTTTTGGGCTGATGACCCTCCCCCTCCCCCAGCGAGCATTCCTGGATCCGCCCCTGGGTCCGTGTTTGAAAATGACGCATTGGAACAAAAAAAACACGACATGACTTGACCAGAATCATGTAGATTTTGCATTTTTTTTTCAATTTACGAACATCATATTGTTCGTGTTCTTTATTTATCAAATTAGGTTTTGCCGGTGGTCGAGTGGTAAGACATCTGCACTAGAAAGCAGGAGGTCGTGGGTTCGAGTCCCACCCGAGCGATTTTTTCCAACTTTCACTTGGGAGGTAACACACTGAGTATACAGTGTTTAAAAACGTCGGTGAAAGGCAAAACCTAATTTGATTTATATCACCCCGACGCAAAATTCCATCTTATAATAGTTTATGCGGTACCCGCTGCTATGTACATCAGATTCGAACCGGCCAACCGATCCCGTTAGCTCGGTGGTCGAGTGGTAAGACATCTGCACTAGAAAGCAGGAGGTCGTGGGTTCGAGTCCAACCCGAGTGTTTTTCCAACTTTCACTTGGGAGGTAACACACTGGGTATACAGTGTTTAAAAAACGTCGGTGAAGGGCAAAACCTAATTTGCTTTATATCACCCCGACGCAAAATTCCATCTTATCATAGTTATTGCGGTACCCGCTGCTATGGACATCAGATTCGAACCGGCCAACCGATCCCGTTAGCTCGGTGGTCGAGTGGTAAGACATCTGCACTAGAAAGCAGGAGGTCGTGGGTTCGAGTCCCACCCGAGTGATTTTTTTCTAACTTTCACTTGGGAGGTAACACACTGAGCATACAGTTTTTAAAAACGTCGGTGAAGGGCAAAACCTAATTTGATTTATATCACCCCGACGCAAAATTCCATCTTATAAAAGTGCTCTTTATTGATGTTTGGTGAAGGGTGTAAAAACAAAATGGTTAATATGAGCCCCTCATTTGTTAAGTGGAAGGTGTGTTCGTCTCACTGTTTCAGTTATTTGACTTCTGATTTTGGTTTACATATTTCCTGGAAATAAAACACCACAGCAGCCTTTTCTATTCCATTTCTTCCGCGCTGGCTTATGAGGATCTATCTATCAAGTCGGCTCGAGACGTTGCCGTGAGGCCGTCTTGAGGCGGGAACGATGCCTGACGCGCCACACCTCCCTTGACTCCATGCAACTGGCCAACTCCTCCTTCGTCTCGACTCCTGCATCCTGCATCAACATCATTAACATAGTTGTCCTTGGGCGTCCAGGCTCTCGTCTGCCATGCGTTGGTTCCCAAGCCACGAGCTTACTAGCAGGCAGCTCAGGGTGTCTGTGGCAGTAAACCAGCAAGCTGCAACCTACGCGCCTTGATCTTCTCCGTGAGCGCAGGGAGTTTTCCATAGAGCCAGACATTGGTGACGTGGTCCTGCCAGCTAATGTTCAGAACCTTCCTCAACATGCGGGTGTATGTGCCATCCAGTTTCTTAACCATGGTTTTTGTCAGAGTCCATGCCTCACAGCCATATAGGAGGATTGTCTCCACTGTTGCTTGAAAGAATTTGAGCTTTAAGGGCTTGGGCATTGAAGATGCCCATATCTTTCCCATGTCGTTTAGTGCCCTCCACGCCAGAGCCTTTCTTACTTTGATGTTCTTCTCAGAGCTTTCCATCTTATGAAGAAGTATGTGCAAATATGTCCGTAGCCGACTGCAACTACAACAGACACGAAAATTGTGTTTGTATGCAATACTCATCACCACGAGAGGGCGCATTATCAAATTTTACTAAACCAGCCGACAACTGCAAGATACGTGCGTTTTTTACCTACAGATTAATGAACTTTGTTCCCAAATGTATTCTGTATTTGGCGCATGGCTACGTCGTGAACGATTATTTATTCCAAGCATGTCTTATCAAGATAAGCTCTGCAGCTAATGGTCTTGTAAACAATTAAACACTAAAGTTGCCAAGATGACAAGAGCTGAAAGTTCTTGTTGAAAAGTCGAGTGACGTGTCGGGGACTTCGTACCGTACTTGGCTTACACCTAGAGACCCACCGTTTGGTACGGTCCCACTTTTTTCCCAGAAAATGATTCGTTTTGTATCTAAAATGTTGGTAAATGTTTGCATTTCAGTCATAAATATTTGCCAAACGCCAGTTTCTCTGACGGTTACGTTGTGATACAGCTCTCGTCTGTGCTATTATAAAATCAGTAATATGATGAATCGAAGGCTACAACCATAAAACACAAGCCAAATTACGACCATTTAATACAAAGCCTTTTAAGCATTGAACGACATATGACCGATAAAGGCGACACCTGAGCACTTTACTTCATGATCGAGTTGACTTTGAACCTTTCGATTCGTATTGTCGTACAGTCGTACATTGCACAGTGCATGCAGAATCCGTTCCATTCGCTACACGGAAAGTAATCTTTTCCGCAATCGACCAAATCTCAAAGTCTCACCCTTGTAGTCAAACGATTCTAAATTGTGGTGAAATTGATCTACCGATACGGGCTCGCAGGCACACCAAAGGTAGGTGTCAAAGACAGTGCAGGAGTATCTTATTTTGTTAAATTGACTTCTTAAAGTGGTGTCATAGTTTTCTAGGGAAATCGGCCATGTTGTTATTTACACATGTATTACCAAAGCCGCTAAGCTAACTCAACATTAATGTCTGACCTACTGAAAGTATTTTCCCCCCGTTTTTAGGGGCTCGCTTCCATACCTAAAAGAGACCAATTACGATTAATATTCCTTGATGGAAAGACGATATAGTGATTGGATTTACCTTCTTATTTGTAGAAAATGGCGGAAGCTGCAGCAAAATCTGTGCTGGGTACTATCAGTCAGGGGCACCTCGAATGCCCGATTTGTCGCTGTCGTTTCGCCGATCCCAAGATGCTGGACTGTCTGCATATCTTCTGCCTGAACTGCCTCCAAGAGTTCACCACTAGATCGCAACCCAAGGCACACGAGATTACTTGCCCGGTTTGCAGGCGGGCAACTGCGATACCAGACACCGGATTGCAGGGTCTACCCAATTGCTTTTTCTTGAGTTCCCTCGTCGATAAACTCAACAAGCAGGAGCGGTTACTGGAAACCGCACCAGCGGATACCCGCACATGTGAGGAATGCGACGATGGCTTAGAAGCCGTCTCAAGGTGCTTAGACTGTGACGGTAACATCTGTCAGAAATGCCTGGATACCCATCAGAAAATGAAATCTACTAAGAAACATCGGATCGTCAACTTGGATCAAAGCGGAGAACAGGTACATCTGGAGGATCTCTTGAAGAACGATTCCCCGCGGTGTAACAAGCGCAAGCACACTAGCTATGAACTCTGTTTTTACTGCGAGACATGCAAGACGTTGGCGTGTGCGAAATGTGCTGCATTGGATCATCGAACCGCAGAGCATGAATACAGAGAGGTCGGGGTTGCCATTCGATCGTATCGCCAGGATGTCTGTAAAATTCTGCAGAGGTTCGACAAAAAAAGAGAAGAATTCAAAGTTGCCGACGATTTACTGACGCATGCCAGGAACAGGTTGAAAATCATGGTCGCACGGGCTTGTAAAGACATTACCGCCAAAGAAGAAGAAGAGATTGCAAAGATCAGAAATAAATCTTGCCTTCTCATAGACAAAGTAACACAAATCGGACAAGAACGTGATAGGGAGTTCGAGGAAGTCCAGAAAAGCAACCGTGACAAGATGGAGCAGGCCAAGCAAATCGTAGGGACTGTCAACGACTTGATGCATCAAGCTGACGACTTTGAGCTTTTGGACCTCAAACCGAAGGTGATGCACAACTTGGAGTTCCAGGAGGAACTCGAATTGGAGCATGCACAGCATGAGCTCTCATTCATCGGGGTCAAATGTCAGGATGTCGTGAAAGATACAGACCTTGGTGAAGTATGTCAGGTGAAAGAATGGACGTTGATGGACTATTTAGTGCCGAAAGATAGATCTTTTGACTGCGCTGCAGGCGTTGCATGTCTAGGGAATGATGATCTAGCCGTTACCGATACCGGCTCCTCCCAGGAAATGCTGATTTTTACATGCAATATAACCGGACAACTCGAGCACAAATCAAGTGTTAGCCCGCAGTATTTGAATGAACCCGTAGGCGTTGCTGTGACATCTGATGACCTAGTTCTGATCACCGATGAACAGTATGTAAAGGTGTTTGACTCTAGTCTAAAATTAATTCGCCAGTTCGCACCATCACAGGATGATGCAAACGGTGACGCAGAGAGCCTCCTTGGTGATATCGCTGTGGACAAGGAGGACCGAATAGCAGTCATAGACAGCGAGAGAAAGGTGATCTCTATGCACCATCTGGATGGGTCCTTGATTACAACCATTCCACATGACATGATTGATGACGGTTCGGCTATTCACTTGACGGGGAACCTGTTCAACCCTTGGGCGTGTGCTACGATGATGATGATTTCTTTGTTTCCGTTCTCAAAGAAGGTAAAATCGGCCGAGGTCGAAGTGCACCGTTATTCACCTGAAGGTGTTTTCATTGGGCGGGTGGCTGGCGGACTTGAATGCCCTATTGGCTTGACACTCAGTCAAAGCGGACACCTCGTGGTGGCTGACATGTGTTCTGTCAGGATCTTTCAGCGGCCCGGTGTACGATATGACATGAGCTAGGTATATAGCACTACTGATTGATAGTGGGGCTGCTAAATAAGGTCACATTTCCGGTGCAATTGTGCACTCTGTGACTCAAGCGTGAAACTTGTTGGTTCTTTATGCCATGATTTTTTTTTCAGATGTGGAGGTATTTTGTGTTTGACCTCTGGTGACCTTTAAAAGGTCAATGACCTTTACATGCCTTATTTTTGTGGGGCACGTGGCCTCCATCTTCTACCTAACTCCACAGATATATGTGACCTCAAGTCATAATATGATTTGAGGTCACATGCATTAATTTATGCAAATTATCAATTCAAATTATAGTTGCATATATTATATGCAAATTTTATACTAGTCATCTGAAGATCCCTTCACCATAAAAAGAACTAGGCCCATTTTCTTATTATGATTGAATAAGAACTACAATTATGTGTAAGCGGAAGTTTCTTTTGTAAGATTGTATCATTTACCGGTATAATTAATCCGTAACCACATTTTGTGGTAGTCTGAGTATCATCCGTTCTACGGAGCGAGCCGTGTGATCCGTACGAACGTCTGATACATGCGTGCATGCAAATATTATGCAACGCAGCACATCAGCCAATCACAGCCGTTTACAGTCATTTTCCGTCCAGATTGTGACGGAGGATGTTGATTAGTTAACAGCTGTCAGCTGACTCAGCAGACATGGCGGCATCCATGAAACAAACTTTTGTCAACAGAGACATGGAAAGATGTTTCCCGGAAGTGCTTAGCTCTCTGACAGCATCATTTTCAACTCTAACAGATAAGCAGAACAGTGCAATTAGCACTGTTGTCAAGGACAAACGTGACACATTTGTTCAGCTGCCCATTGGTTATGGAAAAAGTGTTTGCTACCAGCTGCCTGTGTTTTCCAGCCAGACGAACTGCTTGTATGATATAGTAGACGCCTGTTGATTGGTCAAAATTTGGCCCGATCTACGCGGCCGTCTTGCATAAGTAATCGTGGAATCTGCACGCATGTGATAAACGCTCGTCTTCAACAAGCGTCTATTACATAGACTAATTTTGAGGCGGGTGCAATGATAAATTAGAGACGGTTGGTGGTGTGTCAAGATCGTGCGGGACGCGCAAAAGGGCCCTACTGGATGTCTTTCCCGTTTTTAGCGGATGCGGTCCCCGTTTAACCGGGGAATTCCTAGGTAATTTTATCCTTCCCGATATTTTGGCAAGCATGATTAAGTGCTGAGTGGGAAGCTGGGCGCCTCCAGAACTTGTGTTGAGTGTCCTTTTTTGATATAATTTTTGTGGGAAACTTGTGTTTTTTAGACACTTTCACTCGCAAACTTTATGGATTTCTCAGCGTCTTCGTCATAGCCAAAATGATGCATATTCCCATACATTTGTTGTACTTATTGTGTGAAAATAAGTTTCATTTCTAATTTTAACCTCTGGTGACCTTCGAAAGATCATGACCGTTGTCAACCATATCTATAGATATTGATAACATTTACTCTAAGTTTCACCTTTTCATGACCTTTCGACATTTTCTTAAATCTAAAAGTTGGCTCATGCCAAGACGTTAAAGTTAAGTAAGATTTGAGGCTTTGCATGGTGGAGATATTATAAGATGGAATTTTGCGTCGGGGTGATATAAATCGAATTAGGTATTGTCCTGCACCGACGTTTAAACACTGTATACTCAGTGTGTTACCTCCCGAGTGAAAGTTGGAAGAAAATCACTCGGGTGGGACTCGAACCCACGACCTCCTGCGTTCTAGTGCAGATGTCTTACCACTCGACCACCGAGCTAACGGGAACGGTTGGCTGGTTCGAATCTGATGTACATAGCAGCGGGTACCGCGTAAACTATTATAAGACGGAATTTTTCGAACCAGCCAACCGATCCCGTTAGCTCGGTGGTCGAGTGGTAAGACATCTTCACTAGAAAGCAGGAGGTCGTGGGTTCGAGTCCCACCTGAGTGATTTTTTCCAACTTTCACTCGGAGGTAACACACTGAGTATACAGCGTTTAAACGTCGGTGCAGGGCAAAACCTAATTTGATGGTGGAGATACTAATAAATGACAGGCTTGCGGAAACACCATGTGCGAATAATTTCTCAATTAAGAGAATGGTTTTAAAAAGATTCAGTATATAAGATTCAGTCATAGTCAATCAGATAAAGTATAAATTTAACCTGCCGGTCAGTATGCTCTGACCGTCTTCTTGAGAGAAAATTGGCTTTTTTTTGTTTAGCTGAATACATACTGTATTTTTAAGAGAAATGCTTTGTTTATTTTGTGAAAACCACACGTTGGACAATCTCGACATTACGTTGAACATATGCAAAAGTCTTTGCCTGTGCATTTTGGATATATAGACCTACTGTAAATTGACTACAAAAGAAAACAACTACATAAAAAAATGATGAGTGATTTGGAAATAATGAAGTAATTTACACACCTAACCAAGTTTAACTGTGTGTCGATGCCATAGGTTATAATTGTAGTGAAAGAAAAACGTTTTAAGCCAGCCAACGTCTCTTTTAATTGTTAGAAATATATTTTAGTTATTAAAATAACAACAAAAAATGTATTTGGGAAATTTACAACTCAGTTATAGATTTGTGATATAATTTTTTTAAAGTTTTGAACTCCAATGTACAAGATTATCATGTGTATGTCAGTCTGTTCTCGTCGAACACAGATAACTATATATTCGAACACCAAGCATTGTGACAAACCTGATAATTGTAGCCGAAACAGGGCACGTCAAAGACTACAAGGAGTAATGTATTTCTCACGAGGTTTAGCATTTGTATGCACATGTGAATGGGAAAACGGGATGTGCTGAACAGTCAAATTCATGCGTTTATCACGATTAAATAAATATATTGATCTTAAAACGTCCTCTTTTTAGGATGTTGAAAACCGAAACATAATAATACTTATGAACGTGTTATTGCGTTTGAAATTTGTTACGGGCTGTGCATACATAATTATGTTAAATACCTAAAAAAAAATAAACGCCATTTAAACATTTTTTTTAGGATGATAAAAACCTAAACATAATAATACTTATAAACGCGTTATAGTGTTTAAAAGGTGTTACAGGCTGTAAACACGTTAGTGCACCAATTTTACTCGATGCCTGAGGACAACCTATTGTTTCCCTTTGTCCCTGTACTTTAACACTTTCCCATAGACTAAGCACGTAAACGTACGATCGAGTACAGTTTCGAACAAAAGCACCGTCGTTCGAGGTTAAAAATTAATTAAACACCTCAACACAATTTAAACGCCATTGAAATACTTTGTACGATTAAATATCTTAAATACTGATAAATATGTACATGTATAAGTGTTTACTTATTAAACAGCGACCGTGTTTAAATAAACGCATCATAATGTTCCATAAAACAGCATGTTTAAAGAAGAAAATGGTGGTGTTTAACTGTTGAACACGTGTCCTTGTTCAATTTAAACGTGTCCATGTTGTAAATGGAGTTTACTTTAAAAACACGTCCGAACGTTAAAAAAGTGTTACGTTTTGGTGTTTATTTTCATGTGTTTAGATCATAAACATCAGGTTTTACAGTGATAGAGGTTAATGCAAAATTTGACCTCTGAAAGGCCATCAGAGGTCAAATAATGTCCACACATCTGAAAATTTATATTATTTATGGCAAGAAAACAAACATCTTGGATCGTGGTCAAGAAGAAAACGTGGATTTGAATAATAATTAAATCTGAAAAGTATCTACACGAAGGGAATAAAACAAATCCTTGACCTCTTGAAGGTCACCAGAGGTCAGATTTGAAATGCCCTTCATTTGAAAAATATTTTCACAAAGCATCTAACATTTACACTTGGGTCTTAAACAAAATTGGGGTTTAAAGAGTGAATAAAATAGTAAAATGGCATTACAAAGCTCTGGTCTGTGCTATTATCTAAATTAGCAATATGATGAATCGAAGACTACAACACTAAAACAAAAGCCAAATTGAGACAACTAATACAAAGCCTATTAACAGTCATGTTCTCCACTCAAGCGTTGAACGGCGTAGGGCAGATAAAGGCGACCCCTGAACACGTTACTACATGATCGAGTTGATTTTGAACCTTTCAATTCATATTGTTCCACGTATCAAAAAATAAAAAAAGTCTCCGGTTTCTGGTATGGAGCTTGCCCAAAAAGTGGTGCGGCGACGCGGCTTTTTTTTTTTTACCTGATTTTTTTTTTTGCTTCCAGTGTCGGCTGATGACTCTAAATGGTGCCCGACTAAACTTAGTGCAAATATATGGGAGTCCAGAGAGGCCACATCAATCTTATTCTCGACCATAACCTAATCTAAAAAACATGTTAAAATTGTGCAGCAGCAGGATTCCAGTCAAACCAGTGAGTTTGGCGGTTTTGAGACATCATCTTTCATTGAATTTGTTTTTTTTCATTTTGCCGACGCCCATGGCTACGGCGACGCGCGCGCATACCAGAAACCGGAGACTTTTTTTGGCCTAAATAGTGTTTGGTTTGTCCCCAACGGTGAGCAATAATAGTTTTACATTGCATATTACATGCAGAATCCGTTCCATTCGCACACGGAAAGCAATCTTTTCCACAATCGGCCACGTCTTAAAGTCTTACCTTTGTAGTCAAACGATTGTAAATTGTGGTGAAATTGATCTACAGATACGGGCTCGCAAGCACACCAAAGGTATGTGTCAACCGGTGATGCAGTGCCTCGATGCTGGGCCTTGGCCTTAAGGCTGACTTAAGGCAGAAAAATGTCCATAAAAATGAGCAGCGACGACGTGGATTTGCACCAGGGATCTTTATATCCATAGCTCGTCACGCTATCCACTACAGGCTACTGTGGTAGCTCGACGACGTCCGTACTTTAAAATACTTTAAGGGTAAGTGGTTGACTAAAATAATAGCAATACTCTTGATATCATTGTTCGTTTCATGAAAAAACATGCTGACCCGATCGAACCTATCGAAAGATTCAAACTATTGAATTATTCATGCAACCCACCTAAGGAAAAGAAATTCACCTCCCGGTAACGTCGGCTATTATGCCGCCATTAAGAGAGCGCGACGTAATCCGATATAAAGCCCATGAGCTTCCGCTTTGAACAGCGCCCTCATAGGAAGTGGTATCCAGCCCCTCCCCCATTATTATTTTAAGGAGGTCGGGTGACCGGAGAAAAAACCCCTGACATTACCGCACGAATGATCAATATGCCGTTTTTACGTTCACTCCCAATCAAAATGACATTGCTATACGCGCTCGCGCCTATATATAGATGGTGAATCAACTTCTTTTGTTGCCAGTGAAACATGCCCGTTCCACTTTGTGGATATGGCAAATATTGGATTTGCAATTCACAAATTAACGTTAGCGTTTTTCGTATTTAGGCATGACACAGCTCCGCTCGATCAAGTGAAGAGGGTCATGAAAAGTGTTAAATAAAAGTTGAATTGCAGTGATAGTGTGCGTAGTGGATCTGGGCAGTGTTGTCTCGTTGGATGATCTGGATCCCCGTGTTCGACAGTTTGCTCAGTTCAAACTAGATATAAATTCCTGACAAACCTCGTAGTCGATGATAAACGATGGGTCTGATGAAGAGAGCCACACGAGGACAAGTGGACACCGGCGGCGCCCTTAGCTGGGTTGCAGTCCTGGGGACTTTCACGAGCTGGTTCGCCTGGATCGGCATCGTCAAGGGTATGGGCGTGATGCTGCCAGCACTACAAGAACAGTTCGACAGTCAAACGTGGCTTGTGGGTTGGATGGTAGCAAGCTTTGACGGCTTCATTGATTTAGCAGGTAGGTCAGAGGTAGCCTGCAAGCTCACGTAAGCACTCTTTCCAGTTCACTGGAAATTGCATGGTGACTACTGTTGAACTGGTTTTGAACTTGTTTAGCCTAACTGATTCAGGACTAGTTTAGCCTACCAGTTAAAACGAGTTAAATTACCAGTTGGGCACGCGACGTTTTTCCAACGTTGAATATTGGTTAAAATGAATTCACGACGTCGAAATACCGTAAAACGACGTTATTTCAACGTCACTTTTGTGACATGGATTTCATGCTACAGTTTGACGTTGTTTTAACGTTTGATTTTGGTTGAAAGTGCGTCACGATATTGACATCCAAAATTCCCTGTCTATTCAACGTCGGTTTGTTAACATTGTCCCAACATACAGATTTCGATATTAATCTGACGTTGAATAAAAGTGTAAATTGCGTCACGATATCAGCAATCTAAATTAAATGTCTATCTATCGTCTGTTTGGTAATTGTCCCAACGTATGTTGACCATATTCTAATGTTGGATACATGTTTTAAATCACGTCGTGATAACGACTTAAATTAACGACCTGGATTTAACATCACTCCTCAGCTTGCAAATTTATTTAACATAGAGCGATTCGAAAAATGCCAACATCCACAATTATTAGTACATTCCGTCTTTAAATCTTGATCTAAACAAAAACCTTAAAATGTCTATGTTGATTCAAGAATTGCATTTATTTAACTGTGATTTTGGTACGGATACGATGTCATTTAATGTTGACCATTTATACGTTGATTCAATTTGCAATCCAACATAATATCAGTGTTATTTCAGTGAAGAGATGTCGACGTTAAATCAATGTTGAAATGTCAATGTTGTAATCTCTACGTTGTTTCAATGTCGGCATTTCTACGTCGGATCAATTTGCAAATTCAATCATTATTCAACGTTAGTTCAACATCAGTATCTGAAGTTGTTTCAACGTTATTTCAACGTATTTTGCCCGCTGTGAATTTTGGACAACGTATCATACTCGACCTTGTGCATGCGAGGTGAAGTTTGTGCCGTGCGTAGTCTGAGTACCATCCGTTGTTATAGAGTGGTCATTCCATAGAGTCGAAAGGCTACACATACACATTAAGTGCTTCACCGTAAGCGTGCCAAATGCAACATGGTTTAAATGACTGGAAAACGGCTGCTACCCGCAATACGTCATAAAGCGAAAGGGATTCACATCATGCATTAAACGAAAACGTTAAGAAGGTCATTTTTGTCAGACTTCCTTCAAACTTGCAACATATAATGGAACAAGTTTGAAAATTTTATATCAAATGCGTTTTAAGACTCTTAAGATAAAAATAAGGTGTTTCAGAGAGGCTGTTTGAAAGTATAATTTGTTTTATCTCCTTACATGATGCACGCTTTGATAAACCCCATTCCCATCTCTACCCCGTTCGTCGATCGAACACAGAAACCGGTTCCCGTACGTAGTATGTGCATATAATATAAAAAAAAAAATGACTCGAGACTTGACTTGACTTGAAAGAAACATTTGACTTGGGACTTGACTCGTGAAAAATTGACCCGAGACTTGACTTGACTTGGAAAACAATTGACATGAGACTTGACTTGACTTGCTAAAATTTGACTAGGGGCTTGACTTGACTTGGAGAAAATGACTTGGTTACAACTCTGGCGCTTGCCAAATGCTAAACGCTTCTCTTTAGAGTTATTTTTTTTTTTTTTCATGAGGTCCCCTGGCTTCGCCAATGGAAAGACGAGTTGGCGTGAGAACGATCGTCGTGGTCAGCGGTTTCTTGGTTGGTGCGTCTCTCATCGTATCGTCGTTTGTATCGAGTCTAGCTGTGATGGCGTTGGTCCTAGCTTTAGTTGCAGGTAAGCAGAAAAAAAAATATCAGTTTGTTTACTTATAGATTATAATGATCTAATTAATATCCATATTGCGGATACATACTGTTATAATGATCTCTTCAGTATAATAATGGTAGATCCGATAGCCACATGTACACATAACCACCCCCTTTTCAATAAACATTATTTGTATCAGAAAATATCTACATTTCAGTAGTTACTGTCGCTTACGGTAAAAGTTATCATTCTATTCACTTTTGTCATCAGCACATCGGCCATCTTCGCGAACAGTAAATAATCTTTACGTTGGGATAGTTCTTTTGCATCATGAAGTCGGTGGTACCGTCCAGCAAAGCCAACATAGGGCTATAAGTGATCCAAGAATGTCTTTCGGTTTATTGTTGCAGATTTTTCCCCTTTTACAAAGGGTTATAATTTGACTTGACACTTTCCGAGCGAAGAGGACACTTTTCCGGGTCAAAAAGACCCAGAATCTTGACCCACGAAACTAAGTCAGCGTTTACAACTTTTCAGCTTATAAGAGTCAGACAGAAGGTTTCAAACAGTTTGCAGAGTAAAACGTTTAATTATAGTGCTTATTATGGTAGCTTTAGTATGTTTTCGTGCAAACAAACCAAAGACATCTTGAAAAGTGCCGATGACGTTAGAGCTCGCAAGCCTGACGAGTTAACATCAGTTGAACACTACATTTGCAGCTGGTCAGTTTAAGAGCTGGGTATCAAACCCTCGATCTATATTTTCTGGGGGAACCTACAGAATCAGATTGGGACTGCAGTCCCAATCGACATGTCGACCTGGTTGGTACTATAATTTGGGTCACGGAGGAGGAAGTCGCGGTCCGTAACTTTGAGCCAACCTGACTCCCCATTCCTTCCGCTGGGGTGGGTGCGGGTACGGGTACGATTTTTTTTATTACAATAGTCTCTTAGTTGTCAGTTGTCAACATATTTTCATCGGAGATTTTGGTTAAGCGATCAGCAAGCCTATTCCATACAGTTACATTCTCTGACTATGGTTCTTTGTGCATTACGACAAGCACTGTGTGTGAAACCTGCACGCACCCCTGACGCCGTCGGTCTGGATGTTTCTCGTCATGCACGGTGCATTTTCACTTTCTTGCACTTCGATCGATGTTCTATTCTGTCTTCTGAATAATTATGTGGAGACGCACCGTTTTGTTTACTTTTGACATTGGGTTTAACGCCACAGAATAATATTATCTTTTGATTTATTTATTTCAGCTCCTGCAGTGGGAGTCTCCAACATTGTAACGAGGGAGCTGATTGGTCAGTGCTACCCCGAGACGCACACAAGAGCCTTCGGGATTGGCGCAAGCGGCGGCTCGCTGGCGTTTGTCGTCATTGCGCCTTTGACGCAGTTTCTCCTGGACGTCTACGGCTGGCGAGGAGCCACCATGCTGCTTGGTTCCCTGTTATCGCACCTGGTAATCTGTGGAGCACTGTTCAGAACAAACCAGAAAACAGGCAAAAGAAACGGCGACTATGAGTTGGTTACTGGGGGTACATCAGCAGTGGACTCGAGTCAGAAACGTCACTCTGTCTTGGCAACCATGAAAGATATTTTCAAGATCGACTTGTTTACCTCCCTAAAGTATTGGCTGGTAGTTTTCGTAACCGTGTGTACGACGGTAACTAACACAGCCTGGGTCGTGTACTTCGCATTGAACGCCACTCTGTCCAAGGGCTTCTCTCTCGCAGATGCCTCCGCCTTCTTAACGGTGTTCGGCGTTGCGAAGATAGTTGGAAATCTCCTAACCGGTCTGTTCGACAGTTGTAAGGCCGTCGGCACGAACGCATGGATGGGACTCAGTTTGTTCGCTAGTTCGGCCTGTTATCTGGTAGATCCGATCTTGGTGTCGTATTGGTCCATCATGGTGTACGTCTTCATCTACGGCTGCTTCCATTCGTTCTCATACACTCTCATGGATGTCATAGCCAAGGAATCTGTTGGTTTGGGGCAATTGGGAAGTGCTCTGGGTTGGATCGGATTGAAGGCGGGCCTCGTCCGAGCTTTAATCCTCTTCTTTCCAGGTAGGCTTCCCAATAAAACCATTTGTTTTATTACTTCGCTACATTCTAGATAGAAATGGTCTGTATTTTGTATTCTGCTGCAGCTGTGACTATTCTCGTGCATGTTCAATAGTGTGCAGGGTACAAACAAAATATATACTGTCAAACAAATGCTAATAAAAAAAATGGCCTTAATGCTTATCAGCTTTCCAGCGACACCTTCTTTTGCTGCCATGCTGATGTGAATTAGCACCATTGATTTGAAAATAGACATTTTGAAAACCATCGCTGTCCACATGTTGTCGATTCGAAGGCTGAATGCACTGTACATCACTGTGATAAAATGTCATCACTGTGGGCTGGTGTTTGAAAGCAGAATGTTGTCGAGTCAGTCACATGGCAGTCACAAGTCAGGTGACAAGATCCAGTGGATTAACAACATAAATGCCGTTGTCAAACACTGGGTGGGAGAGGGAACTCTCAGACACAGATGAAAAGCCAACGGGAGTAAGGGGAGGGGTATTTGCATACTATTGTGCGATAGTGTGCATGATCGGCTGATTTGAACAGCGCCCCATTTGGAAGATTGTAGAAGCCCCCCCCCACCCCCCCCCACACACACACACCCCAGTTTGTGATTTTACGGAGAAATAAACCTGCCTACATTTCAGCACTGATTTGCTGCTCAAAAACAAAAATGACAGGTCTGACACCACTCTCCCTGCAAAAATTCCTGGATCCGCCCCTATTTGCTAAAGTTCATTTGAACACATCGTAGATTGAATTAGGACTGAAGGACCTGTGATGACTTGCAGGGACTTAATTGCAGGGACTTGAGATTGGCTCGACCACATCCATGTTTGAAATTTAAGTCCAAAATATAGCTACTAGGACAGTACATTACAGTGTTACCACCGCCGAAGCAGACCAATTTGGATAAAAAGGCGGTTTTTAAGTGCTTATCCAAGACAGAAGGATCGGTAGTAAGGTGTGCTAGGGAGTCGACAAACCCCTTTCAGATGCAACCATACTGAGCAGAGTTTACGCACCGTGACCAAAAAAAAGCACATTGCAACTACGATTTTGCACGTGTATACAGCGAATTGTGTATCCCGCACAAACAAAATTAAAAATATTGACGTGCGCAATCGTAATGGAAATAGCAAACCGGCTTATTTAAGAATGCACAGTCAGACCACACAGATTCAACGGCCAGTTGTGATTCTTCACTGTAAAACAAATGGCAGATTTGAGTACGATGTTATTGTTTTTGTTCCATTTTTTTTTGGTTCTTGTCTACCCGATTCCATTTTAAGTTCACCTAGAAGTTTTTGTTTGTTTGTTTGTTTGGTTTACTGTTTATTTTCCATTTTCTCCGTAGGATTAATCTACGACACATTCGGCAGTTACACGTTGGCTTTTATCCTGATGGCCGCTATCAACGCGCTAGCACTGGTCGGCCTGTTAGTTCTCGCACGGCTTCAGCGACGGGAATAAATCATGATGACGTCAGTGGACCATCTGAACAATGTGTTGAATGGCATAATGCATGCGCACTGCTCACAGGACTGGTTCACGCCCCCTTGCAATTGGAAGTCAGAATCGATGGTGGAGGGACTGTGAACTATGGTGTTCTGTCCAGGCGGATTGCAATAACGCAGTCTTAGTCGGCTGGCTGAACCAGTCCAATTTTAGCCGGCTGTTGTTCTTAGACGGTCTTGGTTAAGACACCAAACTTAGCCCATTGCAATAAGCTGGTCTTTACTAAGCCCGCTTAGAGTAATGATTCACAAACAAACATTCCATGGTTATGGGAGAATACTAGAGAGACTGCACAATTTTTTTTTTTAGGTTTGTGTGATTCATATCATGCGAAATCAAATGTCAATTCCGAAATTTTATGTCGAGTAAATTGTATTTGCAGTACAACTCAGTGTCATTACATTTTTCCAGAAGATCCCTTCTATCCCAGAGAATTTTCCCTCCAAGCAGTGTTCTGCTTTTTTAAGATTTAATCATCAAATACTCATCAACTGGAAAAATATATTTTGGGAAAGAATAATTCAACACACCAGTTAATTCCAAAAATCCCAACTATAGACCGTTTTAAGCCAGCGCAACCCAGGCTGACTATTTTAAGACTGTCTTACTACTTAAACTGTGTCATTGCAACAGGCGCGGTTCTAGAACCAATATTTTTGGGGGCTAGCAGAGTGGATCCAAATTTTTTTTCGGAGAGGCGTGCTGAAATGTAGACCCGTTATTTTCTCCAGACACTAAGGCCTCCGAAAATCAATAGATGGGGAGGGGGGGGGGGGGCCCATGCCATATTTTCAATGGGGAGCGCCAATAAAATCCTAAAATCATTCACACTATATTAACTACAAATGCACCCTTGTCACGACTATTTCTTTAGGGGGAGACCGTTCGCATGTACATGTACATCACAATCAAGTACATCACAATTCTTCTTTTTGCTATAAATGCAATTTCTTTTTACGGAATTTATTTTTTTTGGGGGCTAGACAATTTTTTGGGGGTTAGGGTTAGCCCCCAGCCCCGTAGAACCGCGCCTGCATTGCAATGGTCTTACTTATAGACTGACTGACAGCCAGAGCTTTTAGACTGTCTAATACGCATAGACAGCTTTAAGACCGGTTTTTGCAATCCACCCCTGAATTCATTTGCCGGGTCTTTGTGAACTGTTTCTGTGACCTGTGTGTGATATTCTTACAATTGTAATATTGACATTGGGAATGATTAAGTGACTGCTCTTTACGTGTATTAAATAGACTAGTGCACTGCCCGTTGAAAATGTGCCTGTTCGGAAGGGGCAAATTGCTTGACCTCTGGTATTGGTTGCTTGCACGCGTTGTTGAGGACCGCTCACGCAAACAACGCACACAATTCAATTGTGTTGTGTTCACAGGTTGAACGCACACTCACAGGTTGAACGACGCACATTTTTTTTGTACATGTGGACAGACACACCGTGATTCCTCGAATTATAGTAAGAAAACGTGAGGAAGAAAAGGGTGCTATTGTTTACTTACCCATTGTTGATAATGGAATAGCCTCCCAGTGAAGGTCAGCTAGATCTATGCACACACGTACAGCTCCAAGCCAAATCTTTTATGCGACAAATGGGCCTAATTTGCAGCTTTTTTGGAGCTGTTTCGAGAACCGCTCATCCAAACAACTTTAAACTTGACACTGCACATTCTGGGGTCCTGAGCAATACATCCGCCGGTTCTCAACTTCATACAGTGCCCAAATCTGGAAATAATAAGTACAGACCAGTGATGTAGTGCCTTGATGCTGGGCCTTGGCCTTAAGGCTGCCTTAAGGCTGCCTTAAGGCTGGATTTTAGGGCCTTGGCCTTGGCCTCGAGGCTTGAGGGCAAAAGCCTTGGCCTTGAGGGATCACGGCCTTGCAATTTTGAGTCAAGGCTCTTCAAGGCCCATAGATTTTGCATTTTCCAGATAAATCTGTTCGAAATTGTGCTGTTACCATTTTAATCGTATTACCATGGAGGAGAAACCCCTTGTAGATTTGTGTGTTGGGCACACTTCCACTTTTATAGCATCACATGTTGTTACCATTGTAGTACTAGATTTGCTGCAAACATATTCTGTACACTTGTGGGGCTAATGAGATGATCACTTAAATTGCATACAATTAAAGAATAAATCTGATTGGTTGTATGTCTCCTGATAAGTGCTAAAGATTTGCATGTATCTGTTTTAGTTCATGCTGTTTTAGATAATGCAAATAAAAAATTCCCAAATCAGTTTCTTGGATCCCCTTTGTTACACTCGGGAGAATTGTGCGTCAATATAGAAGTAAATCTTTATTTTGTTTTAGTTAAACCATATTGAAGACCTGAACTTATACTTTAATAGATCTAATGCAGTCATAAAACGGTGTATGCGAGCATGTTGATTGCAATTTAAGACATGTTGTTCTTCTTAGTGGGCGATTCGTGATGATGTGTCATGTGACTATAATTCGTTCTATATCAGTGGTCATTTTATAAAACAGGGTGTTGACCTTGGCCTTAGCCTTGAGGGTTAAGCCTTGGCCTTGGCCTCGAGGTTTGAAGGTCTAAGCCTTGGCCTTGGCCTAGGCCTTGAGGGTCAAAGCCTTGGCCTTGAAGGTTAAGCCTTTGCTCCAACACTGGTACAGACACAAACAGACACACGGAGATTCCTGGAATTATAGTTTTATTAGATGCTGTATTGTATTTCTCAGCATTACTAATTGAATAACATTATTTGAAATAAATGAAGGTGTGCATTTTCAGCCCTTAATTGCCCGCAAACCTTTTGTGCATCCATTGTCACTAAATTGAAATGAATTAACACCATCATTTATACGTTGCTCCTGCAACGGTAAGGTCTATGACAGGGCATTTTAAAGCGTGAAGCATCGAGAGAGAAGCTTGTAGAGCCGTACCGTTAGAACACTGAGGATGTGAGTTTGCAGAACAGCAGAACAGCGCCCTCTCTTGTCACATCCCTCTCAAGCCCGCATTGTTACGTTGGAGAAGCACGAGTCACAAAACAACATGTGGAATGTGTACGATGTGTGTGTGTAGTATTGATCCACTTTTCTTAAAGGAACAGTCCATCATAGTGATGATCCGCTTTTCTTAAAGGTACAGTCCATCATTTGCAGCTAGCTATCCATAAAGTAACTGATGAAATTTTGTTATAAAGCACTTGGTTTAAAGATAGTAATGGGACTAAAATCCCTGTGAATTGTTTTTTTTTCTGGCAAGGTGTCATTTGAAGAAAACAGTGAAAGAAGTTCATTTCCAAAGATGCGTCTTAAGACGCATTTTTGGAGATTTTTGTAGGTAGTTCTTTATTCGGCGAAGTCGGGAATGAGTACGCGCAAGCGTTGATACGGCGCACACGGGCGCGCGGTTACTATATTGGTCAGTTCAGTGTGTGACATTGCGTCGCTGCAATCGACTGAATGAGAACGTGTTCCGGACTATGAAATCGGGCGCAATTCAAAACGTGACTCGGTAACTTTTGATTTGAAATCAAGATCCTAGCATTTTGTTTTCTTCGGAATTTACAGCATTCACTGAACTAAAACTTCATAAGGTTAGTTGTTCAGCACCCTTCTTTAGATTTTGAGCACTTTTGCTGCTTCGAACGAAAATAATGAGCCAAAAACAAATGATGTACTGTACCTTTAACCCTAAAAGGGCCGGGGAATCCGCCCCCCCCCCCCCTCAGAACTTTCTTCTGAAAAATGATAACTTTGAGGAAACATTATCTATAAAAAAACAAGCACCCAAAAAAAATAGCAGCTTATTTCGTTTTGGCATGGAATGAGAGTCAATTGTACTGTTCAATCATCGCCCTCCTTTTACTGCCCCTTGTGTCATTTTCAGCAATGCCAACTGCAAGAAGGTAAGAGTGTGTCGGTACATGTAGATATGACATGTCAAAAATGAAGTAGCTAGCCAACAAAGACAACAGTGCATCAATTGTCCCAGTTACTTGGAAGAGGTCTTGTTGTTTTGCACGAAGCGTGTAGTTCTCCTCCTTTGAAAGAAGGTCCTTCTCTTTCCTAAGTACAGGAGATTTGGCTGGACAGTAGACTCTTCCTATAAAAGAAATGGAAAGGAAAACAGAGTTCTGTCAACATAAAAAAACGATAATATTTGTCATAGTAGCATTATTGTCACAATCATTAACAAAATCTCAAATTCCTGGTGCATTTGAAAAACTGAACAGAATCTGGGAACAATAGTTTTTCCAAGTAAAATTTCATGGGGTGCATTTTCAATTTTTGAAACAGTCATTAATTTATTCATCAGTCTTATTGATCGCTCATACATGAGCTCATTATTTGAGGGTAAGTATAAACAAAAAACCCATGCACCTTCTGGTCAGTAATTATATACACTGTTATTTCGGTTGTGTACTATATGAAGCTAGCAACCAGTTGTGTAAAAAAAAATGAACAAGTTGTGTAATATTTTACACAAGTTAACAGTTTACACAACAGGTTGCTTGGTTCAACCGTTTGATTTTTACACAACCGAAATATCAGTGTAGGAGACTTTTGGATTCTCTTACGAAGAATGAAGGCAACATCAATATCGAACCATGAAGCAGTCTTGAGATCTGCAGGGAAAAACAATTATAATTGGTTCCTTGGTATAATTCATGATAAACAACTTCAAGTTTGGGGAATCACATTGATTGTTTTACCATGGCACTAAATTATTGGACCACCCCAGCAGGCATTTTTGGTCGGTTTAACGTCTATCTGACGTCAGATTCCGACCAACTCCGACGTTGTTTTTTGGTTGCCGCCGTGGTTGTAAATGTAAGTTTTTTAGACGTTGAAAACCTGACCAAATTCCAACGTCGGTATGTGGTCAAAATTATGACGTCAGTCTGACCATGATTAACTGCTAATCCTGACCGAAATCTAACGTCTGTATATAGTCAAATTATGACGTCAGTCTGACCATGATTAACTGGTTACATGGACGTCAACAGGACGTCAGATTGTTGGTTGAATTTATGTCAGAATATGGTTGAAAAAGTAAGTTATTTAGACGTCGGAAACCTGACCGAAATCTAACGTCCGTATATAGTCAAATTATGACGTCAGTCTGACCGTGATTTGACTGGTTATATGGACGTCGACAGGACGTCGCGGTTGAAGTTATTTAGACGTCGAAAAATGACCAAATTATAACGTCTGCGTGAGGTCAAAATTGACGTCTATCTGACCGTCGTAATAACGTCCTTTCAACGTTCGGATTTCATGGTTGAAGTTAGGTCAGAACATGGTTGCAAATGTAATTTTTGTAGACGTTAAACACTGTCATTTCGGTTGTGTAAAAATCAAACGGTTGTGTACTATATGAACCTAGCAACCTGTTGTGTAAACTGTTGTTTACACAACAGTGTAAAAATATTACACAACGTATTCATTTTTTTTTACACAACTGGTTGGCTAGGTTCATATAGTACACAACCGAAATAACAGTGTTAAGTTTTCTAACGTTAGTAAATACAGGCATGCAACTGAATATTTTAATAGAAAAAACGAGGAAATTCCAAACCCCACAAGACATTGTACAGTGTTTTTCAATTTGTAATGACATTCATGAGAAGTAAACAACGAAGAAATCATCAGATCCGAGGAAAAGTTGCATGCCTGTAAATATTCAAATTAGTGGCGTCAGTCTGACAGGTTTAAATATTAAATGTCAATTAGAAACTTCAAATGTTAAATGTTGATGGGCCGATCAATTTTGACATCAGATTTCATTACCACAGTTCAACTTAATTTGGACATGAAATAAAAAAAATAGACGTCGGTCTGAGCCTTTGAATCAAACACTGAATCACAACCAACGCAGACATGATCTCTAATCTCTTTTGTGAATATTTGTGCAGGTATAGAAGACATCAGGCAGTCGATGTTGATCCTGATGGTGCATGGTGCCACGTAAAGTAGGGCTTAGGTAGCGTATTCGTCTCCCTCAACTGACCAAAGCAGAGTGCTGGAAAAGGGGGGAAAAATGAACAACATTGTCAATTTTTTTGAATACCAACACATTTTTTAAATAATGGTGACTCGTAAATAATTAAAACAAAACAGATTTTGTTAAAGTGCAGCAGTTTAATTTTCAGAAATCCGAAAAAGTATTTAAAATAATTCTTATGAAGAAGAAAAGTCGAAGCATAGGCCTATTTTAAGTCTAATTGGCAATTTCATGCGATTCTAAGAAACGAATATTACTGAAATTAATTAATGAAAAATTTAAAATCGCAAGCACCGTAACTTTCTTTATAATTATAAAAAATAATTAACATTTATTTAGCGCTTCATACGCCGTGTTTCTAAGCGCTTTGCAAAGACTATAACAAACAAATTATTATAGTAAATATATACTGGTATTAACAAAACATGACATAGAGTAGGCCTACACAACAAAAGAAAAGTGGCATAATGTATCGTCATACGTGATTCCCAAACTCTGAACACTTTCAAAACTAGATTGAAAACGTATAAAAATATCTGTATCAAAATAAAAGAGACATTCCGATCGTTTGAGTTAGGCCGGATGCGGAATATGTTGCGGTGCAGTTAAATTCACAATAAATTTAATATTCTAAATCTTCAATCAACACAGTACGTGGGGAAAACTCGTCTCATGTTGAGATATGCTTTAAAATGACCTCATTTTTCCTAGGCCTAAATAAAGATTGGACATGATGATGGAAGGCGGGCAGAACATGCATGGGTTAGTTTGGATTTTCTACTTCTTCAATGTTTAAATAAAGGGCACCGTTAGTGTAACTTTGGTGTTTTTTTTTAAATAAGAAATGACAATAGCATCCAACATGTCTAGTCTTATAACTTTCTACAATGAAGTTGAGGTACTTTCCATGGAATTTTAATGTTACAACTGACATGACTGATGGGGAACATAATATAGATATAATAAAATACAATTTCCAAACTATTGACCTTCAGAGAAATTGCAAATCCTAACTCGGAAACATTCGCGTTTGAAACTTACCATTTTCAGACATTGCAAAATCAGATCATCTTGCTTGTGGTTCAATCGAAATCTTGACTTGTGCTAATCCTATACATCTTGATGTCGTATCTTGACTTGAAGTTATAAGATCAGGGGTGGGAACATCTCCAATGTGTACAGTACTCCATCGCAGAACCAAATCTTGACAATATTGTTGAAAGGTGCACAAAACTTGTTCATTTTGGGCCAATATGTCTCTTCCCAAAGCTGCTTCAGTTGTGACTGTTGTTTTAACGGATATTCAAACTGGCCAGACTCGTACAGCAGTGGAGTTCGTTGGAATGCAAGAGGTCACACACAGGGCATACATATGCTTACGTGTAATACGTTTGGGCTATACGGTTTTCGCGCGCGCGGCACTTGGCTCTGGGCCAAGACAATTATAATTGGCGCGCGCCGCGCTATTGTGAAAAAAGTCGTCAAAACGGACGATATATTTTGGTTGAAACAATAATGATAACGACCGGACATCAATTTTATAACCATCAGCTAGCTGACCACAATTCAACGTCTTTTTTAGTCGTTCAAATTAATAAGGCGTCTGATAATTTCGTTTGGGAATTACGACGTTACACATGCATTCTTTAATGACTTTTTTATTTTATTAAGTGAAAAACGGATGTTATATTTTGGTCGAAACTATGACACACTATCGACGTAATGTAAATAACCAACAGCCGACGACAATTCAACGTCATTTTTGAGTTGCTGAAAAGACGTCAGAAAACGGACGTTTTATTTTGGGTAAAACCATGACATAACGATATATTAACCATCCACTGACCAGAAATCAACGTCGTTAATTAATTCGTTGAAATGACGTTAGAAAACGGACGTAATATCATGGTTGAAAACATGACCTAATAACGACGTCAAATATTATAACCAGCAGCCGACCACAATTCAACGTCGCTTTTTAAGATGTTGAAATGACGTCAGATAATGGACGTTGTGTTTTGGTTGAAAGCATGACATAAGTACGACGACAGTTATTATAACCAACAGCCAACCACAATACAACGTCGATTTTGAGTCATTTGAACGACGTTAGAAAACGAACGTAATATCATGGTTGAAAACATGACATAATAACGACGTCAAATATTATAACCAGCGGCCGACCATAATCCAACGTCATTTTTGAGTCGCTGAAAAAGACGTCAGAGAACGGACGTTATATTTTAGGTAAAACCGTGACTTAATAATGACGTTAAATATTTTAACCATCAAACGACCAGAAATCAACGTCGTTATTTGATTCGTTGACACGACGTTAGAATACGGACGTAAAATCATGGTTAAAAACATGACCAAATTAAGACGTCATATATTATAACCAGCAGCCGACCATAATTCAACGTCACATTTTGAGTCGTTGAAAAAACGTCAAAAACGGACGTTGCATTTTAGTTAAAAGCATGACATAAGTATGACGTCAGATATTAAAACCAACGGCCAACCACAATTCAACGTCGTTTATTGAGCTGTTGAAACGACGTTAGAAAGCAAACGTCATATCTTGGTTGAAAACATGACATAATTGCGACGTCGCGAAAGGAAACACAAAAATAACAATAATACAACGTTGTTTTTCAGGCCGTTGTAAAGACGTTGACAAAACAACGTCATACCATGGTTGAAATTACGTTTGGTAATTTTCCCGACCAAATTCCAACTACATTTCGACGTTGTTGTTATGTAAAATTCTGACGTTAAATTGTCGACACTAAAGCAACGTCCGGCAGACGTTATAATGGCAACGTCGTCTTTTGGTCGACTAAAACAACGTTGATTTTCGGTTAGGTATGGTTGATCCGACGTTGCGACCATAATACAACCGCTAAACAACGTCAGTCTGACGGTCGGTGCCTGCTGGGACTTTTCACAACACATTCAAATAGTACGAACATCATTAGTTTCTCCATAGAGTGGAGTGCACATCATCAGCTGCTTCGAACATAATAATAGTGCACTTTGGATTGAACTCTAAAGCACGAGTTACATAAGTAGCCCACTGAATCAGTAAAGGTCATTACAACGACCAACGTCATACTGCATCGTGAGATCAAAACAAACCTACGTACGGTAACGTTCCAAATTGAGAAGCAGCAAAACGTGGGCGCAAAATTACGACACAAGTTTTAAATTGTAGCTAGTGCTAAAATGGAGAGAGATAAATAAACAAACCCTTAAATACATGTACCTCCAAGTGATGGCAGGCGCAAGCTACATGCAGTGCTTGCTGTCCGGCCGATGGCAGCGGGCTGCTGTCTGAAAAGTGAAGTGTAGAAGCATCACAAGACAGCTGCATGTGATGCACACGCAGAACAGCCACGTGACCATACGACGAAGCACCTTAATCTCCTTTCAAGGAAACTTCATGCCTGAGACAGAAATACCTTGCACTTGCACATAGCACCCGAGTCTATACAGTGGGTTCGAGGGTTTTTACGTCTTCATGTGAGACTATCATAACCATTAAATTTAGGCGGGAATTATAGTCGACGCACTTGCAACGTCAGCCCACGCTTAACCTAGGCGTGAATCATTTAACAACGCAAGTGCTTAAGTCTGACACCCTTGCTAGCTAAGGAAAATGTACAATTATAGGCGTGTTATCTTACAGTGAAAGTGCATCAGACCTGCTATCATAATGCTTTAAAGTACTCAGGCAGAAAGTAAATCATTGTCATGATCTTCTTACGTTCTAAGAGGAAGTACGCACAGTGAGTGAGGTTACATACACTAGGTTAGTATAATATATTTGACGAGGCAAATGTAGGTTTTTGGACGCACTTGACAAATAACACTGACGCACTCGCTGTATGAACGGTACTTCTTTACCATTAACAGTTCAAAATACCCACAAGGGCAAGTCAGATAATCAACATATGATGCGTATTAATCTGATAGACTCACCTCTTTCTGTGTTTTTGGCTAAAATACAAACTTTAAGCCTGCTACCGTTGTTTGTGTGCAGGTTCTGCTCAGTGCGACGGATTAA
This sequence comes from Patiria pectinifera, assembly GCA_029964075.1. NCBI lineage: Eukaryota > Metazoa > Echinodermata > Asteroidea > Valvatida > Asterinidae > Patiria > Patiria pectinifera. The sequence goes on from CM057145.1 coordinate 7,464,992, forward strand.
CACTCCCAGAGAAGGGAAACAAGATGGGGTTTCCCCCCATCTGAAAAGAAAATCCCTCATATTACAGCAGTCAAGTTATGTTTTCCGTGCTGGAGCTGATGTAGAGGGCGCTTTGTGTCCTACGCCGCTCACACCTACAACCCTATTGAAGATAGCTTATGGGTACACCCAAGTACATGTAAATAGGCCCAAAGTCGGTCCGCCGAGCTCATGAATAAAATTGACAATCAAATTATTCTTTATTGGAGAGTTCTGAGAGCCATGGATTTGGGAAATTGAAGAGATATGGCAATGCACCTCTGGCCCGGACTTGGGGCTTCCCAGTGAAGAGCATTTTGGATGCAATTGGTTCCGGAAGTGATGCTTTTTAGCTAGCCATGTTGTGTGGAGGGATCCTTTTCCAAGATGGCTACTTTTTGCATTTTAGGAAAACATCACTCCGGTGTTGTCTTCTTTGGATGGAAATTTCTCGAAAAGTCAACGGTCAACCCTCCAAAAATTGAAAAGAAAATGAAAGATGACATGTTAATCATCATTTTTCCGTGCAGCCTGAACACCTGTGTTTTCTGAGTATTTTAAAAATAATTTTGGAGTATGGGCATTTATCACTGTTGTCTATGGGAATGTTTGTACTTGAGTGCTACCCTAATGGGCATAGCGAGCAGGGCGGTAGTTTGGTTGTGACGCCCCCAATAAATACAATCAGTCGGCATTTGGAGACTCAGTTCGCAAATTAACCACCACGGACGTCGCTAGAGGAGTGGACTGGACGGGTGCCACTCCCCACACTCATTACGTGTAATAGTTTGTCGACAAAATCGCCATCCTGTTGACGCACCCGTGTCCGTCGGTCAATATACCGCAACGAACAGCGCCACCTATTTCATAAGGAGGAAGAATTCCTCCCGATGACGTCACGGACAAAATACGACTATAAACGACTTGTCATCAAGTCTAGGGGGCGGGTATCACACTATCGACTCAACAAAAACACTCGTAATTGAAGCCGCTTTTTCCATTTCACTTATTCCGGAGCCACTATTTTATTTCGTTTTTGTTTTTCTTCCAGCCCTAAAAAAAACCATGCTCCTTCCTCCAGCAATTCTTACCATCGAATCCCAAGTGTATACAATTGTAACACATTTCTCCTCAAAGGTGGCCTCGGCCCGTCTACCCCAGATACCGGTTTATTTTGACGGTCCGCTCGGGACCGACTGGTGATCTGATTTGGCACCCTATATTGATAATCATTTCACCACAATAGTATCACTATTGCCAATCGTGTTATCACACCAGCCGTATAGGGCAGAAAAGGCGATCCTGGGCAGTTCAGTGCATAATGAAGTTGACTTTGACCCTCTCGATTTCCATTGTGCTCCATAAATAGCGTTTGCTTTGCCAACAACAGTGAGCAATAACAGTTGTACAATGCACAGTGCATGCAGAATCCATTCCATTCGCCACACGGAAGACTGTCCGCATACGGAATACATCCTAAAGCCACGCCCTCCTAGCAAACGTGGTCGTCAAATAATCTTCAGAATGCGGTGAAACCGCTACCGTTTCGCAAGCCCATTTATATCATAGGTAAGTGTCAAAGATTATATTGGGGTGTAAAACTTCAGTATTGTATTTTCATTCTGGATTTCAGCGAAGATTTTATGTACAAATGCATACACTATAGTTCAATGCGAAACAACAGTTAGCATGAATGTTTCATAAACCGTGTGCGTAGCGCTAAATGGTTTTGCTATTTAATCAAATGACTACATACAGACATTGTTGCCTATTCCAACATTAAAGAAGGGAGATAATTACGCAAATAGCAACAATTCCGATGTATTAAAAGTATTGTTTTATCATGTCGAACCCATTTACGACATTGCCAGATGACAAGAAGGCATATAGTCATTCGAATTCCTCTTTTGATTATAGAAAATGGCGGAAGCTGCAGCCAAGTCCGTGCTGGGTACGATCAGTCGGGGGCACCTCGAATGCCCGATTTGTTGCTGTCGTTTCGCCGATCCTAAGCTGCTGGACTGTCTGCACAGCTTCTGCCTGAACTGTTTGAAAGAGCTCACCAGCAGACAGCAACCTGAGCTCCCTCGTAGATAAATTCAACAAGCAGGAGCGGTTATTGGGCGACGCACCAGCAGATACTCGTACATGTGAGCAATGCGATGAGGGCTTGGAAGCCGTCTCCAGGTGCTTAGACTGTGACGGGAATATCTGCCAGAAATGCCTGGAAATGCATCGAAAGATGAAATGCACCAAGAAACATCGGATCGCCAACTTGGATCAAAGAGGAGCAGAGGTGCCTCCTGCAGTAGGTAGAAAGAACAATACCCCGCAATGTAAAAGGCACACTAACCAGGAAATTTGCTTTTATTGCATGACATGCAATATCTTGGTGTGTGCAAAATGCGTTGCATTAGATCACCGAACAGCGGAGCATGAATACAGAAAAGTCACTGATGTCATACGATCGTACCGTCAGGATGTCAGCGAGATTCTGCGCAGATTCGACGATAGCAGAGAGGAATTCAAAGTCGCCGACGATTTACTGACGCATTCCAGGAACAGGTTGAGAATCAAGGTTGCCCGGGCTTGTGAAGACGTTACCACCAAAGAGGAAGAAGAGATTGCAAAGATCAGAACTAAATCTCGCCTTCTCAGAGACAAAGTAACACGTATCGGAGAAGAACGAGACAGGAAGTTCGAGGAAGTCCAAAAAAGCAACCGTGACAAGATGGAGCGGGCCGAGCAAATCGTAGCGACAGTCAATGACTTGATGCAGCAAGCTGACGACTTTCAGCTTTTGGACCTCAAACCAAAAGTGATGCATAACTTGGAGTTCCAGAAAAAACTCAAATTGGAGAAGGCACAGCTTGAGCTCTCATTCATCGCAGTCAAATGTCAGGATGTTGTGAAAGATACAGACCTCGGTGAAGTACTTCAAGAAGAATGGCAGTTGAAAAGAGAGTTTGGTGAGTGGGGGATAGAAAATGGACAATTTATGCAAGCAGTTCGCGTCGCGTGTCTTAGCAATGGTGACATTGCAGTAGTTGACACAGACAAATATAAAAATCAGTTGATGATTTTTACGTCCACTGGGGAGCATAAAGTAAGCACTGATGGGGAGATATTGAATGCGCCCCAGGGAGTAGCTGCAACCTGTGATGACCTGCTGTTGGTCATTGATGGCGAGCACGTGAAGGTGTTTGACTCTAGTTTAGAATTCCTACGTCAGTTCGCACCATCACAACAAATCCTGAACAAATCCGGTGATTTAAAGAATCTTCTTGATATAGTTGTGGACAAGGAGAATCGAATAGCAGTTGGCACGGTGAACTGTATCTCTATCCATAACCTGGATGGGTCTTGGATTAATACAATTCCGCGTGGCCTGCATGTTTACTCTCTGGCCGTTGGAATCAATGAACGTTTGATCTTCACAAGCTCTTGGGAGGAGAAGTTGATTTGCACTACATATACAGGAGATGAGGTGTTCAATATCCATCCCATAAGAGCCATCGGCTTGTGCTGTGATGACGCCGGTGACATCTACCTTAGTGGTGTGGGCTCAGAGGGAAGTGGTGGTGTGGTTGACCATTATTCAGCTGAAGGTGTTTTCGTTGGGAGAATTATTCGGGGACTTAAAACCCCCTATGGCTTGACAATCACGCCACGCGGAGACCTCGTAGTGGCTAACTGGACCTCTATCAAGATCTTTGAGCGGGTGCGAACAGGGTGCAGTCCTTGCTCATTGATGACAGCAACCAATCATAAGTGAAAATGACGAACTCAATCAAGACTGAACGTTTACAACTGTTTGCCACTAACACGTGCCGGGCCGCGAATTATTTTTTTCCCCAAACAACCTGTATGGATCTGCGATACCTTTATTATACGTTTGCAGGTATATAATGCCATCAATTACGGTTTGCTGTCGAGCTCTTTGATGGCTCAGTTGGATAATGCCACGGTTTTGAGATCGGAAGATGTTAGTTCGAAACCACATTTTTCCATTTTCTTTTCAAATTTGCGGCTTTGAAGGATTCTTTTTTAAAGCAAATAATGTCCAAATGTCAATAGGTTCGAATTAATTTCCTTTTTTCTATATCTATTTTGTTATCATGTCGCTTTATACCTTTTGACTGTAGCCAACCTCACTTTGGAACTCGGTTAAAATCATCTGCCAAATATTTTATACCTCAAGAAATTCTTACATTGTGAAAATATTCATAAATAATTGTCATCACTGCCGCGAATTTGCGTTGCGCTCATCTATGTAAACAAAACAAAAATACCAAAAAAGAAATACATTTCTGAAAACCACAGAAAATTATTAAAATCACCTACAAAGAAGGCATTGCTATCTAGTCAATTGTGATTTTTGGTCTCATTGTGTCTTTAGGTCAATCTGATGACTAGTTTCCACTTTTAATTAATTTTAAGAATTAACAGTTGGTAAATTTAAATATTTATGTCTATTTTGTTTCATGGTATTGCTGAAAGAATACAAAGCTTAAACACCACAAGGCAAGCCAAGATAAACTGGTCCAAGACCACACAACATTTTGATTCAATCAAATCGCAGAAAGGCCACTTACCAGCATATGTAGCAAGATACGTGACAGAGTCATTGTGTGTTGGTCATTGTGTTACCAGAATCTCAGGAACGGATATCTGTGGAGAGGGTGCTAGGTAGCAATAGTCTAGGGTGTGTACAGGGTATAGACATGAGGGAGGGTTACCACTCTGTCACCAATCGTGCTGGGTATATTTACTGGGAGTCTTTTCATGCGTGTGGCCATAGGCGTCGCCGGGATTTTTTCTAGAGGGGGGCAAAGCACATCCCCCCGCCCCCGAAATCCCTGAACTTTTCCAGCATATTCTCGACGAATCATTTTTCGAGGGTGGGCAGGGACATTTGCCTCCCCAAAAACCCATTACATTAACAGCTCTATGACTTCGCGCCTCCTTTCCTTTCTCCCCCCCCCCTGTTTGTTTGTTTGTTTGTTGCCCGTTCGTTGGCCTAACGGGGTAATCAATCCAATTGCAAATTATGCAAGTCTAGTTCAAAAGTGACTGTTGGTCAGTCATATAAAGATCATTATAGGGTGGTCCCGCTGAGACCGGCAAATAATCGCGCACAGGCTCTGCTCAGTGCGACAGATTATTCTCTCACAAAAGGGAAACGAGATGGGTTTCCCCCCATCTGAAAAGAAAATCCCTCCTTTTACAGCAGTGTTATGTTTTTCGTGCTGGAGCTGATGTAGAGGGCGCTCTTCATCCCTGTCGAAGATTGACTATTGGCACACCCAAGTAAATAGATCCCAAGTCCGTCCGCCGAGCTCATTCATGAATAAATTGACTTTCAAATGTATTCTATATTGGAAAATTCTGAGAGCCATGGAAATAGGAAATTGAGATATAAGATATGAGATAAAGAGATATGGCAATGCACATTCTGGATATGCTTGAGGCTTGCTTCCAAATTAAGAACATTTTGGATGCAATCGGGCCCGCATGTGGCGCTGTAACTATAGCCCAGTTTTGGAGGGATCTTTTTTTTTCAAGTAATATCCCTTTAAAGTGTCTTAAAAAACCAGCTTCGATATTGGGTGTTTACTTTGGTTCTTTATTTTACCGCTGAGGGCGCACGACCGTATGGATTCCATTTGGCCAGTGTACCCTCCTTACAAGTTTAAAGGGGATATAGGACATTTGGATTTTCATAAACTGGGTGGATTGGGGGGGGGGTCAGTTTTGGGTTCGTAGATGCTAAAAAAAAACACCCAAAAAACAATCACGTTCTTGTAGTCTGGTTCCCTGACCCTGCACTTAAGATGATACGGAGCAAGTTAAAGACGTCGCAGAGAGTTGTAAGGTCAGGGAATCAGTCTAGCTGGCCTGTACCCGTTCAAAGGTGTGTAATCGATTGCAAAGAAAATGCAAATGAAAAAAAACTAAATATGAACAATTGAGAGCAGTGTTCGACAAAAGCCAGTTTTTTCCAATGCTGGTCTGCCTTCCAGCGTTGGAAATTGATACGAAAATGCCACTTACTTTTCTTGGCAAATTCAGCACACCAGGTGCCATGATTTTAAAGTTGCTTAAGACTGTTATTCACTAGCAGTCTTGTAAGGTATTTCGTGATAGTTAGTTTGTTTTGGTTTTTTTTGATGTTTGCAAATGTTGTATATTCCCTTTAAAACTTTCCTGTTCCTTTTTACTTGTACGGAAAATATATTTCTAACCTGAGATTGAACTTAAAGGTCTGTGCACTTATAGAATCCGTTCATTTGGTTTGCTGACAATCAATTCCTGTGTATATATCCCACCTACCCCGACCCGACCCCAAAGATTTTTCCTTGCAGCATAAACACTATTTCCCATTATTTATTTTGTATTTCCCCTACCTATCAAAAAAAAAACCATAAAAGGGCACTGCAGAACGTGATGTCGTCAAAAAAAGAAGAAAATCAGTAAATCAACCTATAAAAGCCAATCATTTACATACGAATGGTTTTTCATATGCCGAGTGAAAGAGGGAAAATCCCTGCGCCTGTATTTTGTTACCTGTAGCCGATGGAGCGTGGAGATACCTTTGTGTGGCGCGTCGCTTTGGGTTTCTGGGCCATTCAAACTCCCTGGCGCACACACTGGTACAAAATAATAATAATAAAACAAGTTTTGTGCAGAATGGTACAGTCAGATGTTTTTAATGGAGCGCAAGAGGAAGTATGTAGCTGATAAAATCAAAATACATGTCGTAGTTGTGTAGCCATTCGCCATTTTGAGCTGAGTAACCACAGCGTGCTGTTGGAAAACGGGGAAAAAACGGCAGTATACCTAGCGTGGTTTACACGTGGAAAACTCTTGTGGAATATATAATAGTGCCTCCGATGAACTTGTCAACTTCGATATTTCAAGTTACTGGGGAGCTGGACGTTTACTAGGCTGTAAAAAAAAGATTCTGCGCATTTTCATTTTTGCGGTACCCGAAATGTGAAGCAAAAGGCGATCGTTTTCATCATGGCGGATTCACGAGGAAGTATGTTCGTCAGCGGGTTACTTGCGACTCTTCTGATGGTATCTGTGTGCAGGGCTGATGGATATGGTAAGTCGATACATTTTGCTTATATTATCGGTTGAAAAAAATATATACCATCCATATGTTTTCTTTCAGTATGTGAAGTAAGTAAACTACACGTGAGATATTCTATTAATGTAGGTTTCAAAGTGTGACGTATTTTCCTGTTTCTGTTGCTTTGGAGCTGTGTAATGTGCCATTCAAGTATCATTCAGAATGACTTTAAAGATTTTGTTTATTTGTTGAGTAATGTTGTTTGGCTTTTCATGACGCTCTTGGAGGACGACTGCATTATAAGAGAGTACACAACACTTTTCTTTTCACGTCATTTTTAATGAGGGTAAACTCCGATCAGTGCAAGGCACTGCTTTCCATGGAGGCCCTCAAGTTAATGAGAACTATGAGACCCATTATTTAGCACCTTTTAAGGATTTACAAGGTGCTGCGGCGCATATTGCAGCCACTACCAGAAACACCGGGGCAAACCCCCTCTCTTAGCGATAAGTGTTACTGGGTTCTTTGATGTGCATTACACAACACACGGGACCTACGACTTTACATCCAATCCGAAGGACGAAACAATAATGGTATTTGTGCCTTGCTCAAGAGCGCAAGCACCATGTCCCCACGGTCAGGATTCGAACGCATGTACCACGGCGCACGAGTCGAACACCGTTAACCATTGGACCACAGCAACCCACTTTCAAACATCGAAAAACAAAGCTACCATTTTCTATTATGAAATACCGTACTTGACTGTAAGTGAATAACAGTCTCAGGCATCCTGTGAAATCATGACCCATGGTGTGCTGTCATTTTCAAGAAGAGGTATTTTTTAACAGTTTCGAACCACAGTCGGCCGACCCTCGTTGAAAAAAAACTGACCTTTTTTTCTCCAATTATAATTGTCCCTAATTGACTAAATGCAGTTAGTCCACATTTAGTTTGCAATCGGTTACACATCTGTGAATGGGTGCGAGCAAGCCAGTGTGGTTCCCTGACCTGACAATTCCCCGACGTCTATAAATTGCTCCGTTTAGTCTGAAGTAAGGTCAGGAAACCAGACTACAAGAAAAACAGTTTTTTTCATCGATCTTCCAGCATCCATGAACACAAGACCTTGAACAGATCAGTGTAACAATATTTGCAGTGAAACACTATAACCCCCCCCCATGCAATCATTTCTGAAACTTACAGCAAAAAAAATGTTGTACAGGGTGAGTAAAACAAAACAAATCATTTGGAAACGTTCTTGTTTCCCACGAAAACGGGGAAAGTTACCACATTTTTTTCTTCGGCCAACATTTGGTCTGGGTATTGACCACAGTCTGTAAATGTTTCACTGATATTCAGGCCTACATGCAAAAGGATACAGGCCTTTCTTTGTGACTACCCCAAAACACTACCTACACAATGTTCCTAATATTTTTGAGCGAATATGTAACGTTATTTAATGGCCAGCACGCTGTAAATAAGAATACAAAATAACGTTTCAAAGCAGCCATGACAAGGTAACAGTCTACTGCTGCCCAAAGGGCCTTGATGGTCAGTAACGTTTTATGGAACATGAATAGAGTACAAGCCACGATAGGTCAATTTGGAGAACACCTTCTGGAGGTGAGGCAGTCTAACGCTCGGACAGTGCGCAGAAACGTTAAATACGGACCAAATGAAGCGACGAAGAATCTGAGCAGAACAGTGAAAATGTTAACCTTATCTATAAATTCAGTATCAAGAAACTTGATTCCATTTCATTGATTTTCTTTTATGTATTCCTTGAATTCCTTCATTGTCCAGAGGCCCAATGTAGCCATTGTATTGACAGCCAAAGGCACATCCTGAGCTTGTGATTTGGTTGTGTTTTGGGGTGTCACAAGGAAAGGCATGAATCCTTTTCATGCATTGTTGATTATCACTGAAACTTTTACAGACTGCACCACGAAATTGTTAGAGTTTTTGCTTCACACATTATGCATTTTCGCAAACTTCATAAAACGAAATGATCAAATTATCACAAAATATCTTACTGGATTGTTAGGGAATAACAGTCTAAAGCATCATGTAAAGTTGGGGCTCCTGGCGTGCTGACATATTCAAGAAAAGCTGCATTTTTTCAACACTGGTCGGCCGACCAGCGTTGGAGAAAACTGGCTTTTTTTCAAAATTTGCTCCGAATTTTTAACATTTAGTTTGTCTGCATTTTCTTTGCAATTGATTAAACATCTGTGAAGACTACAAGCCTGCTAGACTGATTCTCAGACCTTACAATTCCCCAAAGTCTATAAATTGCTCCGTTTCATCAAGTGGCGTCAGGGAACCAGACTACAAAAATATGATTGGTTTTCTTGGTTTTTCCAGCTTCTACGAACCCAAAACGTAAAACAAGTCAGTGTAACAATATTTCCTATAACAAACTAATCATCCAAATTCATTTATTTCTGAAAATTGCAGCAAAAGCAAATGTTGTACATTCCCTGTAAAGGCTTGTAATTACACTTCTAGTAATTTGCTTTTAATGCATTTTGTTACAAAACAACAACACCATTCGAAAAAGGAAGGATGTTCAAAACTATAGCCTTAAGTTTGAAGTTTCAGCACACTGGAGATGACTCTTTTCGAGGAAACAGGGAAAAACCATGCACGTGCTTCAGTGTTTTCTTTTCGAACCCCCCCCCCAGAAATTTACTGATCGTTGGAAATCACCTACACATCTTGATTTCTTCTTAATGAGATCAAGCCAGACGGATAAATTACATGGGGGGTTTAGTACGATCCTTAACCCAATTATGTTCTTTAATCCAATTATGTTTTTCGCTAATAATTCGGTACATCCTTATTTGAATAAATGCTTGGCATTTTATGCCGCCCTAAGCACGACTTGTGAATTGCTTGCGCCGCGACGGAAACGTCGACATCAAGCAGACAAATAATGCTCAGGTAACAAAACTGAGATTTAGAGTGATTCTCTTTGAACAAGTGGCATCTCGAAATAAAATAATCGCGACGATGCTCGGGTCACCCACGACGCGACGACAATTCTTTTTCGAAGACGTGATCATGTGACGTCTTCAAAATGGCGGTGGGCGTGTTGATAATAACAATCAAACGATCTTCGACCATTTTGTTTTGCCGCACGCTGATTCGATACACGGTGAAATGTGATGATCCGGATGCACGAACGACGTCGTAACTGCACCGTGTGAGGTAAACTTTTGCAGCGTTTTCTACCTCGCGAGGCCGTGAGTCAAATATCTCCCTTCTGTCCAGTTTGACTCACCGTGAGCGGGCAACCTGAGGTAACGTGCCGAGCCAAAAAGAACTAGCCAATGAAAACACATAACTCTGATCACGTGATTTCAAGACGACGGCCCCTACGAAAGGGACGGCGGAACCGGAGGGGGGGGGGAGTTTAAGGGGTGGGGCGCTTGACTTCTCCCCCAGATTTTCCCATGCCAACAAAAGTGCCACTCTTGCGGGTATGCATGTAAAAGTTAAAAACAAAACTGCCCCTCAAACATGCACAGGAAAGCATATGATCGCGCTTTAGAAGAAATTGCAAAACAACTGATGGCCAGGCAGGTATAAAAAAAACCTGTCATTGCATTTTTGATATCGGGTGACCGAACATCGTACAAACAAGGATAATCTGGCAACAAGTCGACAAGTTCGTCATCTGAAATGTAGTCGGTGACAACGTCGCCGACAGCTTCAGCCGCCATCGTAAAATCACGTAAACAAAGTACTTGCTTTCATCGGCTTGTTAATTTTGTTTTGGCTCAGCACGTAGCTCAAGTTTCCCGTACACGGTAGGTTTTTCAAACAGGATAGATATTTGCATCACGGCCTAAAACGCATGCGGCCAAAATTGACTGCACAAGGGGGATATTTTGGGAGCTACAAGTACATCCTGAGCTGTACGGCCTCGAATGGCTTTTTTTTTTGCTGAGCTGCAGATAGCTCTCATGTACGGCGGGCTTAAGAGAGCGATGCTTAAGGTTGAAAATAAATTGAGGAAATAGTTCTATAGTACACCCTAAAACGACCCTGGTCAGATTGACCCAGCATCCGGGTTCTATTAGGCCTGGAACTTTTCAGGGTCAAAATTGACTTGGTGTCCGGGTTATTTTGACCTAGAAACCTGTGACAAGTGTGTCATTTTGACCCATATATTTGTCTTTTTTTTACCGTGAAAAGTGTCAGACCAAATAGAACCCGGATGCTGAGTCAATGTGACCAGGGAAATTTAAGAGCATATTTTTACAAACTTAAGTCGCTGTCGGGGTAGGTGGCGCGTTTAACCTTCAGGTAACCTCCCAAAGGATATGTTTTGCACTGTGAAGTACCGGCATTGTATCAGCATCGGATTGTGTAGTTAGTAGGATTTTTTTCTAACTTCTATACGGGCAGTGACAGTTTCGCCTTTTCAGATTTTTACAGCTTATTACATTTTTTTCTATAGACATTCTCGATGACTGTACATATGTAAAAAAAAATCAAATATGAGATTAAATTGGGTAATTAAGGCAATTAATAATTCCCTTTATTATAGTCCGTGAATTGTCAATTTCCTTTCCGTTGAAAATGCGCATGTTTAAAAGAACATAGAGTAATTTTGCTCTTTCTGCATTATTTTTTTCGTTTGCAGCAACAACATTCGTTAACATAAGATATACGGTTCAAAACAATATCCGTTGAGTGTTAGCGCAGATATGCATTTTGAAAACAAAAAACACAGGCACGTAATAACATTTCAAAATCACCTTCAATAATTTTTGTTTGAATGACACCTTTTCTGGCTGAATATTTTCACAAGGTACGTGCATGGGACATGCCCTATATCTTTACTTTCAGCAACGTACTGTTCTCCGTGTTATTAGTAATGTTCATAGTACCTGCCTTCAGTTTGCAATTATGCCTCAGCCTTCGTTCAAATAATATAAATAATGCGCAATATTTATGTACCATTTTGTGAAAATAATTGTCGAGAAACATCGCCCTTTAAACTCAATGGTCACATGCTAGATTTCGCCAGGGTGTTTAGAGTTTAACTTTCTGACGCTCCAAAATGTTGGTATCCAAATTCTTGTTCCGTGTGGAGATTTGTGTATGTCATTAATAAGATATACTGATCAACGATACAAGACCCCCATAAACTAGAATCGTGGCAGTCAAAGTGGCTGATGATATTCAACCCAATCAAGTGTCATACCCGGGTATCGACCAGAACTATCAACCAGGGTTGGCTGATTTAAATCACTGACTTAAATCGCTTTTTTGTAAAAATCTTATTTTTGGCAAAATCGATTCATTGAGGGTTATTTTAATCATTTAAATCAACTGATTCAACTTAATTACATTGTGTAAGATGTTCTTAACACCTTCAAACACCCCTACTTCATCACCATCGACTCAATTTAGGTTTTGCATAATTACACAAAATTGTTGTTTTGATTAAGTCAAGATCTGAGTTTAAAAGTTTTTCTTCAAAGTTTTTAATTTTTAAGAGAGCACACTCACGTTTGCTTTAATATTCCTTGATCTGTTTACAGTAAAATTGTGAGTAAACTGTGCTGGTGAAGGCTTACATGAACCATCACAAGGTGTATTAAAAGTCTCAATTGATAGTCTTATTCCTAACGTTTTTCCCTACAAATTTAGATTGAGATTTATATAAAACCTTTTAAAGGTGCAAGGCCTGATTTCTGTTCTCCACCTTGGACCATCAATCAAACACTATAAGTTACACAATCAGTGCCGCCGGTTTTGAAATTAGAAGCATTTTTATGAAATCAACATGCCCATGGAGAACTGTTGTATTTTTTGTATGCCATGTACACGTACCATAAATCAAGTTTTCATTCGTATCCACACATAACGTATCTCAGCTGTATCAATCAAGCAATGCTCCTTTAAAGTGTCTTCAGTATTAATGTACCATTGAACCAATGATGTAGACTACATGTAGAAGAAATTTAGCGATTTTTTTTTTAAATCACTGATTCAATATTTATTCAAAGTATTTATCAATTTATTGAGTTTTGTGGATGATGGGTATTATAGGAACCTGTAAACTTCTTTGTGATGGGTATGAGTGTGCATGAGGAGATTTAGATACATGTTAAGACATATCAATATTTTGAAAGTTTAAAAAAATATATAAAATCTGATTTAAATTTAAAAAAAAGATTTAAATCAAATAAAATCGCCAACCCTGCTATCCACACGTTTTGTGGTCAAGATCTGCAAACTAAAGGGTCGACTGTCAAACATACCTTGATGTTATTATCACCAATAAACATGTCTCAGATGTGACACAGAAACCCATGACGATATCAGGACTAAACAAGCATAATGTGTGATTCGGCAATGTAATGCTTTCGTTCATACATTCCCAAATTATTGCCACGAATACCCCGATCGGGAGAAATTAGCCCCGATTCGTTGTTTGAAAGATTAACTTAAGAATGAAACAAAAATAATCAAGAACTAGGTACAAATTGGAAGCCGAATCAGACCGAACAAAGCCGAGTGATTTGGGTTCAGAGCAGAATAAAACCGAAATGTAGCGATTTTGTCTAGAATAACATGAGAATAAGCCAAGAATCATCCAGAATGACCCAGATTTATGCCGATTTAGTGTATTCGTAAGTTATTCGTAAAATTATTCGTTCCTTTATTGACACATTCGTAATGATTCGGCATGATTGTGGACGGTTATAACACCAAACATAACTCTGCAAAACTTGTAACAATGCTGTAAGAATATCCAGAATGCTGTAAGAATATCCAGAATTAGTTACAAATACAACAAGAATAGACCAGGAATTGAAATGGTTCCCGAATCACCCCAACAATTTTGAACATGTCCAATATTGTCGGGGCGCTTCCCGATCTTTAACGATTTTTAACCGAACTAACAGAATCATTCTGGGGCAGCCAATACCCCGATTTACTTAAGATTTGCTGTTCGCTGCGATTCAGCTTAAAAATCAGGAAATCGAATGAATCAGGAGTCCCGTACTCGACAAGCTCTGCTTTCTACGGATCCCCTCCACTTAATCACTGTATTTCTGTGTTTGTTGATGATGTATTTTTTTGTTCTCTGCGTGTGAATGAAGTGGAAATAAATGAAGAAGAATTGAAAAAAAACCCTATAGCCTTAAGAAACAGCCTATACTTAACGCTGGTTCCGCCCATACTACCACATGCTTCATCTTTGTTGGACCCTCATCTTGAGTCAGACATTCACCAACTAGAACGAGTTAAAAGACGGGCAGATTTGATCTATAATTGGTAGCACCAGGGACTGTTACCTCTCTACTCCACATGCATGATGGTACCCTTGAACAAGGAAGGAAACTTAAAGGATTAACTATGCTCAACAAGATGCTGAACAGCTGTTGATGTATTGGTGACAGCCCGATATTCGAAGGTTTGATAGCCCGAAGATTCGATTGTCCTTAGTTTCGATAGTCTGAAGGGCCCATTAGTCCGACAGTAGAATAATGTTAATTAATCCAAAGGTTCGATAGTCCGAATAGCTCATGCTGTGGTGTTTCAGAGGCAATAGTGGTGTGGGTTCGAGCCCGGGCCCGGACACTTTTGCCCTTAAGCAAGGCACTTAACCATTATTGTTTCGTCCTTCGGATGGGACGTTAAGCCGGAGGTCCCGTGTGTTGTATAAGGCCTAACGCACGTACAAGAACCCAGTAACATTTTGCTAAGAGCAGGGGTTTGCCCCGGTGTTTCTGGCCTCCCGTTCCCTTGTGAAAGTCCTGAGGAGAGGAAGCAACCAAGGACCAAGTAGATATGCTTCGATTGTCGGAGTGGACAATAAGGTTCGATAATCCGAATAGATGATCAGGTTCGATAGTCCGAATATACGGTAGGGTTCGAAACTCCGAATTGACAATAAGATTCGATAGTCCGAATTGAGAATAAGGTTCGATAGTCCGAATGGTCAATACGGTTCGTCAGTCTGACACCTCGGACTATCGGACCTTTCTGTATATTCGGATATCGGACCTCATTGTCGATTCGGACTATCAGGCCTTATTGTCGATTTGAATTATCCGAACAAATGTCGCTATAGTCTTTTGGGACTATCGAACCTTGTTGCCAGTTCGGAACAATGAAACTTCGGACTATTCGCAACCATATATTCGTTTCGGACTATTGAACCTTCGTACTGATTAACCATATTCTAAATTCGGCTACCGAACCTTCGGACTAATGAACATTCGGATAAATAAACCTTCGGATTAATGAACCTTCGGACTATCGCATCAAAATGTTTGGACTAACGAACCCCCTATTATTGAAATTGTGTGCATTCGAACTATCGAACCTTCGGAGGACTATCGGCCCTTTGGACTGTCGGGCGGCCCTCAATGTATCATGTACCTGCACAGACCTTTGTTAGTGCGTATATCGAATCATCCGGGGGCAAACAAAAATGCAAACTCAATCAATTGTATGCTGAAGCAGAGCCTTCAAGATGCAACAGTTTCTTCCCAAGGGACAATTAAAGATTGGAACTGTCTCCCATCAAGTGTCATTGAATCTTGAAAAACATCACACTTAAAATTTTGAGTTCATCTTTCGAAATTGTTAAGTGGTTCCAAATATAATGACTTGAAGCTTTGCAGATGGCGGATAAGATAAAGTTGCAAGAGTGTAGAACTCTAGAAGTTCTACAGTCAACCAACCGGCTGTTTTCAGAACCACACTTCTTCCAAAAAGAGATTACTTTCCATATGGTGTTTCCGCAATCTTTCTACTCAGTGGTTCCAAATAGAGATTGTTTCTTTTTTCAATTGAATGCCGGAATCAGAACCTTCAACAACAATTTCTTCCCAGGGCAATCAAGGATTGGAACAGTCTCCCACAAAGTATCACTGAATATGGGAAAACATCTCTCAAAATTTAGAGTTCAACTTTTCCAACTGTTTAATTGTTCAGAAATATGTTTTTTTCTATGTTGAAAATACGTCCCTTTGCACTCCCACATCTAACCTATTCAATATACTTTTGGCCTGATGTTTCGTAATGGCGGCCTTGCAAACCGTACTATGTACTCATGCAGATTCATTGCTCAGATGTCGGGTATGCATGCTCCAGGATGTTAACAGCTAGCTGTTTTGTTTGCCCCTTTTGTGCCCGCAGTCGTCCTGCATTGTGAGTCCTATTTCTGCGGTGGGGTGACGAAGGAAAGTTCACGTACACTTTCTATAGATTCCTCTCATACAGCACGATACGGGTAGCAGTGTTCACTGTGTAAACTGGAAAACATGGAAAACAGACCCATTTAAAAGTACATTTCCTCCATGGCCTTAGCATGAGTGTTGATGGCGTCAGTGAAATATTCCTACCTTTGACATTTTTAAACTTTAGTTCCTCTCAAAAAGCCTCATCAGGTTCAGGATCTGGTGTTTCTTTTTGAACCTACCGAAATTACGTGCTGATTAAGGTCGGTGTTTCCCCACAAAATTCCCTAGCCAAGTTCCTGCGGTATTTGAGACTTTGTGATGTTCTTTATATCCTAGGTGCATTGAATTTTGACAGGAGGGGTAGAATCGAACCAGCTATATTGCAATTGCTATTTGTTACCAGGAAACTACCTAAAGATGCAAACCAAATATTGCGACTAGGGAACTTTGTGGGAAAACACCGAGAAACACCGTTGGAATTGTGCTTTGCACATATTCTTCCGGTTCCCTTCTAAACTCCTTTTAAACTTTCCGTGATCATCAAGTTTACATATTGGCATATCTCTTTTTGACTTACAATAATTTCGTTAATTCCCCACTGCCTTCACTTGCATATACGACAAGGCCCCCCCCCCCCTCGTGCATCGCCGTGGCCATGCTTGTCGGCAAAACTAAAAAGTGTTTCTTTTTTCAATGCAAGATGATGTCTAAAACCGCCAAACTCAGTAGTGTGACTGGAATCCTGCTGCTGTACAATTTTAACGTGTTTTTAGATGGGGTAGCGATTAAGTACAACCTTTATGCGGCCTCTTTTGGCTCCCATATATTTTGCACTAAATTTAGTCGGGCACCATTCACAGTCATCTGCAAAATCAGCCGATATTTGAAAAAAAAGAAAGTTAAAAAAAAAACGCGTCGCAGCACCATTTTGGAACAAGCTCCATACCTGAAGACGAAGCATGTTTTTGTTTTTGTTTTTTTTTTTGCCAAATTAATCTTATCTTCCTGCAGTAGCATGGAGGTTGTCAGATAGAATGGTATAATAATGGTCAGTAGATTTTCTACTATCGCCCCGTAATATTATTTACTGAAAAAATCGCCAAAATCAAAGCACGCATGTGCTGTTGGTAGACTAAATTGGTTTATTGGGAATTGACGATCGCACATTGGTTTGGAGGATGTACAACGGTACATCATCACGATACTGCTACTCACGCGGCATGTGCCAAATAAAAAAATTCAAACAATTGCTGACTTGAAATCAAGTCTAGGGCTAGGCCTGAAATAGATGATCAGCGAGCAACTGACAAGCAAAACTTTCAAAACACTGAAACTGTATTACAAATTAAAGTATTGAATCGGCAAATAAAAGGAAAGGTTGACATCACTGGCTCCATTATTCTATCCTTTACTTGTTGGTATGGTTCTTTCTTTGGTTTCCCTTTTAATCTTAAGAATTATGTATAGGAGCTACAAGGTACATGTAAACGGTGTGTAGATTATGATTCCCTGCTGTAGTTTACTGCACCTAATGTGATAAATGACAAGAACAAATGATGCCGTATTGTTAGCAATACGTTTGTTGTTCGAGTTTTCATGACCAACTTTGGGTGTTGATCATTAACGGTTCGTAGAATAAATTAATAACGACAACAGTTAAGGAAAAAAAAACCACTTTTTATATCGTGCTTATTTCTCTTTCAAATGTAAAAAGCACAGGAAAATACTTGTAAAAATAGGTTTAAAATAATGACGTGACGTCATTTTGATCTCGGGGCGATGTTTTCGCCTTCATCCACTTCAGATGCAGAATGCTTAAAGCACTCATTTAGAGATAATACTGACTGAAACGTTCTGCACTGGCAAATACCGACTTAGCTTACCGTACGCGTTTTCATGATATAAACGACGTGTACAATACTCCCGAGTTTGCATTTTGTTAAACTCCTGAGATCCTCCGGAATTTGAAATGTTGAATATGCCATCCTAAACCTCAAAAGAAAAATCAACTTATGCAGGAGCAAGTGTCATCACTTACTTCCTAGGTTTGATGCAAGATGTTGAAACCTCATTATTTTTTTTCAATCTTCTTGTGATTTGCAGCGCCACGAAATTTGGCACAGCGCCAATTTTGGCTCCATTACATTACAATGATTGCCGACCAAAATATCATCCAATGATTGTGCATTAAAACTGGTTTCGAAACGATTTTTTGTTGTGTACCCACTTATTTACAATACTCTGCCTAGAGCCGGGCGCACATCTTTCCGATTTTACCGGTTCAAGGATCACCCCGACGGTACGTTGTTTTTCCCCACCGTTTTGGTTAGACCGATTCTGTTCTTCAATCGGTCACATGATGACAAAATGGAAGCCGTCAATTTTGAATCATGTGAATTCCTCCGCGTTTTTGATCGATGAAAAGAAATATTGCGTCTGATGAAATCGGAGTGCTGCCCGCACAAATATCCGGTGACATCGGGTCCAGTGAAATCGGCTGCGAAAAAAACATCAATCATGTTTGATTTCATCCGGTCGCCCCGTCTACTTTCGGATCAGTTAGAATTTTCCGCGCACACCACTGCACGGTGGTCTGATGGTCCAGTGAACTGGTAAAGGGTGTACACCAGTAAATCAGTCCGAAATTCTACGCCGGCCAAATCACGATTTGCATGCCCTCAAATTCGTCGGTATTTTAGCATATTGTGGGCCACGAACTTGAGGGTAATTTGTACAAAATATGGGTGGAAGCCGTGCAGAGGACTGCGAGCTCGTATTTCTGTAAAATGTGGATGTTGATTAGGCTCTAAAATGGCGGTATTTTGCACTGGAGCGTTTTCAAAATGGCGATGGGCTTCAGGACTGCTTTTAGGGGTAATCATCTTTGGTCGGAATTTTCTCCCAAAGTTATGAGTTAACCACCCCCAGAAAATTGAACAGAAAATGAAAGATGATGAAATAAGCTTGAATTTGATGTACGTCTTGAACACCTCAGAGAGTTGTGAGTATTTTCCCTGAGTTTCTGAAGTGGGGGCATTTATCATTGGGGTCTATGGCAACCTAAAATCGGAAGGTATGTGCCGCTGGGAGTTTGCAGGCTGCAACCACACTGCAATAGCCCCCATTGGTGCTATGACCAGTCCACGGCCCAACGGAAGAATGGCGTTGTCCTTGAATGCACTGTCGCGGGGCCGGTCGTCCGTTGAACTGTCGCGGGGCCGGTCGTCCGTTAAATTTTGTACTGAACGCCCATTTAGAACGCTTCGCCCAATTAGTCCCCTTGTAATCGAGGCCATGGGACATTATCGTGCAGTAAAACATGTAATGACCTGGTATGTTTGGGTGAAGATTGACGATTAAGTATTTTCGCATCATCTTTTACAAAGGTGGTTATTGCGATGCTGAAAATACGCCGGTATAAGGTCAGTAGTTTTCACATGTTTAAGGAGCGTGCTTACGCAAAATGTGCTCCGTATATGATTTTTTTTCAGATATTAGGGGTTTTAAATGAAAGGAATGATGTGCTGTAGCATGGAATATTGGATTTCATGAAATCTTGCATTATGTTTACTCCGATAAATTATCCAACATTTAGACTTAATTGGTCTCTAGAAATGGAGGCGCCTGCAGGTTAATGGAGTTACATGAAGTAACCGGAATATTACGTGAATTTTTTTTTTTCAAATGAAGGGTCAGCATTTCAATACACTTCTTTTTTATCCACTCCAAAAAATACTCAGCATTATACATATTTTGTTAATGTTCACTCAAATCGTGTGTATTTTTTAGGCAAAAAACTTATTAAATCGTGAGTGTTTGAGATTTGTGATTTAACTCACTGCAGGTGAATATTTTTTTTTCAATTTCCAATATTATATGAAACCTCTTCTTTTTCTTTAAATCGAAAGACCGGGTTTTTATTTAAAAAGGGTAACGTATTAAGTATTATCATTTTGGATGGAAATGCATGTGATACTTGATAGATTATTTGGTTGTTTTTGTGTCTGATTATACATCAAAAGAATCTCGCTTCTTAATTAAAAAGTAAGTTCATTTTTGACATTTCTACAGGATGAGTCCAAAATATGAATCTCATATTACAAAAAAATGTGGCACCAAACATACTAATGACTTGAAAACCAATGTCATAAGCTACTTTAAAATGAAAAAAAAATACTGAAATGGCTCAATCCGTTCAAAGAATATTACAATTTATACGTAATGACCCTAAAACATGTTTCGTCAAAAAAGAAGTTTAGTGTGTACTCTGACTGTTTGGGAGCAAAGAAGAAAATGACACAGAATACTTGATCCAACAGCTGTCAACAACTATAGCAGACAATATCTTTATTAACAACCCTGGTTAGGCAAACAATATGATTTATAAAATCCCCTTTTTTAATAAACAGGCCTTCAAAAGGACTTTGTTGAATATTGTTAACGTGTAAACGTAGGTTTTATCGCCGGTGATGTTTGAAGACAATTGTGACGACGATTCTTGAAATCGCATTTTTTTTGTGTTTAAATGTTAATATTCTTTGAACAGATTGAGCAATTTCAGTATTTTTTTTCATCTAAAAGTAGCTGATGAAATTGGCTTTGCAGTCAATATTGTGCTCAGTGCTATACGTGTTTGTTTAAATATGAAATGTATTTTTGGGGGTTTGGGTTCCGCTTTTTTGACTCACCCTGTACTATGATGGAGCTACAAATGAAATTGTCCCACCCTCTCTTGAAATGCTAAATTGCCCCTCAAAGTACCCCTCTCGCGCAAACAAGATTGTACACCTTCTCGAGATGGAAATTTACCCCTCGAAAGCACAAATACCCCTCTCGTAATTATATATTAAAACTGTTCCCCTTTCACGACGGAAACAAATGGCCTCTTAAAACGATAGTGCTCCTCTTGCGAAACCTTAAGAGATAACTGCCCCTCGAAAGCACAGTTAGTGCCCCGTTCGCAACATTAAAATTGTGCCTCTTCTCTGATTGCAAATCTAGCCAATCAAAAAAATAGTGCTCTTCGCGAAATAATATGGTCACTGAACTGCCATCAAAAGCAACAGTGTCCCTCTCGCGAAAACAAATTGTCTCTCCATATAGCTAGGTAAAAGTAGCACAGAGAGCAAGATGGACAACGCATTCCTAACGAGATCATATTCTTTTCCTCCACTATAAACATGCGGAAGGTGCCATTTTTCTGAGCAAGTGCCCCTTTTTTGTGCCCCTTCCCGTTTGAATAGCGTTCCGCCGCCCCTGGGCGCTCACTCGTGATCGTACCATTGATACTTGATGTTTGTGTCGCTTTTGGACAAGTGAGCTCTTCGCTCGTACCATTGCTCTATTCAGGGGGAACTGCTGACGTCAAGTTTCTTTGAGCCGTCATTGGATGTATAGAATCATGTGGGAACCTTGGTAATGCCCCGGATATGACCTCACCGAACTCATACAATTGCTGGCAAACAATATGCGGTGGCTTTTTTGCTGCCGACTCCAGGAACATTAAACCTTATTTAAGGGGAAGCCATTTCGATCGTGTTCCCTGAGCCTGGTTTATGAGTGGTTAACCGTTGAATTGGATGGTGCCAGACTATTTTATGATTCAAGCGCGTTCCCAGCCTCACTTTCGTTTTTTTGTTCTTTTAAAAATGTGGCTAAAATATGATTTGTTTAATCCTAGATGTTAAATTATTCATCATAGTAGATTGGCATTAATTTTTTCATGAAGTTTTATTTCATTGCTTCCTGTTCTTCTCGCAAGTTCCAAAAATGAAGAGTATATCTCGCTTTCAAATATGGCCGGTTAGTGTGCAGATGAATGGTGAATTTTCCAAATGGAGTGCCGTCAAATCAGGTGTCCCCCACGGGACAATCCTTGGTCCTATTCTTTTTAATTGTTTTATTAACGACATTAGTAAGGATGTGCAATCTACTATTAGATTATATGCAGATGACTGCATATGCATTCTTAGTTTTTGATTTACACATATTTCTTACATTTGCTGTTTGATTTTTTAAGTTTGATTTTTAATTCTTTTTTGTATTTTTTTTGTGGTTTTTATTTTTGGAAGTAGGCCTATTTTATAATTCATTTTTACTATATTCTACCCAAATATTTTTATTGCCCACCCGATTTTAGTTAGTTTATATATAAATATTCCTGTTTTAATATTTTAAAGCGATTGTGGATTTTATATGGGATATGTAACTTTTTCCACAACCCGCGACAGAAATGTCGAAGTAAATAAATAATAAAATAATGAATATGAAGTTGTTGGATACGAGCAAAATGGGAGACTTTTGAGACGTTGGTGGCAGCATACAACACCGGTCCTTTTTTCATTGTTTGGTCACATTAGCATGCGCACTTTAGCTTAAACGTGACGTAAAGAATGAAAAGGGCTAGTGTGTTTGCTGCCACCAACGTCTCAAAAGTCTTCCATTGGAGGTCCATCCGATTTCAATTGAAAATTCCAGACGATTTGAAATGAAAAAAAGTGACGTACATCCGATCGAATTGATCAAGTTCTGTCGCGGATTTCACCGGCGTGATTCGTTTTTCCAAGTGAGACAGTGGCGAATGCAGAGAATTCGGAGGCGACGGAGCGGGGCATGGCTGAAACATGGCCCGCCCAAGGCCCCGATTAAGTGTTTCGTAGGCCCTAGGCACCAGTGTTCAGAAGAATGGTAAAGGAAGGGGAAAGGAAGAGGGAATAAGAACAAAGTATAGAATGTAAATAATAAACACCGCTGCTTACAACTCCGCGAAGCTAAAATCAGGTTCTGAAACCCATGGCAAAAGATTGTACATTAATGTCGGCACAAGCTGCCGCGCGAAGTCGCTTCATACACGGGGGTTGACAGCTACAGCTGTGCAAAACACAAGCACGTGCTCGCTCACACAGTTACGAATAGAGCTGATTCTTATTAGTGACGACTCAAAATAACGAGGGGATATTTTGATAGAGAGTCAAGCTACACTTTTGATATTTGCGCCACAGAGCATCTGCAATCCAAAAATGTCGCCTTCAGGGCTTCGCGTTCGCAAAAATCCAATATAGGATTTAAAGACACACCCCCGCTGTCTGGGATCAGGGAACGGGCCTGAACAAGGTATGCGCAAAGGTACTGAGCATGTACATGCAGTTTTGCGACATTGAAATTAAAAAAAATATAGCTGGATTGAATTTTGTATTTTCGAGCAATTTTAAAAATTAATTTCGAACGATTACAGTACAAACTCTTAATGTAACAAATTAATCATTCTTGCACTTGTCCTCCGATAGAAAATACAGAAAACAAAACAAAAAGTTATGTGGCGATGGCCAAGTCTTCAGGAGTCGGACTTATGACCCTAACTCAATGAGCCCCTTACCGACTTCCATATAGAACTCTTCTGGGACTCGGTACCCGGCCCACCACACCTCCTTCCCTGTCCATCCATGTAACTCGAAAGTCAGGCACCATAAAGGGAGGAAACGAGGTGGCACCCTAAGCCTTGCTGCCGAGTCAGCAAAAGAACCCCGTACCTATACGCAGATGCCAACCTGGACTTCGCAGACAGTCCCAACTTGTGAGTCAGCTTACCGACCGACCGAGCTAACTGCTGTTGGTAAATGACGACGGGAAATGAATACTCTTAAATGACAAAACCGCGGGCATCGAAAACCAAAACATGACACCAAGCGGGTCCGAACCCCTAACCCTGGATCCGCTGTCAGGCAGCTTAACAAGTAGGCTGTTTCAGTAAGTGCTTTTCTCTTTGCGTTTAAAACATAATCTTTATTTCCGCCGTGGGAGAGTTACTTTGCGTTTCACAGCTGCATGAAAGATGCATCAGCAACGCGCACTACACACGAATGCTGTTACGTAACTCTTTTCTACAATCTTTCTTATGTACCGAGCAGATGACTATTCAGAGTCACTACGAGCAATTAACATTACCAAGCTCGTCCTTATTCTGTCCCATCAATTATTGTTTCGCGTCGCCCGTCTTTCGGCCGACACGGACATGTCGCTACGATTGAGAGAAATTCTAGCAAGTTTCCCCTACCTCATTATATGTCAAACTACTGACCCGATTACAAATATTTACGAGGGAATTTTGTTTGTCTGATTCTAATTCAGATCCCTTAGCTAAAATTTATCCTTGGGAAAAATTATCCTTCCTTGTACTTACGCTAAGTCTAGGGAATGATGCCATTATAATACAATGTCACATTAACGTCAACCGGTGGCATGATTAGAATCGTGACCAAGCGAATGCAATGACTGCCAGTGGCGTAAATCTATGCCGGCGAGTGGGGGGTGGGATGGGGGATGACCCAAATCATAAAATTCGGGCGATTCTCAATGCAGTTTGCCATGGAGAGTCGGTTTTTCAAATTACGGTCGACAAAACAAGGCCCATTTGAATGAGTGTCATTAAACAACTTCAGCTAATTGGCTTTACATTTTGGTATACGTTCTGCGGCCTTACTAAAAACACCATATTGATTCAAATAAAAGAAAAAGGCAAATTTATACTCGAATCATATTCTTACGAAACTACGTACTGACCGGGCAGTTGTTTTTTTTTTATCTCGAGGGAGCACATTTGTGACCCAAGGGCGGATCCAGGGGGGGGGGGAGGGGGGCAAAGGGGGCCATGCCCCCCCCCCTAAAAAAAACCACCCGAGATCAATTTTGTTTTTTATGTGACATCGCAATAAAGGCAAGCAATGAGTACACCACCATCTTTTCCTCGAAAAAAACATTGGTTAAAGTGGTCAGAAATTGCCTCAGATCGCACCACAGAGCATCTAGAATAAAAAAAAATTCGGGGCCCTGAAGCGGGCCCCGAACCCCACGCCGTAATTTTTTTGACCCACTTTCTGGGGAGTCCACAAAATTTTTGGGCCACCCAAAAAAATGTGTTCTGGATCCGCTGTAGCGTGAATTTACGTTTCTATGAAAATCGGACTCATTGGTAATACTGCACATGCGTAAGTATGATAATTAGGAAAGTGACCGGTCACGTGAGAGGGATTAACCAATAAAAGGGAAAAGGGGTCCGATTTTCATAGGAGTCGGATTTTCATGTGACACCGCCCTTGTTTTGACCTAATGTGGCAAAATAAGGAATGTCCCCCAAAACCCTGTTATGAGTAATCTAGCCTGAAGTTTAATACAGTGGGAAAATCATGTAATACGAACCGGAAAATGTCCCTGTCTAAAAAACACAAACAAATCTTTGGATATAGATTAGGCCTATTGGCAGTGGGGGTACAAGGACGGATCCAGAACACACTGGGGGGGGGGGGGCTGTACAAATCAAGCCAGGCCAATCTGGTATAGGTCCTAGCTCTAACAGCCTGATGGCACCAATCCTCGAGGGCGTCATTCGCATCTTCATCAGTACTAAATGTGCGAGTGCGAAGCCTAAACGGCGCGGGGTTCGGGGCCCGCTTAAAGGCCCCTGTAAAAAAAATGGACTCTAGTGACTGCCAAAGTTTTAGCACAAGATCATCATTTAAACATCTTTTCCGAGTTTGGAGTAATTAAATCAGCTGTTCTGAGCTATAGAATCAAATGTAGGCTACATATTTTTATTCAGGGACGAAAATCGTTGGGTAAGGCCATCAGTCCCCCCGTTCCCACCGATTGACGACCATGGTTGGCACCGTGCTTCAGAACGACAGACTTTACACGTACATTTTATACGTAGGGCCAATGTATAATACATACTGTACAGCGTCAGTTGGTGAAATCGAAAATTCTGAGAGAGACCCTATAAAACTTTATTAAAAACTTTTCTCTGCGCGTGTGTGTGTGTGTAGGCCTATATGTGTTTTATGGCACACTGTGGTATTTTGGTAGGCCTTCCCCCAAGTTTTCGCAGGCCCCCACATTTTTTGTAGGCCCCAAATGTTTCGTCGGCCCTAGGCACAGTGCCTATACTGTGCCTATTGTGTAATCTGGGCTTGCCTCGCCCTTCCCACTCCAACCCCCCCCCCCCTCCCCCAACAGCTCTCCGAAAATTATAATAGGAAAATCATCAGTACGAAAATGGCCCCTCTGGACCCACAATCCTCGATATGCTACTCATTTCAGACTAAAATCAACTTGACTCGGACTAGTCTGCTTTGTCGCAGTAACAGAGTGACCCTCACCTCTTTTTTGCGTTTTTTGTTGTTGGTTATTTCCAGTTATCAAGTTGTCAAATTTTACGGTACACCGAATCGACCCCGCGGAATACCAGATAGACGAAGACACCGACGTTACCTTCAACGCCACTCTAACCAACGTCGGCGCAACCCCGATGGACGACACGACAGACAACATAACCATCCTGTTTGTCGTGCTGAGCCTGAACATAAACAGCGGACAGACCGTCGGCAACACGTCCGTCAAACTTCCGCGGGGCCTTCTGCGGGTAGGAGGGAGCGAAATCATAGAAAGCACCGCACGAGTCCGTGTCGACAGGTCAGCCTGCAATGCATCGTCGGAGCCGGAGCTGTGTGCCGGTGTACGTGACCAGTCAGGTAACTTACGCCTGGATGGGATGAACTGCTTGCAGCTGGGCAAGGACATCGCGGAGGGAGGAGCTGGACAAATCAACTGTATGTACACAAATAATATCAAGTTTGGTGTCATTTTTCCCCATTTCTGAAGAACATTAAACTAGATGATACCCCCGTGCTATGTTAAAGTTCCCCCTCCCGAAAAAAATTCCATTTCGAAATGCCTGATTTTCTAGCAAAAGAAATATCCTGTTTTGAATGAGACATCGGCCCCCAACACCGGCCCATGTTTAGTTATTGAATTATTGCTTTACGGTTTTTAAATTCCGTTCTCGCGGGGTTTGCTAATTCCCGCCCCACAATGAAGATGCACGGACCGGGATCCAGACTGCTCGCAAAATGGATCTGTTTATACCCCCCCCCCCAAAAAAAAATAAAAAATAAACAGGACTCGTTTATACTCCGCTACATCAGGATTCCTGTTTATTACGTCACGATTTACTATGTTTTGTTTGCTGCCCCAAACGACGACCTTTACAGGACCTGAAAAACAGCTCTCAAAAAATACCGTTTGTACTAATTTCATGACAAACACAACACTCGTTTTTATTTCATCACACCATAGGCTACATGTACTTAAAAAACTGACGGGAATGTCTTCGAGCATTCCACAACCTCATTAATAACTTTTTTTTAAAAATATATATCCAAATATCAATAGCAAGTGATAACAAAAATCTGCCGAGAGCTTGTGCAAACGGAAAACCTTTTTTGCGCGATTTTTGTTTTCACCAATAATGCGCAGTTAAGATTGTTGTAGAAACAAACACTTAATATATTGGAGAATTATACCGCCTGCGGGCGACACACTAGTAATTCGGGACCTAAAACTGTAAAATTATGTTGGTCAGAAGGTCAAATTTTGTGCAAATATGACATAACTAAGATTTAGTCGCTGACCACAAACTGGTGTTATATACTGGTTACTAATTCTTTGCATATTTAATATTGTTCACACAGGTGTTGTGGGCGTCAAACCTTACATCATCGCACTGCCTATTGTGATGTTTGTGCTCCTCGTGATCCTCGTCGTGTTTTTATGCTGGAAATGCACGAAGGTACGGGCATTTTAACAAAATACGGGGTGGTTCAAAAAAAGACACCCACATTTGACAGCAATTTTCACCTACTTAATGAACGTATTTGAAATATTTTTTTTTCACATAGTAGTAAAGAATAGGCATTAAACCATGCATGGCAAAAAAAGTTTAGCAAAAGTCGCAAAAATTGTGATATTATGCTAATTTGAATACGTCACCAAAATCAGTCTTGTCCACGGGTTACTCTATGTAAATTGGACGTAGTTCATACAAATTAAAAAAAACCTTCACACCAAAATATATTTTGCCCTGGTAACTTTTATTGAAGCTGTCAATTAAACATGCCAGTACTAAGATCATCTACTCAATGAGCTGTCGGCTTAAGTTCATTGTTGCATAAAATTACATGACGTAACAATCAAATGACATGCCCTTTCAAATTTTAAGATGGACTTCATTGTTAGCGCGTTTTTTTTCAAATGATAAATGTTCATGCATGCATTGGTGCATTTTGTGCTGAGAGTATTTCAATGCCTGAGAGAAAGATGGTACCTTTATTTATATTTTGATGCTATTAAAGTAACACAACGAAACGAAAAAGAATTTGAAATAGCAATCCTTGTTTGAAGTGTGCTAATATTTAGTCTTCAAATAAAGCTGTGATAGCTGAGTTCAGTCAAGCAAAGGGAATGTATACCTCTGTGGACAAACAGGTTTCGCACATGAAATGTTCAAATTAGCATAGCTCAACGATACAATGTGCAAATGCATCGATTTTTTTTGCCACATTTGCTTAAAGGCCAGTTCTTTAATAGCTACTAATCGGCAGTTAATATTTTTTTTAAATAGGTGAAAATTGCTGTCAAATGTGGGTGTCCTTTTTTTAAAAAACCACCCTGTATAGTGTGTGCAGTATTGTTTTGGATTTAGTGGGAATTGAATTAGTTGGGTTGAGTAGGGTTGGGTTGGGTTGTGTCTTATGCTTAGGTAGGGTGAGGTGCGGTTGGGTTGGCTTGGGTAGGTTAGGGCTGGGTATGTTTGTGTTGTGTTGTGTTGTGTTGTGTTGTGTTGTGTTGTGTTGAGTTGTGTTGTGTTGTGTTGTGTTGTGATATGTTGTGTTGGGTTGTGTTGGGTTGTGTTGGGTTGTGTTGGGTTGTGTTGTGTTGTGTTGTGTTATGTTGGGCTGGGTTGGGTTGGGTTTTGTTGGGTTGGGTTGGGTTGTGTTGGGTTGTGTTGGGTTTTGTTGGGTTGTGTTGTGTTGTGTTGGGTTGGGTTGGGTTGATTTGGGTTGGGTTGGGGTAGTTGAGTATGTTTCTGTACGTTGAACAATAGAGGACAACAGGCCTGAGAGGTCTCCAATTTTGATTCGTGTACAAAACATACGGGAGGTCTTCGTAAAAGTTACATTAGAAACAAAAGAGGGACAATAGGGGGTCCCCGATTGCAGGCAAATATACACTTGTGAGGGTTAATTGGAATGGTTTGGGTTGGGCTGGGTTGGGTTGGATTGTATGGGTTGGGTTGGATTGGGTTGGGTTTGGCTGGGTTTGGCTGGGTGTGGTTGGGTTAGATTGGATTGGAATGGTAGAGTTGGGTCGGGTTAAGTTTGCTTGCATTCAGTTGGGTTGTATTCGGTTGGGCTGTCGTTGGTCTGTCGTTGGCGGATTTCATGCAGCTGTGATGTATTATTCAATTGTGGTGGTTGGTTTATTTTTTATTGGGCTCGGGCTATATACTACAATGACTGAATGTAGCTGCACCTTAGCCGTTGGGTCACTTCGCTGCTTAAGTTCGGTTACTGATATAAGAACATTAATTAATTCTGTGGTGTATTCCTTTTCTTCCTATAGCGTCGTCGTAACAATGACTTGTCAGATGGCGACAAACAGCCATCTGATTATTTGGCTCGATCGCGGAAGAGTCTTGCTCACATCTATGAAGACATTTCCCGACGGGTGAGCCATCTTGGTCCAAATATCTTAACTCCTATCTGATCTCCTGATGAACATAGTGGTCTTTAATTCTAGCACAAGGAGTCTGCCTCTCAACACGCTTTGTTCTAGAATGCAGTCTGTATTTATTGCCTTGTCACAGGCTTATTTTGGGGGAGGGGGGCAGGACTCGAACCCGCGACCTCTTTCGAGAGAGTGCAGTGTCTTAACTAATCGACTGCTCAACTTTCCCTTGATTTGTTGGTGTTCGTACCCAACGTGATTTGTAATACAGTGGAACGCCGCTATTACGAACACCGTGGAACCCACAGAAAGTGTTCGTAATAACGATCGTTCGGTATAGCGATTTTGAACCGCCGGTACCCTCTTTTGACCAATAGTGGACTGGCATTTCTCACATCTTGCAGCTGCACGAGGAGTCGTCAGGAAACTTTACCATTGGGTTTTAAAATTGTTTTTGTAAATCAAATTAGATTTTGCACTTCATCGACACATAAACGTTAAACACCGTATACTCAATGTGTTCCCTCCTAAGGGAAAGTTTGAAAAAAAAAATACTCGTGTGGGACTCAAACCCACGACCTCCTGCTTCCTAGTGCAAATGTCTAATACCACTCGACCACCGAATGAACGGGATTGGTTCCTTCTTATGAAATGTTTGTAATAGTTGAGAATTCGTTTGAAAGTGTCAAACTTTTGTTTTTTTAATATTGTACATAACAACCCTCGCATAAATTTTTAAAATCGGGTCTTAATTGCTAGCATAACCCAAGTAATAAGCAAGACTGTGGCACAGAATGTGCCTTTTGTGTCTTATTGCCGCTTCGTTTGTTTACTCTTTACACGGAGGATTTCTATAATAATTGGATACATAAGAACACGAATTGCTTCAAATTAGGTTCTGCCCTTCACCGACGTATAAACACTCAGTGTTACCTCCCGAGTGAAAGTTGGGACCAAAATCTCTCGGGTGGGACTCAAACCCGCGACCTCCTGCTTTCTAGTGCAGATGTCTTACCACTTGACCACCATATGGATTACTATCTATTTTTTTTCGCACATGGATTACTATGTGTTTTTTCCCAATCAGGTGGCAAACGTGCACATGCCATTCAGGAGACCAGGACACACCCATGACGCAGAGAATAACTACCAAACCACTGTTTCAGTAAGTTACAGTATACTTCTTACCTTAAAAAAAGAACACAATTAGCCTCGTTGAAAGCTCACTTGCAGGGTCAGGTCTTTGAGTTAAAAGAGAGTAACTCAGGCCTCAAGATTGTCTACCGGTAGAACAGACCATTTGCACATAATCCAAAAAGAAACCGACCAAATTATTGTTCAGAAGCTTACTTGGTTTATGATAGTAATGGCACTAAACTCTCTACACGGTCAGTCAAAAAAGCGAATCCTAAATGTCGGGGCTTCTGTTTTAGTGAAGTGCTGCATGTAGCTCTTCCAAAATCTAGGATATAAGAGCCAAATTCATAAGCTTTCTTTAAGTACAAGAATCATTCAAATCACTTACGTTCTTTTGAAGTTACAGACTTTTAAACACAACCACCGTTTTAAAGTTCTGTCCACGGATCACAAAAAGGTGTGCGTTCTATCAGCAAAGAGAAACAATTCACACACATTCCTATGTGATTTGTTTTCGTTTTGCTGAAAGAATATTACCTTCTGTTGATCAGTGGACAGAACTATAAAACGGTGCTTGTGTTTAAAATTTCGTAATTTAAAAGGTACATGAGTGATTTAAATGATTCTCGCACTAAAAGAAAGCGTATGAATTGGGCTTTTTCATCCTAGATGTTGAAAGTGCTACATGCAGAATTTCACTAAAACAATGGTCCCGACATATGGGTTTCGTTTTTTTACTAACCCTGTATAATATTATTCCTTGAGGCATGCTGTCATTTTAAAGAAAACAATCAACGGTCATTCCCAAAGATGTGTCAAGTGACACATTTGGTTTGGTTTGTTTGGTTTTGATTTTTTGTTGTTGTTGTTGTTGTGTTGTTTTTTTTTTTTGGGGGGGGGGGTGCTTTTGTTGGCAGGGTGCTTTTGTTGGCAGTTGGTTTGTAATTCGGCGAATCCGTGAATGGGTGCAAGCGAGTTTATTTCTGCATTCGATAGGGGACGTTGAGCAATAGAGGACAATAGAATCCCCAATTCCCGAAGGTCCCCAATGTGTCGATTGTGTAAAAAACATATTGGAGGTTTTCCTAAAAAGTTAAAATACAAACAACAGAGGGATAATAGTGGGTCCCCGATTGCAGGCAAACACACACTTGTTTGCGCACGGTTCGGTGAGTGACATCACGTGGCCACAATCGGCTGAATGAGAATCACGTCCGAATGCTGATCTCGGGGTTGTGTCGTGACTCAGCAACTTTTGAAATGAAACCCAAATCCAGAAGATTGTGTATTCTTGAGTAATATACAGCTTTCACAAAGCTAACATTTCACTTTTGTTGCAAAAAAATGCACTAATGACAAATGGTCAACTCTACCTTTAATAAGCGAAGCGAATTAGAGAAAGAACTCACCCTGAGACAATTGTATCTTTATTCTCGACTACAAGACTAGTACAATGTTAATTATATTCTAATTTGTAAACATTTCACCCGATCTTTGTATGTGAAAGGTTCGTTGCAACTGTCGAGTTAGCATTGACTGCATGTTTCGCTCCATTTGAAAACATGAACGGTATAACTAACGTGTGAATAAGTTCCCGAATACAAACCAAGTTCGATATTGTATTTTTTCCCTAAAAATACATCGGCCACCTTTTGACTTAACGCAAATCATTAAGGCCAAGTAAAAAAAAAAAAAGAGGCGGGGGGGGGGGTTCTCGTCCGGGTTTTTAACAGAATTGAGGAGGCGGCGTTTTTTTTTCAAGATGGCGGATTTTCCAAGATGGCTTCTTCCATTTTCTCGACTCTTTTGCTGATACTTGCAGCAGCGGATCAGAGGGGAGGTTTGGGGGTTGCAGCCCCCCCCCCTTAGCCGCTTACCAATGTTATGAAGATAGTAGAATGGGGCCTTAGTAATAAATGGAATGCTAAAGACGCTCTTACAATTATTCTTGATTGCCATAGAACGCAGAAGAAAGCATCGCAGATTTCTAAATCCTCCCATGAAAGACCCGCCCCTGTACCTTTGTGTCCAAATTAGCCGTCACCTTTTCGACCAGATTTTAAATGTGCATACATGCCATGAAACTACTGTTTTGCTGGACGCACATACAAGACAAAACGCATGGCAAATGTAAAAGGGGGAGGGCGGTTGGGGAGGAGCAGCCGGGAAAAACGGAAGGGGTGGGGAGTGAAAATTGTGTCCCTTCTTCTTCTTTTTCTTCTTCTTCTTCCTCTCACTTTGCCTAACACTTGACGTTTAAAACAAGATAATACCTAAGCTTGATGCAGGACTGCGTGTTAAGTAAATCATTGAAATTTAATTGTTTCAGGCTACCGACGGCACAGCAAATGACGCATTTCGGATGGAAATTGAGGTAAGACCAATGTTGCTCAAGTGGATGAAGTGAGTGATATCTGTTGAAAATGTAGTAATGGTGGGTGTGCAGAGTATCATTTTTTAGTTACAAAATGCAATAATTTATCAGGATAATGTCACAAGAAACCACCGGTCTTTTCAACGTTTCCACCGTACACGTACTCAGCTATACAGGTTGAGTAAAAAAAAACCCCGGAACCCAAATGTTGGGACCATTGTTTTAGTGAGGTTATGCATGTAGCACTTTCAAAATCTAGGATATAAAAGCCCCATTCATAAGCTTTCTTTTAGTGCGAGAATCATTTATATCACTCAAGTACCTTTTAAATTACGAAATTTTAAACACAACCACCGTTTTAAGGTTCTGTCCATGGATCACAAAAAAAGTTCAGTGTTCTTTCAGCAAAACGAAAAAAATCACCTAGGGATGTGTGTCAATTGTTTTCGTTTTGCTGAAGGAACGCTCAATTTTTTTGTGATCCGTGGACAGAACTTTAAAACGGTGGTTGTGTTAAAAATCCGTAGCTTAAAAAGTACATAAGTGATTTCAATGATTTTTATACTAAAAGAAAGCATTAGAATTGGGCTTTCATGTCCTAGATTTAAAAGTGCTACGTGCAGAACTTCTATAAAACATTGTTCAGACATTTGGGTTTCGTTTTGTTTTTTACTCACCAAGTAAAGAGATTGACTTGACCCAAAACTAATATACCAACACTCCAATTCGTAGAAGCTTGAATCAATGTTGCAAATTATCTCAATGCGCTAAACGTACTGACAGTTATGTGTGTGAATAGGATCTGATGTAGATTGGGATCTTGAGTGCAGAATAAAAATATGCAAACGAAATTCAGGCCAACTTTACTCACTATTTAACCGACAATATTCTACAAAATCAGTAAGATTTCACCAACCAAGATTGAAGTCTCAAATCAGATTTTAAAGGAGATTTTTCTTCAACATTTTGCACCTGAGAGTGAAGCCAAGTGATTTTAATTTGAAGCCTGAGACTAGACTGGTACATTTCCAACTGGTTGAAAAGATTGATGCTTCAGTTGTCCGGTGGCAGACAATGGCGAGATGTGTAGAAATAGAGACCGCCTACCAAATGTTTCTTTTGACACAGTTGACTGATGCAGTACTAAAGAGGTGTTGGACTGGTTGTTTCATATGCCAGTCTAATGTCTTGTGTCGCATGTTTTCAATACCTTAATTAAAGGGAATATACATCATTTGTTTTTGCTGAAATTTGCAGAAATGGTTGGATTTGGGGGATTGGTAATATTATAGCAAATGTTGTTACACTGACTTTTTTGACGTTTTGGGGTTCGTAGATGATATAAAAACCAAAATATAATAACCATCTTCCTGCAGTCTTGTTCCCTGACTTCATTTAAGTTGAAACAGAGCAATTTATATGGGGAATTGTAAGGTCAGGGAACCAGTGTAGCTGGCTTACGGTACCCGTTCATAGTAGTGCAATCGATTGCAAACAAAGGTCAAACAAAAAAAGTCTCCGGTTTTTGGTATGGAGCTTGCCCAAAAAGTGGTGCGGCGACGCGGCTTTTTTTTTTTTACCTGATTTTTTCGCTTCAAATGTCGGCTGACGACTGCAAATGGTGCCCGACTAAACTTAGTGCAAATATACGGGAGTCCATGCAGAGAGGCCACATAAAGCTTATTCTCGACCATAACCCAATCTAAAAACACGTTAAAATTGTGCAGCAGCAGAATTCCAGCCAAACCAGTGAGTTTGGCGCTTTTTAAACATCATCTTTCATTGAAAAAAAAAAACTTTTTCATTTTGCCGACGCGCATGGCTACGGCAACGTGCGCGCATACCAGAAACCGGAGACTTTTTTGGGGGGCCTAATCCAGGAGCTGACGAAACTCGAGCCCATCTGCTGAATATATTGCAGCACAAAATGTTGCCGCAAACTATGTTTCAGAAATGTTCAAAATAAGATGTCAGATTCTCTCCTGGCTACGGCGACGCGCGCGCATACCAGAAACCGGAGACTTTTTTTTTTTGCCAAATGTGGATTAACTCAATATGGTCAATTTGGGCCAGTATTTGAAAAAAGCCAGTTCTTTCCAACGCTGGCTTTATTGACACAAAGTACCACTTTTCATGGAAAATAACAGTATACTAGGTGCCATGATTTTACAGGAAGCTTTAGACCGTCATTCACAAGCAGTCCAGCAAGGTGTTTCAAAATAATGTGTAGTTTTATTTTTTGATGTTTGCAAATGTTGTATATTCCTTTTAAGTTTTGGGACTTTCATACTATACGCAGTATTCAGAGTCATGTCTTTCGGACTAGATTTTATGACGATTATGGGTAGTCATGCTTTCCACTATGATGTTGGAAGTAATGTGTGTGTGTTGAATGATACGAACTGAGGCTAGGGATGGTTGTGTTGATGACGATTGAAGATTGATGGCCACGACAACGACGACAACGACGACGGTGATGATGACAATTACAATTATAACAATGATGACAATGATGACAACAATGACAACAGTGATAAAGATTGTGACTACAATGACGGCTTACGAGTGTGAAAGTGCTGACACTAGGAAATGACCCAAAAGATTTTAAAGATGACGACGATGACCATTACAATAATACCAAAAACATGTATGGTGGAATTGTTATGATAACAATGATCTCGTTTTTAATTAATACATTGGCTTATGCTATTTTAATGTAAGCTGATCATTCAATACTTTTTGGATTGTTGCCAACCACACTGAAAAATTCCCTGGGTTAATTTTACCAAAGACAGGGTGAAAACTGGAACTACCCAAACTTGGGTTGTTCTGTAACCAATTGTTTGGGTTATAATTTATGTTAAATTCAACGGAAAGTTGAAGTCATACAAATAACATTTGGTCTTGAATGACCACAAGTTTTGGTTGAATTTAGCAAAAATTCTAACCCAAACAATTGGTTATAGAACAACCCAAGTTTTGGGTTGTTCCAGTTTTAACCCTTTCTTTGGTATAATTAACCCAGGCAATTTTCAGGGCAAGATGAATGTTTAATGACATATTCAAATAAACCACAATGTGAAACTGACTAGGTGCATTATAATATGTTTTCAAAGTTCAACAAAGAAATTGACAGGGGTGGGTTCGAACCTGCGACCTCCGGATTGCCGTTCTGGTGCTCTACCAACTGAGCTATCCAGCCCTATGGAAGCAACTTTAATAATCATGACCTTGATGGTTACGACGATG
Source organism: Patiria pectinifera (assembly GCA_029964075.1). Taxonomy (NCBI): domain Eukaryota; kingdom Metazoa; phylum Echinodermata; class Asteroidea; order Valvatida; family Asterinidae; genus Patiria; species Patiria pectinifera. The sequence continues at coordinate 7,501,617 of CM057145.1, forward strand.
ACAATTATTTCAACTATAACAAATATCATAGCAGTGATACCAGATAACTAAGACAGTGATGAACAAGTCTAGAACGGTTATCAGAAAATGCTGTTTTTTACTTGCCCCTGTTGGCTCTGATAGACCGACAGCCAAGGCGAAACGAAGAGCTCCGTTCAGGACGACGCAGACGAGACAGCACCTAGCTCGCCCAGTCTCTCCATTATGGACCCGTTCGCGAAGCGGCCGAGCCAACCAAACGCGTACACTGTGGTAGACCCCGTAAGCAATAATCCGCATTTGGGTACCGCTCACTGCTTGTCAACGTGATACTCTTCACTTGCTTGCTTGCTTGCTTCATTAGTGAAGGTAAAATTGATTTCGCAGTAGCCAACATTGTACCAATGGCTTTTATCCAAACCTGCTCAGCTCCAATTTCCGCATTTCCGGATTTTGCATCACTGTACATTGCTGTATTTCCTAGTAGGCATCTTTTGTTATTTCTCAGGCTATAAACGTTTCTAAAGCTAATTTAATAGTTCAGTCCAATGAAGGTGGAACATCAAATCATCGTCATTGGCCGAACAACTTCTTTCCCTTCTTTTCTTTGTTAAAGGTATACACATGATCATTTGCTTTATGTACATTGTTTCTGATCAAAGCAACAAAGTGCTTAAAATCTTGGGAAGGTTGCATAAAAACTAACTAATGGAAATGTCAGGATACCATACTTTTAGATAAACCAAAATCGAGTGTTTTGTTTCTTTAAAATGCCACCCGTGACGGTTTTAATTCCAAATTTCTACATTATGAATTGCCAAAAAAAAGTAAAGTCGGTCACGAGCCGATGTGGCTCATCAGGCCGGCGTTGAACTTAGCATGAAACAACAGAATATTTCTACTCCGCTGGGATGGGATGCTAGTCCATCGCAGGTTAATCGCGGCCAATACCGGTACTTATCTACACTCCTGGGTGGTGAGAGGCAACTGGGGATGAAGTGGCTTGCCCAAGGACACAACATAATTAATCCGAACCCCTGACAATCTGATCATGAGTCACAAACCCTAACCACTAGGCCACACTCCTGCCTTTCTAAAAGGTAATTTGTTTGTATTATCTGCAAACAAATAGGTTGGTAACTAAACGGTGCACCTGTAGTTCGAAATCAAAACAAGTGTGATACATCTGGTTGTTTCAGTCGGGTCGTTATACTAAAAACGATAGGAATGTATTTCATGTTTATGTATAGCTTTTACAATACCGGTAATGATGAGTAAAGGTGGAGGGAAGTCCAAGGGCGGAGGGACATGCTCCTCCCCCCCCCCCCAAAAAAAAAAAAGGAAGAAGAAAAAACAACGAACTAATTTTTTGTTTATTTTTCAGTACGGTGACGTCGCAATAAAGGCAGGCACTGCATACACCAGCATGTTTTCCTAAATTTTGTTTGTTTTAAAATGGTCAGAAATTGCCTCAGATCACACAACAGAGCATCAGCTATAGAATCCATTTTTTTCGGGGCCCTTAAGTGATCCCTGATCCCCGCGCCGTAATTATTTTAACCCACTTCCTGGGGGACCAAATTTGTTTGGCCCCCCAAAAAAATGTGTTCTGGATCTGCCCTAGGAGGGAATTCCATAATTAGGCCCATTGCTGAGGTTGACGATCGTCACTGTAGTTGGTGTTAGTTTAAACATTGCTCTATGCTGAGCGCATTAATTGTCTCAAGCTTCGCCTAATCCTCCCGAATCTCCGTTAATAGCTCAAAAGGTCCAAAAGTACAGCCGGTATAATGCAAAAGCTTTTATTATCCTGTCGCTTGCTGTTGCCTTTCATGCTGGAAAACATCTTGTTTATGCTCTTCAGAAATTTGCTACAGCCGTATTCGCTTTTTTCCAAGAAAAAAGTGCAAGATGTTGATTCAAACTGAGCGAGGCTGAACGTTTAAAACCAAATACGCTTTGCGTTGGTCATTATAGTAGGTTGCTGAGGGTTGCAAACCAGTCATTAAATTCCTTGTTTATACGCCAATGATGAATACCCCACATCAAACAAAACCGGGCGAAAATACCTACAACTTTTACAGGTGTTCAAGACATTCATCAAATCAAATCTTCATTAACACTCTTTATGGCGATTGTGAAGTGTAGTTTTTTATTGCAGCTCAAAAAGCAGCTTTACAATCAAAAGAAGGCTTTTCTCAATTCTCATGACACCCGTTTTGCAATTTTGAACATATTCTTGGGGTAGAAATCACGATTTTCCTGCGCGATTTGTGCCTTGTGATTCAACGGGCCGTGCGTGCTCACGTATTATACATCGCGCGGTGATTGCCATCTTTATTTTCGGGTTGCGTGTTGTCGCCGCGCTGCCATCGTCATTTTCCCCCCCCCCCCCCCAAAAAAAAAAAAAATCCTCAAAAAATGAAAACCCTGCCCTCTATCTAAAACATGTTTATTGAGACTGTCGCCAACTAGTTTTGTAAGTCTAATAATTTTAAATTGATTTTGTTCCCTCATACCCTAGACTACACGATCGCCCTCTTTATTATCTGTTCAATTTGTGTTGGGTTGACTGATGACTTTGGGTGATATTTCCTTCCGTTGATTATCAACCTTAACAGCAGAGCCGGATGTTCACAGTTATAATTGAAATGATCCTCCCATTTCATTGCAAAATAAAGCGGCTTGCCGGTCAAAATTTCCTGCTTACTGCCGAGTCCGGATCATACCTTGAGTCCAAACTGGGCCATCCATCCGTGATTTTGGTCACATATTCGGCTGTCTGCTCCCCTGAGCCATCACGCTAGAACCATTGAAGTATTATAGACTAATTCGGCGACAGCCATTTCTGCGGTGGCACCAGGCTGGCGCGAGTCGCGCTCAGGTAGCACGTAAGCACTATGGGCTCCTTTATATTAACATAATTATTGTGTTACCAAAATGCGCGGGCGTTTCGTCTTTCAAGAACGCCTTTGGCTTGTGCAGGGGGTGCGGCACCACCTCAACAAAAATGGCTTCTTATTTCAAAAATGGCTTCTAACCTTCCCAGTGAAAAGAGCTAATGTCGTCGGGTGAAATTCCTTGCCACTAATCAGCCACTGAAATCGTGATGTACTCTTTTCTGATTGGAATATAGAGGGAGAGTGTTTAATTAAGTTGTCGTTTTTAAAAACAATGTATTCACTTTGAATAGACAATAACTGGGGTGCTAAGTGATATCGTGACTGCCTAATTATGGTATACGGGCTAAAATCAATGTACTGACACATACATAACTTTGCTTTTTATTCGGCAAATTTGTGAAGGGGCATGACTTTAGTTCCCTTCACCATTTTGGCGAATTGTCAACTGAAATGAGTATACAGTGGGAGTCGAAAAAGGCGGAACTCAAACCCCCAAAAATATATTTCATATTTACAAAAAATATGTAGCACCAAACATAATATTGACTGGAAAGTCAATTCCATAAGCTCCTTCTTGGTTAAAAAAAATTACTCAAATTGCTCCATTCTTTCAAAGAATATTACTATTTAAAGGCAATGACGCTAAAACCTGTTTCGTCCACCCCCCAAAAAAGCAGTTGATTGTGTATTCTGACTGTTTGGAACATATAACAAAGAAAATGACCAAAACAAAACTTGTTTCAACAACAGTCAACAACTGCAGTACACAATATCTTTATTTACAACCATGGTTAGGCAAACAATATGACGGATAAAATCACCTTTATTTAAAAGATGGGCCTTCAAAAGGACTTCATTGAATATGTTTAACTTTTAAACTGATGTTTTATCGCTAGTGATGTTTGGTGACAATTGTGACGACGATTTTTTAATATCTCATTTTTGGGCGAAAGAGGTTTTAGGGTCATTGTGTTTAAATGGTGATATTCTTTAAACTGATTGAGCAATTTTAGTTTTTTTTTCCATCTAAAAGTAGCTTATGAAATTGGCTTTCCAGTCTAAGTGTGGTGCAACATATTTTTTAAAATATGGAATAAAAATGTTGCGGTTTGGGTTCCGCTTTTTTTTTTACCTCACCCTGTATATTGTGGCATCATGCCAGTTTTGTTGTCATCCGTTACCTGCTGCTTAGTCAATCTTATATTCAAAGAGTTACTAATTAATCTTGGCTCACGAAACTGAGTTGAACCGTCTTATGTGTTGTAATTGAGACCACCACAGGTCCGGTCAACAGAAATAAACAATTCCTTCACAAGTCAGGTCACACACCCGGTCACAAGCAACAGTTAGTTGATGAAAAAAAGGTGTCACAGTTCATATTCTGACTTGTGATGCAGCCTACTGTACGCAGACTTTGAGGACTTGTGATGGACTGGACTACAACCCTGTGGCTATTTCATGTCTCTTTCATTCCACTGTGTTGCATGTGCTGCAGTCTCTGATATCCAAGCTGAGTCCTCTCAAAGACAAGGAGCTGAGAGTTCAAGTCTTCATCGAGGGAATCCCCACGGGAGAGACCAACGATGACGAAATTGAAGAGCTTGGTGACGACATTGAGGAGCTTGATGACGGCGGCTATGCCACGACGCTTAGAGGTCCAGAGAGTGGACATGCAACAGCCATAGATTCATGTGACACCCCAGCCGTCACACCCGTTATTGTCCCACTGAAGACAGGGGATGAAGAGGTACTGTGGCTTGATTGGTTTATTAGTTGTTTGGTAGAGACGATTCCATTACTGCATGCAATTCTTTTTGTCAGGTAGACCATCGTTTTGGGCCTGTACTGGATATAATAGACTTATATTAAAAAAAAAAAAAAAAACTAGCGAGCGCACTCATCACTTGACCCCGTGCTGGCAAGGGTATTTTGTAAGTGGGCAAAGCACATGCCACAACACATGACGTTAGGCAAAACAGCACGGTAAAACAAGGCATCGTCCGGGGGGAGGGGATTTATAAGTGGGACCAACAGTAAAACAAAAAGATACGCATTGCAGTCAATCCTGAAGTGTGCATATCCGAGTATTGTCGCATCTGCATGATGGATGCTCACGATACGGATGTCTCTGGTAGCATGACCGTATCAGTAGATAAGGTCCACCTGTTACGTTTGGTCGCGGCTCAGACTGAAAGAAAATAAGCCGTTGATTTTGACAAGCTGCTAAGGTTACCGTTTTGAAATTGATTTTTTACACGCCACATTTGTTTTCATCCCAGGACATGTGGGGTCCAGACTCACTGCGGAACAGGGCTCCATCGGTGGACATACCTCTCCGCAATGCTCCAGATTTACCCTCGGACTCGGATCCCGAGTCCGAACCACCGGCTCCTGACCAAAATCCCCACCAGGAACGGACTCACAATCACCCCGCTGACCACACTCGTCCGCCTCCCTCGGACCCCGTGACGGACCCGATTGACCCCGATCCTGGCTACGACCCCGACTTGGATTCACCTTACTTGCAGGGCATACCCAAGCCCGCAACTCACAATCAGTTCGCTGTCCCCACTCGTCTGGCTCCCTCGGACCCCATGATGGACTCGATTGACCCCGATCCTGACTACAACCCCGACTTGGATTCACCTTACTTGCAGGGCATACCCAAGCCCGCAAGAAAGCCTCAACGCCGCCATGTTGCTCACCATAATCCTGAGAGCAACCGAAATGACTCGTATTCTGATCCCAATTGTGACTCTGATGACGAAAAACCGGAGCTGCCACCCAGGCGTCGTCTTGATCCGGATCTTCAGATATCTGGAGACACAATAACTCCACTGACGAATGGCACTTCCCATTCAAAGCCAAATCCTGACCCGAATCAGATAAGCAACTCATTTTCTGACGAGGAGCCCCCGCCTGAGCTCCCTTCCAAACCCAGTCCCAAGCCACCCTTGGTGCGTGACCCCAGTCCCGGCCCACGCCCTGATCCAGGTCTGACTCTCACCGACCCCATCGCGCTTCCTGACCTGGTCCCAATTCCCAAGAGTCGGGACGAACAAACCACTGAAGACATGCCTTGCTCGCCGAGCAGCCCTGTTTCAGCTGGTGACGAATCCAAAAAGGTAAAGCTCCGTATCATTTCACTTCAGTAAAGTCACTGACTTCACGTTTTGTGATAAATTAATGACATATTACTCTGCATCAATCAACTGATACGCCTTGAGCGAATACATGGATATGCGCGTGTCTAGGTTATGTTGATCCTGTAAGACTCGTCAAATTGTTGATAATAATTTTCAGAGAAGGACGGCGTCTACAGGGTGAGTAAAAACAAACGAAACCCGAATGTCGGGACTATTGTTTTATTGAAGTTCTAAATGTAACACTTTCAAAATCTAAGATATAAAAGCCGAATTCATAAGCTTTCTTTTAGTACAAAAATCATTCAAATCACTTATGTACTTTCCCAGTTACGGGCTTTTAAACAAAATCACCGTTTTAAAGTTTTCTCCACGGATTTCAAAAAGGTAGTGTTTTTTTTCAAAAAAACCCCCGAAAACAAACCACAATTTTTGTTTTCGTTTTGCTAAAAGAACGCACACCCTCTGTGTGAGCCGTGGACAGAACTTTAAAACGATGGTTGTGTTTAAAATTCCATAACTTGAGAAGTACATACGTGATTTTGATAATTCTTATACTAAAAAAAGCTAATGAATTGGGCTCTAATATCCTAGATTGTAAAAATTGCTACATTCAGAACTTCACAAAAACAATAATCCCGACACCTAGGTTTTGTGGGTTTTATTTTGCTTACCCTGCAAAAGTGTTATTGCGGGCAACGTTTTCTCGATTGTAATTGTGTTCATCCGTACAGAATAGAAGAGATCTTTCGTCGCACGGTTTTCAATTTTTGATGCAGTCACTTCGAAATATCTGGAACTCTTTAAACGCGACAAGTTTTCGCTTTAGTTTTGCTTTCTACTTTAATTGATCTTGCCTTAACCTGATTCGGACTTTATTTTTTTCTGATTTTTATTTGTGTCATACAAATTGTGCCATTTTGTGCCATTGTGCCAAATTGTGCCATTTTGTGCCATTGTGCCATTTTGTGTCATACACATTGTGCCATTTTGTCGTAGGGCCAAAATCGGATGCTGCCCTTTAAAGCTACGGACCACTCACGAATTGATCAGATTGCCCGTCTTGTGATGAAAACGGGTAATATTGAGACTATTGGGAAGGCTAGGTCCTGATTGCTGTCTTTCTTTTCAGCCGAAACTCCCAGCCAAGCCAAGGAGACTCTCGGAGAAAGACATCGGAGACAGTGGCAAGGTATGTAGACATTACGATTAGATATTCCGATCAAAGTGTCAAATGTGCAAATCTTTTAAAAACGTGAGCGTCTGATACCAAGCACTTACCAATTATCTATATGCATGAATGGTAATTCTGCTGTGGGGAAAGTCACTTTTTAGGAAACTGTTTTCGTCGTTTTGATCTCATTGTATTCATGCGAACAGAATCAGAGAGGTTTCTCGTGTCACGGTTTTAAATTTTGGGCTGATGAAGTTAATGCAGTCATTTCAAAATGTTTTGAACTCTTTAAAACGCGACAAGTTTTCACTTTGTTTTTGTCTTTTACTTTACATGATCTTGCCTTAACCTGATCATGACAAGTTTGTAATACAGTACAAAACGTGGGTTTAAAATCAAATGCTCCTCTTTTTAAAATATAGTTACAGCCCATTCACGAATGGGTAAGGTTATCCATGTCGTGTTAAGAATAAGTAACATTGAGACAATTGTGAGTGCTATGTACCGATTACTGTTTTTTTTTTCAGCCGAAACTTCCAGCCAAGCCAAGGACACTCTCGGAAAAAGATATAGAAGACAGTGGAAAGGTAAGCATATGATGAAATAGTCAGCTCACAATGTCAACTTTGCAAGTCTTTCGACTTTTACTTTGTTGAACTTCTTGGTACCAAGCACGGACGAGCAAGCCATATATCCAAGGTCCCGTTTTGAATCTCCAAGATCGACGAATCGGATGTCGACGTCGACTTCGTGCTTGCGCTATTATTTGCTATTAATTACAAATAATTTGGTTAAGTTTGGTTTACATTGATGGATCAATCCATCATCTCTCCCGTTAGAGTCAATACTGTTTTGTGAACATACAAAGACAGGCTAACCTATCTGGTGGCTGATAATTAAAGGCGCACAGTATCTGGAGGACAATTCAAAGGCGCCAGTCACTGAATCACTGTGGATCAAATTAAAGATTTCAAATACGAGTCTTAAGATGGCGTTTGAATGATGACGTATCAGTTGCGTCCCTTAACTCGCCTGACAACGAATTCCAGAGACGCAGCCAGTGCACAGCTGGAATAGGCCCGGTCCCCGTAGCTTGCCAGGCGAGTTTTGGGAACAGAAAGTATCTGTGATGAAGAAGATCTGAGGCCTGGTCGCAGGTTGCGAAGTTGTAACAGGTCTCGTTTGTAGGATGAGTATGTCGAATTGGAGTTTCTCTATTGGATTTGTGAGTGACTTATTGAGGGCGCCATACAGTGTACTCAGAAGAAACTGTGAATGACCTTTTTTTCCCAGTAAATACTTAATCACTTGTGCAGAAATGAACATGGAGTATGAATGGCAAATCAATGAATGGCTTTGAATGTTAGGAGCAGGATTTTGAATTGTATTCCGTATTTAACAGGAAGACAATGAACTATAACTACTACGGTTAAATAGCATAGCAAATTTGACTTTTTGTCGATACGTACCGAGAGCACACCGTGAGCTTTGGCGTACAGTCTCTCAAAAGTTTGTAATTGCCGTATATTTGTCACGTCTGTCTTGCAGCCAACACTTGCACCACGACCGCAGTTGCCCTCCAAGCCCAAGACTCGGGGCAGCAAGTCCGACCCTGGCTTTCCTGTAAGTTTTGCTGAATGGTGGATGAGAACCACCAATCCACCAATCAAAGAGACGGCATGAAATCCGTCAGAAATAGTAAAAAATAAATGACGAAACAATTGTCCTTTTATTATGGATATAAAGCTTGTTAAACTCCTTTGTATAATTGTTTGATGGATAAAAAAAAAATGATTAACATTGATTACACATCACATTTTGGCGAACCACGGCAAAGACAGTTAACAAGTCTCATGTGTTAACCTTGAACCATGTTATTCTCTTCTCTTTTTTCGTTATAAATGGTACTCAAAAAGAAAGTAAACATATTTTGAATTGTATTTTGTTCTCAATACTTCACTTTTTTTGTGTTTTTAGAATGACGTTCAAAGTGTTGAAGACTGGAGCAGTAGAAGTACTTCAAGTGTAAGGCATAGTTTGTTGATTTTGGTTTTATATTTTTCAGTTATGTAACTGATTTTAAAGATTCACAAAAATTGTTTTGATAAAAGTATAGACAAACCGTGAAAGAGTCCATGACATGAAGGCGCTGGGACTTGTTTTGTGAAAATATCCATTCCTCCAAAAAAAAATTTGAAAGATACGAGACATCCCTTTTTGGTTAAGATTGTTGTAGCGTCCACTTTGATAACATTTACATTATTCCATGTTTTTTTTCTTCTGACAACTGTTGGCGTTTTTTTCTGTGATGTAACTTTAGGATCAGGAACACATGCTTCAGATTATGGGTTTTCTATTCAAACTATGAACCAATATTTTTGATAACTGACAAACATTTGTGATGCGATCAAGCTAAATGAGTCGTTTGTCGGGAATTTTTATTTGGAGATACATACAGGCCAAAATAGGGCAACTTCATCACATCACTTCGTGACATCTCTTGGTGTTCCGACTTCCATAATTTTTGAACTAAAGACGATATCAACATGCGGTTTTCACAGCAGTAATGCTGAGATTGTGCTCTTTTCAAATCTGTAATCAAATAAAAATTGACCAGGGTCGACAAACGACTCATGTAGGCCTAGCTTGATTGCATAACATTTGTGTATTTTGTTATTGTTTTTTTTCTCATGTACTGATACAACAATGCATCATCAAAACCAAAGAAATTGCAATATCAAAAGCCATCAAAATACTAAAAACTATTGGAGCTGGACTAGCTGTAACACTGGAATTCTGCCTGAATATTAAATCAAATTATTGCTCATGAAAAATAAAAATCATAAAGGCACAAGAAAAAAAACACACTTGAAGATGGCCAAATGAAACTTGAACATAAAGTTCAATGATACACAAAGGTGCATTTTCAAGGATGGAATTGAAAAGTTGTATTACGCTGTTCTTTAAAATTGTGCTACTAAGCAATTCCAATCCTTCCCAACCGTTAACAAACGTCTTGAATGCTTCATTAATCAATCTACGTAAATGCCAAGATCATACGTTTTCTTCAAATCTTCTGGTACATATACCCTCTATGACTTTGCATGAATGTGACGGGGGCCGCCCGATAGCCCGAAGGTCCGATAGTCCTAAGGTTCTTCTATAGTCCGAAGGTTCGATAGTCCGAAGGTTCGATAGTCCGAGTGCACAAAAATTCCATAAGAGGGTGTTCGTAAGTCCGAAAATGAAATAAGGTTTGTTAATCCGAACATTTGATGCAATAGTTCGAAGGTTCATTAATCCGAAGGTTCATTAGTCCGAAGGTTCATTTATCCGAAGGTTTGATAGTCCGAATTTAGAATAAGGTTAATAGTCCGAAACGAAAATAAGGTTCAATAGTCCGAAGGTTCATTATTCCGCATTGACAATATAAGGTTTGATAATCCGAAAAGACAATATGGTCCGATAGTCCTAATCAACAGTTAGGTCCGATAGTCCGAGGTGTCATACGACCAACCGTATTGCCCATTCGGACTATCGAACCTTATTCTCAATTCGGACTATAGAACCTTATTGTCGATTCGGATTATCGAACCATATAATCTATTCGGACTATCGAACCTTCGAATCAATTAACCTTATTCTATTTTCGGACTAATGGGCCCTTCGGACTATCGAAGCTTCAGTTTCGAACCTTCGGATTATCGAACCTTTGGACTAACGAACCTTCGGACTATCGAACCTTCGGACTATCGGGCTGTAACCGAATGTGACAGCCTGTATGGCCTGTGGAATACCAAAATGGCTAACCACAAACAAAAATAAAATAATGTCTTACATTTGTCTTGAGCAATTGAAGTGATGTTTCCCTGTAAGATGGCCTGTGTCTCATGCAGCTTGCACCTTTGTTGTTCCACCAAGAATCTATAGGCTGAATCCTACATAAATGAATCATATAAAATTGCCCATTCTCATAGATGAAAACGCTCGCTGAGGTGAGGCCTCATACGCTCTAATTGAAAGGACCTGGCATGGTAGGGAGGTATCACATTTTCCGTGATTCTTTGTATCAAGTCCGTGATTGAATGTAGAGTGGAACATGCATTGATTGGGTTTAGGAAGCCCAGTGTGAACAATGAAGGTCTATCTCTATCGATACGAAAAAAAGTCATGAGTGTGGACTATATTCCGTTCGTTCAATTGCAGGTCTCAAATCCGCCACCCAAGAACAGACCTCCGCCGCTCTCAGTTTACAAGCCACAAGAAGATAGGATATCACATTTTGTAAGTTCTGAATTTCCGCTCGCAAATGCTTCTTTTTTAAACGCCTATGGTCTGTTTACCTGCTTAGCCTGTTTGACAGACTAGTATTTTTGGTTTCAGATTAACTTTCTTTATCTTTTTTCGAACGAGATCGTTCGGTTATTTGTCATATATTGTGACTGGTGTCATTTTGCTTAGCCTGTTTGACAGACTAGTATTTTTGGTTTCAGATTAACCTTTTTTTCTTTTTCCAACGAGATCATTAGGTGATTTGTCATATTTTGTGACTGGTGTCATTTTCATAAAATGGAACTTTGAATGAATTGTTCACCCTTTCCAATCTAATTTTCGTGAAATTTACTTTGCTACTTTTTGACACTGAACAGCTCATTTCATGCGACTTGAAAAGACTGATTGCCGTAAAATTCCTCTCGGCACGTAATATCACTCTGATATTTTTATTTGTTTTGGCTAAGAAGAACTCACTGCTTGGTTGATTTATATGGAAAATCGCATTAAAAATGTGATGCACAAGTCTATGGTAGAGTCTCCCAAAATGACCCATTTTCGTAGTTATAATTTATACATTTATATTGCAATAATTCAATTAGAATATGATCAAATTCGCATCACAATTGTTATCCGTGTTCATCAGCAATGAGACCCTGCATCAGCAATCTAATGAAGTGTTGTAATTTAGGGTTAATTTCAAATACCTAATTACTTTTTCCATTGTATCTTGAAACAGCCGTCTGTAACGCCAAAGTTGCAAAAGAGTCCATTGCTTTCGCACAAGGTAAATATTAATATTTTTTTCAAGTCCGATTGGACTGGAAATAGCCGTCGAAACGTTCACCCAGCCTGCTGCTGTAATCAGCTGGCTGTAAATGTAACTGTTTCAAGAGAAGTAGTTCAATAGAAATAATTTGCGAACACCTGATCAATTTCCCGTAAGCGATAATTTTTAAAAACAAATGGTGCGAACCTCTTTTATACAAATTGAAAGAATAATGATTCGATCTTAAGAGGATCTTTCTATTCTACTGAAAATGTGGTTTAAAGGGAATGTACAACATTTGCAAACACCAAAAAAATAAAACTACCAAATTATTATGAAAAACCTCACTGGACTGTTAGAGAATGACAGTCTAAATCATCCTGTAAAATCCTGGCACCTGGTGTGCTGTCCTTTTCAAGAAAAGCGGTATTTTTGTATCTATTTCCAACGCTGGTCGGCAGACATTCGTTCAAAAAAAAATGACTTTTCCCCCCAAATATGCTGTCCCTAATTTACTAAATTTAGTTAGTCCACATTTTGTTTACAATCGGTTACACATCCCTAAATGGGTGCACACCAGCTAGTCTGGTTCTCTGACCTTACAATTCCCCGACGTATATAGGTTGCTCCGTTTCATCTAAAATGGGGGTCGGGGAACCAGACCATAAAAACTGTATTGTTCTCCTTGGTTTTTCCAGCATCTACGAACACAAAACTTCAAACAAGCGAGTGTAATAATGTCTGCTATAAGATACCTACCCCGAAATCCATCCATTTCTGAAAATTACAGCAAAATCAAATGTTGTATAGTCCCTTTAAAATTCTTTCATATCAGAAAGAATCGTCAAAGTTGTGTGTATATAAGTTGTAGTACATACATAGAGTATACAGTGTCAATATTTCATATGGTAAATGGAACGTTAGATACACGTACTGGTTTAACTGTCCTAGCTTGTGCAAATGACACTCATCTAATTTCCAATGTTCTTTTCTTACGCATACAATGTTAAGGAAACCAAACTTATCTTCTTTTGCCTGTTTGTCCTTGTATGTTAGACATCTGTTGATCGTACGGCTATGGATATAGCCATCAGAAGGGTGCGAGACAGCACGGCTCAGGTACGTCAACTATTCATTGACCGGTTGATAAAATTTAAGATTTAACCCCCCCCCCCAAAAAAAAAAGGTTAAAAAATGTGCACATTGAAGCACCTTTTTACAATGTTGACATGGACATTTCAGGTTTCATTTTAAGACAGACATTGTGTTCTTCAAGGTCTCCCATCATGTTGCTCTAAACAAGTCATTTATTTTAAAACAAAGAGTAAGATAACACTTTAATTAACCATTTCATTTTCCTGTTGTGTAATAGCCACCCAACCCAGCTAAACTCGACATTGAACCCGATGCACCTCACCAGCTTGCCACCACGCCTATGAGTCCTTCTGATCCCGTAAGATATGTTTCTGTCTGGGGGGGGGGGGGTGTAAATCTAGTTGGACGGGGAGGAATGGGACATATCCTCATCCTAGTTTTGGGGCTACGGGATGCGCGTTTTGAACAAAAACAAAGTGATTTAAATGTCCCTTTGTCCTTCCCTATTCAACGAGATTGATCTAGACCGTTAATCACGAATCTTTCTTTTGTACATGTATATAGACAGTAACATGCCTTAAGGCGGCGTCCATGGGCGTCGCTGGGGGGGGGGGGGTAGGCCCCAAGGTTTGCTTTTCCCTCCTGGAAAAGCAAACCGAAAAACAAAAACATTTGAGGGGGAAAAAGACGAGGTGCGAAGTTAAAACATAATTTAGGTTAGGTGGCCAAATGTCCCTCCGCCTTCCATCGAAAAATGATAAATTGAGAATATGCTACAGAAGGTAGTTTTGTCCCCCCCCCCCCGAAAAAAAATCACGCCCATGGCGGGGTCAGATATGTTTTTGTAGGCATAATCGTACCCTTTGTGAATTACAAATTTACTAAATTAAAATAACAAACAAAACGCTTTCAGGTGCATATCACGCATAAGAGTCACTTTAATTCGTATTGATAAACCGTTTTGTCTGCAGGAATTCATGCAAGCCGTCATGGAGGTCTACTTGTCCCTGATGTATGAGACATCAAATGGGGAGGACGACTACGAAGTTGCAGTCCAAAGGGTGAGAATCTCACTTTAATCAGAAGAAAACAAGATTGATTGCAACAACAACGTTTTTACAGCTGCACTTTTTGTTTTCATCCTCTTATTATTAATAATGATCATTTTCTGGTAATGTAACCAAGGATTCCACAAAGCGCCCTAAGCACTGTAGCTCGCGAGCCTAAAGAAACCTGTAGAAAGGAGACAATGAGAAGAATTACAATTTTAGAGGTGGGAGCAAAACCCCAGAAGAATATTCTGGGAGGGGGGGGGGGGGAAACCCACGGAATCAGGCAGGGACTGAAAATCGAATCCACATGTCGGCCCAGGCGGGATTCGAACCCGGGTCACAACGGTGGAATGCGAGTAAAGTACCGCTACGCCAACCTGACACTCACGAAATTAATTTGTACAAACAGACGTAATTGATTTTGAATTGACAGTGCTTGTTGTTTAGTTTGAAATGTCGACAGTCGATGTCCTGCTGTGAGTTTAAGTATTTTGCTCAATGTGATATATCATTGAGAGAATATACTTGGATTTTAACAACATTTAATAGGAGCAAGAGCGGTTGGCGGTCGATGAAGGACCTTCCGTAGAGCCACGTGTGCTCATGCGCAGAAAGTCCATGAGCGCTCAGTTGACACTGAGGCAGAAACGAAAGGTAAGTCCATGGCTTTAATAAGTTGTTTTTAACCTGAATTGGATGACATTACTTTTTATAATGATCCCTATTGCCCCATGTAACAGTGTTAAATGTTTTCGAGTCCCTGCAATTCCATCACAAGTCCACCGAGTCTCAATTCAACTCATCACGAGATATTCAAAATGAGGTTTGACAAAGGCATTCCTTTGTTATTGTTCAGCTACTGTTCCTTGTGACTAGACTTGTGATTTACTGGTGGAAAGTCCGTGAACTCGACGACACCTTCGGTTGTCGTGGAGTCCCTCACTTGTCTTTGTGCCTTGGCCCAGTGGTCTGGGGTATTGAATTCGGGGTAATTCTGCAGGTTGTGGCTCCGGGCAAGAGTCCAGCCTGGGTTATGGTGCGTGTGCCCTTCCTTGGGCAAGGCATTTTTTTTCACTTGTTGCTTCTCCCCACCCAGCCGAGAGTATGGGAACCTGTGAGTGAAGAGATGGTTATTGTGATTGATTTAGCTTCCTTACGTCAAAATGGCCGAATAGAACTGCATACTCCCTAGGGAGCTTCGATGGTATTTAGTTTCATCAGCCCAATGATCATGGGTAATAGTAATGTAAAGCTATATAAGGAACCCGTTGATATTACATGTATTTCACTAAATGTACAGTTAAAGAGACATGTTATCGTTACTTCGTCGAACGGTGGGAGACATCGGTCCTTCGGGAGACATGTTCATGCCTCCGTAATGTCACAGCCCCCTTTAGAGGCATCATAATATCGTCGTAATTAGGTTTTATTTGTTGCTTGTGGTCTAATTAGTAAACATACCGAAATTAGTGGGGAAAAGGAAAAGGGAATATTGGGTTAGGGCACATTTAAGTTTGAAAAATTGTGTGCACAAGTCTAAGGGAATGTCTCCCAAATGTCCAATCCAAGGTATTATTATTATTATTGTCACAAGTCCGAGCTCAAGTAAATCACAAGTCCATTCTCAAGTTCGGGATTAACGGTGACATATAAGGCACGCCTTTTTACAGTTCATTAGAGTAGCTTGCGTCTTGAGTTATAACGTTAGTGCAGGTCTATTCTCACAAAACTACTTTGATGTGGCTTAATTTGTGTGTTCGTTATTTCCAGACCGTCCAGTCAGGAGACGTGTACGTCAACCAATGGAACAAGATGTGGGAGTTCAATCGAGCCAATCTGAGTGTGGAGCGGGAGAAGCCGCTAGGGGAAGGTCAGTTTGGCAAGGTGTACAAGGCACTGGCCAAAGGGGTCAAAGGTCGAGAAGGAGACACACTGGTGGCTGTCAAGGAGCTCAAAGGTTAGATACTGTGATTTGTGAGATAAAACAAATGGAAACATTTGGAGGCTAAGAAAGCATTCAGAATCGAATTTATTGTTTAAAACATAGAAAACTCAAGCAAGATTTTTGTATTCCTGTTGTAGCAAATTTCAGTGGCAAACAATATTGCTTGATCGATCGATTTTTCAACAATTTATTAATTCCAACCATCAACAAAATCGTTTTAAAAGGAATCCATCACCATTTCACCCTCCCCCTCAAAACAAAATGAATATTCAGTATTCATGGGCCCCTCTGGCCTTCGTAGTTTATTCAAGGCGAAACCACGTTGCTCATAGAATAATTGCATACATTATTGGCACAAAACTTTGAAACAAAAATGCTTGTAATTGCGGCATTATTTTTTAAAGCTAATTTGAGACTGGATACCAGAAACTTTATAGGCCTATTATTCCATCACATATAAATCCTAATAAGCCAAATCGAGGTTTCGTGTGAGCATTGAATGGTGGGACAGAATTTTGGTAACGCAAACTCACTTGACGCTGGAAATAAGTCGTTTAAGGCCGACGAGGCGTGTATGTCTGATTTTGTTGATCTCAAAAAAATATATTGTTCAGGCGAGTTAGCACATGCGCAATCAAGACTTCAATTTGGCTTATTCTATACTTTGTCTCTACTACAGACGGAGCAGGCGCGGAAGAGAAAGATGAATTCCTGAAGGAGCTTGCTATCCATACCATCATGAAGACACACCCTCATGTAGTGGAGCTCCTGGGTTGCTGCATACGAGACGGTGGGTCATAATACTCTAATCCTTATACAGGGTGAGTAAAAAATAACCGAAACCCAAATGCCGGGACCATTGTTTTAGTGAAGTTCTGTATGAAGCACTTTCAAAATCTAGGATATGAAAACACAATTCATAAGCTTTCTTTTAGTACAAGAATCATTCAAATCACTGATGTACTTTTTTACGTTACGGCGTTTTAAACACAACCAACGTTTTAAAGTTCTGTTCAGGAATCACAAATAACATGTGCGTTTTTCAGCAAAACGAACACAATTCACCCACATCCTTTGTTTTCGTTTGCTAAAAAGAACACTGAGCTTTTTTTTGTGATCCGTGGGCAGAACCTTAAAACAGCGGTTGTGTTTGAAATTCCGCAACTAATTTGAATGATTATTATACTTAAAGAAATCTTATGATATGGGCTTTTATGTCCTAGATTTTGAAAGTGCTACATGCAAATCTTCATTTACACAATGGTCCCGACATTTGGGTTTCGGTTTTTTTTTTTACTCACCCTGTACATTACAAGCGGAATGCCGCGCTTCGCGTGGCACCCGCTAGCTGGGAGCAGTTGTAAAAGTTGTATTGTTTGCAGGTTGTTAAAAAAGTTGTCAGTGGAAAAAAAAATGAAGAAATGGCTTTCTCATCGTTGCGTTCGTTTCTAACGCTGCTGACAGTGCCCCCTAATATTGACGTTGTACAGTCATGTTTCAAAATACCCTGTAAAACCCGGATTGCGGATCAAATCTGACGGGGGCATTTTACAGTGTGTCCTGCTGACACCTATTTTCTGCAGCCTGGTTGGTAGGAACTGATTATAAGTTGTATCTGTCAGATGCCATCTCGCATAGACCTTTCTTGAACGATCTTAGTAAGATCATGTACCTCTATGTTTCTCGGCATTTTATCCTCCTTACAAGGGCTATGAGTCACGGAGAAACAGGTGGAAAGTATTTTGGAACCAACAGGTTGATCACAAAAATTCTAGATCTTTGCGCTCGAAACCCTCATTAATTAAACAAAAAATAATACATTATTTTATTGAGATTCATCTCATTATTTTTATTTTTATACATACATTTCGCTTCGAATTAATCTTTACGATACCAACTTTCAAACCTCCCGATGTTCTCTTGTGTGGTGGTGACAGAGCCAATATGCATCATCACGGAGTATCTGTCTGGCGGGAACCTACTTGGCTTCCTACGAAGCAAACCACCCAGGGAGACCGGGACAGACCTGATACGGCACTACCTCGCCAAGTTTGGGCTTCACATCTCTAGGGGCATGGCCTATGTCTCACAGATGGAGGTGAGTTGTCTTAAAGCTGAGTTGTCTTAAAGCCACCTGTAGGAACATTTGCAATTAACCGGTAAAGTACCCGGAGTCAACGTGCCAGATAAGCCATCAGCCTTGGGTTCGGTCGGTATCAAAGGAGGGGAATAATGCTCATTGTGATTTTTGGCAAGGTATGCACCCCTGTTGTTGGAAAATATGTGATAGCATTGCAGCGGTGGCAGCTTTTTGGGTTACATCACATTAAAAAAAAGGTGGCCAAAACAGGCTTGTAACGCATATGATTAATCAGGTAACAAGCATATTGGCGGTCATTTTGAAAAAGAAGGTTAAAAGTGATAACACCAAAAAAACTGCCACTGCTCACACTGCAAAGCTATAATAATACATTTTATTCCAACTCGAGTTGTGTGCATACATTGCCAAGACTTGCTATGAGCACAGAGCATTGCTCCTTTCGATCATTTGATATTGATGGCCCGATTTTCGGACCGAAGCTTATAGCCTAAGATACAGTTTTGAAAAGCCAGGGCAGAGTGTGGCGACTCGACTACAACAGTCGACCAGTTTAAACTAAATGCAGAAACCTTGCTGCAGGTGCAGATAGGAGCGGTATAAAACCCTGTGAGACTACTCCGCCTGCAATGGCATCGTGTGGAAGAAAACTATTATTGCTGGTGGTTTCAAAAATATATTCACGGGGGCAAAAATAGAGACCAAAAAGTGTGCATACTTTTTCGCTCTAGCGAAAATGTGTAGTGTGGTTTAAACTTCAGTCACGTACAACCAGATTTTGTCGCTTCAAATGAAAGAAATGCACACAACAAATGGATCGCACGTACATTTAAATCATGGTAGATTTCCATACAATACAGTATTGTTGTGTGTCCAAAAGTCAAGAAAAAGCAACATTCTAACTATTTTTAGCGGAACATTCTGAATTGAATTGATAACCTAATGAACATATATCGGCAACCACCCGAGGTTCCGAAAAGGGGGCTGTATCATGTGGACGACGCCTCATACCTCAGACGCCTCATAATATCCGAAATATTGGACTTATGAGACATAAATTCCGCCTCATAGGTCCGACGCCTGATAAGTCCGACAATTGACAAACGCTGTTTCGGACTCATCAGGTGTCGGACCTATGAGGCGACGGACTTATGCGTCGTCGGACTTATGAGGCAGAATAAATAGCTTGCCTCATAAGTCCGACGCCTCATTGAGGCGTCGGACCCATGATGCGTCGGACTTGTGAGCGGACCCCTCAAAAAGTTGGCAGCAAATGAAAACCGGATGACTGGTGAGTTTTTTTAACATGTCAACTTTTTATTACTTTTTTGTCACAACGACAACAGATCGTTCATCGTGACCTTGCCGCTCGCAACATTCTCATTAGCGAGGAGGAGGTGTGCAAAGTCTCGGACTTCGGCTTCGCTCGGGACATCTTCGGCATCGGCTGCTATCCTCGTGCCCCGGATGTAAGTTGCACTTCTTACTCAGAAGAAAACGCATTGAAATTCTTCATTCAAACAACAGGATATAAATTATACTCATACAAATGTAAAGTTATATTATCATGAGAATAGTGCGCTGGATTTCAATCAGCGAGTCGAGGACAGGTTTTCTGAATTGGTCTTGACCAAATGAATGGATTTCCCACTGCTAATGAAGTATGGAAGAAAATTATTTGAAGGAAGGAAATATCTCTAAACATAACAACCCTCTCCATATACAGCTCCCAAATGTTGCATGCTCCTAGAACAATCTACTGTTTTGATTATGTGATGTAATTATGCCCATGCTATGTTTGATGCACAATGACAGAAAAAGCTGAACACTCCTATTAACTCAAATTTACACGTCTCAAGCATATGCTTTACTTTTAATTGCATGAGGTCACTTTTAAGTTCCATTTTTTTTTATAGTAGAGTTCATGTCTCTGCTTCAAAAAAAAATACAAACAGACAGTAAGTCCCTCATGCTTAAAAAAGTACGGATATGCAAACCTTGATTAAAGAAGGTAGTTAAAACTTAAAAGATGCATTTGAGTCATTCAGATCATTGATCGATTGCAATTTTGAATTGATCTACTTCAAAAGAACTATTTATATAGCCCATATATGCCCCGAATGATTGATGGTCGAAGACAAACAAAAACTCAGAAAAAAAGATCGTAAGTCAGTGACCGAAAGTCACACGATTTTTGTTGTCACAAATCAATGGGCACAGACCTTTTAGACCTTCAACACAGTAGTAACGGTAAAACCATCTCTATTTTTTTCTCTCTTCATACAGAAAGCTCCGATCCGCTGGTACGCACCTGAGTCGATCCTAGACAACCTGTTCAGCATCAAGTCCGATGTCTGGTCTTTCGGCATCTTGCTCTTCGAGATTTCCACCCTAGGTACAGACACAAACTTTGTCAACGTAGATTTCATACAGACTGAGCAGATGAAAATTGTGCCGTTGTCATATTCTGAGCTTAATTGGTTCATCACAGGTAATTAACAGACAATCGCAGACAATTAACAGACAATTATATCACAAGCAATTCACATAAAATCACAATCACCTCACATCCAATCACAAGTAATTCACGTATGAACACAATCAATTAGCTCAAAATC
This sequence comes from Patiria pectinifera, assembly GCA_029964075.1. Classification (NCBI taxonomy): domain Eukaryota; kingdom Metazoa; phylum Echinodermata; class Asteroidea; order Valvatida; family Asterinidae; genus Patiria; species Patiria pectinifera. Next base: position 7,522,665 of record CM057145.1, read on the forward strand.
ACAAGCAATTCAAATCCAATCACAAGAAATATTCATCCTGGCACAGGCAATTTACATCCAATCACAAGCAATTTGCATCCAATCACAAGCAATTCACATCCAATCACAGGAAACTCACATATCCAATCACTAGCACTTCACATCAAATAACAAGCAATTCACATCCAATCTCAGACAATTCACATCCAATCACAAGCAATATTCACCCTGTCACAGGCAATTTACATCCAATCACAAGCAAATTGCATTCAATCACAAGCAATTCACATCAAATCAAAAGCAATTCACATCCAATCACAGGAAACTCACATATCCAATCACAAGCAATTCACATCAAATCACAAGCGATTCACATCCAATCACAGGAAACTCACATATCCAATCACAAGCAATTCACATCAAATCACAAGCAATTCACATCCAATCACAGACAATTCACATCCGATCACAAGCAATATTCATCCTGTCACAGGCAATTTACATTCAATCACAAGCACTTCACATCAACTCACAAGCAATTCACATCCAATCACAGGAAACTCACATATCCAATCACAAGCACTTCACATCAAATAACAAGCAATTCACATCCAATCTCAGACAATTCACATCCAATCACAAGCAATATTCACCCTGTCACAGGCAATTTATATCCAATCACAACCACTTCACATCAATAGCAAGCAATTCACATCTAATCACAAGCAATATTCATCCAGTCACAAGCAATTCAAACCCAATCACTATCAATTCACATCCAATCACAACCAATTCACATTCAATCACAGGATATTGGTTATTTGGGAGACATTCCCATAAACTTGTGTACACAATTTGTCAATCTTTAATGTCACCCAACCCAAATGGTACCCTATCCTTATCCAGGAATCTCGGTGTCTTTATGTTTAAGACGACGAGCAATCAATCTAGCCTATTTTGGACATTAAACTTTCGCCTCCCTAATGAACGGTGTCTCCCTATGGTATAATTATAATTATTGACGACGAAATGTCTTCAAAAGGTACCATTAACAGGTATTTGGCTAACTTTGTATGATTCAGCTTGATGACGTTAACCTGCATAATCTCTAAGGCAGTTCTCACTGTGACTATAATAATTATTTTATTCGGTCGATGTGACCATTTTGTGATAAGAATGGTCTTCTTTTGTGTGTGCTCCAATCAGGGAGGGTGGCGCCCTACACCAAGTGCAGTAACGAGGAGGTCAGGTTCAAGGTGTCTGCCGGAATACCTCCGAAGAGACCGCCCAACTGCGACGACGAGCTGTAAGTATAGCGCCATCACCGAGATATCGGTGCTCTCTTGTATTAGGCCATCAGCTTGGGGGTTTGGTCGGTATCAAATCAGGACATAAATGATTGTAGTGAGCATGCGCAAGGTATACCTCCCCTACAGTGGTAACAAGCATTTTGATAGACATATTGAATAAAAGGGTGATAACACCCAAAAAGCTGCCACCGCTGCAATGCTATCACATGTTTTCCAACTCTGGAGGTGTATACCTTGCCAATAATCGCTATGACGATTATTCCCCTCATTTGATACCGGTGGCCAAAATGTCTAACTGAGGCTAATGGCCTTAAGTTATTTCATGAAACATCGGCTACAGAGTGGTGCAATGAAATTTAACCTCCATGTTACAGAAAGGATGAAAACTTTCTCACAACTCGCCACAGCTTGATCATATTAGACGTGTCTCCTGCTTTCTCTTTTTACTACTCTATTCATGTAGCTTAATTTATAGATTTTTTTTAATATGGATGATTGATTTATACTTGGACCCTGGACCCTTAAAGCTTAAAAAGTGATATTTCGGAAAGAATATTGCATTCTGACGCCATTTTTTTCATTATGTATTATCTCAATGAATGAGTGAGTGACTGAGACACATTTCCCATTCCTTTAGAAAGTGCTTTGAAAATGTGCTTGACTAATTCTCTTATACTGTATCACAACCAAAGAGGTGGCGTCTCGATACTATATTCTTTGCGATGTTTAAATAACATATTTTTCTCAAATAATTCCCATTTTTTAAACCTCTGGCAGGAGCTTCTATGTGTCACTTTGTGGTCGGTCGGTCTGTTTGCCTGTCCCGTAAAAATGGCCACAATAAGCCCCATATGTTTTCCATCAAATATAACTACCAAATTTTAATTGTCAAAAAAAAAGGAAACAAAATCAATACATAGATAACAAAAATTGATTGTAACAATTCGGAAAGATGTTTATGAAAAATTCTTAAATGGAACAAAATATGTGCAGTAATGTTATGGCCACGTGGTAAATTGCACGGTTTAATTTATAGGAAACTTAAGGGACTTCTTTTGGTCAAGTTTTGGTAACAGACTTGCGCAGCGTGATTTTTGCGTAGGACGGCGGCCCGGTACGCACAATCTCCAGTCAACGTGACCGTCCGTTGCACGGTGAAATCGTTAATGTGCGAGCGTCGATGAAAGTAGCCCGGCGTTGCACTTTTGGGTGTCGCACTTTAAAGCTCTGGCAGGGATCATTTTGATGGATTACGTGCAAGACAGCCAGAGCTTATTGTGCATGGATTCGCACTTGTTTCTGAAAATAATATCCACGATGGCCTGCTTTCCGCTAAAATACTGTTAAATATGGCGTGCTTTCTTGACATTTAATCCAAAACAAGAAAATATATATCTCTGTTTCGGACGAACAAAGTTAACATTTAATTCCTGTTATATGAACCCAGGCAATAGAAGTATTTAAAAATTGAGAAATCTCTATTAATAATAGAGATATATCTATTCTTAATAGAGATGTCTTTATTTTGGATTAAAATGTCAAGAATGCACACCATAATTCTATACCCACCTCCCATGCACCCCATCCAGCAGTTTGTCACATCAAAGACATTATATTATTAACATCGTTTGACCTTTGAACTTTGACCTTTCAGCTTCAGCATCATGACGAAGTGTTGGCAGAAGAATCCAGAAGATCGGCCTTCGTTTAGCGAGCTCGTAGATATCTTTGAAGACGTGCAGGACATGTATCCAGACCCAACGTAAGTCCTAATACTCCGCCCTCAACGTTGGTTAGGGCTAAGGATAGGGTTATAGGGTTACAGATTGCAGACCAGTAAATAACCTTCCATTGACCCCAATGGTAAATTCTGCCACTTCAGAAATTTGGGAAAAATACTTACATCTCTCCAAGGGTTTCAAGACACACATCAAATTTAAGCTTATTTCATCATCTTTCATTTTCTTTTCAATTTACGGGGGGGGGGGGGTCAACGAATGACTTTTAAGAGAAATTTTGATCTGAAGATGATCACCCCTTAAAACAGTCCTGAAGCACATCGCCTTTTTGAAAAAAGACGCCTACCCCTCATTGCAAAATAGAGCGCTTTTAGGGCCCGATTTCATCCAAATTGAACGGAACTATGTACAAGCTCACAGTTCTGTGCACGGCTTCCATCCATATTTTTTGCAAACCCTCTAGTTCATGGCCCACAGCATGCTCAAATACTGAAGATTTTGAGGGGCATGCAAATCGTGATTTGGCCGGCGTAGGCAATTCCGGACCGATTTACTTGTCTTTAGCCTTAGCAACATGAGCTGTCGGAAGGGGTGTCGGAACAGAGGTGTATGACCGCGTAATCAGTAACGATAATGTACCAACCCGAAGCCGGACTGCTCGCAAAGCGGATCTGTTTGTGCTCAAAACAAACACTTTTTTCTGAGGGTTGCTGATGTCTAAAAAGAGGGCGGGAGGGTTGTTAGCTTAAATGAAATGTAAATTTGAACATGTGTGAAATGAATGGTTCCAGGCTACGTTAATATAGAATGACATGGACAAGTCTTGCACCTGTCTTTTATAACAGTATAGGTCTTCTCTGTAATATTTTGTAAACGCAGGAAAGTAGAGGACGACGAGCTGTTGAACGAAGAGGACGAGGACGAAGCCTTCTAAAAATGACTCGTGTCGCGGGAAAATGAAGCCAGCAAGTAAATTGTCTGCGGTACCATCAGTGACACCGCCCCCCCCCCCCCGAAAAAAAGAGACCATTGAACAAGACCAAAGACGTTTCTGGTGAAAGCGTCTCTGAAAATATGGCCAAATGGCTTGTTTATAGCAACTGATTGTTTTTTCATGTAAATAATAATTTATACTCAGCTGATGTGGCATTGAATGCAAAAAAAAACATGTAATGGAAAATGTTATATTTTTTTAAGCTGAATATTTTATCCCTATATTTTATAAAAACGGATTGTATTTTTATGAAAAAAAATGTACACATTTACTTTAAGAGGTAAATGCACTGTCTAAGGGTTTTCATATTTCCTCAGCTATATGAAAACATTTGTATTGTACATGTACTTTAAGAGGTAAATTTGCTGTCTAAGTGTGTTCATATTTCCTCAGCAACGTGGCTGGGACTGTTGAGTCTGCTGCACTGCTTCGAACGTTCTGGTATTGCACTCGATCCGGGCACGTATCACCGTCAAGAGGCCCCTTTTAATGGAGAAACCGTTGTGCAAGCCATTGTCCAAAGCAACTGTCTCTTGACAGAGTATCTGGACAATAGCTAGCACAGTGATTTCGCCATTAAAGGGGGCCTTCGTGATGGAATTAATAACGATTATTGTCATCATGCTGTGTGGTTAATGGACAACTTTACTTCTTGATTATATCGTGTACCAGACGCGAAGCAATGAAAAGAATTCATGATTAGCCACAATTATACATCCAAGTATTGCATATTTTTTTTTCCCATTTGCACAACCTTCTCGCAACATCTCAGTGCAGTCCAATCATGCAACAGTGGACACAAATTGCAATATGACGCCATGTGTTTCTCGAATGTAATGAACTTGTAATAACATTAAATACATTGAATCATTTGTTATCCGGGCCCAATTTCACGGCGCTGCAACACAGTTGGCGGAATAGTTGTGCTTAGCAAACCTTCAGCACTATTTCACGGCGTGAATGTGCTGAACGGTCGCACGTGCATGGAGATTTCTATTGATGTGTCACGAAAATAAGCACATTTTTCCTCTAAAGTAAGCGTGCTTTTGCTGTGCTTATGCTTACGGTCTCTAGGAAATAAACGGAGGCTCTGTTAGCAGAACATCGTGTGCAATTAGCAGCGTCGTGAGATTGGGCCCTGGTTCGTAAGTGACTGCGTCATACAAGCACAAGGTACGCACTACTGATTACCTTTTGATGAAACACGACACTTTGTACTGCTTATATATTTACATTTAAAGATTTCTTTATTTTCACACCGAACGTGGTCCTGAAGCCAAAATTAACAGTGTGGTACATGCAATTAAATAAGTACAATTAACATTGGCAGCAAAATACGTATGTATGAAATAAATCAGTGGATATTTAAACATTTAAGACAAAAACGATAATCAACGCCTTAATACATACACTGAAGAAGTAAAAAAATAGTTACGATACATTTTTAATAAGTGGCAGACAGCCTAATTATTTTAAATGTCGATACAAATAGGGAACTTGGCTGTTTGTTTTTTAAAACTTGTTAGTTCTTGCAGGTAACAGTGAAATGTTATTGTTTGACCTTAGACATCTGCCATGACTCTCTAATCGTGTTGGGGAAACGAGGGGGGTTGTGCGGGGATTGGCTTTTGAGCCCTTTAGCGAAGTTATAGCGATGCTGCAACCTCCTATCAGATAGGGAATCCAGATTTCAATTGTTCCAATAAGATACTCCGTGTGCAGTGGGTGTGGTTTAAGCTGAAATGACGTCTCACTTACGAACCGCATGATAAAGAGATACAGTGCAACATACAAGGCATAGGCATAATTTGGTTAGAGTGCATGGCATGGTAATAAGGCCAAAAAAAAGTATCCGGTTTCTGGTATAAAGCTTGCTCAAAAAGTGGTGCGGCGACGCGTCTTTTTTTTTTGTTTACCAGATTTTTTTTGCTTCAAATGTCGGCTGATGACTGCAAATGGTGCCCGACTAAACTAATATGGGAGTCCAGAGAGGCCACGTAAAGCTTATTCTCGACCATAAACCAATCTAAAAACACGTTAAAATTGTGCAGCAGCAGGATTCCAGTCAAACCAGTGAGTTTGGCGGTTTTAAGACATCATCTTTCATTAAAAAAAACACTTTTTCATTTTGCCGATGCGCATGGCTACGGCGACGCGCGCGCATACCAGAAACCGGAGACTTTTGTTTTTGGCCTAATCCAGGAGCTGACGAAACTCGAGCCCATCTGCTGAATATATTGCAGCACAAAATGTTGCCGCAAACTATGTTTCAGAAATGTTCAGATTCTCTCCTCTAGAAAATGCGAGAAAAGAAATGTAAATATTAGAATAAAAAAACTAAATGAATTAATATAAGGAATACTGCCAGAGTGGCATTGTTACATTACCCAGAATTGCCTTAATGCAATTGTGTTGATTAACAGAATCTGCTACACATTGGTTACATAAGGTATACATATATTTTTAGTCTTTATTAAGATGCAAAGAATATTTGGTTTGTAAATTAAGTTGAGCAACGTTTTCGACTAAGAAACTGATTTGATCGCTTCTGAATTCACCGTTCCTATTCCAGAAACATCTTGCCACAGCTTATTGCGATACATTGTAATCAGCCTTTTCGGAGTTCCAACTGCGCATTCATAACCTGTGACATTGCGCATTATTAGTCTCAAATGGCCTTTGACATCATCGCGCCACTGACTTTACAAACAAACAAGTTTGTGCATTGTGGGTACTGTCTAAGGGCATTTGAGACAAATAATGTGCGTTGCCACAGGTTACAAATGCGCGCAGTTGGAACTCCGAAAAGGCTTATTGGACAGATTGGTGTGGGATGATGGGATGATGGTGGAACTCACATTTACAAATTGTTTGTTTTTATTGTTGTTTTTTTTTAAAATTTGCCAACTTTTGTGCCAATTCTGTCTGATTTTACTTTAAAGTTTTGGTTGTACGTAATCGTTGCTATGATATACATTTATTATTAAAAATAAATCGTTCCTCTTCAAGCTACAATTACTTTTAAAAAAATCGTAATGGTATTAAAGTATAGGATTTCTCGGCCAATTTCCTAAAATGTTCATTCACTTCTGAAAATAAGTCATTCATTTTCGTCTGAAGTTGAGAATCGCTCTGAACACGCGTTTCATTTTCGCTACCAGAACATTCGATTCCATTTCGGTTCAATCAATTAAGTGATTGAGCAGCAGCTGCAGCACCTTTCGTTTGTCCATTCCGATTCGTTAACAAGACTTCTGTTTCGCTTTTAGAGGACGATTTCAAACATTCACCATTCCATTTCAATTTTAGTTTAATGCCATCGACACCAGATACAATTAATCGTTCATCAAATTAGCTACCTGAAATCAATTTTGAAAATCTTTGCGTGCATAAATGAATGCGCAGGCAACGTAATTGGCCATCTGTTTCTCAAAACTGAATGAATAGACAATAAAGTGAATGAACATTTTGAAGAATTTGGCTGGGAAAACCTTTATAATAGAAATATATGGAACAAAACAGAGGTACCACTTTGTTTTCAGTTTGAGGCATTTTTTGACATAGTTGTTATAATCAAATTGTATTCTATCTTTTATAGAAACCTTACAAAATTAATGCACAGGTATTGAAGCTTGAAAATTTGAAGGGGATTATTATTCTTATTCTTACTATCACTATTATTATACGTGTAATGGTACCATTAAGGAGACACGTTATCGTAATTTCTTCGCACGATGGGAGACATCGGTCATAAGGGAGACATTTTCATGTCTCCCTAATGTCACAGCCCCCCCCCCCCTTTAGTTGCAACTAAATTTGTTGCGCGTGGTCTAAATAGTAAACATACCGAAATTCGTGGAAAAGGGACAAGGGAATATTGGGTGAGGACAATTTGGTGCACAAAATGTCCAATCTAAGGTAATGTATTATTAGCTGCGGAGAGAGAGAGACAGCGGAAACCGTATTGCCAGTTTTCTCGGCCTTCACCACCGAGTCGGAGTTTTATTATTCCTTCACTTTTCTGCACCCAGACTACAGAGGTCATATACATGCAGTTACATTTATATATGTGTAATACAGGAATCTTTCCCGAAACTTGCAAAACCACCACCTTCGGCAAAAACACTGGCTGCCACTTTAGCAGGAAGTTCTTTTTAAATTCAAAACTCACACAATTCACTTGAAGGTGGAACATTTATCGTAACTGACTTAGTTAAGTTCCCAGTAAACATGTACACAAGATGTACCATCACTTGCATGTAACTTGAAGTGAACATGACAATAAACACACACTTCCTCCAAAACTGAGAAACTGAGAATGAGCCTTACACAACTTGTCGCGCGGATGAACAGGAGGGACAAGCCCCAGACCTAACCCACCCCAATTTGTTTGAATTTAACCCAATTGGGGATAAGGCCTTCCTAATTCTTGTCCCACAGCAGCAAACTGTCAACGTTGGCAAACACCCCCATTTGAACCCAACAGGGGACCCCCAACCGTTAAAAACTTGTATTGCCTGAATACCTGTCTCCGTCATCCAATCAAAATTCTCTGACCCATGCCAAACACTCTAAAGGCAGTAAGACCTACCAACTCCAAGGTAATTCATTAGCTCAAATGGGTGGGAAGGAGGGAATTTTTTACAATGTCTCCGGTGGTGAATCCGAAGAAAAAGTGAAGGTTCCCGCCAAAGTGTGCGCGCGCTGCGAGCCAGTTCTTCCTTGTGATTGGATGCTCACGCACGCACCAAGCATAAATGTTATTGGAACAACCGTACTCACTCCCCCCGGAGCTAAAGTGCGTTTTTCGGAGACAAGCTCCGGAAAAACTGTATTAGCTGCGGAGAGAGAGAGACAGCGGAAACCGTATTGCCAGTTTTCTCGGCCTTCACCTCCGAGTCGGAGTTTTATTTCTCCTTCACTTTTCTGCACCCAGACTACAGAGGTCATTTACATGCAGTTACATTTATATATGTGTAATACAGGAATCTTTCCCGAAACTTGCAAAACCACCACCTTCGGCAAAAACACTGGCTGCCACTCTAGCAGGAAGTTCTTTTTAAATTCAAAACTCACACAATTCACTTGAAGGTGGAACATTTATCGTAACTGACTTAGTTAAGTTCCCAGTAAACATGTACACAAGATGTACCATCACTTGCATGTAACTTGAAGTGAACATGACAATAAACACACACTTCCTCTAAATATAATTTATATAGGACCTTTCTTGTCCATCGACAACAACATGAATGCAGCCAAACTACATAAGAGCACTTAGTATTACAAGTGAAATAAACCATTCACAACCCCGGCAGTCTACACGCCAAGAGTGCAGCGCGAGTTTATGGTTGGCAAGGAAATACCAACCCCCCTGCGGAGTTTGAGACTGCGTGTGCCAATCTCCCAAATTGGGCTCCGTCCCCCTGTGCCAGATGTGGGGAGGGAGGCCCCGGAAAAAGGTCCCAAGTTTGTCAAAAAAGGCAATTAACCCGTTTACATCTTCAATTTCTCACCAAACAAGTTTACCATTGGGAAAACTTGCCAACCCCCCCCTTTTTTTTTTTTTTTTTTTTTTTTTTTCAAACCGCACTCAACCCCAGCAATGAGGTAACTTAACCGAACTAGTTGGGTAAGCCTAATACTTGTTCCCGAGAGGGTAGAGGAGGGCCTCTGGTTCCAATGCAAAAAAGGCCAGCGCGTTGTGAATGTTTTCACAAAACAACATGTTGCCTGATGCGGCCAAGTGTAGGCCATCTCGCCAATACAACGAATGTTGCAGGGGATTTATGTTATGAGAGTGCACGATGGCATGAGCGTTACCCGGGTGTTTACATAAGCTGTGGGCGAACTTGTTCAGGGAACGCACATTCTTTTTACCCACACCTGGTTTTACCTCTCCATAATAAAATAGCCTTAACAAGATGTCAGACCACACGATCTTTGTGTTTGGCAGCAAATGCCGAATGCTACGAAGGCCCTCTTCTATCTGGGAACGTAGTTCTTTAACCGGGGTAACAAATAAATTGTTTGTCCCTAAATGCACGACGATGGTGTAGGGGGCCGGTTCTTGTTTAAGGTGGCTGCTGATAATAGGAACCAATGCAGAGATCTTGGCTCCCCGAACACCGTACCACCTGAGGCACCTGGAGGAAGCGCACCGAGGATCAGAGAGAGCTGCTCGGTAAACTATGCTGTCCCCAACTACCCATGTAAGAGTCGTGCCTGCAAGAAATACAAACAGAGAAAAACCAGAGCCAAAAACATTCCAGCAAAATTAGGGTCTACAGGGTTGGCGATAAAAGCTTAGCGTAGCATATAACCTATCTCTTACATGGGAAACCAGACTTTGTCAGGCCGAATGTATAAGTTCACAGCAGACGATTTCCACCGCCCCAAAGACTGAATGTCTGAGACCGCAATGCCATTTAATGCAGCCGATGTGGCTGCGCCAATGCGAAAGCTGTGTCCGCTAAACCCTAGTGTGGGCACCCCCAAAGCCTCCAAACACTTCTTTAGCATGTGTCGGAACTGGTATGCGGTCATTGGAACCCCATCCGCATGCATCAACAGGGGAAACCCCAAGGCCGGCCGGATCTGGAGATAACGCAACACTGCTTGAACTGGACACAGGGGGGAATCAAGGATTCTATGGAACCGCAGCGTTACTGAATCACCCCGCTGGTCACTTTTTGAGTGCCTAAGCATGACATTCATGACCGACGCATCGTTACCCTCAAACCAGACATCATTGATTCCCAATATTTGTGAGCAGTCCGCAGATTTGTTCCTAGCAGTGATTTCTCCCACCCTAAAAAATCCAAAGAAGGCTAGCAAAAAGGCTGCTTTAAATAGTCGCGCCTCCAGCTCGGATGCGGCAATGGAGCCTACCATGTGACAAAGTTTCCCCAGTAAGTCCGCCGTAACCGGGCGCCTAGTGTCAGGCTTGCGGTGTGCTCGACGACTTCCTTCCCTGAGCTTTCTTATGATAAAATTATCTGAGGGGTCGGGCCAACCATTCAATTTATGAACACAGGCGACTGCTGAGAAGTAAGTGCTAATTGAGGATGGAGCCATACCCATTATAGACATGTGGGCAAGAAATGCCGCAACATGTCCACTGGAAGCGGGCCAAGAGGACTGTAATCCCGCTTGTTGGCGAAATTGTTGAAAATGGGACACCCCCCTGTGATAGCTCACCCAAGTGCTGCTGGCCATAGAAGCCCCCAAGAGCCGCTCTGTCTCAGCACCTATAGCTGCCATAGAAAACCCGGAACCTCCCGGCCCACCCTGTCTGCTAATGGGGCTAGCTGTCTGAACTGTGCAATCTGGGAACGGGACAGGGCGTCAGCGATGTTATTCTCGACCCCTGGAATATGCTTGGCCTTGAAAGAAACATTTTTTCGAAGACACTGGAGCACAAAATACCTGACTAGTTTCATAATATGGGGGCATTTGGAAGTCTGATTGTTGATGATGGCAACCACTGCCTGGTTATCGGACCGAATCAAAATACGCTTTCCGGCCAAACTATCTCCCCAGAGTGTCAGTGCCACGACTATTGGGAAGAATTCCAACCATGCAATGGAACGTGCTTCGGAATGGACAGACTGAGGCCAGAGGTCGCGAAACCACTGCCCCCCAAGATACCCCCCAAACCCGATTCCGCCACTGGCATCTGTAAACCGCTGCAAATCCGTATCTTGTATCCAGAACTGATTTGGAATCAAGGTCTTCCCATTAAAGTTTTGCAAGAACACCTGCCACATGACCAAATCCGCCTTTGCACCTTGCGAAAGAGGAATCAGGTGCCAAGGTTTCTTGACACCTTTCGTCAGGTCAATTAACCGTCGTAAAAATGCCCGACCTGGAGCCACAGCTCGGCAAATGAATGATAGTGAACCAATGAGGGATTGGAGCGTTCTTAATGAAACTTTCTTGGATTGAGCTACCGCCAATACTTTCTCGGATATCTTATGCAATTTGTCCCCAGGAACTGATACCATTTGAGATACCGAATTTATTTCCAGCCCCAGGAAGGTCAGCTGAGTTGTTGGCCCCACAGTTTTGTCCTCTGCCAAGGGGACCCCTAAGTCCGTACATACTTTTCTGAAGCAAGTAAGAATCTCCTGACAAGGAGACCTCCCCCCTGGACGTTCCCTCCCCAGGAATAGGAAATCATCAGCATAATGACATATGCTATCATATCCCGACTGCTTTTTCACGGCCCATTCCAAAAAAGTGGAGAATGTTTCGAACAATGCTGGGGCGCAGGATGCCCCCGTGGGCAAGGTCTTGTCTACATAGTAATTGTCACGCAACTTAATGCCTAGGAGACAAAAGCCTTCAGGGTGAATTGGTAAAAGGCGAAAAGCCGATTTTATATCAGCTTTGGCCATCAATGCCCCAATCCCCGCCCCGACTACCAGATTAACTGCATCGTCAAAATTTGTATACTGCACTGTGCAAAGCTGTTTATCAATCCCCTCGTTTACAGAACCAGACTCTGGGTAGGACAGATTGTGAATTAACCTGAAGCTGCCGGGGACCGATTTCGGTATGAGCCCAATGGGGGAAATTCTGAGGTTTGCAATCGGTTTCTCTGAAAATGGCCCTGCCATTCGGCCCAACTCGACTTCCTCATTCAACTTTTCTGCTGCTGCAGCAAAATTTTGTTTAACTGACTGAGGATTGGGAGCGTCCGCACTGACCCGAGGCCCGCAAAACCCTAGTCTAAAACCGTTTGAAAACCCGTCCCGTAAACACTTCGCAGCCGCAGTCTTTGGATATACTTCTAGCAGGGGCAGCAATGCTGATACTTTCACTGGTGTATGTGCTAAGCAGCACACGCAATGATTTCCCTTGGTGCAAGGACTGGTCAAGTTGGGCGGTAAAAAAGCCCTCATGCTACCGGCGGGACGCGTTTGTTTTATTGCTCTGGAATTTGCAGGTTGCCCCCCCATGTTCATTAGATTGGCAGACGGAGCACTTGTGGGAATATTTGCACTGTGTGTTTTTACACCCACCCCGATTGAAGGCAAAGCATATGCCGCTGTTGCGGGGGAATGTGCGAAAGGATCGCTGCTTTGTTGGCACAACTTGCCCACCCCCTTTTTGACCTCCAAATCCTGTGTGAAATGCCCCTGGGGCTGACAGAAATAGAGCCCAAAGCTCGCTATCTATGGTGGCCCAAGATCTGTGGGGGTGGAGTTGCTGGCGCATCCTAAATTGCTTATCATATTCCATCCACCCCCGCCCGGCAAAGCGCGCAGCCGCCATCCTGACAACATGCATGTATTTAAACATCTCCTGTGCTCGCCCCGGGTGTGCCCCTATGAAAACTGATGCTAAAATGAGAAAGGCATCTGTCCACCCCATGATGGAATTAATCTGTTGCCTTTTTTTCACATCTTTCAGCAGTAATAGCCCAGTATTATCTAGACTCAATGTGAAGCTAGAGGAAGGGGATGGAATATGACGCTCTAAAAGGAAATCCAACTCGATGTACTCGCTTTTCACTATCTTTTCCCTTATGTTAGCTGGTACGGTAGCACCTAAGGGGTCGCAAACAGAAGCCAATAGGCCCTCGTTCACCTCCGTGCTAGGCATAAGATTAGGCCTACCTAAAGTTACCCCAGAAGTACAGGAGGGTCCAATTGACATGGTTGATGAGGGGGAGGTAAAACATGTAGTTGATGAAGGGAAACTACCCAAGACCGGCCAGAAACCGGCGCTCAACTCACTGAGCGGGCGATGACTTGGACCTGCCATCGTTGAGCCAGGATAACAAAGGCCCACGCCTGCGCCTCCAGCATGTCCGGGGTGTCCGGTCGCCGCCTGGAAGGTTGGTGTGGACTGGGTTGCCGCCAGGCCGCCTCCCAATACAGCCTGTTGTGGGTAGGGGGCGTAAGTCGATCCACTGGCCGCCAAAGTGGTGGACACTGGCCCTGCTGTGGCTGTGGGCGCCGAAATGTCCGAAGTCATGCCGGCCGTCGTTGGGTTTGACGTTCCCCCCATAGCCACGGTGGCCGCGCCGGCTGCCGTAGATGGACCGCCGATATCATGTAGGCCTACATCATGATGAAGAGGCCCAGGTGTGCCGACCGCTAACGTTGTCCCACCGCCGGCGATGCTTGATGCTGTCGCACTTGCAGACGATGCCGGTGCGTGGAAATCGCTCCTATCCCCCGGCGAAGACGGCCGAGTTGCCCGTGGCCGTTCTTGCGTGCCTTGTGATCCGCCATTAGTAATCGAGTCTCTTGTCGAGAAAGGGCGTCCTTCGGCAGGGCCGCTGGCTGGGTCGGCCGTGTGCAGCAACGAATGCGGGTCGGTTAACGCGCGTATCGCCCGCGCTTGCGCTTGAGCGCGGGTTTGACTCGGTCGTTGAGAAATTTCTCCCGGACCACTCGCCGCTCTGCCCAAACCTGCGACGGCCCCTGCGTCGTCCCGTGCTTTTCGTTTTCTCCCCCGACCTCTCGGCATCCTCGCGTCAGTGACGATTCACACTTGGAGGTTTGGAGTCGGCGTAAGGCCCGAAATTTTTCGGAATTTGTTGACCAATTTTTTTACAATGTCTCCGGTGGTGAATCCGAAGAAAAAGTGAAGGTTCCCGCCAAAGTGTGCGCGAGCTGCGAGCCAGTTCTTCCTTGTGATTGGATGCTCACGCACGCACCAAGCATAAATGTTATTGGAACAACCGTACTCACTCCCCCCCGGAGCTAAAGTGCGTTTTTCGGAGACAAGCTCCGGAAAAACTGTATTATGATATTACTAAATGTTCACTTCTGGTTCTTAATTGAAAACAAAAATTAAAAGGATACTACATTCAAATACCGATGGTGTTCCCAGATATTGGTGGTGTCAACGTTTGTTCCACGGCATGCACATGTATGGCCGGGTTTAATATTACAGGTATCTAATGGAGGTTCCACCAAAGGCTTCTGTCAGTCTTTGGTTGACTGTTGCACCCCCCCCCCCCCCCCGCTCGCTCAGACGCTGAGCTACAACAGGAGTACAATAGGTCAAAAAGTAATAAATGGATTGCTAAAGCTTCTAAATTGATTATCAAACTGCCTGAGAATGCATCTTTGATTTCAACACTTTCCGGGGCTATGAGCATGCACTGGGACCCCCCCCCCCCCCGGGCGTGCCTTGCCTTCGGCTCGCCATCACTCAACTCCCTTCATTACCCCCCTCCCCTCTCCTGAAAGCTTCATCCGCCCCGCAATTAGCTCATGCACGCAAGATAAGTATTTGAATTACATTCTTCACCTCTACTTGAGTTCCCTTGCTCCGTTCAACCCCCCCCCCTCGCCCCGCCCCGCCCCAACCCTGCCCCTATGTTCTCTTGCCGACTTCCCTGGGGGACTTCTGCAAATCAGGCATGTCTCCAAAAACTCACCTCCGAGAACGGTTCTATATGGGTGCAGATCTAGATACACATCCCAGAGTGGCCACGTTCACCAAATCACGATTTGTATGATCATGTTCGTCTCATAGCAGAGAGTTGTGTGACCCCTTAACTTCAGGGTTGGTATGAATCAAGGGTTCCAGCGCTGCATCGGTCTGTGCGCTAGTGTTTCTGTCATATTTGGGATTAAGATGGACCCCAAAGTCGCTCTAAAACATTTTTTTTAAATGGGAGTATTTATCATTACTGCCTATGGGAACTTATTTCCTGGTCATGTAACCACAGTTCGTTTCCGAATTTACTTGGCTACGGCTAGAAGTTACACACGAGACTACGCGAAGCGGCTGTAGCCACTTCTCATGCAGCCACTGTGTAATTTCAAGCCGTGACCAAGTACTTCGAACACGGCCAAATACTGCTTGGAGTGGATTGCGCTAATAGCGCCCGCTACCGGTCGCTTTGGTTTAGGGACGTCTTGGACTTCGCTCGTTCCCCCCCCCCCCCCCCGCCCTGCAAACAAGACGCTGGGATACTCCGATGAATTCACGCTCTGATTGGTTGGATTTTGCGTGACAATGGCCGATAAGACTGATTATTACTCTAGTTTTATTTCAGTTTAGAGATGTTTTTTTCTCGTTGAAAAGCTTAATAGTGTAGAAAATTCTGTAAAACTTATCTGTGTTGTAAATTTACAATTCCCGTCACTCGCTCAGGCTCAGTTTCGAATCACGAACGGTCGGATTGCATTATGCGACGCTCAAATTTTTTTCCACACGGTCCGCAACGAAACAGAAATCACAGCCGGTATGGAATGTGCGCAATTCTATGAGAAGTTTTCGGATAGCGTTTGCGCGCATTGTCTAAATGCAGTCTTGAACAGCTGCAGCCAGATGCTTTATACATAAGTCATAGGCCACTTCCTTCACATATTCTGTGAAGCTCATCAGAGTATCCCAGCGTCCTGTTTTCAGGGCAGGGGTACGAGCGAAGTCTTGGACTAGTAGTGGCTGTAAATGCGTGAGTTACAGGTAACAAAATCGAACGTACTCCTTGAACCTAGGCTGTTTCACCACTGCTAGTTGCTTCAGCTACTTCCAGTCTTATCTCTGAGTAGATGTTTATGGTTTGCGCCTAACAGTTATGGCAAGCCGAAGCAGAAAGGATCGATTTTTTTTAACCCTAAAGGGGACGGGTTATTTTGACCATCTCTCAGCCGGGGGGGGGGCGGATTTCCCCCCCCCCTAAGATTTCGGCCATCGAGTGTCGAAAAATTTTGAAACTCGGCACATGCATAGAACAACTCTTCCTAAACATACCCAAGAAATTTCATGACTATAGGTCAAAGGGTTTTGGAATTATAGCTAAATTATTATTCATATGTACGAATGGCAATTCTGCTCTAGTACACGACGTATATGCGAAAATTCAGTTTTCACGGCGCGTAGCGCCGGACAATTTTTCGCTACGCGGCAACCCGTGGTCCGATTTTTATGTTTTTGGTATCAAAAGATGTGCAAAGCTCGAGGCTAAAAAGTCAAAACAGCTGGGGTCGCGAACAATTTTTTTTAGAGGCTATCACGGAAAATAATGAGGGGGGGGGGACGGATTCCGCCCCCCCCCCCCGGCCTCTTTAGGGTTAATTATCGTTCCACGCACTATCACTACTGTAGTAATAAGGGAATAACAGTGTGAGGAGCCGGTCTTCACTGCGTGATAATGACCGGGTGTGGGGCGGGGTGACCGCTGTTAATGGACCGAGACGAAGTCGAGGCAAGTCGAGGTCCATTAACAGCGGTCACCCCCACACCCGGTCATTATCACGCAGTGAAGACCGGATCCTCACACTGTTATTCCCATTAATAAATACCTTTATAACGAAATAAACAGTTAAAATGCTCCAATTTTGTGACTTTTTCCCGGCGATATTTCCAGACTTTTTTGTGTTCATGGGCCATATTTTAGCTTAACAGCTATAACGACGTAAACGCAACAGAAACTACTGCCGTAGAGAAACAAATTACAACAATGTTTTCATATCTTTACCTGATGGAGGAAGCTGAAATCTCGTTTACACATTCCTTGTGTCCGGAATTACAAAGTTGTTTGGTTTAGGAAAGAGTGAAGTGTTTCAAAGAAAATAAATCGTAGATCTACGCTTTCGTCGTAAACATTCACAGTATATACTGCACTGCTGTACGATGTCGTTTCAAAACTTCCTTACGTTACGCGCGCGCACGCACATATCCCTGGCAACTGTGTTGCGTACGCGCGCGTCAGTCTCACGCGATGGGGGTTGAGCGCATGTGCAGTGCTCAACTGTTAAAAGCTACCGCAGGACTGTTACTATATTTTGACCAATCATTGGCTTGCATGGGGCTGAACGGGGCTTGATCAATGCTGGTTCAGGGGCCATTTATTAGCTTGATCTTTGAAGCCGGTCCATTATCACCATTAATGACCGGCCACGTGATCGAGTCTCGACCAATCAGAAACCATCAACTCTCCAAGGTATTTATTAATACATATTAATTAGAATACGGAATTCACTTTTGTGTACAAAAAGTGAATGCTAAGGGTTATTTGCAACATCATAGCAGCGAACGATCCAAAGACCAATTTGCAGACCCACTAACTTGATGATGGCCATACGTTGAATACGATCTACACAGTACACGTTGAACGCCCCATACCTTCACCCATTGATCTTTCTATTGATTTTGACACAGTGATCATTTCTATTTTAATATAAAACGGGTGTTTATCACCCTCAAGGTCATGGTTTCAAGTGTGCACGTGAACTCGCAACACTGTTGAGTCAACAGTCACACCTAGGACTCTGCGTTCAATCGATGGTTCTTATGTATAACGAAAAGAGCAAAGTCCAGTTTTTACGCCCTAAAATTCAAATCCGGTCCGCACCAGTTGCGTACATTGCAAAGCACTACAACAAAGGACTAGCTGCAAGCCTAATTAAAGGATAATTCCTTTCAGGAGCTTAGGAAGAGTTTCAGCCGCTAGAAACGAGACCTTCTGAAAACTGCAACGGATTCATTCGATAGGCAAGGATTCTTAAGTTCAACGTAGACACACTGCCCGTTAAAGGTAAAAATACTATGCCTTTGAATACAATTTACATTGCGAAGGTGTAAAAGGTTGTTCTTTGTTATTAAAACCTATTTTTTTAATTTTGTATTATCATGCATATCACAGCGATACAACACGATGTGAGTACAACTAGACGGATGCGGTTCGAAAAAAAATGTCACTAGTCAAATCACCACTTTGTGGAGGGGAGGATTTTTAGATAGAATGTGAATTATCTATTTCAATAGTGAGATATGCTCGGTTATTACCAAAAAAAATGGTGGAGAGGGGGGCGTTGCCAAAGTTCCTAAGTTTGGATTCGATTCACTCAATTCTTGAAGGCGCCCTCTACTGTCGTGGCGGCTTGACCGCCAAGGTCTGCAATGCTATAGAGCCTGAAAGTTCACCCCTGATGACACACTTCTGGAATCTTGAATAGGAAAATCAATGTGTAACACTTCTAGAGTTCCGAAAAAGGGTCTTTGTAATTATAGGTATTAGCATATAATTCTGTAGGAAGTAATAAATCAAATGTGATATCGTAACGAAAATTACTTCTCACTTCCAATACACATGCGGACTTGTGCACTATACGGAAGCATACCCCCAACATCGGTGTACGTAGATGAGAAATCCTGAAATTTGTGGCGGTCATCAGGTGAAACTGAAAATGCCACCAAGACCAAGATGTCTGTAAAGAATTTAAGTTTCCAGAAACTTAATAAAGGACTTTTGATGGTATTTAGGAAAATATTCTAAAACTGACCGTTTACGATTGCACTCATGAGTTGCTCAACTTGGCCAACCCCACTCAACTAGAACCCATTGGCCGTAGGTTGGTTAATTTTCTCAAGGTTATGCATACTCGTTCCCACGCAAGCAGACAATGAAACCACAAGTGCGCAGGGCAAGGAGACCTACGAACGATAATGCCCGATATGGTCGCAAATGAAATTCAATGTTACCCATTTCTAATTATTCTAAATTTTACTCGAAGAATACCAAGATAAAATTTCAACGTGAGTGTTTGTAGGGATAGTCACGGTTAGAAATCATTCGGCCAAAATAGAAGCAGGTGCAATGGTAACCCGATGTAAAATGCGCGTAGGCGGGCCGCGCTGCGCAAGGGTCCCGGAAGCTCGCCACGTGACCGTTTTACTTTCAGGGTCTATTGACCAACTAACAAACTCGATGATGACCGCACACGTTCACAATGCTGTAGCACAAACCCGTTAATATTGATCTGATTGGTTGATTCTGGCACAGAAAGTATTTGTATTTGAGATAAATTATTGAGATTATCCTGCTTTTTTTGTACAAAGTCATGGTTTTAATAGGTATTTACGTAAAATCACACAACTGTTGAGTCAACATCACACATTGAAATCTGTGCATGCAGTCACCGGTTGTTATGGTAACGAGAAGAACAAAGTTTGGTTTACGCCCCAAGTACAATACAACTTCCCCGGTCTGCACCAGTTAGGTACAAGTGAAAGCATTTAACAATAACCACTATACTGCAAGCTTTTGTACTAGGCAGAACATTTCTTTCAAGAGCTCAGAAGAAAATGTAACTGCGCCAGAAAACGAGACCTTTTCAAAACTACAACAGATTCACTCTATGGACAAGGCTTAGACCGAGAGCTTTTATTACAAATTATCAAATAAACCACAACGGGAAGCTGACTAGGTTTCCTTTCTTGACAGTCGATTAATTTTGATGTACACAACAGCTACATATACAAGCTCAAAATAAGAAGTATTTAATTGCAGTAGATTAAAGTACTATAAGTCAATATACTATACACTAAAGTATTCTATACAATGTAGTACCGCCCTAAAAGGGAAAAAGCTTTACCTTTAATATTGTCCTTGCAGTGTATTGTGAAATATATTCAACGAATGCAGAATCTGTGTTTCTAGTTTAAGATTAAAATTAATTTATTCAGCCAATGATCGAATAAGAATCACGGGAATTAGTAATGTTGGAGTCGCATAAAAGTAGAAGTGACTCAATTTAAAATGCCATACAATTAAAACAATTACCACAAAAACATTAGTACAAATAATATTCAAACAATTCGTCGATCGTACCACGATCTGACATATCTGAATTTTTGACGAATTTGGTTTTTAGCATATTCTGGTTATGCATGATGAAATCTTCATTTTCTGAAAATTTCAAATTCATAACTGGCCAAATTAGCTAATTAAGCCGATTCGGCTAATAAAAAATGTCGACCTATCTCTACAAAATGCAAAATTATCATTTCACGAACTGACGCATCGAGATAGGTCACTTCGTGAAACGCGTGATTTTACGAAATGACTTATAGAGTCTGGTACCTGGCACGTATGTTTAAGCCCCATAGACCGTACGTGCATTTAGTTCGTCTTCTCACGCATGCGCAATGGTTTCCTCCGCGTCGTCGGCTTGCAAACAGCGGTAGCAGACGACGCACTGAACGATTGTCTGGATTTCATGTCTTATAGTCAGGTTGCATATGGTCGGAATCGTGACCGACTGGTCCAAAGCACCAAACTTGGCAGATAGATTCTTATAGCCCCAGAGAAGATATTTAGAAGGGGTGACACCTGAAATTCTTTTGGGAAGAGTGCCTAATTTGCATAAAGCGTTAATCCCTGTCATGTAATATATCTATTCCCATATTTGGGTAGATTTTTTTTATTTTTGAAAAGTATATTTTGGGAATTTACTTACATATCCTTACTTAAATAACATTTTCTAAAGAATATCGGAGACTTGAAGATTATGAGGACATTATAAAAATCCATTTCCTTTTCCCTCAGATATTATCAAGTAGTTTGGCAAACCTCATTATTGATGAACTTCAAATTCACAAAGTAACTTAATGACACAGTTATCCTAACAAAAATAAATGGGAAATCATGTGAAA
Organism: Patiria pectinifera; assembly: GCA_029964075.1. NCBI lineage: Eukaryota > Metazoa > Echinodermata > Asteroidea > Valvatida > Asterinidae > Patiria > Patiria pectinifera. The sequence continues at coordinate 7,544,099 of CM057145.1, forward strand.
AATTAATCATCTTGATATTTAGCCCACAAAAACAAAAAGGGGGAAAATAAGGAGTCCGTTAATTGGGCTAAAAATTACTTGAAGCCTGACGTGGAGGACTTGATCAGGCCCTCCGTTTTTGTGTTCTGGGCTAAATATCACTATGTTGTTGTCCACATGATTTTCCATGAAGTCTTAATCGAGTAACTGTGCCAGTAAGCAACTTGGTGAATTTGAAGCTCATCAATACTATTTGGCAAGACTTCTTGATTATATCTGGAGACAAGGTTAATGAGTGCAACTTTAGAGTATAATAGTAGCCATTTTGAATCGTTACTATGTCCTCATAATTATCCAGTCAGTCTTAAATGCTTTAGAACATGTTATTGAAGTAAGGATGTGTAATCCCCAAAATATACTTTTCAAAAAAAAAAATGTACTCAAATATGGGAATAAATGTATACACAGTAGGGATTAATGATTTAAGCAAATAAGGCACTCTTCCCAACAGAATTTCAGGGTCACCCCTTCGAAATATCTTCTCTAAGCCTATAACACAAGTTTGGTGCTTTGGACCAGTTGGTCACGATCTTATCAAAAATTGGGTCTAAGCCACCTGACTATCATGAGGGAAAAAGAATAGGCAGGAAAGTCAAAAATACAGACGCACACTTTGACACATGCTTAGCTTTGGAGAGTCCCAGATGGTGTATAATCTGTGCTCGCTCGGTCCAATATTTGAATATAGTTTTGTAAGTTAAAAGAGAAATCGGTCCTCGGATAGGGCAATCATCACCCGATGAGTAGTACATGGAAGCGCACATTATTAGAAACTGCGCATACTTTGGTGACAGCATTGTCTTGGTTCTCCAAGAAGAAAGCGAGGTAAAAGACAATACATACATTCATAAATCGTAAAACATATTTGCGTTTATACTCACGTATAGTATTAGTATACCGGTGTCATATGAAAATCGGACTCGTATGAAAATCGGACTCTTTTTCCCTTTTATTGGTTAAATCCTCTCACGTGACCGGTCCCTCTCGTAATTATATATGCATGAGCATGCGCAATACCACCAAAGAGTCCGTATTTCATAAAACCTAAATTCATGCTACACCGGGCGTAAATGATTGTAATCATCAATGGCATAAAGCTAATAATAATTTACTAAATTTGTAAAGTTTTGATATTGTTTGTCAATTTATAACAACAAAAAATGGTCCCAGGTTATTTTGAACCGGGTACATGTGCTAGCAATGTAAATGCAGTGCCAAGGAAGTACCGAGCCTAGAGACAACTATATGCCATTACAACGTTACATAATTATTTTAACCGATTGTGACCGCTTCTCATTAACCGACGCAAACCGCGGCAGCACAAACCGACAACGTTGTGCCCCATGATGAACACTGCACAAATAACGTTTCAACTGGTGCATGTGGGTCGTTATTCCCTTGAATTTCGGTTTTATCCAAAACATGTGCATGTATTGAGAAAATCAAATCAACAACGCACACGCGACTCCTGCAGCACATGTGCATGCATGCGAATAAATAAAGCAAACTGTGGCGAGGCGTTGTGAACGAGATCCCGGTTGCGACCGCTAGATGATGATGTAGGCCTACGTGACTCGCTTTTGGTATTTTCAACCTATTTGCACCGCTAGCGACGTAGAGGGTGGATGAGTATACATCAGAAGTTTAATCCGGTGTCATATGAAAATCGGACTCGTAATAAAATCGGACTCTTTTTTCCCTTTTATTGGTTAAACCCTCTCACGTGACCGGTCGCCCTGCTAATTATCTATGCATGAGCATGAGCAATATCACCAATGAGTCCGTATTTCATAAAACCTAAATTCATGCTGCACCGGCTGTGACAGGGATGAACCATGAGGTGAAGCAGAAGCGGTAAGGTAAAGGAGATTTAAGCTATCCTCTCGAGTTTGGACATAAAAGGTCGCCTGTTTTTTTTGCCCCGCCCACCCTCCTCAGCAAGGTTGCTTGTTCGGACTCTGGTTTCTACGCTCGAATCTTTCTTCCCCATAGGCAGGGTGTGCATGGACTTATAAACAGCCTATAGGGTCATTTGCTTTTCATGCATATTGGTTGTTTCCAATAATAAAACGGGTAACACCACTCAAATTCTGTTGAAGTTTCAGCTCAGTGGATAGTACACTTTTCAAGAAAACAAAAACAATACACATGATCGCGACACACGATTTCGTCAATAGCACTCTTTTTTTCAAAAGTCAGTTAATATTAACTGATCGTTGGGATTCACCTACAATACATTTCACGGGGTGTACGGTACTAGTCTATAATCCAAGACTTGGTAAGCTTGTCGATAATTAGTCGGTATTTACTTTTCGGATAAATGCAAATGATATATGCCGTTAACAAACGACATTGGTAATATACGAGACATTTCGATGTACGGTACTTTGTCACGGATAATTATGAGGGGAAAAAAAAAACATTTGGAGAGGACCAAGTTTGGGTAAAATAAACGGAAATAAGTTTTGATGTGTTTGATGTTTCCCCTTAAATTCTGTTTGTGTCATTACTGACCTCTTTGCGGCTGGTTTTGTATGAGAAAACAACACTGTAGAAAGGGCCAAGTGCATGGGTTAAATAAACGGAAATAAGTTTAGATGTGTTTAATGTTTCCTCTTAAATTCCGTGCCTGTCATGTGGCTAATTCCGTTTGTCATGTAACTCCCATCTTTGCTGCTTTTTTTTTTTTAGTATTATCGATACATGTCACATGCCTCCCCTAAACCTTGAAGTGGCATCATCATCATTGAATTATGTCAACACATACGAGGAAACCAAGTGAAAACAAAATATCTGTTTGTGCCAACTTGCACAGATGAGGGTGGACCAACTTCAATATGAACAGTGGCGTAGCCGGGGAGGGGGGGGGGGAGACAGCCCCCAGTCGCTCCCCCCCCCCCACTGAGATTTTGAGTTTCTTAAAAAAATATCATTAATCTACATGACGCCCCCCATGATGTTCTAGCCCCCAGCGCACCCTCCCCCAACCCCCGCCCCCGCTACCCCAGCCCCCATGACAAATTCCTGGCTACGCCACTGATTATGTATTACACATTAGGGATTAACGATTTATGCAAATTAGGCACCCTTTCCAAAAGAATTTCAGGTGTCACCCCTTCAACATTTCTTCACTAAGGCTATAACAACATATTTGTTAAGTTTGTTGCTTTGGACCAGTTGGTCACGATCTTGTCAAATATTGGGTCTAAGCCACCTGACTATTAAAATGTATCCTTTTCAAACGTACTTAAAAGATGATTCAAACCAAAAATAATCAGTAGACCAAGTGAACAAAGATATATATTGTCTCTACAGTGTGGTAACGGCGCTAAAAACCTTTTCAAATAAAAAAAAACCCAATAATTATGGACAAAAAACGTACAAAATGAAAAGGAAAAACATCATTCGCTTTTGAGTTTGGTTTACACATTTGGACAATTTGCCGGGTTTACCTCAGATCAGCCGTAGTACCATCGGAAAGTATGATAGATTATTTTCATTTTACAGGTGATTAGATGTAAGAAGGAAACCTGTCGCTTATAAAAATCGTCATTTTTCTAGTAAACCCATTTTGAAAGCTTCGTGCACAAATACACTGGTCCCAGTGCCCTGTTAGGATCTTACTTAACTGCATTTCAGGGCCGGTCCAGTCAGTTGTAAATCGTTTCATTTCAATGTATTCATTTCCAACGCGTCGAAAGATTACAAACGGAGCGCCGTGGCGCGTGACTAGCCATCCAGTGTTTACGGGCGAGATTACAGGGTCTGTGTACACGTACGTACGTGCACACTAACGTTACATTCAACGAAAAAAAACGTATAACGTGAGACCTTACTTTTCTCATTGAAACGGTTTCCGACTTAAATAATATTAATACATCGCACTTTCCGTGGCATCCTATAACATTTTTCAGTGAAGACAAGTTTACAGTTACTCGGCAAACCTGAAAAATTATCCCCTAAACTGTCGCCTGTTTTGAATTTGTGACCCAATACTTTCGCACTACACGACACGACACGGGAAAAAAATGCATCAAATACTCTCTTTTTTTGCGCTAAGGTTTGCAAAAGTGACTTTGATTGCCTTAAATTCCTGTCCACGTGAAAAGAAAAAAATATCAAAGTTTGTTTTGTTTGCACCCATTTATACAAAATCAAGCTCCGCCCCCAAAATGGGCAAGTTCAGGATGGGTCCCGATCTTAAAATGATTTCTAGCCCATTTTGATCCCACCTGCCAAGTTTCATGCTTTTACCACAAAGTGCACGATTTGGGCCAAAAATGGACCTAAGCAGCTCCACTATATGACTTAACGTGAAGAGGTCCGCGCGCGCATGCGCATATGACATAAGTCACTATCAGCCACAGCGAAATTAAAATTGTTCGTTTCACGAAGTGACCTATCTGGATAGGTCGCCGTTCGCGCGCATGAAATATGAAACATTAATTTTCACGAAGTGACCTATCTAGATAGGTCGCCGTTCGCACGCATGAAATATAAACATAACATTTTCACGAAGTGACTTATGGATTTGGCGCCTATTTTTCACCTGGTAATAATGCGTTTTTGCCTAAGAAACAATTTAAAATCATAATTCAACTATCCAACTTTATCATGTATAAAAACTTAGTCAATAAAAAATTGTGTTCTCGGTGAAAGGGTGGATGCAAAAAAGGCCCAACTGCAAACGCGTTTTTCTCGAAATGACAAAAACTGAGATGGGTCAGTTCGTGGTACGATCGACGAATTATAATATACATACACTTTTTATAAATAAAAAGTTCCCAATTGTTAAAAACCCACATAGCTGATGGTATGAAACTACATGTATTTCTAAAACGGTTGATGTTACCACCGATTTGGGCCTCGTTTGAATCAAGATGCTCTAATAAACCGCCCAGAATTCAGGCCACGCCAGCCAAATGGGTGATAGTAACAAGTGTTCTAACGTTAGCATGTTTTTATGTTTTTATATGCTTGTTTGAGACCATGTCAAGTAATAATGATGACTTTCATTTCCAGAAGCCGCAGCCGGAGGCGTGGTCAAAGTTTCAGAAAATCTCCCAAATGATGTAGAGTGTGTCGTGAATATAGGCCTTGATGATGGACCGATCACGTAGATTTAGTGAAAGTTTATAATATTATTATGCCTCAACTTTTAATCTTGCTTTGAATATCAGGCATTTAAGAGACGCAAAGTTAATGTTTCATCGCGGGATGTCTGCCTGTCATTTAACTAATCTTATAGAATGTCATGTGTTTTTGTTGTTGAAAATATGCAACATATTTTATTTATTATATTTTATATGAAATATTTTGATATTTTATCCCTATTTTATTTATTATTGAGTATAGATATTCACTGAGTCATTGTGTTAAATATTTTCAATTCTAGGATTGTATTAGTACTGCTTTTTTTGCATCAAATATGTGATGAGAATTCAGAAATCGTCAATTATACCCAGAATCATTTATTTGACACTATAGTTTGGTTTGTTTTATGAGAATAAACAATGAAGTTATCGTGTGTAATCTCATGTCATCCTTTTTTTCTGTACTTCTGAGGGGGTTCGGATTGATATTATTTTTGTCTGGACTTTTCAGAGGCGTAGCAAATGGAGGGGGTGGGGTGGAGCTAATAATATATAATATATAACCTATAATTAAGACACGGCCAATACTGCTCGGAGTGGATAGCGCTATAAGCGCCCGCCCCCGGTCGCTTTGGTTTCGGACCTATTGAACGTACTGACAGTGACCGTAGCAGTGAGTTACTGGGTAGAAATATCCTAGTACTCCTTTAACATGTACCTTTTTCACCAAGACTAGTGTCTCAGCTGCTTTTACTCTGCGTTGACGATTGCGTGAAATCGCACCACTGTTGAGTCAACAGTCCCGCCTAGAGCTCTGCGTTCAATCGCTGGTTGTTATGGTAACGACACGATCAAAGTCCGGTTTTTACGCCCTAAAACCCAATCCGGTCTGCACCGGTTCGGTACGTGGCAATTCATTCCAACAATAACCACAGACTAGCTGCAAGCCTATGTCGTCGAGAGATAATTCCTTTCAGGATTTTAGGAAAAAAATTAGCCGCCAGGACCGAGACCGTCTGAAACCTGCAACTGACTCATTCGATAGGCAAGGATTCTTAAGTTCAACGTAGACACACTGCCCGTTAAAGGTAAGAATACTATGCCTTTGAAAATAATTTACTTTAAATGCAATTGTCTAAAAGGATGTTCTTCGTCATTGGATGATTGGAGGAATAAAACCACCAAATTCACGACAGCTACATGTACATGTACATGTACTACTTATACGCGATGGATATCACACTGTACCCAGACTCCAGAGCATTTCAAATGACACGAACCCTTTCGAGGCACCCGTCTGTTGTGTGTGGCGCATATAGCCTACTGCGGGGGTGATTCTGTGTGTGTACATGTACAGTACGTGTACATGTGTCAATATTTTGTCTATCGTTTAGCGGAGAAATCGAATGAAATTAATTAGAAAAATGCTGCGAATTAAATCCAGGTTTGTCTAAGACACATCATAACAATAACAATGAAGGTTAATGGCAAAATCTTACCTGATATTTCAGTAAAACGACGGCGATTGCACGTTGCTGGAACACACATGACACACGCAGCAGTACTGTCATGGCGGTTGGCGAAGCAAGGTCAACGGTCGCCAGGCCTGGTGCGCGATTGTAAATTCAAAGAGCGTACTCTGATTGAACAGCGCGTTACAACCTAGGATGCTGTTGCAAATTACGCGTCATATGATTGGTTAGCGTCACTGTTTTGGCATGCATGCACACAAACTCGCGGCTTTTGATAGATTTTTCTGTAAAAAGGCCACAAGTTATTATTTTTCCTGACACGATGTTTGCACTTCGAAATATTGCATGTATGTCGATACAACATTCCACAACTGACAAAAATTAACCGTGAGGGTTACGCAATTTCAAGATGCATTAAAAACAGAATGTTTTTTTTTAATACAAACATTTTTTTCAATAAAGATCGAAAGATTCTGGTGCGACAGCAGCAATTCTGAACATAGAATTTTGTTTCAATGTAATTTAAAGTCACGACACAGTGTGTTCACACAGTGGCGGTTTACAATATGAAAATGTCACAGTGTTTTCACAGTGTTCTCAGTGGACCAACACTTTGAAATTATCACGGTGAGTTTACAGCGTGTTCACACAGTGGTGTTTCACGGTGTGAACCTGTCACAGTGTGTTACAATGAGTTTTCAATGTGGACCAACACTGTGACAAAATCACAATGAGTTCACAGTGTTTTCACACAGTGGCGGTTCACAGTGTGAACCTGTCACAGTGTGTTCACAGTGTGTTCGCAATGTGGACCAACACTGTGACAAAATCACAATGAGTTCACATTGTGTTCACACAGTGGCGATTCACAGTGTGAACCTGCCACAGTGTGTTCACAGTGTGTTCTCAATGTGGACCAACACTATGACAAAATCATAAAGAGTCCACAGTGTGTTCACACAGTGGCGATTCACAGTGTGAATCTGTCACGCTGTGTTCACATGTGTTCTCAATGTGGACCAACACTGTGACAAAATCACGGTGAGTTCACAGTGTGTTCACACAGTGGCGGTTCACAGTGAGAACCTGTCACAGTGTGTTCACAGTGTGTTCTCAATGTGGACCTTACACTGTGACAAAATCACGGTGAGTTCACAGTGTGTTCACACAGTGACGATTCACAGTGTGAACTTGTCACAGTGTTTTCACAGTGTGGTCTCTATGAGGATCAACACTGTGACAAAATCACGGTGAGTTCACAGTGTGTTCACACAGTGGCGATTCACAGTGTGAAAGAATCACTGTGTGTTCACCGTGTGTTCTCACAGTGGTCATAGTGTTCACACTATGACCACACAGAGACCACTGTGGTGACACCGAGGCATTTTCCTATATACGTAGATGAGAAATCTTGAAATTTGTAGCGGTGATAAGGTGAAACTGAAAACGCCACCAAGACCAAAATGTCTTTTTAAAACTTTAAGTTTCCAGAAACGTAATGAAGGACTTTTGATGGCATTTAGGAAAACATTCTAAAACTGACCGTTTACGATTGCACTCATGAATTGCTCAACTTGGTCAGCCCCACTCATCTAGAACCCATTGGCCGTAGGTTGGTAAATCTTCTCAACGTTATTTGAATTCTCGTTCCCAGGCAAGTAGACGATATTAAAACAAACGTGCGCGGGGCAAGGTGATGTACGATTGATAATGCCGGATATAAAAGGTCGCAAATGAAATTCAATTTTACCCATTTCTTAGTATCCTCAGTTTTACTCGAGGATTACCAAGATAAAATTTCAACGTGAGTGGTTGTAGGGGAAGTCACGGTTGGAAATCATTCGGCCAAAAATACTGAGTAGCAGGTGAAATGGTAACCAGATGTAAAATACGCGTAGGCGGGCCACGCGAGGGCCAGACTTCCAAGGCAGAACAATGCAACTCGAAAATGATCATTTTGAGAAAAAAAAAATTGAAGTTCCATCTTTTGCCATTTTTATGCTTCAAATACCGCTGTGTTTCTTTTTTCACAGATTTGTGAAGGTTATATTTTCTTTAAATTCTGACATTTTTAGACTGTTAAAAGCTCGGTTCTTATACTTATTACCATTTTTATAAAGTTGCACATTTATGCCGTGCGTTATTTGTCATATGAGGCTTACAAATTCCAAGGCCAAAAAATGCATCTTGTTTTGACAAGAGCACCTTTTCAGAAGTTCTACAGCAAAACAATGTATTTTTGGTTGAGAGGCAGCAAAACTGTCAACTCTGATACATTCCACTGCAAAACAATGCATCTTTATTTGAAGGGCAGCCGAAATTTTATAGCGCCCTATGTTGTCAAAATATTGCATGGGAAAATGATTCTGTCCCGACCATCACGAATTATTGACACGAATTCAGTCTCATGTCGGCATTTTTTTTCAGTACAACAATGTAAAACAAGATGAATGTTGAAATCGACAGAATGGTTTTCACGGCAAAACAAGGCAGTTTGATGAGTTGGCTTAATTTGAATGCATACATCGTCTAAGGCATAACAAGCATCTATAAGATGCATTGTTATGCCATAGAAGTGCTATTAGTTTTCATAGAAAAAAAAAATAAACTAAAACAACGCATATTTAGTTGTTTGAAAAGACTTTAGCATTAACTTTGAAATATCTTTACAAATAAGTAATATTTTGACCTAAAAATTTCCAATATTATTCTAATTATCAACAAATGTCATCCTTCAAAATTTCAATGTCAGGTGATTTTTAATCAAAAATGGCAGCACAAAACTTTCAACTCGATTATCTCCAAAAGTGCTTTTTACGTGCCGTGCCTGGCATGCTAATGTCATTTTCCTTGTCACACGAAACATAGGCGCGGATCCTGTGTGTGCAACAGCAACAATTTATTTAACAGGCGGACATTATACCATTATTTTTTTTGGGGGGGGTTCAGAATTTACATTAAAACCAGAACAATCTGCCAAAATGTTTAAATCTGACGGATTTAAATACATGTATGTACCTGTTTTAGCTGAAAAGACACGTCCCTTCACCTGCTGTCTTCAAGTTCCACTCTGACTCTGGCCATCATTGATGAACTGTCTTCAATCACTTGGTCATGATCGTATTGGTCTTGGATGAGTAAAAAATCTCTCATTCTCAAGATCAAACATGACAAGAAGGATGTAAACATGGTGGTACAATTTAAAACAAAACTACAACAGATAAACATCCAGGCATCAGGGGAAAAAGATAAAGGCAGACTGTAAGAATGCGTAAACCAAACAAAACAAACATAAACGCCAGTGGTTATCATATTATCAAAGTGGCTATCAATACGACAGCTTCTCCTTCTCGGGTCATCACACCACTCCCTCTCAGTGTTGAGCACAGGATCTCGCTCGGGGTTGAACTTCTCTAGGTCCTCGTGGGTGCAGGAATCTGGCAGGTGGGGGGAGACCAGCAGGTGGTCCATGGACTGTTCAGCCCCACAGTCACATGCGGTTTCACCATCCTCATTATATCCCCATTTCTGCATCAGGGCTTTGCAGCGTCCGGTCCCTGTCCTCAGACGGTTAAGACATGACCAGGTGGGCCATTTCTCACTTGAGCCTGCTGTTAGGGATTCTTCAGTCTCTTTTTGGCTGGTTTGTGCTCGAAGAGAGGGTGTAAGGGGTCATTCTCCTGCTTACGCTTCTCCATCTGTGATGCGACTGCCTGTCTGATATATGGGGGAGCAATTCCACGCAACAGGTACAGATCGTCTACTCTTGTCGGTTTTAGGCATCCAGAAATGGCTCTACAAGCAGTGTTCAGAACTGGGTCGAGTTTAGCAGCATGCGATGATCTGCTCCAGACTGGGAACGCATATTCAGCAGCAGAGAATGACAGAGCAAGGGCTGTTGTACGAATGGCTCTGGCGTCTGTTTCCCAACTGGTGTTTGCCAACTTCCTCAGGATGCTGTTTCTGGCTCCAGCTTTTGCTTCAGTTTTGGCAATGTGGTCCTTGTATGTGAGGGAGCGGTCAAGGGTGACGCCTAAGAAGATGGGCTTATGAGAGTGTGTAAGAAGTCTCCCATGCCATCTTCCAGTGTTCGTTGAGCGTCTCGATTCTTCAGGTGGAAGGCACTGATCTGGGTTTTCTCAGAATTAGCCCTTAGATGGTTGGCAGCATAGTACGGAGTAAGATCTGCAAGTGCTTCACTGAGAGTCTTTTCCACCTCCTCGAACGAGTGCTTCTGAGTGGCTATGCACAGGTCATTGGCGTACAGGAAGCTTCTGGTGTTGGGGTGTAATGGCTGGTCATTGGTGTAGATGTTGAATAGCAGAGGGGCAAGGACGCTTCCTTGCGGGAGGCCGTTCTTCTGTCTGCGCCATCTGCTACGGTTGCCGTTTAGATCCACAAAGAAACGTCTGTTTGATAGCATATTCTGGATCAATTCTGTCAGCCTCACATCCCCTGTCATCTCAAAGATCTTGCTGGTGAGGATTATGTGGTTCACTGTATCGTATGCCGCAGAGAGATCAACAAAGGCGGCTCCAGTGATCAGGCCTTCCTCGTACCTATCTTCGATGAACTGCGGGAGGTTCAGAAGAAGGCTCGTGCAGGACTTTCCTGGTCTGAAGCCTGCCTGCTAGGGGATAAGGCACTCGTCCACAAAGGGGGCGATCTGGTTGAGTACGAGTCTTTCAAACAGCTTGTAAGTGTGGCATAAGAGCGAGATGGGCATCATGGGCCTATAGCTCTTAGGGCTGGCTGGGTCTTTGCCGGGCTTGAGTAGAGCAATAGTTAACTATTTGCATCACCATGTTCTTCTCGGGCTCCGGCTTCTACATTTATGAGATATGGGTGGAAACGATTCGAGAGTAGAAACCCGAGCCAGCTGCCGCTATCCTACATGAAAGGGGTGGGTGGGTGGGCGGGGCAAAAGTAAGAACTCCCATACTTACAACAACGTCGTGCGTAACCATGGCTCCCACTCCTACCTCATCCTCAGATCCGCCAGAATCGCGACTGATGTACATCTGTCGCCCTCAACGATCACATCACCATGTTCTTCTCGGGCGCCATTTATGAGGTATGGGTGGAAACCGCGCTTCCCCCTAAAATACCTTACCCCAACTCCTCCCGTATCTCACACCACTTCTAAAATAATCGAAACGTTAAAACTTATCCAGTATGTTATTCATTTTATTACCTTGACGTTTAGGGTTACTGTGTATATACAGATTGACATGCGATTGACGTGTCTGTTTTGTCTGTCTTACAAATAAACACTCAAATCCTGACATGCCGATTCCGCTTTGAATATCGAGTCTAACAGCCGGTAAAATTGCCCCGCGAGGTCTGCTTTAGATGCCTGACCGCCACTGTCCGTATCTACTGCTTGTCGGAGCATCTGAACTGTGCCGCAACGCCTCGTGACCCGCTCAACCTCGGTGTAGTGTTTAAACGTCTGCCGTGTCGCCCATCCGCAGTGATCCATGATATGCTGCTCTGTCGCTCCCAAGAACCTCAGAGTAACGTCGACTACAGCCCTACCTCCATGTGTCCTAGGGTCGAAGTCACTCTGATCCGATGAAGCTGAAAAATACAGCTTCAGACGACTGTTGGGATTATTCCCCGTGAATGGCTTGTTTGCCAAGGACCTGCGATCTGGCGTAGCCGGACGGATGTGATTAAAAAGCTTGTCACTTCACAGGTCTTTGTGCGGCCTAAGTCCGCCGCGAGATCTCCCGCCCACCACAGGCAGAGAAAAATGCGAGGTCTCTGTAGAGAAGGTAATTATTGATGAAGCTTGGCTCTGCCGCCTCCACCAAACCCTGGATACGCCCCCGAATCTCACCAACGAGCCAGCACAATTTGACAGAAAAAATTGGAACCGCTTGCTTTGGAGTAATGTGTGCTTCTGCCTGTTCCAATCGAATCGCCTTCAAATATCTCCTAACCCGATCCGATATGCATGGGTTCCCGTCCTTGGTACGAGGGTTCCAAGGGTGCCAGCTACCTACTGTATTGAAATGGGCTCTCAACTGTCCTATGTATGAGTCAACTGTTCCGGCTGCTAACCGCCGCTGACACCCGCATCCATGAAACCCTTGTTTACCCAGATTACGACACCCGAGAATGTGAACTTGAGTCTTCTCTCTGGAGTCCCGGTCTATAAAAAATTTGACAATATCCTCAGTGAAAACGTCGTCCAATCTGCTGCCTTCCGTGCAGTAGCCGCTGTTACGGTTCTGCCGTAGAAATACGCCCAAACTGTTCACTAAACTGCTCTTCTGCTTGCAATAAGGGCGATCATCTAATTTCCTATCCAGCTCCTCTAGTCTGGTCTTCACTGTTGTGAGCTGTGCAGAAAAGAAAGGATTTCCTTTACTCATCATGCTCATTAAATTTAAGCTAGTGTGCCTAAGAGGAAGGTCAATGTGCCTCGAGATGTATGGCTACTCCTGTGCGCCCGCCACAAATGGATCTCAGGAACATCTGTAGCCGCCGGTGTAGCTTGAGGCTGCCCCACACTGTCAAGTGGACCTGGTCTTTGAGATCGCGCTGATAAATGTGATCGTTCGACAAAAAGTGCCAGCCAGGTCTCTCACAAAGCTCTCTCAGTGCGGAATTTACTGACGCTACACGATGATTGATGTCAACGCCTCGCGTCTGACAAACTGCTGACAGCACAAACTGGACGTCCGGACATTGCACACGCAAACGCCTCGACGCTACCTTGAAAACTCGTAATAGCCCCCCCTACTTCCGCTGCGCCTTTCCCCTTGTTACTGATGTCGTTGATACCACCATAAAAAACTGCCAAGTCAAGTTTTTGTGACCGACATGCTGCTGCCAGGGTCCTAAGCAGGGTTGCCATCTTTGCTCCACTATTTACATTCACATTGACCTTGAGGAAGGAGGGCCACGCGAACGTGACTATACCTTTGAACATAGAATAAGAGACAATCAGGACTGACTTCTGTTCGGTGAGGGTACGAGATTCTCGCAGGATATCGGGTCCTGGTGGAAAATAACACCTGAAAGCCCAAAGCTCAAATGGAAGCCCCTTGCCGTTAGGCGCATAACCGCTACGAGAAGGCATCTCGAGTACTCCTGTCTGACCTGCTTCACTTAGACGCATAGACTTCTGAGCGAAGGAGTTTAGATGCGGCCACCAGGGCCTAGGGTGAGGGTGCTTTGGGACGACCAGTGTAACAACTACGTCCCTCCACTCCCGAGACAGCCGGATAACAGATGAAATTAGGACGAAAGGGGGAAACGCATACCAGACTTCTCCCCTAGGACACGGCTGAGCAAAGACATTTACCCCTGAGGTGCCCGGGACCAGGTCTCTGGAATAAAACTTAATCGGAAGCCCATTTTTTTCCCCTGCGGTATGTTCGACTGTAGAGCCATCAGGTCCAAGGTGAATCCGGTGTTTCCCCCAAACTCCTCTTGAAGAAGCCACCACAGAGACGAGGAAAGCTTTTAATCAGCCCTGGACAGCGTCCTTGAGGGAACATCAGCCCGATTACTGCCGGATGGTACCCACTGAAGCCGCAGATCAAAATTCGCTTCCAAAGTAAACGCGAATTTGAGCCTCAAAACTCCCGCTAGAGCAGTCGACCTCGCCCTCAGACCTTAACATGCATGGTATAATCCATCCGATCCACCTGAACATCCACCCTTTTGTCCCATAGCTGGTTCATCACTGAGATAAGGACAAAGTAAAGGGCCAGAGCTTCCTTATAACAAATGTCCGTTGACCTCTGAACTTCCGTAGGCCAGTAATCTCCAAAGGTGATGCCTTTGTTCCCTTGTGCCAGCACTCCACCCCTTCTATAGCCGGATGCGTCTGAACTTAGTAGTAATCTTAAATGACGTTCTTGTCTCCAAGTTATTGGTTGCGAAACTGAATCAATGAACCTCCAAAATAGGACCTCCTCTCGTACCGACTGCGTCAGCTGAACGGGCGTGGCGTCATCCATCTGGGACGTGAAACTGCAACATTCCCTTACAAACAGACGGGCTGCAGGAAACACTAATACAAAACTATGGCATTTTCCAATGAACCTCTGCATGGTCTTCAAACACACCCTGTCTTCAGACAAAATATCTTCCCTCACTCCGGCGAAGGTTTCCTTCTTTTTATCCGGTATCCAGAATGACAAAAAAGTCGAGCATAACCCCAACCCCAAATGGACCATACTTGAAACTGGTTGGAGCTGACTCTTCTTCAAGTTGACAAAGTAACCCAACTTTGACTGCATGTAGCACACTACGTATTACGCCCGTGACGCCCTCTTGTAAGCCTCATCGCCACTAGCATCTGATGGGTCCTGTAAATGAGGTACGAAATGTTTGTACTTAGCCGTCCACCTTTACATCTCCGCCCGCTTCCCCTATAAAGCAGTCGTCAATCCAAATTTCTGTGTGAATGCCTCTGTTTTTTTTTAGCCATGTCGAAAGACAGAAGCCGACAGTTGAGTAAATATAGGCACTATTTTTGAAGCCGAACGGCAGGGTCGTACCTTCAAAATAAAACCCCGCCCATTCGAACCCGCAAAATGTCTTAGACCTTCCTGTAAGAAGAAGCTGTTTGTACCCTTGGGCATCGTCAGTTCCAGAGAAGAAACCTCCCTTATGTACTGGCTTGACAATGGTACCAACTTAAAAGGTGTGTCCTTACACCATAGATTTGGGCCTTTCATAGACAGGACCAGTCTGGGTTTACTCGGCTCAATCGAATTTACCTTGATATGGCTGGAAAATTTCAAATAAATCCACTCCCCCGTGCAACCACACCCTGACCTGATCACCCATTCCCGGGCCATTCCGCCAAAACCTGATCCCAAATTTCCAGATGGTCGTGTAAACTACCAGAAACAAAGAAACTAGGGTCGCGAAAGCGAAGGGCCCTGAAATCTGGCGGACAAATACCGGCCAAAATATCCGCCGGCTTTGGGGCAGACCCACTTGGGGCGTCTGCTTTTCTCCCATCCCCGATATGTCTACCCATGAATATATTCCACACCTTCGCACTAGGGCATGCGCCGCAACGGGGTCAAAATCATGGCACGTGGAAAGTTCCCAGTTATGAGTTCTGAGGATTTCCAGATATCGCTTGTATTCCTGCAAAGGGTTTGGGTTGAATGGGGAGAAAGGGGAAAGAAATGACATACTGACAATAAAACCCGATGCAAGAGATTTCTATGCTGTTTTATTCAGTCTCAAACACTCCACTGAACATAATATCAAGGATCGATTTTCCTCAGTAATAATCTCACTTTTCATCTAAGCGACCCCGACCTCGCTTGACCACATGGTATTTATATCCCTATTCTGTCAGTCAAAGATCAAGGGATTCATTGACACCAACTTTTCATTTTGTTTTCTCTCTTATTCTTTCCGGCCCCTTCGTCTTGTTTTACTGTGCTGCCCCTTATACAATAGACACTATATGATCTCCTAAGAATCTCTGGCAAAATGCCCTTTCTTTTGACACCGATAGCATGTATCTCGCAACCTAGATGCCGCAAAGGCACCTCGAGGACCAAAGGACTGACGGAACTGCTGGTAACCTGTTCTGTATTGTGCCCCTTGTCTGCTCCTATTTTGCCCCCTTGGTTGGACAGTCGCCCTCTGATATCAACGGGCGGGGAAGTCAACCCCAAGTGCTTTCTTACGAAAGCCCTGTAGTGCCATAGAGATTTTTTTTCTCGAAGTTCGTTTTTAGGAGATTTTTTTTCGCGAAGTTCGTTTTTAGGAGATTTTTTTTCTCGAAGTTCGTTTTTAGGAGATTTTTTTTCTCGAAGTTCGTTTTTAGGAGATTTTTTTTCTCGAAGTTCGTTTTTACGAGATTTTTTTTTCTCGAAGTTCGTTTTTAGGAGATTTTTTTTCTCGAAGTTCGTTTTGACGAGATTTTTTTTCTCGAAGTTCGTTTTGACGAGATTTTTTTTCTCGAAGTTCGTTTTTACGAGATTTTTTTTCTCGAAGTTCGTTTTTACGAGATTTTTTTTTCTCGAAGTTCGTTTTTACGAGATTTTTATGAAGTTTTATGAAGTTACGGAGCCCCTAAAGGGACATCCAAAATTATTTTTTTATCTCGTGCGCACGACATAATATCTCGTGCGCACGACATAATGTCTCGTGCGCACGACATAACATCTCGTGCGCACGACATAATATCTCGTGCGCACGACATAATATCTCGTGCGCACGACATAATATCTCGTGCGCACGACATAATATATCGTGCGCACGACATATATCTCGTGCGCATGAGATGGGTGTCGGACGCTTCGCCCCATTTCCACGTCGCCCCATGTCACTTCGCCCCTAACCACTTCGCCCCATCCCCACTTCGCCCCAATTCCACTTCGCCCCATCCCCGCTTCGCCCATCCCCACTTCGCCCCATCCCCGCTTCGCCCCATCCCCACTTAGCCCCATCCCCACTTCGCCCCATGTAGATTGGTATTGTCGTTCTCAGATAAGTGGGAGACGGGTTGGTATAGCCGGGTTGGGAACAAAGTTGGATCTTTTACTTCAAGCTTTTTTTCTCGGTAGCGGAGAGTGATAGCTTGAGAGGTTTGTTATGAATTGTTCATTTGGTCAATATTGGTGGGCTAATTCTTTCCGTTGGTTAGCAATTAGTGAATCTGTTGGAATTGTTTTTAAGCCAATAAAATACATTTAGATGAGATTTTTTTTTACATGTAAAAGCTGGGGCGAAGTGGGGATGTGGCGAAGTGAGAATGGGGCGAAGTGAGAATGGGGCGAAGTGAAGATGGGGCGATGTGGGGATGGGGCGAAGTGGGGATGGGGCGATGTGGTTAGGGGCGAAGTGACATGGGGCGACGTGGAAAAGGGGCGAAGCGTCCGACATTCCATGAGATGTATGTCGTGCGCACGAGATATTATGTCGTGCGCACGAGATATATGTCGTGCGCACGTGATAATTATGTCGTGCGCACGAGATATTATGTCGTGCGCACGAGATAAAAAAAATAATTTTGGATGTCCCTTTAGGGGCTCCGTAACTTCATAAAACTTCATAAAAATCTCCTAAAAACGAACTTCGAGAAAAAAAATCTCGTAAAAACGAACTTCGAGAAAAAAATCTCGTAAAAACGAACTTCGAGAAAAAAAATCTCCTAAAAACGAACTTCGAGAAAAAAAATCTCGTCAAAACGAACTTCGAGAAAAAAAATCTCCTAAAAACGAACTTCGAGAAAAAAAATCTCCTAAAAACGAACTTCGAGAAAAAAAATCTCCTAAAAACGAACTTCGAGAAAAAAAATCTCCCTAAAAACGAACTTCGAGAAAAAAAAATCTCCTAACAACGAACTTCGAGAAAAAAAATCTCCTAACAACGAACTTCGAGAAAAAAAATCTCCTAACAACGAACTTCGAGAAAAAAAATCTCCTAAAAACGAACTTCGAGAAAAAAAATCTCCTAAAAACGAACTTCGAGAAAAAAATCTCCTAAAAACGAACTTCGAGAAAAAAAATCTCCTAAAAACGAACTTCGAGAAAAAAATCTCCTAAAAACGAACTTCGAGAAAAAAATCTCCTAAAAACGAACTTCGAGAAAAAATCTCCTAACAACGAACTTCGAAAAAAATCTCCTAACAACGAACTTCGAGAAAAAATCTCCTAAAAACGAACTTCGAGAAAAAAAATCTCGTAAAAACGAACTTCGAGAAAAAAAATCTCCTAAAAACGAACTTCGAGAAAAAAAATCTCCTAAAAACGAACTTCGAGAAAAAAAATCTCGTAAAAACGAACTTCGAGAAAAAAATCTCCTAAAAACGAACTTCGAGAAAAAAAATCTCTATGGCACTACAGGGCTTTCGTACTTTCTAGCAAAACGTAGACGCTTGTCAGAGTCTTCCCCTGTTATGGATTTATAGATGTACATTGCCACTCCCTCCATCTTTGCCTCTACATGCTTTGTACACTCGGACATGAGGTTGACATATAGCTGTTTCTCTTTCCAGTCTTCTGTTGACAGGGGAAGGAACTCTTCTACGTACTTGCGCAGAAGGGACATAACGTACGCCACATTTCTGTCATAGCCCGTCTCTGTGCAAGCCCTCAATAGCTCCATGCGGCGGGGATTGTGTACCTCCAAAACCGACCTGGCCTGCAGTTTAAAAAAACCAACCCAAAATATTTCCCCTTTTTGTTTCTTCTTTTTATTGGGGGCGGGGGTATCATCTAATACCGACTTCGTCAGGGTTCACCCCATTACGAACCATCTCTGTATGCTATTACTAATCGGTACAAATCTAGATTTTTTATGTGTGTGTGTGTGTGCAATTAACACACTGTCCTGGACCTTTATCTTACAACCAATAGGCAATTTCTTCGCCTGCCTTCATCGAGCTACTTTCAAACCATCCCTACAGGTGTTCCCATACCGATTTATTATTATGTATCTGTATTTCTTATGTTCGATAATTTGTACCCATAAAAGATACTTGAGATATTGCGGCGGTCAAGGGGATCTCCAACGCCCGCCATTAAAATTGAAAAGGTTGAATTATGAATGGTTGCCTCACCCTTTTATTGGTCTCTACAAAGGACGACGGAGTTCCTCCCCGACATACATTACTACTAAACAAAAGTATCTGCTCCACAAACCTAATGTCTTGAAGCGATCTTCCCCCAATAAATCATTGAGGGACCGTGACTATTCAGCCCTGGTATGAAAAGGGGCCCCGGTACCTCGTCCGGTCCAAAGCCAGTCCGGTCTTCAGCCCAGTCTCGTCCCGTACATGGTCCTGTCTGACCAGAAGTTTTGAAGTCAGTCAGGCGCATCAATTTATTGCCCTTCAGAGCAGAACAATAGCAGACTTACCGGATAAAAGATAAAATCCTTCTAGAACGCCTAGGTAATTTACGGTCCAATTGTGCGCGAAACCGCATGGCAGGGGTTTTGATCTGTGCCGACAAAAGTGTTCTATTGTTTCGCGCTGAGAGATGAAAACCACAAGCGGGTTTCTTCTGGGATATATTACATGTGTCAATACTTGCAAACAATAGACCCCAGGATAGGAGGGTTCCTGATTAGCAACCGGACCAGCTCCTGGGCCGGTAGCTGAGGACTTCTTGGGAGGGGACGACTTACCAGGGGGCCCTTTTCATACCGGGGCTGAATGGTCACGGGCCCTAAGAAACCAAGTATTTCTCTTTGGTTTACCCTAAACGGGTTTAACCTTTCTAAACCTAAAAACGATTTTGTTCTTGATTTGTTTTCCTTCATAGATTATCACCTGAAGACGGGGCTTTTCCCCTTCAAACACCAGCGCCTGAAAATGGGGCTTTTCCCTTTATAGCCTGAAAACAGGGCTTTGCCCCTTCATACAAATAGCCTGAAAACGGGGCTTTTCCCCTTCATACATATAGCCTGAAAACGGGGCTTTTCCCGTCGTAAATATAGCTTGAAAACGGGGCTTTTCCCCTTCATAAATTTAGACTGAAAACGGGGCTTTTCCCCTTCATAAATATAGCTCGAAAACGGGGTTTTTCCCCTTCGTCAATATAGCTTGAAAACAGGGCCTTTCCCTTTCATAAACTTTGAATGAAAACGGGGCTTTTCCCCTTCATAAACTTTGACTGAAAACGGGGCTTTTCCCCTTCATAAATATAGCTCGAAAGCGGGGCTTTTCCCCTTCATAAATATAGCTCGAAAGCGGGGCTTTTTCCCTTCATAAATATAGCTCGAAAGCGGGGCTTTTCCCCTTCATAAATATAGCTTGAAAACGGGGCTTTCTTCCTTCATAAATATCGCCTGACAACGGGGCTTTTCATAGCCTGAAATCGGGACTTTTTCCCTTCATAAATATAGCTTGAAAACGGTTTTTTCCCTTCATAAATATAGCCTGAAAACGGGGCTTTTCCCCTTCATACTTATAGCTTGAAAACGGGGCTTTTCCCCTTCATACATATAGCCTGAAAATGGTGCTTTTCCCCTTTATACATATAGCCTGAACACGGGGCTTTCCCCTTTATTACCTCATCGCCTGTAATGAAAACGGGGCTTTTCTCTTTCCAAAGATTATTGTTGTCTGACAACGGGGCCTTTTCCCTTTACACCTTGTTGGGACACGGGGCTTTTCACCTTTATTTACCATCGCCTGAAAATGGGGCTTTCCCCCTTCATATGTCATTGTCTGAAAACGGGACTTTTACCCTTCCTTATGATTATTATACATGGTAATCGTGTATGTACCTGGGAGGTAGTCGATTCCGTAGCGGTCTGACCTGCTGCCGCTGATCCGCTGGGGCCTGCACCTTATCCTTGTCTGGCTTCTGTTGGGTTGCAGCCACTTGGGAAGGCGGGTCCGTCTCATCGTGCCGGCGCTTTCTCTTAGGCACCTGCCCCTCCAGAGGGCCGGCCTCCACCCGCTCGATCAGTTTTTCGAGATTTCTTTTCTGGCCCCCATTTGGCGCCAAGGCAAGGACATGCGCCTTCCAGGCCCCTGTCAGGTCTGCTAACTGCTGCACCTCATCCCATCCGTCCTCTACTAAAGCCAGGAAACACTTCTCCGAAATCTTGAATGCGGAGCAAAGGCCTTTGAACAATGCCCCGACCGGCCCACCAGCGTCTCCGTAGGCCCCAGCGTTCTCCTGAAACGAGGAACATTTTATCAAATCCAGATTAATGTCTCAACACACGCAATGGTAGAACAGCCATATGAATTTACTTTAATTTATATTGTGATTTATTAACGGTTCCCACCAATTACACCTGTCCATACCCATACATATCTATTCCCTCTCGACGCCCAGTTTAGGAGCCGCAGTGACATTCAATTTAGGTCTAAGCCTGCTTTATTAACTAGCGCGTCTGTTAATTGCAACCTCTCTATATTTGTGTCATTTGAACCCCCTTGATTGCCTGGTGATGTTCCTGGAAACGAACCCTTGTCTTCTCTGCTGTTCCTGTTTGTCTCATTGTTTCTCGACGAAGTTGTGTGCTATGCTTGCCATTTCTTATTTATTTAGTTTAATCCTGAGTGTAACTAACCTCAATTGCGTCGTATACTTCCTCCATAGCTGATCGTGGTCGAAGGCCTGTACGAGCGCTACCAACACCAGCGCAACACGACAACTGAAACGCCGTTTGAATTTGAGCGCGCTGGCCCATGACGCCGTGTAGCTTCAACAAGCATTCCGGTCTCGCCGTTACGACAATAGCCGCACTGCATATTCAGTTACTTTAAAAAGCAAACGGTCACACCCGACCAAATTCAGAAGGCAACAGCGCTATCCAGCACACACACATTGCGCTATTGTTATTCAAAATGTACTTTTGTACCTGTGGGCCTGCAGGATCTCGCCTTGAGAGGAGCGGGGCTCGTGTGTAACCCTCCTCGCTAGATGACCATGTTCAATTTACCTTACGTCACCAACTCTCTAAAGGCCATAAACACTGTTATATAGACCACCTTCTGAGAAATCTTCCCTCTGCTACCTGATGGATTTTGGTTAAGGGTTATTGTCGGCTGTTTTTGTGCCGACCAAGCCCTCAGACCACCCAGCTGTGGAGACGCCAGAATCGCGATGATGTACATCTGTCGCCCTCAACGATCACAGCGATGCAAATAGTTCTGGCTTTCCTCCATGCCTTAGGGAT
The DNA here is from genome assembly GCA_029964075.1 of Patiria pectinifera. Taxonomy (NCBI): domain Eukaryota; kingdom Metazoa; phylum Echinodermata; class Asteroidea; order Valvatida; family Asterinidae; genus Patiria; species Patiria pectinifera. Next base: position 7,566,336 of record CM057145.1, read on the forward strand.
GTTGTTGGTACTCATACAGTCATTGTACATGTCCAGCAGCCACTGAAGCGCAGCAGGTCCAAGCTGTTTTATCTGCTCGCAGAGGATGTCGTCAAGCCCGGCTGCTTTGTTGCTCTTCATGGCTTTGATAGCACTGCATAGGTCACTCATGCAGAAGGGTCTTGTGAAGTCTGAAGTGTCGGCAGTCTTTGGGAGCTTGGCTCTTCTCGGATGGTGGTCTGGGTTGCCCTGGCTGTTCACAAGGAGTTGGTGGGCTACCTGGTCGGCAGTAACTTGCGGCCTAGGTTGAGTCTTTGCGAGATCGTTTCCAAGAACTCGAACTGTTTTCCACGCTTTCCTGCTGTTATGAGTCATATCTGTGGACTGGATAAACTCTTGCCATCTCCTCCGTCTGCTTTCTGTAATGACTTTGGTCAGATTCTCACCACATTCAAGAGTATCAGCACTAAAAGGGTCAACCTGAAAGTGTTTTTCGTAGTCATTGTACAGCACTTTGCAGTAATCTGTCAGACCTGTAGCTGGTGCAGCAGCCTCGGGGGATGTTTTCCCTTGACGATTTTTTGATCAGCTCTACGAAGGTGTCGTAGTGGGTCGGGAGGGCTGGCAGGTCCTGGATGTAGGAGTCAAGGTCCTTCGCAAACTTTTCCCAGTTTGCCTTCCTCAAGGTGAAGCGCCTGCAGAAGGGGACTGTTCTTGGAGTGATGACGGCGTTCACTTTGAGTCCGATTGCTCGATGTTGGGTGTGGGGGATGGGGTTCAGCACAACCTTCTCACACTGATTGGCAATGCAGTTAGAAACAAACACCAGATCAGGGTTGTATCCCCGTCTCCATCTACAGCTGTTGAAAGAGGGGGGGGGGGGAGCTTTGCATCATGTATGAGTGTCATCTGGTTTGTATCTGCCCAGTTCTCTACGTTTTCACCATCCTCGCTCGACGTTATGGCTGTTGAAGTCCCCAAACGGCCATCTGTAAGTGCATTGGGTAGGTTGAATGTCTCGTTTGCCGGTTTGTAGGCTGAGCTAACAGAAATCCCCATGAGGCAGATAGAAAGGGCTTCAATGTTGTCAGTCTCTGAAAGAGAGAACTTATCCACTGTAAGTCCGCTACGCACAAAGATATATAGCACTGCCTGTCACACAGTCACTTTTGGTGACTCCATCGGACAAATAGAATTTAGGAAATATGCTATACACCCCCATGAAATGAATGAAAACCAACTGGACACTTCTCAATATTCTATATACAATATACAAGCAAATTTATTTAAACAAAATCCCCAAATTTCACAAAATTATAAAATCACGTCCAAAACAATTTCTATAACTTGACTTATGAAAATTTGGTATTTCTCAACGCTTCGATGAAATAATACTCTCAAAAACAAACCACTTCCAAATTCAACTACGAGAATTTCAAATATCAATCACTTCGCACTAATTCTCAATCTGCAAACTTCAGGTCTCAAACCATTGATCAATAACCAATCTCCAAAAACAAAATTTTCTCGAAATGTGATCAATAACCTTAAATTCCAAATTTCACTCGAGTTTCAAGATCTATACTTCTCAAACTTACGAAACTCACTTAAACTTCCAGAAAATTTTCTGTCTTCAAAATCACTTCCAAAATACAGTCTCCAGACTTCTACTGACTTCAAGATTTTCCAAATTCACCTTCAATAATAATCTCAAAATCCAATAAACTTCAAATCCAATATCTACGTAAATTAAATTTCTGTTTTCAACTTCCAGATTTCACATCAAATTTCAAGCCAAAATTTTGAATCGGTTTTCAATTTAGGAAAACCTTTTTCACATCAAAATTTTAATTTAACCTTTTTACAATCCACTGAAATCTTCAATGCCAACCGGCCTTAATCAATATTAATTTTCACCTCAATCTGCTATCATCAACCTCGAAATTAAATCTTCTGAAAACCTTCAACTTCAGTTATATATGCCATAAACCTTCTCCTTTTTTAGCAAGTTTTACTTTTCTACAAGTATTTTCAATATCTCCGAACCTCTAGATCAGGAAATCTTAATATTTACAAAATTGTTCCCGACACTTGATATGTTATCAGTCCTAAATGTTCCAGGGACGTCACAGTTTATAAGGGTATGTGATAAAGTTGGCGATGCTAAGCTTGGTGATCCCAGTCTATATGTGCAATGCCACACCCCGATTCCCGTCAAACAGATCAGATACAGGTGGTACGTCACTTCTAACCGGTGCGGTAGGGGAAGTACAGGTAGCTCTCAGCACAACAGAGATGGTGTAATAGTAGCTCAACTTCAAACCCCGGAATTACGTGCCATCTAAAGAATTAATATTATACCAAAATCCGATTCACTAAATTGAAACCTTACATTTTTATTCCTAAAGAAAACCAGAATTAGTTTATCTTCATGTTTTCGCAAAGTACCTTAATTTTACACTGTCTTGATGAATGATTTTGAGATGTAATACAATCACACAAAAGATAAATCAACTTGAAAACGGTGACGAATAATAAAACCAAAATGTGTGTAAACTTACGGTTAGGAGTTTTTTCACTCGAATAAATCAGAATATCTGCTTGTCACACAAGGCTGTTTAAATATTCAGCACTTTTTAGGCAATGACACACTGGATAGGTTTGGGAAAGCAAAATTCTGCTCAATGAGTCCTGCAAAATATTGACTCTTCTGCTATCGGTTTCTGGTCTCAACTGACTAGGCCGCACCCCAAGAAAAAACTGATAAAAATTCCAAGCTCCACTAACCATGGCACTCAACAAAAGGCACATTCCAGCAACACTCATACAATCAACCATACACCACATATCTGTCCTTATAAGGTACATTCACTCAACTGAGGAAAAGAAAAGTATGTGAGAGCAAGACCTGATTAAATATTCATTAGGCCTAAACTATTAGCCAGTCAAGGTATTGGGGAAATAAATAGACACAGACTGGTTCTTAAAGGAAATTTATTCAGTTAAAGGAACAACGTGTACAAACTTACTGGTAAAATGAGAAAATTACACATCGAAATAAGAAAAGTACAGATCAAATGGGACACTGCCATACTGGTCGTGAGGTCTTTCTATTATCTGCGTCATACCAGGAATACGTGGGCGGTTACGTGCAGGCCCTCGGTGGGTTTCCTGGAGGCTGAGGATGTCACAGTTATTCTGCACACAGAGTTCAGCCAGAAGATCTTGCTTGGCGCCTGTGAGACCTTCAATGTTGGATGAGACGATGCTCAGGGCCGGTCCTGACAAGGACCCGTGTTGATGACGCTGAGGTCCATCCACATTTTGGTCATTGGTAGCCATAGTGACTAGGCAAAGTTCAAATAGTAGTAGTGGTGTGATGTGGTAGGAGGATTCGCAGGTGAAATACCTGACAGGGACCGTGACGAGAACGCTCCTTCTATGGCCCCCGATAACGACAGCTGTAACGCCATTTTCAAATACTTCATGTATATTAGTTATCATTACAACTGTTGCGGCCTTGTAAAAAACAATGCAAATGAATATCAGGCCAAAAAAATAAACAAGTCTCCGGTTTCGGGTATGGAGCTTGCCCAAAAAGTGGTGCGGCGACGCGGCTTTTTTTTTTACCCGATTTTTTTGCTTCAAATGTCGGCTGTGATGACTGCAAATGGTGCCCGACTAAACTTTAGCGCAAATATATGGGAGTCCAGAGAGGCCACATAAAGCTTATTCTCGATCGTCACCTCATCTAAAAACGAGTTAAAATCGTGCGGCAGCAGGATTCCAGTCATATAAGTGAGTTTGGCGGTTTTCAGACATCATCTTTCATTGAAAAAAAACTTTTTCATTTTGCCGACGCGCAGGGCTACGGCGACGCGCGCGCATACCAGAAACCGGAGACTTTCTTTTTTGGCCTCAGATTTACAAATGCCCAATATTCTTCAAGATCGGTCGTTGAATGCTATTACGCAGAGAACCAGGCAGTTCCGTCAGTCCGTAACGATAGCACTTAGCAGTCATGGTAGTTGAAAGTCACGTTACAGCTGCCGTAACGATAGCCACAACATAAATAAGTATTCAACATGTGCTATGCTCGCCCTGCCTTAATTGTTTTGCCATATACTGGACTCCTTCCAGAACTAAAAAAACAAGAGCTTTAGTCTTTACTTACTATAAAACTTTAGGCACAACTTAGTACTACATGCAGTAGGCTACTTGCACGAAAAATGACGAGAAATACATGTACTATGTCCGGATACTCTCATCTATGGCACGCCAAAGCGGAATTTATTCAACCCTGCACGGCAACTGTCAACATTATGAAATACATCACAACTTTTTTGAAAAGTATGTCAACATTGTAAACAATATGTCAACATTTCAAAAACGTATGTCAACATTTATAAAATATATGTCAACATTTCAAAAACGTACGTCAACATTTTTAAAAATGTATGTCAACATTTAAAAAACGTAAGTCAACATTTAAAAAATATATGTCAACATTTAAAAAAAAATGTCATCATTTTAAAAACTTATGTCAACATTTTAAAAAATATATGTCAACATTATAAAAAAGAATGTCAACATTGTAAACAATATGTCAACATTTTAAAAACGTATGACAACATTTTTAAAAAATATGTCAACATTTAACAAAAAATATGTTAACATTTTTAAAAGTCTATGAATACAAGCTATATCAAGATTCACGGACTAACGAGTTCGATTACCTCTAGCTTTCGGCGGAATGAGGTTGCAGCAGCTTTAGTCTGGTTCCAAAAATTCCCTTAGGGGTGTACTGAACCAATTCAAGCCCCATTGAAAACAGTGTAAAATCAACAAAGTTCAGGGCCAAATAACATGCCAGCCAACATCACTGGGGTTTCTCAAACAAAAATTAAATTATTGTCTTGTACTTCATCTTTTCATTTCTTTTCAATTTTGGGCAGACTAGCAGATTATATTTTTAAATATTCACACCAAAACAAAATCACCTCCCGATAAGTAATAGTTCCCAAGCCTGCAAGTAGCCGTTTAACAAGTGACGTCCTTCCACTTTCTCAGGCAAATAGGACTCATTTTTCAACCGTTATTTTATCAAGCCTGCCCTCAGATGGAAGCACAAAAACCAGGGAGTTGGTCCTTGACTACATTTACACAATTCCACCGGTTGTTTTTTTAGAGCCAAACGGGCTCCGTTTTCACAAGAAACTGTGGGGTCACTTTTTATGCTAATCAGCTAGCGTAGAAATTCTCACTTGAGTTAGTTCACTGCACCCTCTTGGGTGGACTTGGTAGACTCCATAGCACCGCCCGAGGAAAAGTAAGCACAGCGGACACATGAGAATGTATCGTGCTCATGTAACGTGCATTGTAACGTGCTCAATTATCCGCCGCATTCACCCGGGGAATCCAGCACGCCGGAGAAGTGAGACCGTGACACCGGCTGCTAGCGCAGCATACTTCGCGCATGTACTCCGTCGTGGCGGTCACGTGAATGTTGGCATATATTTTTCATCGGGTTGTGTTGACACATATTTGTGGACGAAATGTTGACACGTATTTTAGGTGAAGTTTGTCGCAGGATGGGTTGACACGTATATTTGTCAACAAGTAGTAGGTAGTTTAAGCAATGTTGACATGTAATTTCTAGTTAATTAATCAGAACATATATTTATTTTTTAATGTTGACATTTTTATTTTATTTTGACATGCATTTTTTAAATGTTGACATAGGTTTTTGAAATGTTGACATATATTTTTTAAAATGTTGACATATTTATTTTTTTCAATGTTGACATACGTTTTTGAAATGTTGACATATTTTTTTTTAAATGTTGACATATATTTTTTAAATGTTGACATAAGTTTTTGAAATGTTGACATTTTTTTTTTAAATGTTGAAATATATTTTAAAAAATTTTGACATACGTTTTTGAAATGTTGACATATATTTTTTAAATGTTGACATACGTTTTTGAAATGTTAACATATTATTTACAATGTTGACATATTTTTTTTTTAAATGTTGACAAATTTTTTAAAATGTTGACATACTGTTTTTAAATGTTGACATATATTGTACAATGTTGACATACTTTTTAAATAAGTTGTGATGTATTTTATAATGTTGGCAGTTGCCGTGCAGGGTTGAATAAATTCCGCTTTGTCGTGCCATACTCATCACCATGGAGGAATAAAACGACCGAATTCACGACGGCTACTATACGCGATGGTTATCGCACTGTACCCTGACTCAAGAGCATTTCAAATGACACGAACCCTTTCGAGGCACCCGTCTGTTGTGTGTGATGCACGGTGCATATAGCCAACTGCGGGCGTGATTCTGTGTGTGTGGGTGTACATGTGTCGATATCGTTTATCAGAGAAATCGAATAAAATTAATCTGAAAAATGCTGGGAACTAAATCCAGGTTTGTCAAGACACATCATAACAATAACACCGAAGTTTAATGGCAAATTCTTACCTGATATTTCAGTAAAACGACGTCGATTGCACAGTGCTGCAACACACATCACGCAGTAAGTGTCATGGCAAAGCGATGTGAACGGTCGCCAGGCCTGGTGCACGAATGTAAATTCAAAGAGTGTACTCTGATTGGCCAGCGCGTTACAACCTAGGATGCTGTTGCAAATTACGCGTCATATAATTGGTTAGCGTCACTGTTTTTGGCATGCACACAAAATAGCTCGCGGTTTTTGATAGATTTTTTTGTAAAAAGGCCACAAGTTATTTTTTTCCCTGACACGGCGATGTTTGCACTTCGAATAATAACGTATACCTCGATACAACATTCCACGACTGAACAAAAATTTCAAGATGCATTAAAAACAAAGAATGATTTTTTTGAATTAAATATATACATTATTTTTTTTTCAATAAAGATCAACGCACATTCTGGTGCGACAGCAGCAATTCTGAACATGGAATTTTGTTTCAATGTATTTTAAAATCACGGCAAGTTAACACAGTACGTGGTGTGTTAACACAGTGGCGGTCTACAGTGTGAAAATGTCACAGTGTTTCCACAGTGTTCTCAGTGGACCAACACTGTGACAATATCACATTGAGTTCACAGTGTGTTCACACAGTGGTGGTTCACGATGTGTACCTGTCACAGTGTGTTCACAGTGTGTTCTAAATGTGAACCAACACAGTGACAATATCACGGTGAGTTCACAATGTGTTCACACAGTGACGATTCACAGTGTGAACCTGTCACAGTGTGTTCACAGTGTGTTTTCAATGTGGACCAACACTGTGACAAAATCACAATGAGTTCACAATGTGTTCAAACAGTGACGATTCATAGTGTGAACCTGTCACAGTGTGTTCACAGTGTGTTCTCAATGTAGACCAACACTGTGACAAAATCACGGTGAGTTCACAGCGTGTTCACACAGTGGCGGTTCACAGTGTGAACCTGTCACAGTGTGTTCACAGTGTGTTGTAAATGTGGACCAACACTGTGACAAAATCACGGTGAGTTCACAGCGTGTTCACACAGTGACGATTCACAGTGTGAACCTGTCACAGTGTGTTCACAGACTGTGTTCTAAATGTGGACCAACACAGACAAAATCACAAGGAGTTCACAATGTGTTCACACAGTGGCGGTTCACGGTGTGAACCTGTCACAGTGTGTTCACAGACTGTGGTCTCAATGTGGACCAACACTGTGACAAAATCACGGTGAGTTCACAGCGTGTTCACGCAGTGGCGGTTCACAGTGTGAACCTGTCACAGTGTGTTCACAGTGTGTTGTAAATGTGGACCAATACTGTGACAAAATCACGGTGAGTTCACAGTGTGTTCACACAGTGGCGGTTCACAGTGAGAAGCTGTCACAGTGTGAACTTGTCACAGTGTTTTCACAGTGTGCTCTCAATGTGGACCAACACTGTGACAAAATCACGGTGAGTTCACAGCGTGTTCACACAGTGGCGGTTCACAGTGTGAACCTGTCACAGTGTGTTCACAGTGTGTTGTAAATGTGGACCAACACTGTGACAAAATCACGGTGAGTTCACAGCGTGTTCACACAGTGATGATTCACAGTGTGAACTTGTCACAGTGTTTCCACAGTGTGGTCTCAATGTGGATCAACACTGTGACAAAATAACGGTGAGTTCACAGTGTGTTCACACAGTGGCGATTCACAGTGTGACAGGATCACTGTGTGTTCACAGTGTGTCCTCACAGTGGTCATGTGTTCACACTATGACCACATATCTGTCGGCACTGAACCTGAACCAAGAAAAAAATGAACTTAACAACACTACCTTCCAAAACAGAGTGTTATTTTTATTTTATTATTATTTTTTTTGGGGGGGGGGTGCCATTGATGTGACGTGTTTTATTCTTCATCACTGGGAAACTTCACAGACATGCAACTGGGAATTTAGAAAAAAAAAACAAGGAAATTCCAAACCACATGTCACTTTGACTTTCTAAGTGTTTTTCAATTTGTAAAGGCATTCATGAGAAGTACAAAAAAAAGACGAAATCAGCGGATCCGAGGAAAAGTTGCATGCCTGACTTCAGTTATTTGCAATGTAGATTAGGCCATGTCCTTCTTTTTCTTAATTGTATATAGGCCTATACACATACATACTTTCTTTAGGAAAAAAAAACGTAATTTATGCATCTAAATGTATTAATTTTATATACATATACTCGTTTGCGTATTAAATTTGATCTTTGCCAATATAAAAACAATACATGAAACCAAAGACGGTAGAGCGCGCAGCGCGAAAGATGGGGAACTGGACCCGAAACGCGTGCGTTCACGTGTAATCAGCAAAGACCGGTCCGGTCGCCATTTGAGCAAGGTGATATTGCACAAAGAGCCCGGATGTCAGAAAACCAATTTTACTAGACTCCCTCCGTAAATAAAGGCCACACTTTGACATGTAAAATACATGTAGAACTTTGTCAAATTTTGATTTTCACATTTAGGCTTAGGTTGTAGTCTAATTTTGCTTCAGAAGCATACTAACCCTCTTTATGGGCTAATCAGAAAGTTCTGCCTTTTTCAGATGTCTGTTTTTTGTTTACGCAAACGTTACAAACGAATCTGGAAATTTTACGAAAAACAGACATCTGAAAAATGCAGCACTTTCTGATTAGCCTATAAAGAGGGTGAGTATGCTTCTAAAGCAAAAATAAACTACAAACTAAGCCTAAATGTGAAAATCTAAATTTGACAAAGTTCTACATGCTTTTTACATGTCAAAATGTGGCCTTTATTTACGAAGGGAGTCCAGTAAATTGTTTTTTTGAAAGAAAGCCGGTGTCGCAGGCCAATGATGAATTTTTCTGAATCAAATGTCATTTCAAATAAACGTTCTGCACATTTGGTATTTTTCAATGTCATTTTGGAATATAGGCCTATTATATTTCAAATGCATTCATCATTCATGTGATGAATAGAAATTGTTCCGTTTGTAATAAACTTGTCTGCTTTATAAACTCGTAGGTTTGTCTGTTTTAATTCATTGATTATTATTTGTTGTGGGGGATGATTTGCACAGTATGCCCAGTTTGCCTATTTATGAGCGAAGCCGTAATGTCATTTGGCACAGAGGCAACTTCGTGCTCAGACAAGCAGTCACGCAGACAAGCACTACTATTGAAAACGAGGTTTCAATTACATATACCACAAGGCATTTGAGCATGACCTTTAATTGTGACATGGCTGTTTCAGCACCACAGGAAGCCCGCAATATTTCACAGTATGACACCCCGGTATTTTAATAAGCAATAGTTTTGGTTTATGTTTTGTATACATAAATCCCTGAACCAAAAATTGTGCTTGGTGACATCACATTAAATGGCGCCCTCACTTGACAGGAACAGCATGAAGCACTTACAAAAATAATAGAGCGAACATACTTTTACACTATTTTCTAGTGTGAAAGTATACATAATTTGTTCATACATTATCTCTTTTTCTTTTAAGAGTGCGCCCTCATGTAAAATATGAGGTTTAGTTGCTTTTCTTCTTTTTTTTCTGGTAGTTTTAATAGAAAAATTCCCACAACACATTTTCTTTGCCGTGGGCGGGAAGGTAAAGGGATTTTTTCCCCAATAAATCCGCGACTTCAAATACTCCATTAAATGCAGAACTTTGAAAATGTCAACCACAAGTAAATAACAAATCAAATGCATTTTGTTCTAATCTATTAATAATTTAAAAGAAACGAATCACAAAGTCGATTTCTTTTTTTAATTTGTGTTCAGACGGTCAAACTGATGGGGTTGGGAATTTCTCTTTGGGTCCCTCAGTAGTTGTTTTGGACATCATAGTTTAATGCTCAATGTCGTTTTTGTTAAAACAAACAAAAACACAAAAAAATGAGATATGGTTTCAGAAGAATGTCAGTCTGTAAAATTATTTGTCACATCAACTTAATAAATCTGGTATGAGAAGTGGTTTAAGAGTCCTAAAGAAGTCTAAAGATTTCTGTTGATAGGCCACTGGAGATTATCACGTGACTACAGATGATGACTTAATCCATGAAACGTCTATTAGTTTGATAGGCAGATGGTTTTGCATTAGTTTTAACAACGACTTTTCTTTATTTCGTTTTTGTTCTTTCAGTAGCCGTACTTTAATTCGACCTGATTACTACCAAGATGCCTCGAAAGACCATCCAGCAATTGGATGCATACATTAAAGCAACTGCCGTCGTGTACGACCATTCCAACACCAAACTCATCAGCAGGAAGACTAAAGTCAAACCAAGGAGGAAACAAGCTTTCCTGTCTGTACTGCATTACAGGAAAACGTCTTCGGATGATTGCTGTGAAAACAGGAGACCAACGACACGATGGATTAAATATGAAAGTCAGAGGTAAAAAAAACTCAATGACGTTCATTCAATTAAGATGAAGCTTAAGGTAATCTCGATTTCGAAGAAAACATTTAATCTTTTACTCTTTACAGATACTTTTTAAAAGTTGAGCGAACTTGTGCAACACTTTTATTAGACTAACGAAGTGACGATGGCCTCTAATTCGAGGGTAGTTTCAACACAGATTGTGCACTGATCTTGTTCTATTGTGAACTAATTCATTTCTAAAACTATATACATTTTCTCCCCTATTTACACAGTAATACCAAAGACGAAAAACAGAAACTGCAAAAACTGCAGGTCTTTGTCAGGACTCCCCTCTCGCATAAACCCAAGACACTTTATTTCGAACTCCATCCCGAGACATCCGTCTCATCTCTCAAAGAAACAATCCAGAAGAAGATCGGTGTGGAGGCACGATATCAGCGTCTGTACATCAGGAGAAACTTCCAGGTAGTTATACTTTAATTTATAATACTTGGTTCAATTTGAAATATCCAAACCTAGTATTTCGCATTGTCGGATTTTAGGAATGGTAATGTGAACTGCAAAATCTCACATTTTCACGTTGATATTTTTAGTTGTTTGTTTATGAGATCCCCCATCACAACCCATTTCTTCCAACTCAGGCTTAAAGGAACGTCATTTGTTAGATGTTTGAACAACGCACAACTGAATTCGTTTCTTTCTTGTTTCCTGATGATGTAACTTATTTTCTGATATAAATTACTGTGTTAGCTCTGTGACTTGCTCACACTTGAGGAGAATGGTGTCGACAAGCATGAAATCATCTCTCTCCGGCTGTCAATAGAAGACCCAAATGATGACGAGGAGCCAAAAGGTAAATTATAGAGGTTAGAAACAAAGGTAAATAAACAATCTAAATTTGGGTTTTAAATAGGGATCAAGAGTCTCTTTTTGTTGAAGCTGCCGTTGATATTTGATACAGTGATGGATGGATGGATTTCAAGGTGTTTCACTGAAGTTTAAATGTCTTGGCAGATAAAACCAACATTGATGAAGAGTACCTCAAGGACTTGTCTTCGAAAACTGAATCATCATGGAAGGAATTGGCTAGACAATTGGGATATAAAGAAGCTGAAATTGCAGACATCCAAACCACCAACGAAGGCAGCATTAAAGAGAGCCGTCACATGCTACTCACTTGGTGGAAAAAGACGACAGAACGCGACGAAGCAGCTCAGAAGCTGAGACGAGCATTGGAGGCCATCGGGTTGACTGATTTGGCTCAAAATGTACCAGGTGAGCTAAAATGTGAACAAGCAGGTTTCTCATATTCAAGAGTGATTTTCGAATAGCCATTGGACGCTCTATTTTCGGGGCTGGGATGATATGGTACCTCGCTCTCTTACAAAACTCTTTATACAAATAAGACATTTTAAATAAATCGCCTAGTTAATTGAAAACAAAAACAGAAAAGTCATTTTATAAACGATTGGTAAACAGTAACATTGTAATGCATTCTGTTTTCCAACTTGCATCAGTGGCAAGCAAATCGAGACACGAAGCAGCTGGACCCGAGCCAGAAAGGCGTCGAGATACAGGAGTCGATGAGGAGAGCAAACAAAACGGGGAGGCATCAACCGAGGAAGAGAAACTGAACAAGGAAAATGCTTGTGATCTAGACAAACTTCAACTTATCTGGTAAGATATAAGTAAACGCTGCCTTTCGTCATACACCTCGTGTTTAAAGAATTACCTACCCATCACGCGTTTTGTGGACAATCAAACTCTCTTGGGAAACAATATTTTACCACTCTAACAATATTGTAGAGAATGGTCACAATAATGGTTGAAGGTCTTTACCTTCATTCCCTTGCTTTATTATGTCAATTCGAACTATTGTACGAGCCTTAACATGTAAAACGTCCTTTCTGACAGTTGTAGATATGTGCAAGTCTTCATCCGATATCACATCCGTCATAAACCATCGACGCTTTGTCTTCAAATGGACCCAGAGACGCGTGTCTTGGCCTTAAAGCAAATAATAAATGAGAAAAGCAGTGTCCAGCCTGAACAACAGCGACTGTTCATCCGAAGAAACTTTCGTAATTTTGAGGTAAGGAAGGCTCCATATTTTAAAGTTACCATGCTAAAATTGTACCAATCACTATTTCATCATATTAAAGGTCATGCAATGTGGGCTTCACTGGCAACCTTTTCTGATTCAAATTACAACAGTTGTGTATTTTATAATAGTGCTACCTCTGATGCCGGTTTCATGCTTTTTCGTGTGTTTTTTTCAGCTCTGTAACTTGCTGACACTTCACGTGTGTTTTTTTCAGCTCTGTAACTTGCTGACACTTCACGACTGTGGAGTTCATCAGGACGAGAACATCTCACTCCGTCTGTGCACTGATGGCCTACTGGGTGGTGGACCAAAAGGTAAATGTTCATGGGAAACATTATCTTTCTAGATTGGGGTAAAATCAGCAGGCTTTACCCCCTAACACTTTAGCTTGGGATGCATGTCACTAGATTCATATAACGGGAACAAAAGGTTTAAACAACCTTTCCAAATGCCTCCTTGAAAGTGCGATTATGAAAACAGGATGGATGCTCTAGCCTTTTCTTGTTGGTATTGTGAGTATCAGTAGTACAATTACTTGTAGTTAAAGAGTGATCTTAGGTAATGTGTTTTACCGCCTCCTCCGCTGTAATGTCTCAAAATTTCCCAGCATTTGCCACTTATTTCTAAAAGGATAAACAATTCAATAAAAAATAGCACTGATATTTATAAACGTCGCTAACCGAAGTCTTAACTTCATTGCCTTTCAATCACATACATATAAACTTCCAACTTATGTTTTGTTTGGCAGACAAACGCTCTGGTGATGATCAATTCTTCCCGGACTTGGCTACAGAAATTCAATCATCCTGGGAAGAATTGGCAAAATCACTGGGATTTGCAGAAGCAGAAATCAGGCAAATCCAAGCCACCTTCCAAGAAAACAAAGAAAGGAGCCTACAGATGCTGTTTTTTTGGTGGATAAAGCAAGCAAACCGCGAGGAAGGATTTAATAGTTTGAGACATGCGTTAAATTCAATCGGGCGTGCTGAGCTTGTCTCAATGATACCATCAGAAGAGCAACAGAGGTTAAAAGAGGAGGAACTTGGTCAGCGAGACAAACCTCAACCACCGGTACAAGAGGGAGGATCCAAACAGTCGCCCAAGCAGAAAGAGACTACATCACATGAGGGACATAGACCAACACAGCAAGAAGTTTGTTATCGAGACAACCCTCAATTAGTTGCTCAATCGGGAGGGGCTGAAGGTCAGAGCCCACAGAAAGGGACTACATCATCTGACGAGGAGAGACCGAGACAGGAGGAAGTTGAAAACCGGGACATACCTAAACCTGAGTTGAGAGAGGCTATATCACCTGAGGAACAGAGGCCGGTACACGAAGAAGTCTCCGAGCAAAACAAACTTCAGTTACATGAACAAAGAGTTGTTGTTGAAGAACAGGACAAGCACAAACGCGCAAGACCGTCTATTGAGGAAGAGAGACTGAGTCAGAAGCTTCCAGAGATAAAGCAGAAACTGGGAGAATTCGAGACCGAACAAGAGAGGATAATGTTGTCTGAAGAACACGGACCGAGGCATGTGCAATTAGAGAGTCGTCGAGATAAACCCCGAAGAGAGATTCAAGTGGGAGGGGCTACACAACAGAGCAACTGGACAGAAGCAACATCAAGGGAGGAACAGATACCACGTCCGGAGGAAGTTGTTCATCGAGACAACACTGAACCAGAGGTTCAAGTGGTATTCGCTCAAGAATATAGCAAGCTGAAAGGAACTTCATCATCTGAGGGACAGAAACCGAGACGAGAAGTTCATCGAGACAAAACTGAACTAGAGGTTCAAGTAGGAGGGGCTGAAGAACATAGCAAGGAGAAATGGACTACATCATCTGAAGACCAGAGACCGAGACAGGGGGAAGAAGCTCCTCATGACAAAACTAAACTAGAAGTTCAAGTGGGAGGGGGTCAAGAACATAGCAAGCTAAAAGGAACTTCATCATCTGAGGGACAGAAACCGAGAGGAGAAGTTCACGCTAGGGTTACTAATAGCGAAAACAGATCAGGTAAAGAATTATACAATTAATTTTAAACTTCAATATATATTTTGTTTTACTTACTTACTGTTTCTTTAAGTTTTCCCCTCCTATTATGATATATGAAACTGTTTTGCAAATAAACTTTCCATGCTTTTCAACAAATGTTGTTGTTTTTTGTCCCAACAAGTTTTCAAATTTTAGTTTTTGGCTTTAAACCTCCTAAGTTGCACTGCTGTGGGGTACCATATTCACACGAAATTATCCGATCTGTGAGTAGACTTGCTCCTGCATGGTACCTTCATCATCCAGACTGACATGTGGTGGGGAACAAAGTTGTCTTCTGCGGACTAGTATCGAGTGCGTTAAAAAAATAGCACGCGAATGACTTAATATGGCAAGATTTGAAGTAACTTCATAATAGTTCAGAGTCCACCGCAAACACCATGGCATCATTTCGGCAATTGTCCGGTCAGGGGTTGCATAATTGCAAGTTCCAGACTTGTGTGACTCAGAGAAGGTTTTTCTCTAAAAAAAACTTGATATCGCTGAGGGACTTCTTGATAGGATTCAGTCATCAAATATCCTGTCTGAATTGGCAAGGAGTCCTATGTTGCTGCTGCTAATGTGTTTATTATGGAGGGAAGAGGCAACACTACCCAAAACCTTATCAAGATTGTTCACTGAGGCAATTAGATACATATTTCGAAGAAAGATGCCTGAACTATGAAAAGACGCAATATCGGAAGTTGTGATTGCAATCGGCACAATTGCTTTTGAAGGGCTTGTTTCCCCAAAGCAAAGGCTTTCATTTCAAGAGAGAGAATTTAAGAAGAATGTACTTGATAAAGCATTACAAGCGGGCATTCTTACTAGCCAGAGAGTCATTAAGTGGCTTGACACGCACAATAACGTGCAGTTTATTCATAAGACAGTTCAAGAGTACTGCGCAGCTACGTATTGTCAAAGTCTCTTAAGCAAAGGAGATGGGGAATTTCAGACGATTCTTGAAAAAATTCTGCTGCGGTGACAATACACAGTGTACGAAGCAAATATTGCGGATGCTTCAGATAATGCTGGTGAACTGAAAGTAAAGGAATTAGCCGTAAATTGCTACTTTGAAAGTCAAGCAAGAGATCTGTGTTCAGTTAAAATCATAGAGTGGTTTTTGACTGAATCTACATACAATGTATATGTAGGTCACTATAGCAAAGATTCATTGAACTCGCTCTTGTGGTTACTACGGAATGTTGTCAAGCAGACAGAGCTAGATGAAGTAAGTATAATTACGTTTGCTGAGTGTGACTTGTGAGTGTGACAAGCGGAGTTAAATATGTCAAAGAACACTGGATGTACAAGTACGGTGTACCTCCGCACTGCAATTTATACGAGGCACTTATCCAAGTACATGTTTATTAAATTTAGTGAGCACATTTGGATCGAGTCAGTATCAAAGTCACAGGTGGTTATAAGAAACCCAGTAAAAGGATCACTCTTTTCAATGCAGTCATTTTTTATGTTTTATATGAACGCTGTGTATTACACTAACATAGAAACACTAGGGGGTAAAAAGCTGAAAGGGGACGCAATATTCGTTCATTAACTAAAACTAAACGATTTGTAATCAAGCTACCTATTTCCCAACTATATAAATAAAAGGGAAATATGATATTCGCAGTAAACTAACCACATCTCTCTTTTCCAATAGTTTTACGAAAAGCAACCTTCAACTTATAATCAGTCAAAATATTGAAGCCTGTTTGCCTCAAAAGTCAGATTTTTCAGTTTGGGAATTTTACTTTGCAAGATTTATTTTTGCAAACCTTATTTGGGGAACGTCTGGGAAAGACTAATAACTCAAATATGCTTAAAACGGATGGCATTTAGGTGCAGGTCGTGTAAGAATTGACTTCTCTGAACACACACGACCACATGGAGTGCATATCTTTCATCTTTTACAAGGATAGTCTGCTTGTAACAAAGAAAAATGGATCCCTGATAATTCTAAGGTCGTCAGGGGATAGTCAAGCGTTTTTCAATGTCTTTTGTATCCGGGTCGAATACGTTGTACCCGCTTCATACATTTGATAGTATTCAGTATCCGTGGTATCGACATTGTGGCAATTTTATACCAGCACAATTTCAAGTTCAATCCAATGCAGGCTCATTTTAAATTGCATCATAATTGCGTCTATGGCACTACTTGTCATCGGTCCTATTTGTTATCAAAAAATATGAATAAGAAGACATAAAATCTTCCAAATAAACTATAACGATTGCATGTGGCGACTTATTTCGGTACACTCTCTTGAAAAACGCATTGTTAGGCAAAAATAATTACACAGCATATGTAATGTTTTGGTTAGAAATATAAACTGATACAAGGTCCTGTCTCATGGATTTTACTTGAGAATATATTTAATGCACATTTGTGCTCCGTGTAAATGTTTAAAAACTATTTGACATCTCTTTTTGGATAATCTTAATGAAATGTATACTGTTTTAAATCTTTAAAATTGTCCACACTTTTCCTAACATTTATGAGGGAGATGTTGCTGTGATTTCAGGAAGGCACTGTTGAGTTTAAGGGTTTTCTATTCAAATTGTGAAAGTTGCTCCTTGAAAGCATTTGTGAGAAAACTTTGCCCACTAGCTTACTGTCATATACTGAAACAACGAACCAATAAAGAAAAACAAATGTACGACAGCAAATTATCAAAACTTCTGTCAAGTTTTGGCGCTAAAATAGCTGTAACATTGAAATTTGTGGCTGAAATGACATCACATATAAAGCAAGAGCCAGGGGTCATTTATTTTTTGGAAATGACCAAGTTTTTAGTGAGTATTTTTGGAAAGGTTACACCTTGAGGAATTAATATTGGCTAAGTCTTATGGTTACCTAGCGGTGGACCTAGATACTAGGAGCAGATAAGTGACGTCACATAAGGAATGATTGGGACATGCAACAGCCGTCGTGTTAGAAATGGACTGTGTACGCGAACGTACGTACTACTGACACAACGGCTGTTGAATGTCGATGCACAACAAACACATTGTGAACAACTCAACGATGCACAACACTGAGAAGAATACGAGCCATGCAAACGTTCTATTTTCTTTTTAAATGAGTTCATATCAAAAAAAGAGCATTTAGAGGAGATGTCTGAGTACTATGAACAGCATATTCGAACGTTTGGTCACGCGTGTTTTCGGTATTTTTTTAAGGTTACATTCTAGTCTATTCAAATTGGCTAGTCTGACGGTGGGCCTTGATACCTGAAGCAAATACGTGACGTCACACAAGAAAATGAAAAATATGGCTGTTGTTCAGCACGGAGAAAACTTCCAATGTTTAGGCCTAAGGATTATATCCTTTTAAATGAGTTCACATAGTTAAACGAACTTTAAGAAGAGATATCTGAGTAATAATTCTAATAAGATATCTCATCTCCAGGACCACATGATCATTATAATTAAGATGTTTGTTGCCTAACAACCGCATCATCCTTAGCAACAACCCTTCACAACCTGATTAACTTGTTGTGTCTAATGGTTACCTGGCGCTGAACCTGGATACCAGGAGTAGATAAGTGATGTCGCATAAGGAGATAAAAAAAATACGGCCGATGCGCAGCACTGAAAAAATATATGGGCCACGTTTAAGAATTATTTTCTTCCAAAGTCAATAGATGAACAAAGAAAGAGAAGCTATTGGAGTCACAAGAATAGGATATCTTACCTGCGGGATCATTATGATCAGGCTAATTTCACTGTGTATGTTGTCTAGCAGCGGCTGCCGCATAATCCATAGCAAAACTCTTCAGAACCTGAACTTTAACACTTGACACGAATCTACATGAGCTTAGTCAAAAATAATTATTTCAATAATAGTGTAGTAGCCAAATTGTTGTGTTTATTGTTAGTGCGCCCTCTGTGGACAGCGTGTGAACACTAAGGTCAAAGTTCGCGCACTCTGTAGATTTCTCATCGTTCAATCACATGCCTGAAGTTTCATACAGATGTTTTCGCTGTTCCACTTTGCCTCGTAAATTGAGTTACTTGTTGCGGATAATAAACCATCCTGAACGCAAATATTGTCTGCAGCCTTATAGTACTTGTAGCTACCATAATTGGTGACCGTGACGGTGGAAATACGCGAAATGGAGCAGAGCAGAAAATGTTGCAACTTCGGGCGGGCACAGCGGACAAATGACTGCGGTAAGCATAAAACTACCGCCGTATTGGCCTGCCGATCTGTACGTATGGTTCGCCCAAGTTGAGGCCCAGTTTGCTACCAGACATATCACATCAGAGGCCACGAGATACGCGTATATTGTGTCTACCCTCGCCCCCGAAATTGCTCAGGAAGTGCGCGATTTGCTACTCGCCCCTCTTGCAGAGAACCCTTACAAAACTTTGAGAGAAGAACTAATCAAACGCACATCTGCAACTGAACAGAAACGCCTTAAACCCACCCAGTTGCTTCGCCATATGAGACAATTACTTGGGATACGCGTGCTTGAGGAATCAATCCTCCGCCAGCTATTTTTGCAGCGACTACCACCCAATGTGCAAATGGTGTTGGCATCAACTGGAGAAGGTGTCAAGTTGGAGCCGTTAGCTGAACTTGCCGACAAAATCATGAATGTTGCCTTTCAGCAGCAGCCTGTGAAAGTCAACTCGGTTACACCAGTAACATCTGCATGTACCCCCACCATGCCTGCACCGCTGACAGAACTGGAACTCCTGCGAAAGGAAATCGGTCAACTCTCGCTTCAAGTACAAGCCTTGTCACGCCGCCCACGTTCTCGCAGTCGACCCCGTAATCGCTTGCGATCACAGACACCTACTCCATCCACCGGAGATTCGGCAGCCGCTGAACTCTCTTCCTGGTGTTGGTACCATGCGTCTTTCGCGAATCCCGCCAGCCATGTCAGTATCCGGGAAACGCAGCCGCCAGCAAATAAAGGCGACAGGCACTGCTGGCGAAGAGCATGGTCGCCTCTTCCACATTATGGATCGCACGACAAGACAACACTTCCTCATTGACACTAGGGCAGAAGTGAGTGTTGTCCCCCCATCGCGACCTGAACGCCAGCGACCTCGACAAGATCGTCACTTGCAAGCTGCAAATCGCTCGCCCATTTCAACTTATTGAGAACGGTCACTCACGTTGGATTTAGGGCACCGACGAACATGTAGATGGATATTTGTCATTGCAGACGTCCACCAGCCCATCATCGGTGCGGATTTTCTACGCCATTTCAACCTGTTGGTGGACATGCGCCATTGTCGATCGTTAGATGCCACGACCAATATCAGTGTCAATGGTGTCATGTGCCTGCAGTCAACCCTCACCTCAACCAATGTTTACAACAGTCGACTCCAAATCGCCATACCGTGCACTACTAGCCCAGTTTCCGGACATCACGAGACCATGCTATGATGAGAAGTCAGTCAAGCACAGCGTCACGCACCACATCACCGCGACCGGTCCACCGGTTTCGGCTCGCCCTCGTCGCCTTCGCCCAGATAGACTGAACATTGCTCGACAGGAGTTTGACCAAATGCTGCAACTTGGAATCATCAGGCCATCAAGCAGCAATTGGGCTTCACCCCTCCACATGGTCTCAAAGAAGACCCCAGGGGACTGGAGACCTTGTGGGGACTACCGAGCACTCAACGATCGCACAGTTCCAGACCGCTACCCCATACCGCACATTCACGACTTTTCGTCATCGCTGCATGGTGCCAAGGTTTTCTCCAAAGTCGATCTGGTGCGAGCCTACCACCAAATTCCGGTGGAGCCTACCGACATCCCCAAAACTGCAGTCACCACGCCCTTCGGACTGTACGAGTTTGTGCGAATGCCCTTCGGTCTCCGCAACGCCGCAAAAACTTTGCAGAGATTCATAGACAGTGTCATCCGCGGACTCGACTTCTGCTATGCATACATTGATGATCTCCTCGTTGCTAGTGCTGATGCGGAAGAACACGAACGACATCTTCTCCAGCTCTTCAATCGCTTGTCTGACCACGAACTCGTCATCAACCCAGCGAAAAGCCAGTTTGGTGTGGAGTCCCTGGAATTCCTCGGTCACTGCATGGATTCCCAAGGAGTCCGCCCACTTGGGGAAAAAACCCAAGCCATCCGCGAGTTCCCACGACCCACGACACAGCGCAAACTCAAGGAGTTCCTTGGGTTAGTGAATTTCTACCGGAGGTTCATACCACATGCAGCCGCCATCCTCCAACCGCTCACTGATCTCACGACATCCCGCGGACAGTCGAAAAGCCTGCAGTGGACTGACGCAGCTGAAGCGGCTTTTGACAACATCAAGTCAGCTCTCGCTAATGTTGCCACCCTCGCACATCCTCAGCCCAATGCAGACTTTTGTGTCATGACTGACGCCTCAGACGTCGCTGTTGGCGCTGTCCTCCAACAAAGAGTTGACAACGCTTGGCAGCCGATCGCCTTCGTCTCACGCAAACTCAAACCAGCGGAGACTCGATATAGCGCCTTTGGCCGGGAACTGTTAGCCATTTACCTGACCATACGCCACTTTCGTGCCATGTTGGAAGGACGTCACTTTTATGTCCTCACAGATCACAAGCCACTCACGTATGCATTCAAGGCATCACCAGACCGACACGCCCCACGCGAAATCCGCCAACTGGACTTCATTTCGCAATTCACCACGGACATTCGAGCAGTGAAGGGTGTTGACAATGCCCCAGCTGACGCACTGTCTCGGATCCAGCTGAATGTAGCCACCCTCCCATCTGCCATCGATTTTGATGTCATGGCCGACGTGCAACAACGTGATGATAACTGACTACTGGGACATCGCAGAACGTTTGTGACACTTCTACGGGCACACCAGGCGCGGTTCTAGAACCAATCTTTTTTTTGGGGGGGGGGCAGCACGGTGGATTCAGATTTTTTTCAAGGAGGAGTGCTAAAATGTTGACTGGTTATTTTTTTCAGACACTTTGGCCTCCGAAAATCAATCGGTGGGGGAGGGGGGGGGAGGGGGCTCATGCCATATTTTCAATGGGGAGCGCCAATGAAATCCTAAAATCATTCACACTATACTAACTAATGCACCCTTGTCACGGCTATTTCTTCTTTAGGGGGAGACCGTTCGCATGTACATCACAATCCTTCTTTTTGCTAATGCATTTTTTTTTTACGGATTTCTTTTTTTGAGGGGGCTAGACAACATTTTTTTTGGGGGGGGGGGGGCTACAGCCCCCCCTAGCCCGCCCGTAGAACCGCGCCTGGGGCACACGACGTCCATTTGTGCCTAGTAATCTCCGCAGAACTGTCTTTGACCCGCTTTATTCCCTCGCACATCCTGGTATCAGAGCAACGCAACGACTCATCACCGAACAATTCGTCTGGCCAGGTATCAATCGCGACATTCGCCAGTGGACACGTGAGTGCATAGCGTGTCAACGCACGAAAGTGCACCGACACACCCATACTGCACTCGGTACATTCGCCACTCCTGATGCTCGATTCAGCCACGTGCACTTGGACATAGTGGGACCCCTACCGCTATCCAATGGGTACCGCTACTTACTCACCTTTGTGGATCGCTTCACGCGATGGCCAGAGGCCATACCAATCATCGACATAACGGCCGAGACTGTCGCCAGAACTTTCGTTGATAGATGGGTTTCCCACTTCGGTACCCCATCAACGGTGACAACTGACCGAGGCCGTCAATTTAAATCGGCCCTGTTTCGCGCCCTCACCAAGCTCCTTGGCTGCAAACACATACACACTACAGCCTATCATCCAGCAGCAAACGGCATGGTCGAACGACTACATCGCCAGCTCAAGGCTTCACTTAAAGCGCAAGATGATCCCACGAAATGGACAGAAACACTCCCACTTATTCTGCTGGGAATTCGTTCTGCTGTCAAACCAGACTTGGGCCATTGTCCAGCTGAGCTCGTTTTCGGCACCACGCTAAGACTGCCAGGCCAGTTTTTCAAGCCTGACAGCGCTGCCACACTGTTGGACCCAGCAGATTATGTTGACCGGCTCAAGGCTTCCATGAGTCAGCTCCACCCAACACCGCCCCGTCGACAGCAACAGCGAACTGTTCATATGCCGAAGGACCTGAATACATGTACCCATGTCTTCGTGCGTTATGATGGTGTACGCAAGCCCCTCCAGCCACCCTATAACGGACCATACAGGGTTATCAGCCGCGCAGACACTTTGTCATTGACATTGCTGGTCGCACAAACACTGTATGTGTTGATCGGATGAAGCCTGCTTATTTTGATGAGCATAATTCTGACACTCAAACTCTGTCTCACTCACCTGAGCCAGTGATTGCTCATTTGTGGTGACCAGAACGCGATCAGGTCGCCATGTGCATTGGTTTAAGACACTAACAGATTTCGTTCATTAACATTCACTGGTACTAGGGGGCTCCTGTAGTAGCCAAATTGTTGTGTTTATTGTTAGTGCGCCCTCTGTGGACAGCGTGTGAACACTAAGGTCAAAGTTCGCGCACTCTGTAGATTTCTCGTCGTTCAATCACATGCCTGAAGTTTCATACTGATGTTTTCGCTGTTCCACTTTGCCTCGTAAATTGAGTTACTTGTTGTGAATAATAAACCATCCTGAACGCAAATATTATCTTCTAAGTTTTGCTGAACAATTAACGCTTACCTTGTTGGACAAATACCTTATTTTTACAGAAGAAGAGGACTCAAGCAAAATGACAGAGTTACATCATACACAACCGGGAGAAAGCAACACAGCAACGTTATCTAGCAGTTCTGATCCAGCTGAACTCGCTGCTGATAGATGCAAAGAAAAGCTGAAGACATTGCATATGACCACAGGTACATATTCAAAAAAGGTCAAATGGGTAGATGGTGACACCAAGAAGATATCAATGCCAAAGCTAAAGTTACTTCAAGCTGGCGATAAGACAGATGAAAGGGCATTATCATATGACAATATTTTCCTCGAGAAAACACGAGTGGGCGATCCGATTAAAGGGAATATACAACATTTGCAAACATCGAAATATAAAACTACCAAGTTTATACGAAATTCCTTACTAGGATGCTGGTAAATGACAGTCTCAAGCATCTTGTAAAATTATGGCACCTCGTGTGAAGTC
This sequence comes from Patiria pectinifera, assembly GCA_029964075.1. Classification (NCBI taxonomy): domain Eukaryota; kingdom Metazoa; phylum Echinodermata; class Asteroidea; order Valvatida; family Asterinidae; genus Patiria; species Patiria pectinifera. Next base: position 7,590,429 of record CM057145.1, read on the forward strand.
ATTTTCAAGAAAATGTTTGTTTTTTTCCCATACATTTCCAACGGTGGTCGGCCGACCACCGTTGGAAAACTTTCTTCAACTACTGCTCCGAATTTACCATTTTTTCAGTCCAAATTTTGTTTGTTATTGGTTACATGTTCGTGAACGGGTGCAGGCCAGCTAGACTGGTTCCCTTGCCTTACAATTTTCCATCAACTATAAATTGATCCATTTTATCTTTTGTGGAGTCAGGGAACCAGACTACTTTAACATTTTTGTTTTTCTTGGTTTTTCCAACCTTTTGAAACACAAAACTTCAACAATGTCAGTGTAAAAATATTTGATTCATTATACTAACCTCTGAAATAGTTCATTTCTGAAAATTACAGCAAAAGCCAATGATGTACATTCCCAATCCCGGGACATACCGTTATTTCGTTTTACCCTTTTGCATTTCCTCAAAACAAAAACAGTAAACGAACCATTGACCGTTTTGTCGTTTTACAGTTTTGTAAAACGGTCAAACGGTATTAAGATAAATACGTTTATTTTGTTTTATCAGTTCAGTAAAATTCATTACAGCATAATGATCAATGATTTTTGTTTAACAGTTTTACACAAATAATTTTGAAAAACAGCAAAACGGTCAGTATTGAATACAGACTGTTTTTTTTATTTCAGTGTCATAGTGAACAGTCCGTGGTGCATTTTGTGGTGCTGGGCAAGGGGATGGAGGGGGACCATTTTTTACATGAAAAAGTGTTACCTCGGCATGCGTGGTGTGATTCCTGGCGTGACCTTGACCCCCTTCTCACGCGATTCAGTTGGTGGGGCTTATTAAGAGTTGCAAGCAAAAATGGCGCTGGAAAACTTCAAGGGAGGACATTACTTTTTACAATGGATACAGGATGGTAATACGTTTGAAGAAGTTGCAGATATTTGAAGGAAATTGGAGTTCGGCGCGGCTCTTCAATAGCCAGTTCGAAAACTATGTCAGAACGAAATGTGAGGAGGAGTAATTTGGGTCCCAGGCAAAGACTCGATCCCATGAGGACGCATTAACATTCCTAGGTGCATTGCTTAATTGCCCAACCTAAATCAAAAAATGGTGGACAGGACTATTGACCGTTTTTTCATTGTCATGTTCTTGTAAAACAACACTCTGAAATGAAGCAACTAACCGTTTATCGCTTTCAACAATTAAGAAAAACAACAAAAAGGTCATTGTTTTTTGTTACCTAATACCGTTTGACCGTTTTACAAAACTGTAAAACGAAAAAACGGTCAACGGTGCGTTTACTGTTTTTGTTTTTGAGGAAATCCAAAACGGTAAAACGAAATAACGGTATGTCCCGGGATTATTCCCTTTAAACTGACCTTTCTGACTGGCCGTTCAGATGGTGAGCACAAATTCATTCTTTTGGAAACATTGCGTATGATTGGACAACTGACTCTAGTTCGACACTCAATAACTTCAAACTTGTTACTGTCCTGCAAATGGAAGCCATGGAACAAGAGTCTGACTTTGTTGACTCGATCTATGCTCAACTGTAGGGTCAAGATACAGATATTGACAGAGGTGACTTGCAGTCATTTATTGACTTCAACCCTCACAAAGTGCTTGTCCTCTGGGATGAGAAATGTTACCTTTCAACGTTGGGGAAAAAAACGACGAGAGTTATACCTTCACAATTTAATCATTCAAAGCCGGCAGCGGCAGCGGCGGCGGCAGAAGAAGCAGCCAAAAAAAAAAACCAATAATATAAGTTCAAAACTAACTACCAAAGCATAATTCCATGGGAAATCGAACACGGTGTAGTACGATTAAACAGCTCCAAACTGTTAACAGAACCATCTAAAGGTACGCTTTTTTTAAACTCTTATTTCGCTAATAAAACTTTTGGGAAACTGGGTTGATATGTAGACCAACGTAGGTCAACATGTCAACAGATTAAACTCTTGGGCAAATTCTTCCCAATAGTTGGACAATTGTTACCTAAATGAGATAATTTCAAACCAATGTTGAGTAAAATTATATTCCCCAACAGGGTTTTACCCAATTTTTTTTTTACAGTGTAGGCACGTTTCTCAGACCGAAACAACCAGTTTATTTTCAGGGATCTAACCACATAATGTAAATGCAGTCGTTCCGAATGTATACATTCTTACAATAATTATGGCTTCAAAATGTTTGCGCTTTAGTTATGGTGAAATTTCATTTTATTCATTCATAGATACTCTACCTGGCGACCTCTCTGTTTGGAATCTATCTAAGAAGATTGGAACAAACTGGGATGAATTGGCCTTAAACTTGAATTTTTCAAAAGAAGATATTGATATTATCAAGCATAAGCATTCCAGCTACATTGTATGGCAGTGCTTTGAGATGTTAAGCACATGGTGGAGAAAGCAGGACAATTACAAAGAAGCATGGCGTACGTTGAGTGAGGCTCTGAATCGTTCGGGTAGGAAGGACTTGGTTCGAAACACATCAGGTACATTCAGTAACTAAGGAAAGTTTGGTAAATCGTACAGGTGTGTTTCACAATTCACAAATACTTTGGTGTACGAAGAAAAAGGAACATGTAATGATTCTTGTTTTCACACAGTAACGCAGCCATGGCATGATAGCAACAGGGGGGAAATACAGAGACGGGGACGCAGCGATGTCCATGAATCAATTTAGGTGTAACCTATGTAAAAAAACTAGATATCCAGATGGTGAATATGAAATTGAACGTACAAACCAGAGATAAAAATAACAACGATGCCGAAAAGAGCTATTTATTCTTGTAAATGCACTTGAAATTCGACAGTTTTATCTTTCCTATCATTCATGTAACGTCATCCTTAGCTTTATGACATAAGACCGGTTGTTGAGGTGTTAAAGACTTAATTCAGCATTTGGGCTGCGACGGGAGAGTGAAATAAACCATTTAATAATAATAATGTAATAACAATTCCTCTGTATTGGACATTTGGAAAAATCCCCATAGACTTGTGCACAACATTTTTCAAACCTAAATGTGCCCGTACCCAATATTCCCTTGTTCTTTTCCAACGAATTTCGGTATGTTTACTGATTAGACCACGAGCAACAAATATATCCTAATTGCAACGATAAAATTAAGCCTCTAAAGGGGGGCTGTGACATTAGGGAGACATAAAAATATCTTCCTAAGATGTCTCGCATCGTGCTAAGAAACTACGATAACGTGTCTCCTTAGTGGTACCTTTACACTAATAATACGCTTTAATACTTGGAGTATGTTGGTGTTCAAGACTTCATTGGGTTCGGAAATGCAGCCACATCCGCATTAGTATACGATCATAAAAAATAATGACCAACTGCATATCCATAAAAAAGGTTCAAAATTAGATATCAAATTTTACCGAAATTGTAGCAAACTATCTTCCAAAATTGAAACTTCTTTTTTATTATTCAAAGTTCTTTTCTGATCATTCAGTAACTATTGTAACATTCGAAGTGTTGTAATTACGATGTATCACGTGGTCTTTCAGATACAGAGTTTCCACTGCAAGTTGAAGTGAAGGGCACCGACCACGGGATTGAGAGCGGTCCATTGACAAAGCTGATTAAAGAATGCTTTGCTGCCACAAAACAATTTTGCGGACGTGTTATGATTGCACTTAGTGATTTTTTTCAGAGCATGTGGCCTGATGCTTGTAGACGTACAAGATGGATCTGTGGTATTTGTTGTTCTTATCAAGAGTCGGGAACGTCTCGACAATCTTTGGAGTATGTACACCACTGGAGAACTCGCCAATAAACTGACAAAAATCATCATCACTGATGACCTGACAACCGAAGATAAGAGTGACTTGGCTATCGAGGTGACTATACTGCAAAGTGACTACGAGCAGGCCTGCAGATTCTTTGACGAGTTGGAAAAAGACCAGCAGACAGGTAGCCGAATACTTTACAATAAAAAGTGAAATTAGAGTACCCATTTTTTATGAAGCTTTGTTTTACGTTAATGCTTTCATTGCCGGATATTTGCTTTTGTTACAGATGAAGAGGACTCAGGCGGCATGGCAGAGTTACAGCATACACAACTTGAAGACAGCATCACAGCAACGTCGGCTTACAGTAGCGATCCAGCTGAACACCCTGCTGACAAATTTAAAGAAAAGTTAAAGACATTGTATATGACCACAGGTAAATATGCACAAACGGTTAAATAGGTAGATGGTGACACTAAGAAGATATTAATGCCCAAGCTAGCGTTGGTTCAGGCTGGCGATAAGACAGATAAAAGGGTTGTATCAAATGAAGATATTTTCCTCCAGAAAACATCGGAGGGCGATCCGATTAAACTGGCCATTCTGACTGGACCAGATGATGAGCAAAAGTCTATTATTTTGGAAAACATTGCGTATGATTGGGCAACCGGCTCCAGTCCTACACTCCATAACTTCGAACTTGTTATTGTTTTGCCAAGGCAAGCCATTGATCAAGAGTCTGACCTGCAAATTGCAGACACTGAAAACGATTTTCATCTTGTTGACTTATACGCTCGCCTATTGGGTCAAGACACAGATATTGACAGAGGTGACTTGAAGTCATTTATTGACCACAACCCTCAAAAAGTGATCGTTCTCTGGGATGGGTTTAATATCTTACCGTACACGTACAGCATTAGGAACACAATTAGAGTTGGTACTTGTCTTGAACTCCTAAATTGCATGGCAGCAAAGGGAATACTGATACTTGTAACCACACGCCCTGTGTAGCACACAGACATTCATGAGCAAATCAATGGTCCAGGAACCTGTCAAGGCTGTCATACAATGTCACGCCTATACAGTAGAGCAATGACATACATATTCACACGACAAACAGATATAACACAAGAAAAAATATCCGAAGTACTGATTGCCCTTGGTAAGACTGCATTGGAGGGTTTGGTTTCCCCACAGCAAAGGTTTACATTTCAAGAAGAAGAGTTTGAGGATGAGGCTGTCTAGAAGTCCCAAGATGCAGGACCCCTTATTCGCAAACGAGCCCCTATATTGGTAAAACAAAATCAGCGACTGCATACAGTTCAGTCACAAGATAATGCGAGCATTCTGTGCTGCTAAATACTGGCAGAGTTTGTCATACGAGGAGTTTTAGAGGCTTCTTAGTCAAATTGACAACCCTTGTGATGTTCAGTATTTGTTGCGCTTCTGCTGCGGCGACAATGAAAAATGTTGCAAAATGTTGCAGACATATTTTGCTGAGGCTTCACAGGAAGTATATTAAGAAACTGGCCTTAGATTGCTACTTTGAAAGTCAGGCGACACATGTGATATCAGAAGATTTCATTAAGTCGTGGTTGGCTGAATGTAGTTTTCTGTCCGTAAGTGATCATACATTGAAGTCGCGAATGTGGTTGCTACAGCATGTTGCCAGGCAGACGGGGCTCTCGCTAGACCTTGCTGTAATACAAGGGCTTCGTTTTTTTTCGGTGTGACCTGTCAAGATTATGTTACGTCGTAGCTTCGCGTTTAAAATTCATGACAAATCTGTCTTCATTGAGTTTGGATCAATGCAGACTAGCAGGCTACCAGTTAGATCACATTTTGTTATCACTTCAAAGGGCAGGCTACTTGACCCATCTAAAGCAATCTGACATTGATTTAGGTGGCACTGCAAAGGTTTTGGCTGTCAAATTGCAATGTCTCAAAAGACTCGAGACACTATCATTCCCTTCATGTAACTTGAACGCGGAAGATATACCACATAATTATTGCATCATCGGTCGGGAAGATGCCAAACCCTGCCAATCTTAGCCCTTCAGGTCTTGAGGGATTGGGTGGTAACGCCGGAACGTGGGCGGCTAGTTTTCAGTCGATGACTCACCTAAAAAAGTTCAATATGACAAGGTGTAACATTCAAGGTCACGATGTAAAATATATCGCTAAATCAGTGTGTCGCATGGGAAATCTGGAAAATAGTGTATTCAGTGGTTCCTTGGGTGTGTTTCACGTACAGCTATACGACAGTGGCATGCAACTAAGCATTAAGTGGTTATCACTTACCAGCGAGGACTGTGCGAGTATTTTAGAGTCATTCAGTAATCGGAGAGACTTATTCAGTTTGACACTTGATGGCATTCATGGTATTGGTGATTCTGCAGGTACCTGGACCATACCCTTACAAAACCCGACGGGAATTCGGGAGTTGGGTTTAAGTAATTGTTCACTGCAAAGTACTGATATTAAACACCTTGCTGCAACATTAGGTCAAATGCAAAACCTGGCCGATCTTAGCATTTCACAGAATGTGAACTTGGTGGTAACGCTGGAACGTGGGCGGCTAGTTTGCAGTCGATGACTCACCTAAAAAAGCTCAATAAGACATTGAGTAACATTCAAGGTCACGATGTAAGATATATCGCTGAATCAGTGAGTCGCATGGGAAATCTGGAAAAAATAGTGATTTCAGTGTTTCCTTGGGTGTGTTTCGCGTACATCCATACGACAGTGGCATGCAACTAAGCATTAAGCGGTTATCACTTACCGGCGAGGACTGTGTGAGTTTTTTTAGAGTCATTCAGTAATCGGAGAGACTTAGTCAGGTTGACACTTGATGGCATTTATGGTATTGGCGGTTCTTCGGGTACCTGGACCGTGCCCTTACAAAACCTGGCGGGGCTTTGGGAGTTGGGTTTACGAAATTGCTCACTGCATAACATTGATATTGACCACCTTGCTGCACCATTAGTTCAAATGCCAAACCTGGCAAATCTTAACCTTTCGCATAATTCAGTCTTGGGTGGTAACGCCAGAACGTGGGCGGCTAGTTTAAAAAAAATGAGAATTCACCTAAAATCACTCCATTTATTTGAATGTGGTATCAATGAAAAAGATATACAACATATTGCTTCATCAGTTAGGGAAATGCCAAATTTGGCAGAGCTTTACCTTAGCGGCAGTTATGACTTGGGTGGTATTACAGCACAAACGTGGGTGGCTAGTCACTTAGGATTTTAAATACATCGCCAGATCAGTGAGTGTCATGGGGAATCTGGTGCATTTTAATTTCAGTGGTTACAACGAGGAGATGCACGTACAGCCATATGGTAATGGCATATGACTGATAATTAAGAGGCTCTCACACAAATTAACCGGCTATGTTGATTTGGTGGAATGTTTACAGTCATTTAGTAATGAGAGAAACTTTGTCACTTTGATCGTTGTTGGCGTTAGTGTTCAATTTTTTTGCGAACTATTGGGCCCCATCCTTACAAACCCTAACGCACCCGAAGGAGTTGATTAACTTTAACTTCTCATTTCAGTTACATGACACCGTACACATTGCTGCATCAGTAAGTGAAATGCCAAGATTAGAATCCCTCAGCCTAGCGGGTAAAGATTCTTTGAGTGGTTGTGCAAAATTATTGGCTCCCGGTCTGAAACAACTGAAACAGGTTGGTAGGCTGAAATTGAGTGGATGTGCATTGACAGAAGCAGTTAAGAAAACGTATATCTGAGGCATGGGGTCTCCTTTGAGTCACCTAAAGATGACAAGATCTCAAATATGGGTCTGCGCTGAGATATGTAATGATGTGCATGCCATTATGTGATGCAATTTTAAAGTCATTTTGATCGAGTCAATCCCAAAGTCACCACTTTTTGTGAGAAACGTAGGAAACGGAACATTCTTTTCAATCCAGTCATTTTCTATGAACGATATTACACGATAATAGAAACACGCGGGAACATTTCTGAGAAATGACGCATTATTTATCCACTAACTTAAAACTTAATCACTTGTAAGCAAGCTACCCAATTTCTAACTATAGAAATAATAGGTAACTATATGGTATTCGCAGTAAACTGAACACATATTTTCTCTTTCCAAATAGTTGTACGAATTTGCCATGGTATAAAGAGTTTGCTACAGATTGAATACATGCATTTCATAATTATTATGTGAAAAAGTGCGAGTATGACATCATTCAATCAGGGTTTATCTTCAAAATGTGTAATATTGTTTACAACGTGTACATGTCTTTACTTAACCCAACTTTGCATGAGAAATCGAACTGAACGTTATATACCGGTACGGTGTCATCAAAAGTGCTTATCATAAACGTGTTTTGTTGTATGCGACTGATTCTAAAATGACTGCGAAAAGTCTCAAGGATTAAAAAGGACATAATTATCATTTATGTACAGGAAAACTTCCCAAAAAGTTGTGCAGGCAGACATTTTTAAATTTCTCAAAAAGCACTGAGCATTTCTTGTTGATGGAGTATATTGTTTGTACTCTTGTGTATAATCACAGCAAATATTTGATGAGTATCCTTTCATGTAAACCAGAGATACAACAGATTATGAATGGCAATGTGCTTTCCACCCGTTCCAATGTGATTTACACAGTTAATGAAATGAGATATTGTAATTCCCATTGGAATGGTTGAAAAACCACATATCCTTTTATAAATTGTTACCGCACTGGGTTACATGAATGGGTTTCCATTTCATTTTCACCGATCAGTATACACAAGTGTACTTTTAATATGCTCCATCAAAATGAGATACTCATGGTAATTACTTTTTGAAAAAAAAAATACGATACCTGCTGGCACAACTTTTTTTGGGATTCAACCTGTATTTCTTTGAGTGGACAGATGCCAAATAAATACGGTCGGTATGCAATGTAATACAGCGTGTCCCAATAAACATTGTGCATGAAGAAGTCGCTGATTGGCTCAAAAGGAGATCATACCAGCTAATCAAATTTTATATTATTTTAAATACTGGGTTTTATTTATAACTGGTAAGAATGTCAACAAAATCCAACAATGCAAACAGAGATATCGTTGATTTCGTATAAGGCTATATTATTTTCCTCCTGCAAAATCAGAATTCTGTACTTAAGATGAGGCCAATACATTAGTCCTTTTATAAATCGTTGTCAAAGACTAAATACCTATGAATACAGGTTTTTTCAAGCTTCCAATACTATATCCAATTACAAGTCTCGTTTGAAAAGAAACTGCTTTTCTTCTAAGCTTTGCTGAACAATTAAGCTAAACTTGTTGAACAAATACCTTATTTTTACAGAAAAAGAGGACTCAAGAGAAATGAGAGAGATACAGCACACACAACCGGGAAAAGGTAAGGCGTTATCTAGCAGTTCTGTTCCAGCTGAACTCGCTGCTCATAGGTGTAAAGAAAATCTGAAGAAATTGTATATGACCACAGGTAAATATTCACAAATGGTTAAATGGGTAGATAGTGACACCAAAAAAGATATCAATGCCAAAGCTAAAGCTGCTTCAAGCTGGCAACAAGACAGATGAAAGTTTAATATCATAATGACGATATTTTCCTCCAGAAAACACGAGAGGGCGATCCGATTAAACTGGCCGTTCTGAGTGGACCAGATGTTGAGCAAAAGTCCATTCTTTTGGAAAACATTGCATACGATTGGGCAACCGGCTCCAGTCCCACAATCAATAACTTCAAAATCGTTACACTCATGCAAATGGAAGCCATGGAACAAGAGTCTGACCTTAATGACTCGATCTGTACTCAACTGTTGGGTCGAGACACAGATATTGACAGAGGTGACTTGCAGTCATTTATTGACACCAACCCTCACGAAGTGCTGGTCCTCTGGGATGGGTTTGATAAGTTAATCAGCAACCTTGATGAGAAGAAAGTTGGTTCTGTTCTCAAACTCAATGTTCTGATGGCAGCAAAGGGAATGCGGGTACTTGTAACCAGACGTCCCTATAACGAACACAAATTCCTGAGCAAATCAATGGTACAGGAGCCTGTCACTCATGTGACAGCTTTAAAGATCGCTAAGGGAGAGATTGAAGATTACGTGAAAACATTTTGCTTTCAAACACCTGGTCAGGCTGAGGATCTAATTGACAATATCAAATCCTCAGAGGTTCTCTCTGACTGGGCGAAAAGCTTCAAGCTGATGCCCTTGCTGTGTTCATTGTCGAGACATTCATCACTACCTGATACAATGTCACGCCTATACAGTTGAGCAATGGCATACATATTCACTCGACGGACAGATATAACACAAGAAAAACTATCCAAAGTACTGATTGCCCTCGGTAAGACTTCATTGGAGGGTCTGGTTTCCCCTCAGCAAAGGTTTACATTTCAAGAAGAAGAGTTTGAGAAAGCGGCTCTCGAAAAGGCCTTAGACGCAGGTCTCCCCATTCGCAGAAGATTCCCTTTTGGTCAAACTTTTGTCAGCGGCTACATAGGGATTAGTCACAAGACGATGCAGGCATTCTGCACTGCTAAATACTGGCAGAGTTTATCGGAAGATGAGTTTCAGAAGCTTTTTAATGCCAGACTTGGCCGATCTTAACCTTTCAGGCATAGGCAATTGGGTGGTAACGCAGAAAAGTGGGCAGCTAGTTTGCAGTCGATGGTTCACCTCAAAGAGCTTCATATGAGATCTTGTTACATTCACAGTAGCGATGTGAAATACATTGCTCGATCAGTGAGTCACATGGAGAATCTGGTGGATTGTGATTTTAGTGGTCACCCTGAGAAGTGGCGTGTACGGCCATGGCGTTATGGAATACAACTGGGCACTGAGGGGTTCTCACTAACCGGTGAGACTATGGCGGATATTTTACCGTCATTCAGTAATCGAAGAGATGTATACGGATTGATCCTTGATGCCATTGATGGTCTGGGTGGTTCCGCAGGTATGTGGACCCCACCCTTACAAAAGCTAACACACCTTGAGCAACTGTCATTCACTTCATGTAACTTAAACACGCAAGATATGACACATATTGCGTCATTAGGATATGACATGGCAAACTTAACCCAAGTTGACATTTCAAAACACAAGGACTTGGGTGGTAATGCAAAAATGTGGGCGGCTGGTTTGCATACCATGGTTCACCTGAAATCAACCAATGTATCTTCTTGTAACATCAAGAAACACGATATGACACACGTTACGTCATCCGTTGGACAAAAGCCGGACTTGGCCGATCTTAACATTTCAAGTAATAAGGACTTGGGTGGTAATGCAGATACCTGGAGGGGGGGGGGCTAGTTTGAAGTTGATAATTTACTTGAAAAACCTTAATATGATAAATTGTAACATTCGCAGTAGCGATGTGAAATACATCAATCGACTAGTGAGTTCCATGGAGAATCTGGTGGATTGTGATTTCAGTGGTCACTCCGGAAAGTGGTATGTACTGTCATGGCGTAATTAAATACAACTGAGCATTAAGGGTTTCTCATTAACGGGCGAGGATATGGAGGATATGTTACAGTCATTTAGTAATCGAAGAGATTTAGTCGGTTTGATCCTTGATGACATTCAAAATCTTGGTGGTTCCGCGGATGTATGGGCCTTGCCCTTACAAACCTAACGAACCTGAAGCAACTATCAGTCACTTCATGTAACTTGGCAAGTATATGGCGTATATTTTACAGTCATTCAGTAATCGAAGAGATTTAGACGGTTTGTCCTTGATGACATTCGTGGTCTGGGCGGTTCCGCGGATGTATTGGCCCCAACCCTACCAAAGCTAACACACCTGAAACAACTGTCGTTCACTTCATGTAACTTAAACCTGCAAGATATGACACATATTTCAACATCGGTCGGAAAAATGCCCAACTTAACCAAACTTGACATTTCAAAAAAAGCAAAACACTGGGTGCGGCTGGTTTGCAAACCATGGTTCACCTGCAATCACTCAATTTATCTTCCTCTAACATAAACAAACACGATATGAGACATGTTAGAGAGATGCCAAAACTGGGCCGATCTTAACCTTTCAAGCAATTTAGACTTGGGTGGTAACGCAGAAACGTGGGCACCTAGTTTGCAGTCGATGATTCACCTAAATCACTTCATTTGTATGTGTGTGACATAAATGAGAAAGATATACTACATATTGCATCATCAGTTGGAGCGATGCCAAACCTTGCGGATCTTGACCTTAACTCCGATAGAGACTTGGGTGGCAACGCTGGGACTTGTGCGCCTAGTATTCAGTCGATGTTTCACCTTAGAAAGCTTGATATGACACATTGTGATATTTACAGTAGCGATGTGAAATACATTGCTCGATCAATGAGTCACATGGGGAATCTGGTGGATTGCGATTTCAGTAATTTCTTTTTTGAGAGGTTGAGTGTGCGGCCATGGCGTAATGGCATACGCATACGACTGAGTATTGACAGTGAACCCTTTGCTGCAGCAATAAGTCAAATGCCGACCGTGCAATCCCTGAGCCTTGAGGGGAAACAATTCTTTGAGTGGTTCTGCAAAAGCATGGACTCCCAGTCTCAAACAAATAAAACATGTTAATAGACTGGAACTTGGAAAAGCAAACGGCATAGGCAACTTTTCAGAGCCTCCTGGAAATTGCAGTTATGAACATATGTCGTGATTGGAAATGAATTAATATTTTGTAGCTCAGATTCCACGATTACATTTATTGCGTTTTAGGCGCATCATGTAATGTATTTTCTGAATGCTATCCTTGAAAAAAAAACACTGTCGTGTCCCATTTAACCTTGTTAATTTTTAGATTTTTCTTGTATTTGTTTTCGTAAACAAACGGTTATAATCTTGGATATTTTGTAGTCATTAAGTTTCCTTTCAAATGATTTGTTATGTTAGTACATGGCAGTAAGTCAATAAGCAACACCTCCTAACAAATGTTATAAATGAGCAGATGTTGGGTTTACAATTTGAATAAAAAACACCTAAATTGAACAGTGTCTTTCTGAAATGACATCACAGCAAGAGCGCTCTCATATTACACTGTAAACACGTTGGGCAAAATGGGTTGATATGTAGACCAACGTTGGTCAACATATCAACAGGAGAAACTCTTGAGCGAATTGTTCCCAATTGTTGGAAAAAATTTACCCAAATTGGGTAAATTTAAACCAATGTTGGGTAAAATTATGTTGTCCAACAGTGTTTTACCCATTATTGTTTACAGTGCAGCTCCGTTGTCCGGAAAAGTATGAACATTTTGAAATGTTGAAAAATTAGTGCACCTTGCCATTAAAGTTTCGCCAAAAATGGGTGTCAAATTATTTTCATACGTTTCAGAGTAGAAATCTGCACCAAATGTGCACCTTCGAACAATTCATCGCACGGACCCTTTCATAGTCCTAAGAAGTAACAAAAAGAGCAGATACCCGCGCTCAACTCTGGAAGGCGAGTTATTCATGAGTCGGCCATATTAAATTGAAAGCGAGGTAAAATCTTCATTTTTCTGAACTTGCGAATAGAAATGAAACCAATGACATAACGTTGGATTACAAATTTATTCCAGACTGCTCTAATGAATTATTGTGATTAAACATATCATATTGTTTAAAAAAATAAAAATTAAGTAAGGCTATACTGCTTCATAGTCTGGCACCATCCCTTTCAACAGTTCCCAATGTATGAAATACATTCAGGAAACGCGACCAAAAATGGCTTCCTCGTGAATGAGGTCTATCACACGTAAAAGTAAGAATCTGTAACATAACAGGAGCATGTATCATTCTCTGCAATCAATTCACAAAGGTGTTTTTCAATACCATAGGCATATCTGGTTTTTAACTGACTGCGTCATACATGTTGTTAAGTACTGGCTACGGAGACGAGTGTGCGGGAATCAACATGTCGTTTATTATGACACGCAGGTTACGAGTCAAATGTAACTACGGTGTTCAATATGTGACATCATATGTGACATCTCCTTTTCTTTCGATTTTTTTGTAACACAAAAAACAAAACAACTATTTGAAGTGTCTGGGAAATTGTTTAGAGTCCAAATGTGATTAGACACATTCCCAACCGTTCATGAAGAACTCAACATTGATAGTTCTTACAGCTTCAAACTGAAATGTTTCTTGAGTAAGTTCAAAGTTCAATCAACTGAATTATTTTCCTCCTTTTTTTGAGAAAAACATGAAAGGGAAAAAAAATCTGTTCGGTTTTGCCATTCGCTTTTGGCGGAACAAAAAAACATGAAATGTGGAAACTTATCACTTTTTTATGTGACTAATTTTGTTTATTTAAACACTGAACCGAACTGTGCATTAAGTAATCTGAAGAAGAATCTGTCTGAAGAAGAATCTGTCTGAAGAAGAACTTTTAAAGTAGATCCTTTATAAGTCCAGGCGTTTTGGTGGTTTGCTGAGGCGTCCCCTTCCGTCACATAGGTCGTAGGGGCTGCAATGCTGGTTTTCGTGGTGGGCTCAGGGGGTTTGGGCATTGGCTTTGGAGTTGGGGTGGGGCATCCTTCTGGGAGTTTGGTTGCCGGTGTGTTTGCTGGAGTGGCAACTGGTGTAGTGACTTGCAAGGTTACGTGGTCTGAATCTGCAGGAGTGCGATGAAGAGGCGTGTTAGCTCCATGGGTAGCAACACGAAGATCCCGTCTGTTTCTCCAGTATTTTCGGCCGTTGTGCTCGACCACATAAGAGCGAGGTGTTGAGTGATGATCAACAACTGTAGCTGGGAGCCAGCGGTTTGTACCAGGAAGTTGGGCCATTCGGACTGGACCTCCAGAGATGATTGCAGGAAGGTTTTGGCCAGCTTTCTTGTCGTAGTAGAACTGCTGTTTGGTTTTGTCGTTATCGAAGCGTTGCTTCACTTTTGGGGTGCTGTATAGCTCTGGTTGCAGAAGTGACTTCGATGTTGGTAGCTTATTACGGGGTCGGCGTCCCATTAGTAGTTGGGCTGGAGATAAGTTGCAGCTAGCTAGTGGTGTTGTGCGATAGTCGAGAAGAGCCAAGTGTCTGTCTGGGCATTTATTCCATAGGCGTTTTACAGTTTGTACGGCTCTTTCTGCCTCGCCATTTGACTGTGGATGATAAGGTGAGGAAGTGATGTGTTGTATCTCGTAGTCCTTGCAGAGCTTGCTGAACTCATATGAAGAGTATTGTGGGCCGTTGTCCGTTCTCAGCTTTTCTGGGATACCATGACGACTGAATTGTGCCTTCAGTGTGTCTGAGACGGCTGCGCTGCTCATATCAGGCAACCTGTCTACCTCTATGAATTTTGAGTAGTAGTCGATCGTGACGATGTATTGTTGTCGCTCAAAATCAAATATGTCGCAGGATAGTTCGCTCCATGGTAGGTCTGGAAACTTGGTGGGCTTCAGTGGTTCTGCATATTGACGGTTCTGGTTGGTTTTGCACAGATGACAGTCTTGAACAAGGTCTGTGATCTGTTCACTCATGCCAGGCCAGTAGAGGGCTTCTCGAGCTCGTTGTTTGCATTTGACAATGCCAAGGTGCGATGCGTGGATTTGCAACAACATGTCAGCTCTCATGCTTGGTGGTACAACAATGCGCATACCCTTGTAGACAATGCCATCAGCTACTGACAGTTCGTCTCTTGAGGTCCAGAATTGTCGGATGGAGTGGGGAGTTTCACCCTTAGTATCAGGCCATCCCTTAAGGATCATGGAATGTAACTCATTGAGCTCATCCGCTTTGCATTTTTGGAACTGGGTGTATCGTGCTGGCGTCACGGCAATGAAGTCGGTCATGTTTACTACTACTGGCTTCATGTCTGGTTCGGATTCTGGTAGATTGGGACGGCTGAGTGCATCTCCAATCGGTATTTCTCGGCCAGGCTTGTACGTCACGTTTAAGTCGTATGGTTGGAGTCTGAGTAGCATCGCTTGAAGTCTCCTTGGTGCTGCAAGAAGTGGTTGCTGTAGATGGCTTGGAGTGGCTAGTGATCACTCTCTCGACTGTGACTTCTTTGCCAAAGATGTAGTGGTGGAACTTCTTAATGTACTATGGCTAGCATCTCCTTTTCTCTCTGGGCGTACCGCTGCTCGGTCTGAGTCAGGCTCTGGAAGTGTACGCAATCGGTCTGCCATCTTAAAGGAGAACGCCTCCGAGAGCAAAGCTGCTGGCATCACACTGAATTGTGACGTGTTTGCGTACGTTGTAGTAGGCGAGTACAGGTGCGCTGCTACACATCTTGATGAGCTTGTTAAAACTCTGCTGTTGCGGCTTGTCCCAGTGGAATTCTGTGTCCTTGCTTGTGACCTCTCGTAGTGGAGCATCGATAGCGCTAAGGTTTGGGATGAACTTAGCCAGGTACTGTACCATTCCAAGGAACCGTCGGATGTCTTCTTTGGATTTGGGCAATGGTAGTTCTCGGACTGCTCTCATTTTATGAGGGTCGGGCTGGAGACCTTTCTTTGTAAGCACGTGTCCAACGTACTTCACTCTCCGTTGTTTGACTTGACACTTGTCAAAGTTTAGCTTGAGGTTCCACTCTGTTGCTCGCTTGACGACTTCCTTCATGATCATGTCATGGTGTGCTTCGTCTCTGCCGGCAACTAGTATGTCATCCATCATTGCACGAGCGCATTCTATGCCTTCGAGCATAGTATCCATGATGCGTTGGAACATCTCTGGTGCGCTTTTGATGCCGAATGGGAGTCTCAGCCATCTGTAGCCCCCAACTGGTGTGTTGAATGCTGTCAACAGGCTGGACTCGTAGTCGAGTTTGATTTGAAGAAATCCTGATTTGGCATCAATGACGGAGAATACTTTGGGTCAGAGCATAATTATTCTGTCTCAGCGTCTGTGGTTGTCCCCATTGGCCGTGTACTACTGGTGTGACTGTCGTGTCGATTTTCAGTGAGTACGTTCCTGGGAGTGTGCCAGTTGTTTTCTTCAGCTCTGAATATTGGTCTGTGCTGAAGATTCTGTGGATGAGTCGTAGCTGCTGGCTGGCTGTTCCGGACAAAAGTGGCAGTTTCTTGTTGGAACTGACAACGTAATACGGATCATCGACTGATTTGTTCTGGTATTGAGTTGCCATCGTCACACATCCTTTTACTTCCAGTGGGTGACAGGAGTAGGTCTCGAATTTCTGCTTTGTTGGCTCTAACTTTTGAGCCAAGCTCGACGAAGGCATTGTATGGCATGATGCTTTGGGCAGCACCCGTATCTATTTGCATGCGGAGTGTTTTGCCTGCTGTTTTCACATTCTCATACCATTCGTCAGCATTCTGATCTCCAACTGGGCTGATCAGGTGTGCGTAGTCGTTGTCTGATGCAGAGTCGTTATCTGATGTGAGAATCTCGTTCTCTTCAACCTGATGTGTCGCCTGGCGTTGGCGGCACACTGCTGCAAAGTGGTGCAATTTGTGACAGTTGCTGCATCGTTGATTTTCAGCTGTGCACTTGCTGTGTGCTGTGCTGTATCCACACTTGTGGCATAGTTGCTCACTTGATAGGGCACCTTGGTAGCGTTTGGTCCGCTGTTGTGGTGTCTTACCAGGTGGATAACGTCTCGGTGGAGGTTTATTGGTATTTCCTCCTTTCCGTGTTTGTTCAGCTGGTTTCGAGAAGTGATGTTGCTTGATGGAATGGACTTTCGAGTCCTCTTCCTTGCTGATGATTTTCAGGCTTTCTTGTGACGTTTCGTGATTTTGCCCGATACTTATCGCTATGTCCAAAGTCAGGTCATCACCTTTGTCAAGACACTTTTCTCGAACTTTGGAATGTCATGCATGACATACAATGGCATCACGGATCATGCGGTCCTTATCTCTGTAACCGCAGTCCTTGACCAGAATTTTCAGATCAGGGACGAATGCATCAAATTTCTCACCGTCTTGTTGTTTTCTGCGATGGAAATTTACTGTAGCTCTGATCTGATTTTTCTTTGGTGCCACGTAGCTCTCGTATTTAGCACACACTCCTTGCAGAGTGTCATTCTCCGCTGGGATGTCACCAACTGCAGGTGTCCATGTGAAAGTCTCGTAGATCTCTCTCCCCTTGTCTCCAATATATGTCATCAGGTAGTTGACTTTCTCTACTTCTTTCTTAGCAGCAAGAGGGCATTTGAAGGTGAACTCACTGCGTTACTTGAAACGTTTCCACTCTTTGTGCAGATCAGTGGCAAGCCAGTTCATGCTAGGCTTTTCCGTCTTTGACATCTTAATGTATTTTACAGGCCTCCGTAGATTTTGTTTTCGCCGATGGTGTGAGTATATGCGCCGAAATTCGATTTAAGTTCGGTGACTATGGCTCATTTATGAGTTATTTAACTCTACAGTTACTCAGAATTAGTCGTACGGCTGTCCGTTGCACTATTTTTGGTGATTTACTGCGAGTTATTATCCACCTTTGGTCGCGAACATGTGCCAATCTATCACTACGTGTTTTCGAGCACGTGAGGAAAGGCTCAATTTTCTGCAGGAAAATGTACAGTTATTTCTGGCTACTCACTCACTGTCCTTCTATTGACGAAATAAGGAATTTATCTGCATTCCTTTGGCGAACTTGTCTGGTTCTTTTACCCTTTGAGACAATTTCCAGGGCTCCTTAATTCTGACACCATGTTAAGTACTGACTACGGAGACGAGTGTGCGGGAATCAACATGCCGTTTATTAAATAATGAAGGGTTTGCGGAAACACCATGTGCTAATAATTTCTCAACTAAGAGAATGGTTCTGAAGAGAACCAGAGGTATAAACTCGACGTTCCGGTCAGTATGCTCTGACCGTCTTTAGGAGAGTGCCTAAACTCTAAGAAAGTGAATACTTAAGTAGCAAAATGGGATCTCCTTTATCCCCGGTCCTAGCCGACATCTTCATGGAGGAGTTCGAGTCTTCCTCCCTCCTCACAGCGGATCTTCGGCCGAGCCTGTGGCTACGCTACGTTGATGACACCTTCGTAGTGTGGCCCCATGGCCCGGACACACTCCAAGACTTCCTCCAGTACCTCAACAAGCAACACACCAGCATCAGCTTCACCATGGAACAAGAACAGCACGGCACCATTCCTTTCCTGGACGTCAAGATCTCCAGGAATCCGGATGGTACCCTGGGACATAGCGTCTACAGGAAACCAACTCACACCGAGCGTCTACAGGAAACCAACTCATACCGACCGCTATCTACACCCGCACCCTAGTACAGAGAGCCTTTGAGGTCTGCGACCAAGACAACCTCAAGCGTGAACTCAAGCACATCCTGCACCCGATTTCATCAAACTCTTCGTAACTTACGATGCATCGCAGCGCTGCGACGCGTCGTATCTCTACGATGCGTCGCAGCTGCGACGCGTCCTGAGATCCATTTCACTAAACACGTCGTAAGTGCGACGCGCCGTAGGTGTATTTATAGCACAACTCGGTGACTGTTTTATGTCTTTAGTCAGCGTACAGTAAATAGTCGTCTGATATTCAACAAAGAGTCGTCGGACCTCAGCTCGAAATTTGTTAAAACGTAAAATCAAATGCCGCCCGTGGGATGCAATTTTGAAGGAAAACAAGCTCTCATTGGACTGTATAGCTACTTTGAAATTTCAACTCTAATATTCTGTCTAATTCATAATTATTCAATGAATTTTCTATTTACAACTTTACACACATTGCCTCGGTATTATAATCTCGTTAATATAATGTTTCTGGCATAAAACTGGCTTAAAAATGACTCTTCTTATTTTGCGATGACCACTAGACACGTCGAAACTTGCGACGTGTTTTAAGCCGTTGTCAAGGAACTTACGACGCGTTCAACACATCGCAACTTTCGTGAAAAGGAAGATACGACGCGTCGCGAGTTGCGCCGTGTAACACGTCGTAACTCGAGTTGCGACGCGTCACTACAACGGATCGGTTACAAACCCAACCGCATTACGATCAGCAAACCCAACCGCATCACGATCAGCAAACCTGACCAACGGGTCTCCTATACCCAAGGTCCTTCCACTGTATCTCCCTCAGTCACTCTTCCTTACATAGGTCCAGCTTTTCATCATCTGCAACGCATCCTCCGACAAGCCGGCATCAAGGTGTACCACTCATCTGGCAACAAGCTCCAAGGCAGCCTCCACACTCACAAGGACAAGCAGGACTCCTCTTCCAAGGCGGGAGTCTACCGCATTCAATGTGAATGCGGCAAAGTCTACATCGGCGAAACCGGTCGGAACCTTCCCACTAGGCTCAAGGAACACAGCACATGGACGGCGAGGGGATTTTGACAAATCAGCCATTGTCAAACATTCCCACATCAACGACCTCAAAGTTGATTGGGGTGCGGCCGAACATATCGTACCGATCCAGTTCTGGCATCCAAGACGCATACGGGAAGCCATCGAGATCTGCAAGCACAACACAGTTCAGCAATACATCGGGTTTCACCTCAACGACAGCGAGGGGATTTTGACAAATCAGCCATTGTCAAACATTCCCACATCAACGACCACAAAGTTGATTGGGATGCGGCCGAACTCATCGCACCGATCCAGTCATCGGGTTTCACCTCAACGACATCTGGCTCCCACTTCTCCAGACTGATGGGTCTCCTATACCCTAGGTCCTCAGCTACCACCTTAGACTGATGGGTCTCCCATACCCTAGGTCCCCTCTCTACTGACACAACAACCCTACTCTTCCACCTCAGTGGGCACCAAGCTTGTTCCAGGATCCTGTCTACTTGGCATCCTCACAGGATGCAACTTTGCACTTCATTGACTCCGCCTTTTGCTACTTAAATATTCACTTTCTAAGAGTTTAGGCACTCTCCTGAAGACGGTCAGAGCATACTGACCGGAAAGTCGAGTTTATACCTCTGGTTCTCTTCAGAACCATTCTCTTAGTTGAAAAATAATTCACACATGGTGTTTCCGCAAACCCTTCATTACTTAGTATCTCCACCATGCAAAGCCTTAAATCTTACTTATGTCGTGTATTATGACACGCAGGTCACGAGTCAAATGTAACTACGATGTTCCATTTGTGACATCATATTTGACACATGTCATACTCGTCATCAAATATACTTCCAAGGAAACATTCTGAATCGTTCATTTGTGTATATAAGATGGACCTTGATAAATTGGGTTGAGTCTTCTTGCCCAAGTCCACACAGCGTCGCCTCTATCTGGTTTATGTGGACCTCTTTTGTTCGGAGACCACACAGTGAATGTAATGCCTACCCACCTTCATACACACGTTTGTTTATGGTGTAAATGGAGGATTTTCTGTTGTTCCTCTTCCCTTTTCCTTTGTTTCCACTAACATTTTCGCTACAGCTCTTATTGGTTTTGTAGACGTTTTCCAACCAAAGAATCCTCGATTCGGTTTCTGTCCTCGATCCACCGATGAAGTTGCACGAGTGTGTCCTCGATGTACACCATAAACAAACGCACACTCTCACTATTTGATTTTACGGAGGCCAAGTGTCCGGTCAATTCGTGTCCATCCAAAAAAAGGTTGGATATGCTGTGCTTTTTTTTTTGTAACGCCCCAACCCCCCAGTTTGACAACCGTTCCGCCGCTGCTGCGCTCGCGTCGTGGGTCTTTAAAGAATCCATGAATTACGACAGTTATCATGATCTCAGTATCGAATGTGTGTGCACTGTAGTGAATCTAGGGTTTGGGGTTGCCACCCCCGTTCAGCGTCTGACTATAAATAACAGAGTTGTAACGAGTCACTGATTTTTGTGACTCAAGTCGAGTCAAGTCATTTTAAAGAAGTGACTCGAGTCGAGTCGAGTCATAAGGTTGAAAAGGTCGAGTCGAGACGAGTCGAGTCACCAAAAGTTGTGACTCGAGTCGGACTCGAGTCGAGTCACCAAAATGGTGACTCGAGTCGGACTCGATTCAAGTCATTGACTCGAGTCATATCAACGCTGCTGACTAATGTTATGTTACCAGTAAAATATGGCCCAAAATAATATGTCGGATGCTTAAGTTCCTCAATGTATTCTCAGATTGCCTTTTGTGGGAGAAAGCCTCGTAGATTTCATACCCCCTTCATATCACTCCCGTTTCATAAAAGCTAGATCCTAGTGCACATAAATATTGTGATTTTGTGATTATTTATTCGCAGAATCTTACGATTTGTTCTGCTGGAACAAATCTGAGGAGATTTTCTCACGGAGACATAATTATAATGCCGAAGTATTAATTCAAGGAATTCCGCTTCTGTCGTCCATTCTATCGAGCAAAAAAACCAGAATGTGGCATTCTGTTTCACCGTGTTCGGCTTTTCCTTTTTTTTTTATAATGAGGCACTTTACCTATATACTAATTATGTTTGTTCTAGTTATGAAATTAATAATGAAAAGGTTCATACATTTCGCGTAAATCTGATTGGAAATATTCAAATGTACTTTATGAACTTTTATGCATTAGTTTACGAGATTAACACTAATTATATTTTCAAGGTAGCACCAACACATCCTTGAAAATTCCCAGTAAATACATTAAATCTGACCCATTTACTCTTTTGTATTGATACAAAACAATGCAAATGCTTTTAGTCTAGAAAAAGCTAAAATGTTAAAGGTAAATACTTTCAGATTTTAGCAAATTTATTCATACAGATGCAAATAAATACTTAGTTTAAAAAATCGGTATAGCAAAAGCAAATGCTGGTTTTATTCATACGACGAAATGTCATTAGTAGATGTGCAGAGCGGAGGACAGACGGTACGCTTTTCTATCATTATGTCTTATAACATAATGGAACAACAAAGAATAAAGTGGCCTGAATGAAAAAGATCTGTAATCATTAATGGAGCCAATCTTCAATTTGACAAAATCAAAGATTAATTTCTTCGTTTTATTTTTAGAGCGACCTCGTCACACACAGAGCCAGGGAGACGACAGTGCACAAGGGATACCAACAAGCATGTCCACTGCTCTAGCAGGTAAATCCACGCACAGACCACTTCTTGAGAACTTTCCTTTGCAATTCGCACCACGCATCTATAATAATAAGAATGCGCCTATCAGTAAGCGTATTGTATTTTCATCAGAGGATATTTTTCTTCTATGAACAGAAAAGTGATGAGATTTATTTGGATTCCCCTTAAAAAGAAAGAAATTTTAAAAAAAAATGAATAAATATGAAGGTAAGAGGTTGTATGAATGGTTGCAAGCAACTAATTTTCCTTTTATAGTTAGAAGCTCTTTAACAGTCAGCTTTGGAAAAAATGCCGGATTGTTGATTCCCCAAAATAGGTACCATTACAGTTTTCTCCTGGTTGTGAATTAGCATGACGAATTAACAACAAACTCATTATTTGAGAGGAATCCGAATACAGCCTGGGTTTTTCGAATTTCTTTTCGGCGAATGAAAAAAAAACACAACGAAATTCGAACCCAACTCTCGCTTTGATTGACTGACATGATTTGTTTCAAATTTTGTTGTGTTACTCTTCCCATCAGAAACGAGTGGGTCATGTGCAAGGCTACAACAGCCAGGAAGCTGTACGACACAGGAGACTCGTCGTGATGATCCAGCTCAGCTTGCTGCGGATAAGTGCGAAAAGGAGTTAAAATATAAATATACGACCACGGGTAGCTATGTGCAGATGCTTCCATGGGTCGATGACGACAAAAGACATATTATGGACATCTACACAAAGCTACAATTAGAAAAGGGTGATAATGATTTGAAGGGAGAGGTAAAATCGTATTTGGATATTTTCAAACTCAAATCAAGAGAGGGACATCCAATTATACGGGCAATTTTAAGAGGAACTGCTGGTGTAGGGAAAACCACTCTTATTGACAAAATTGCTTACGATTGGGCTTGTGGCACTGTTGACGTACTAAAAAGGTATAAGCTTGTTTTTGTGTTGAAAATGCTATCCCTGCAACAAAAGTCGGATGTGATTGACGCTTTGTTTGATCAGTTACCAAACGAAAATGCAATAAATAGGAAAGACTTGAAATCCTTCATTACAGCCAACCCTGAGGATGTGCTGTTTCTGTTGGATGGTTTTGATGAATTCAAGTCCACCGAACTTGATGAGACGCAGTTTGGTTCGATCCTTAAAATGCTTAATCGAAAGGGAGAGTACGAAAAATGCACTGTATTTGTGACAACCCGCCTCTCACACTATGACAAACTGGTAAAGAATACTTTGATTGAAAAGCCGTTTGCTCTTGTGAATGTGTTGGGGTTTAGCAAGCGCGATATTAAGAAATATGTGCACAAATTTTACTCACAAGAACAACACAAAGCTCATGGACTTCTTAAGAGGATTACTTCATCAGATGTTCTGTCAGATTTGGCAAAAAGTCCCATGTTGTTGTTGTTGATGTGTTTGTTATGGAGAGGGAGTGTTACACTCCCCGACACTATGTTCCGCCTTTATCACGAGGCACTGCGTTACATATTTAAACGTAAGACACAAATGTCAACAGGAGAAATATCGAGACTTATTATTACAATTGGAAAGGTTGCTTTGGGTGGTTTACTTTCGTCTGATCAAAAGCTATCATTTCAAGAGGAGGATTTTGAGCTGGGTGTGCTTGATATGGCCATACGAGCTGGCATCCTCACCAGTGAGCGAGTCGTGAATGGGATCGACACTTTTAAAAGTGTTCATTTCATTCATAAGACGTTCCAAGAATTTTGCGCTGCGATTTACTACCAAAGTTTAACATCCGAAGGAGAAAGACGGCAATTTGAGACGTTCTTTCGTGAAGTGTCTGATACAGCAGGGTTTGAATATCTTCTCCGTTTTTGTTGCGGTGACAGCGATGAGCCAAGTACAAATTTAATTTTGAATATTTTATTGCATAAAGTCGGAAGTGCAGGAGATCTGAATGATAAAAACTTAAAAATAGCCCTGAATTGTTACTTTGAGAGCCAGAGCCTGACTTTGCCACCGATGGAGTTAATTAACTCTGTTATTGCTCCAAATGTCGAAACAAGTACTTATTTAAGCGATGATCATTTGACATCGTTGATATACTTCCTAAAAAACGTTACTGACGAGAAAAAGGGTGGAGGGAAAGCTTGCCTCAAAAGGATACATATATTATCAATGGTTAAAACACACTTTCAACGTTTTGGTAATGCTAGTGTATTAAATTCACAGCTACCTCAGACCGACTGGTCACAATTAATTTCCTCTCTATGCTTGAAAGAAATGACGCAGCTTAACACCGTGTGTTTGAGCGGATGCGTCCCGATGAGGAGTATTAACATGGAGCACATTATTGGAGAACTGAGTAATCTGCCAAACCTAGTTGAATTGAATCTGTCTGCCAATAGGACCCTTGCTGGGTCCGGTCTGGGTCAGGCATGGTCTCACCTCAGGGAAATCAAAACCCTCAACAAACTGAAACTGCATTTCTGCGGATTGGGAAGTGATGACTTGGAGCCCATTGCCGTTGGGCTGAGTAATCTGCCCAACCTTGTTGAATTGGATCTGTCTCACAATGAGACCCTTGCTGGGTCAGGTCGGTCATGGTCTCACTTGAGGGGAATCAAAACCCTCAACAAACTGGAACTGATTCAATGCTCATTGGAAAGTGATGACTTGGAGCCCATTGCCGAGGCGCTGAGTAATCTGCCCAAACTTGTCGAATTGCGTTTGTGTGGCAATGAGGCCCTTGCTGGCTCTGGTCGTTCCTGGTCTCACTTGAGGGGAATCAAAACCCTCAACAAACTGGAACTGAGTCAATGCACATTGAAAAGTGATGACTTGGAGCCCATTGCCGAGGCGCTGAGTAATCTGCCCAAACTTGTTGAATTGGATCTGTCTCACAATGAGACCCTTGCTGGGTCGGGTCGGTCATGGTCTCACTTGAGGGGAATCAAAACCCTTAACAAACTGGAACTGATTCAATGCTCATTGGAAAGTGATGACTTGGAGCCCATTGCCGAGGCGCTGAGTAATCTGCCCAAACTTGTCGAATTGCGTTTGTGTGGCAATGACACCCTTGATGGGTCTGGTCAGGCATGGTCTCACTTGAGGGAAATCAAAACCCTCAACAATCTGAACCTGGATCTCTGCGGATTGGGAAGTGATGACTTGGAGCCCATTGCCGTTGGGCTGAGTAATCTGCCCAACCTTATTATATTGAGTCTGTTTAACAATCCCACCCTTGCTGGGTCAGGTCGATCATGGTTTCACTTGGGGGAAATCAAAACCCTCAACAAACTAAGCCTGGGAGGCTGCGGATTAAAAAGTGATGACTTGGAGCCCATTGCCGTTGGGCTGAGTAATCTGCCCAACCTGGTTGAATTGAGTCTGTCTTGCAATGAGACCCTTGCTGGCTCTGGTCGTTCATGGTCTGTCCTGGCAAAAATCGAGCATCTTCGAAAGCTTGCTTTGATGGACTGCGATATGACCGCAGACGATAAGACACAAATCACCGAAGCACTGAGTCAAATGACCAACTTGGAAGTGGAATATTTGTTGCGGCCATAATGGGCTCAGTAGATGCAGCAGTTAGTTGATAGTGTTAGGAGTGTCTGCCGCGGGCATTGTGCGTTCACATTATTACACTGAGCGATGTACGTTATATAGAGACTTGGCGTCGGCAATGAACGTTATGAAAATGACTTCCGCATTAAGACATTTAAGACACCGACATGCATGGTTGTCTTACAAAATTAGTGTCTTTCAAGATTTTATTCACAGTACAAAATAACTACAAATACATCGTGCATACAAACGGCGAGAATGTCTAAATAAATAAAAATCAATCCAAGAAATCTCAGAGCAAAATGTGGAATGGTTTTGAGTTGATATATGAAATCATTTTACTCCCACAAAATATCATGAAAAATAAGAACGTTGCCGTCCAGCTCGTTTGGCCATCGAAATCGAGGACGTTTCCGCATTCAATTGGGCATTTTTATCATGCCGATGCCACAAATAGCTGCCCTGACAATTCTGTAACCGTACTCGAACCAAGCAACCGCTCAAGTCGAACGATTCACAACTTTGAATTATAGCATCAGTATATCAAATTTACTGCTTCGGTGTTCATCCATTCACTTTCCCTTCTTCAATTTTGGCCGATTGTCATGTCAAACAACAAGTTTTTGATTACATAACGTAGACCGCTTTCCTCGGAGCAAATTATCTCATAAAAAGTTCTTATTCATCTTACATTTGCCTGCAGGTGCAGGAAGCAAGCGTTGCATCTATTATTACTCAAACAGATTGGCGATTACAATACCAAGTAGGGCATATTAGAAGTACGAATGACATACAGTTTCAAGAATTATAATTATCTTGAAAGTTTCAAGAAGTCAAAAATTCAAACCCTCGCAGTATAATCAAATATTGAGCTTTCTGCAAAAGAAGGTTCCTTCTTTATTGTAGCTTTTGACAGCAGGCAGTTATGAGTTCCTCTTTCTTTCTTTCTTTCTTTCTTTTTTTTTTTGGGGGGGGGGCGAGGTTTGCTTTGGCCAAAATGTATGACTGGCACAGATCTGCAAAGATAATTGCAAAATAAACAGAGACGACATGACGTCACACTTTGTTTACACTCTGAAAACATTCTGGTCAAATCTGACGAGAATACAGTCCAACTTGCGGCCAGCTGACCCTAGCTGAATAGTCAGCTTTTGGAAGATAGAAACCCACGAGCAAAACCACACCCGACGTGAGCTTGAATGAATACACAGAGTCGATCTGACATTGAAAAAAGGCAAAACTCAAGTAACATTGTCACTTTCTGATGTATTATCCTGGATACAGAGCCTCCTTTGAGTTTGCCCGTAATTGGATGACCCTCTTCAATAAGTGCAGAAGTGTAAACAATGACTGTTCTGTTGTTAATTTCTCTTTTGAATATTGTCTGCCTGTATTTTGTGGTATGAGAATAATATCACTGCGTGCCTTGAAGTAGTTGTAGTGCAAGTGTAACTGTATGATACAAATTAATATGTATCAATGGATATTAAGGTTATAGCTTATGTATACAACTGTGTATGTAATATTATGTATGTTTTTATTTTTGATAAATTGAATATCAAGTTCCCTCACAGAGAAGATTTTAAAGTGAGAGTATTGAAATTTTAAATACATGTGATTAGTAACTTGTGTTTATGGTTTTTATAACTACGTTTTTTTATACAGTACTGTTAAAAGCAAATGATATTTGGGTTGTAACAGGGAACGAAAACTGTTCCATTGGAAGGAACGTTTCCGAGAAAGCCATGAGCTTTCGATTCCAGTAATCATTATCGGACTCAGTTTACGAGTATCTCGATACAAGGAAAAGGCGAGGGAGGGATACCTCCAGAATTACGTGTGTAATTTGAGTCAATCATAAGTCCATCACAAGTCAAATCACGAGTCACTCACAAGTCAGTCACAAGTCAGTCACTAGTTAATGACAAATCCTATCACAAGTCAATCACAATTAGTAAATTACAATTCGATCGCAAGTCAGTCACAAGTCAGTCACAAGTCAATCAGAAATCAATCACAAGCCAATCACAAGTCAAATCACATGTCAAATCACAAGTAACACAGGATGAACAATGTCAAACGAATACCTTCAGTCACGGCTCATTAGCTTGTGACTTGAGTTTAGACTGGATGACTTGTGATTGACTTGTGATGACATTGTGACTGACTCGATTACAACTCCGTGAATTAATGAGTGAATTCCCGTTGAGATGAGTGGCCAAGACACTCGAGGATAGTAAACGTAAGAAAAAAAATCATTCAATAAAGCTCATGTAAAATCTCATGTAACAAATTTTCATTCCAAACGAGTTTCCCAAACTTTGGGCTCGTCTCGTCTTCGGCTCAGTCTCCAGTCAACATTGGAACCAATTGTTTGGCATTCAATGGCCGGATGTGGAAACACCTCATCTTTGGCTTAATATAATAGAATTGTGTATATACCCGTAGAGAAAACAAAAATCTACTCATATTTTAGCAAATATATCCAGAGTCAGTGATTTAAAAACCTGAGAAAGCTGAAATTCGGAGGCAAAATCAAAGTTGATCAAAAAAACCACATGAGTAATCATTGTTAAAGATGTGGTACAAGATGAAATGATTTAGTGTAATACATGTAATTGGCGACCCTAACAATTTGTATCCATTTTCAGTTTTTAATTATAATTTGGTTTACGGATGTTTCAGGCTTTTGGATCTGAAAACGATTAATGTAATACCATGACACCCCGGCTATTATTAAGCATATTGTCAGAGTGTTATCGTCATAAAAGTAAACTCTGATTTTGTTGTCAGTGACGTTTTAAAGTGTTTGACAGATATCTCCAGATTTGTTGATCCCTCTCGTTATCAGGAATAATTACAACACGAAGACGTTATTTGCTGGTTAAACTTGCAAAGAAGAAAATAAACATATAATTTAATATCAGCAGAGAATTTGCAAATTTGCCAATCCGTTCTTTCCATTGTAATAATTAGATTTTCTCTGTTGGTTTTGCTCATTGAAACGGAGCCTCACTTATCTTACCCAAAACGGAACATATTGTTTTAGGACAGTTGTTTGACTTTACTGATTAACTTAAAATAACAATTCCCACCCGGACGCAAGATTCTGAGTTTTGTAACATTTCTATGATCTCTTCTTTATTTGCGTTCCCCTTGACCCTGCAAGCCCCACCCCCTCCCACCCACCGCCAGTGGCGTGAATCCGTGTCGACGATGGAAAATGACGCCCTCTAAATCCTGACATTACCCAGACGGCCGGACGTTGCAAATTTAAGGGACAAGGGGGAACACTATTCGACACTAGGTGGCGCTGTTCATACAGCCATATAAATCAAATTGCAGGATGAGTGGTACAATTTATCAATTACTGGCATATTTTTATTAGCTCGTTTTTTTTTAAATGACTGCAATAACTGTTTCTTACCTACTCCTGGGAGATGATCCAATGGTCCATATTCCTCGTAGTCAAGCATGGGGGAAATATCCCCCTACTCCCCCCTTCATCAGAATCAACGTCCTTTGCCCCGTGTTCTCTTGCCGGATTCTCAGGACCAAGCGGCACAAATCGCTTTAAAGAACGGTTCCATAGTCATGGTAACGTACATAGCCAGTAAATGGACACATAATTGTCTATGCCGGCACGGTGAAATGGCCTCATTTATGTTCTCTGAATAAAGTTTTGTGGCCTTTCAAGTAGTCTTGGTTCCCGAACGTTCTTAACGGGGTAATTTACTATAGACAGTACAGGCTTTGCACCGCGCAGCAGCATGCCCGCCGGATATTGTCCCGATAGAGGGCGTTCTGTTCCAATCCAAGAACCTGACTTGGTAACGAACCCATAGAATTATAAACATGTGTGACGGTACCCGGGGCCGTGTAATATTGAAGGGCGCCCACTTCGGTAGTACTGCCCCCCCCCCCACCCCCCGCTCAAATATTGAGACCGGTAGCTATAGCTCCCATTTAAAGCCATTGATTGCCTCACCTCTGCGCGGCTTTTCTCCCAGACGGTTTATGGTGTAACTTTCAACATATATCGACACTCATCCCGAGCGGTGCATATTACTCTGTGGTTTGTGATGACACCATCAGGTATCAAATTACAAGCGATTTTTGAAAAACAAACTTTAAATATTAATCCGAACAAAGTATTCCAAACAGTTGTCGGGTTGAGCACTCAATAAAAAGAAAAGAAGATTTCTTCCAAACGGTTGCGTGGTGATAATTAAATCTATAGTATGAACTTGGAAAACGGTACTAACATTTTAAACATTGTTTTGATGTCATACCCCATCCTTATTCAAAATTAGTTTCGTGGTTACACGGGACGTTAAAATATACAGCCAATAACGAGAAAAAAAGGATTTTCGCAACAACAAAAAAATTAAATGCAAAAAAAGGCAAAATTAGTTTCAACCAGCTAATCATGGTTTTGCTTGACTTTTTTTAGATGGCCAAATTTCCAGGAGAGGGGCGACAGGCGGGACCCTATTTTTTTTTTTTTTTTTTGGGGGGGGGGTTATCCACTCCCCTCCCCCTTAGCTGAGCCGCTGCCAAGGATGGAGACTTCGGTTGAGCTTGAGTGGAAATAAAAATCGCCCCTATACTTTTGTGCAGGCGACGCTGTTAAAAGTATACATTGTTCCGGTCTGCCGAGTACCCATGACATTAACCGTTGCGTCATCCCAACAAAATTCACTGGCCCATCGTCTACGGGGCGGCGCACCACACCGACCACCACATCATGTACTATACATTATACAACCACCCATATCCTGGCAGGCTCAATAAAAACAAGAATCTTCTTAAAGTTATAATGAATATGATGTTATTCTATCAACATTAATTACAATAGAGTCGTTTTCAACATTTTGACTCAAGGAGCTGTAGTTCCAAAGCAATTCACTTTCTGTACCCTAACCAAAACACAATCATTTTGTTCTTTCATTAGTTTTGCGTGCATGAATGTACAGTAGACCGGCAATGCGTAGTGTAACTGTCATTAATGCAAACGACGATGCAGGCACCGAAAGTAAAATATTTTATAGGTTTGTCATAAAATTGATCATTCTGAGTCTGACTATTAACAGATGGCCGGGGCGTCACTGTGGCGGACTTGCATGGTTTGATCGCTGTTATGCAAATTCATCAGCAACCGCTCCCTCGAAATGTCTAATCACAATGAACGTACAGTTTAGTATACTTCCTGCATAGTAAGATACGGATGGCCGCTACACATACGCTGCTCATATAACAATACATGTGTAATCTCGACTATAGACCATTATCATGCTGCGGCCATCTTGATTTATTTCCCATTCAAATCAATGTAACCAAAGCGAGACTGGAAAGGAAAATAGTCTGGTTCCTTATTGCATAATAAACAGTTTTATTCAGTACTGTTATTGGATACAGGGAACATGACTGATATGGTGGCAGCACAATGGTGGTCTATAGCATTTTCTCTCTCTCTCTCTCTCTGCTCCCTCGTTTCGTTTCTACTACACGAGGGCGGAGCTAGTTTAAAGGAAACGGGGGGTTGATATGAAGGGTGAAACACGGATCCTACACATAGTGAGAACATTCCTTTGTATGTTTTCGTGTATTTAAGAAAAACCCGTGGAAAAAGATCATTTTTCTTACACTGTGAAAACTCTTTTAACCCACAAAACTATGATTGCCTTGTGTATTTCTCTTCATTCTGCGAC
Organism: Patiria pectinifera; assembly: GCA_029964075.1. NCBI lineage: Eukaryota > Metazoa > Echinodermata > Asteroidea > Valvatida > Asterinidae > Patiria > Patiria pectinifera. The sequence goes on from CM057145.1 coordinate 7,622,307, forward strand.
TAATAAACATATAGCCAATAAATGCCTCGGAATCTGTTTTCCAGAGAGGGGAAACCTCGCGCGTGTAAACACCGGCAATCGTGGACCAAGGACAAGTGCACCAACAATACGTCCACAATTGACCGATAGTCCACCATTAAAAATCGTGTAAAAAAAACTCATGGAACTGTTGCCAAAAGTTCAAAGACAAATAGATGGGCATATAATGTAGATGGCGCCGATACATGGCGACACGGTTTTGCGAGCTCTTACTTTTTTACTTGTGTGTTTTTTTAGTCACGGAATCGTCAGGAGTACTAACGTACACTAGAGATGAATTACTTGTGCTTCAACCTAGTGTTAGTAAGGTGGGCAATGAACTTTTGGCGAGCCTGGATTTGGTTGAGAAATGTCTGTCGTACCTTCGAATCCACTCATGCAAAGGAACTGGCTTTGCACGTTCACAGAAGTGTCGAGGGCGTAGGCGGGGTAGGCGTAGGCGGGGTAAGCGTGGAGGGGTATTGATTGACGCCTCTAATCAACAGTTTGGCCGCCGAGTCGTTCATTCTCTTGTGTGTAGGATCCGTCGGTGAAAGCTTGGCAAAATAATGCACGCCCGGCTGCTATGGGGGTTCGGAGTATGCCTCGCGGGGACATTCTGAAATCTACGATACTTTCTCATGCATGTCCTCTATGGCAATTTGAGGAAGAATTTGCATGTAGGAACTTTAGCATTCCATCCCCCCCCCCCCCCCGTTTTACTAGTGTCATAACATTAGTCATTGTTGCAACACCCCTAGATCAGCCACTGCTGCAGCATTCGGGACGACGTTGCCAATTACAATCCCATGCTTTTAGTGTATACCGTGTTTTGTTGGGGTTTATGTGGTTGTTCATAATCGATGCTGATTGCTATTTCCCAATAACTCAACGACAACGAGGCGATTCTAGCGAGTCTCAATATCTTTGTAAATGAATGCAAATGCATACGGCTGTTGCATATTTAATATACCCAAAAAGTGCTGTGGCCTTGCATATTGCGTGATCAGACACCATGAAGCTCATTCTCATAAAAAAGGACATGGCAAGAATGTTTTAATGTTGAGTAATAATACAAGCATGAATAAAGTTTCAATATTTTATGTAAATCGTCGGTTTTCCGCGCTCAGGAGTCTATAAAGGCATTTCATAACAGTCGAAAGGCAGACGCTTGTTTACAGAGCTCTGCGATTGTCAATCGTCAGCGATCAACGAGGGAAACTCTCCATCGTTTAATGAGTGTTCTGCTATTAACAGAGCTTCCGTCCTTTCACGGAAATCGTAAGTAGAAACAAAGATCATATATAGGGAACATGGGACACTGAACATCTTATTTTCTTGTACGGTGACCGGGGTGTAACACGATGACGTCATTAAATTGGGCTATAGGGAGGGGTGCCCCTAGTCTGAGTATCACCCGTTCTCCACAGACCTCATCTCCGGTTGAGAACGTCTGGTATTATATCTGAGCATGCATGACGTCATTTCATCCCAAAATCAGGACTAAGATTCAGTTTGATCCATGTCGATGGTACGTTTTTGCAATACAACAACCTGTACAAAAATGCTACTCATCTTGGACGTGATGTTTATAGAAGGCGCCCGCGATTGGTCAATTTCTCGAAGTAGTACTCGGCGTTTTGTGTTATTCTTGTGAGAACCAGTACATCGCATTACGCGGACGTACAAGAAGCAACATTTGTCTAGGCCATGCCAATCCGTGTTGTGTACTTTATGTTACACACACATACAACGTGTACCGTATGTTTGAATGCACACAGCGTCACCGTTTTGACGAAGTGACGCATCTGCTCCCACACATGCAAAACCGAGTTTTGAGAAAATGGCTATTGAAATGGTGGATTTTTCAAATTGCATTTTTGGGTACATTTGTCCACCAGAATTGAAAAATATATAACTAAGACAATAGCCCAGAATTAAATAGCCAAAAACAATTATCTCTGTTCATAAAATCATGTTCAATTATAAAATATTAATTACTAAAGATATCCGTCACCTCGTCACCTTTTTCTTCACAAAAATGAGGCATATGTTTGTACACAGCGCGTGCGCGTATATGAAATGTATATATTCTAGAACGCCCATGCGTCACTTCGTAAAAACGCAAATCGTGGAGGCTTCATATTTCTAAATATAGCACACGTGTAAAATCAATGAGACTAAGTGACACAAAGAGATTCGTCATTTCGTCAAAACGAAAAACTTAGTGTGTAGCACTTTCAACACTTTGTGCAATTAGCGTAATTAACAAACAATGAAAGATTGTGTCTCGAAATTTGGTTATCATGTAGAGGACATCATAAAATGTCAGAATATCCCAAAATCTCAGAATTCAGAAAATCTCGGTTTTGGACGGACTACGTCAAAACGGTGACGACAGCTGGAAATACGAATACGTGTGCCGCAAACGTCGGCCGCGTCCGAAGTAAACAATCGGTTTTGTTTTGTCTTTTCTCGGGAAAGGTTACAAATTAGTTTCCTTTCAACCAGACCTTTGAGATAGAATAAGTAAACAATCCGAAAATAAAATGTTCGGGGAGTTCAGGCCGTAATGCCCCTTGAATTGTATATCATTATCCTCTGTATGATACAACCAACTAAATTATTGAAAACATATAGGCTACCAATGTTCCTATGTACCATTATTATCTGTATGATGCAACCAACCTGTGTGGGAAAACGAAACAAGAGTTTGAGTACCGTTTTGGTACCCCACAAGTTTTTCACGAAATAGATGTATGGATTTTAATCAAACACTAGGAATTTCCAAGGTGGGTTGATATGTGTCGCAAATGGAAGAGTTTTAGAAAAGGATATTAAGTCCGAATTTCAGCCCAGGAAATTAACTATGGTTAAAATAAAAGCATTTTGACATAAGTGTGCGACGTTGCAAAATTTTAGTACACGAGAACAAAGGAAGTACCCCACTTCTAAGCCTATGTAAGCGTGTGTGTGGGTGGGGGGGTGGTGGGGGTGGGTGTGTGTGTATGCCCATAGATTACTATACCCCAACATGGTTGACACTTTGAGAGCTCTCGACACTGCTTTGCTGGTGGTCTGCGGCGCAGCCATAGTCAGTAACGTCCTTGTCGTGATGTTATTCGCAGCTACCAAGAAGCTCCGCATCAAGTACTATGGCTTCGCCTTCAATCTCGTTCTGGGCGACATTGTGGCTCCGGCCTCCATAAAATTAGCCCCCTTTAGCCCCCTAAAATTTTGTCTAGCCCCCCAAAAATAAATTCCATAAAAAAAAAATTGCATTAGCAAAAAGAAGGATTGTGATGTACATGCGAACGGTCTCCCTAAAAGAAATAGTCGTGACAAGGGTGCATTAGTTAATATAGTGTCAATGATTTTAGGATTTTATTGGCGCTCCCCATTGAAAATATGGCATGAGGCCTCCCCCCCCCCCCAAAAAAAAAAAAAAAAAATATTGGTTCTAGAACCGCGCCTGCTGGGCATCCTGCTCATCACCGCTGTCTTTTACTACGCCGTGTTCCGAAAAATTTCCCGGTACACTCCACCGCTCGCATCCGCCGAATGCGCCCGGGCCGACGACGCCGTGGCCCGTACGCGCCTCCGCCAGACGCATAGACTTGACTCAAGTCGGAATTGCTCTAAGTCGGTATCTTAATTTTTTTTTAAAAGTAGCAAAAATCACTAAGTTTACGTCTTTCCAGAAGCCCGACAAGCAGTGACAAGGTACACTTCAGAGCGCGTTCCACTTCAGTGCCGTAAAACAATGCGCACACACTGTATGTACATTGTACAATACGCGTATTATACGTACATGTACATGTGTGTGCATGTATTGCAGAGCATGTGCATACATGTGGTGCAAAAGTTAGCAATTCCGACTTGATCAATCTGCCATCAGCACCCCCCCTCGCGTGCACGCGCCTGTATTCATCGATGCATATGCAACACCGTCTCTATGCATATGCAGCAACATCGCTTGACCAATCAAAGTAACCAATTTTTTAAGACTCGTTTATTATTTTCAGTAGGTATGGAAGGCTGGATAACAATCTGCAAAAGTTTTAAAAACGTAATCTTAATTTGTAGATTTCAAACACATTATATTTGGATGATAATGCTAACTTGATCAGCTGCTCTTGGATGGAATTGATACAGAACATGAAATTCAAATGTAATTCAAAACAAAAGGGAATTTTTATTGGGGTTAACCTGTAACAGATGTTGAGATCCATTGATACGCGGTTCGTGTTGTGCGTACCCAGAGCCGTTTCAAAGCATTCGAACGTACGCGTGCTTGTATCTGTTTCTACTCCTCACCATGGGATGCGTGTGCGTTCTCCGCGAAACTTTGGATGCGCGAATACGCAGACAACGCTGATTGCGTGTTAGGAATATTATCAAAACAATCTGCGCGCGTTTTTAAGAATAAAAACGCTCATTACCTGAAATACTGTGATATGATTGGCTTCTACCGAAATCGGTAGAAGCCAATCACATCGAGAATTAATTTCCATAGACTGTGTACAAACGTGGAACAAACCAGCGCGTACGCTTGGCAGATTGACCAAGTCTGGGTTGCTGCATCACTTGAAAATAACATGTACATGTACGTTTTTAACATGATGGTCCAGATTCGACGCATGAGGGCGCGCGTTATGTACTGTAAGGATGGGACGTATATGCGATATGCGCTGTGAGTGGATTTAGGCACAGACCGAGCGCAACCCAGACTTGGCCAAGTCTACCAGACGCGCCACTTGATGATCACTTTCACCATCATCTTAGTCACGTGCTCCGCATGCTGGATCCCGTACTGCATCCTCAACTTCATGATTTACTTCAGTGGCAAGAGCTTTTCCGTTAGGCCCCAAAACCACTTGATTTTCTCCCGTCTTGGTGTCACCACACTGTTGTTCAACTCTCTCATTAACCCGTTCATCTATTGGTGGCGTATCCGAGAGTTCCGCGTCAGCATGTACCGTTTGATCTGTCGTGGTAGGGGCAATGCCGATCCTGAGAATGACGTGGTCACCCTGCAAACAATGCCGGAACCAGAAAATATATTCTAAAAAAAATAACACGGTTCACTCCTCAACTCAACTTCGTCCTTACGATGAATACTTACAACAAAATTAATGAAAGCCATGGTATGGTGGACACATTAAATGTATCAGTTAGGATCCTATTGCTCTCCTAATAAAAGCTGAAGTTCATTTTGTAAAATGAAGGTTCGCCAACAGTTGGCGCACTTCACAACTTATACTGCCTATATTCGCAATGCAGTTGTTTGTCTGGATGACAAACAAACCGGGCAATTTGTGCACAAACATACGGGGCTGAGTACCAGTTCCAATTTTTCATTTGATTTCTCCTCATGATGTATGACGGATTAAGATATTATCTTTTCATGCATTGTTGCATTGGTATTTTGAAACACTCATTTCACGAAGAAAGTATGAGGAAATCCCTGTCATTGAGACCAGTTTCATTACTGGGGAATAATATCAGGACTCTTTCAATATTGACAAATCAGATTTCAGATGTCAAGCTAACACCTACAAGCTTTAACACTGACTGATCACCATATTGTTCCACTGGGCCTGATGACTGGTACCCATAAATCAATTCAAAGATTCTTTCTTTTTGGAAAGTATAAAAACTAAAAAGTTTCGAATAACCCGGCTCTTCTTCACATTGAGCTTCTGACCAGTTCACAAAATGTTTACGAGGGAATTTTGTTTGTTTATCTGATTCTAATTCAGCTCACGTAGCTCGGGAATATTTATATTTTCTTGTATTTACACTAAGTCTTGGAAATGGTTATAATAATATGTTGTCAGGTGGCATATGGTCGCAATCGTGATCGACACGAACAAAGCACCAAAATTGGCAGATTGATTCTTGTAGCCCTCTATAAGATATTCAGAAGGGGTGACACCTGAAATTCTTTTGGGAAGGGGGCCTTATTTGATAAGGGGATCCACCCGATGTTCCCCACTTCCGATGTTCCCCCAACTCCTTAGGATTAGGGTTAGGGTTAGGGCTAGGGTTAGGGTTAGGATTATATTGGTAGGGATTTCGGGGAACATCGGTATTGGGGAACATAGGTATGTACCCGGGATCGTAAATAGCCTCCGTGAAATATATTTATTTCCAATTTTGATAGGCCTGTATTTAGACTTTTGAGACGTTGGTGACAGCAACACACTTGTCCTTTTCAACTGTTTACGTCACGTTTATAAGGTGCGCATGCTCAATATGACGGAAGCAATGTGAAAAAGAGCTGTGTGTTTGCTGCCACCAACGTCAGATCTCCCATTATGAGGATATGAGCGATCTAAAAATGGCTATCATATACCCTTAAGTTACGCTCATTTACCATTTCCCTAAAAATCATCAAATAGTCTTGCCAAACCTCATTATTGATGAGCTTCAAATTTACAAAGTTATTTATGGGGCTAAACATTGGGAGAAGCCTGGTTGCCTTAACGTGGGAGTCGTGAACGTTCAAAGAAATCCCCAAAACTAAGAGATAATGGTTGTTTATAATTATCATGTCTATACGTCAAAATGTTTTATTTACACGTACATTTGGGATTTCTTTGATCCTGTTCAAGTACCCCATCGACGTCAGGCAACCCTTCGCCTACGTTTAGCCCAATTTACGGACACCTCCTTTCCCCCATTTTTTTTCTGGGCTAAATATTATGAAGTTATCATTGTTCACATGGCTTTCCACATATTTTAATTAGAGTAACTGTGCACCAGTTAGCAACTTTGTGAACTTGAAGATTATCAATATTGAGGTTTGGCAAGACTACTTGATGATCTCTGGCCGGAAATAATGAATGCGAGCAATTTCAGGGTATAATGGCAGCCATTTTGGATCTTTCAGATTTCATCGTATCTATCCAGTCACTTCTGTGCAGTATAACATGTTATTAAAGTAAGGATGTGTTCGTGGAATCCCAAAATAGACTTTTCGTAGGCCTACTTTTGGAACCAGTAAGACATTGTGGAAATTGTATGATTGTTTGGTGGGTTTATTTCTTCTCTATAGGGCCTGCGTCACAGACGCTATAATTTCAAGTGAAAGCTTAATTGTAACTTAAGTATAATCTTACTGGTTCTAAAAAGAGGCCCAGACAGCGAACAGAAAAGGCCAACAGTGATAAATATTAATACTTCAAAATTAGTGAATTATGAGCTTATAATTCTAAAAATTAGTTGGACCTATCTCCTTCTGTGAGTGTGAACAAGGGTCATGCTGACTGCAGGAGAAATTCATAATTTGTCATAATTCGTTAGCCGCGAGAAATGATGAGCACTGCCTTGTAAGGAAGAAGGAAATATTAACAGTTATTTGTGTCATTTCTCAATAATTTAACTTAGTATGAAGCATCAAACATCGGAAAACACAAATTGACCCTCTGTGTACTAAGAACACATACTGTACACTGTAGTGTATTTCTATTCACAACGTACGGACAACGACCTTGCTATACACGCTGACTCACAACCATTCAGTGTTTACACTCCGTGCGCATGCTCAATCTATTCATTACCAAATATGGACACGGCGGGGTAGCCCTAGATCTTTAGACGTTTAATCAGCCGTTGAGCTCTCTTTACCGCTGTAAGTTTCGAAGGTGGGGAAAAACGTACCTTTTGATCAATAGATTAGTGTTTAACTGAACTGAAATATGGCACATGTAGTTGGTTCGTAATACAGACTAGCGAGGGGCAGATTTTTCTTTCTGCAGTATTGAAAGCCCAAAGAAAAATGAAATCAGGCTACTTTATAATGGTGAATTAAGCTATCGTGTTTTCGGCCCTGTTGTTTGCATTGGCAATTATTATAAGGTAGAGACCGCGGCATATGTTGCTTACTGCACAATAACAACTGTATTTTCCATGTAAGTAATTAGCGCCTTCTCATAATTTTGTTTCAATCTGTTAGTTCAGTCAATCACAAAATGTGCATGATCATGCAACGCCGCGCCAGTTTACATGCTAAAGTGTTCCAACACTACGACTGGATGGGGAGTCTAAGTATTGCACTTGTTTACGTTGCAAGCACCTGTACGTGGTGCAGTATACGCATGGCTTTAAATCGATAACGGCTTTCTGTGTGATAATTTTTGTAATTTATGCATTCAAATCTAGGTGCTTTATAATCCCGACCAATCAGGTTTGACCATGCAGGTGAAAAAAATTATTGCCTTATTTGGCGATGGTTGAAATCAGGCGGCCCCTGGGATCTGTGCGCCTGCGCACGCAGCCTCATCGCCCAAAATAAACCAGGGCATCACCAAACCTTTGTGTCAATATAAATAATGTCTTTGTGTATTGTTATCAGCTCCTGCCTGCTGCACGAGGCTTCCAGTAAACTCATGAATAATACATGTCACTCATGAATAATACATCTTAGTCATCGGATGTAAACAAACATTGGCACAATCTCAAAAATATGAAGTAATGGTCGGGCCATCTTCGCCTTATTTGGTATCAAATGTTCTTTTTCGAGGGGTATATATAGGGGTGGGCTTGCTCCCTTGAAGCCAGAAAACCACCTGCGATCCTAACTGATCCGAAGAACCGAAAAAGAGCTGAAAGCTAGCTACTTCTGCATATTCTACACGATACAACTTCAACGTTCATCAAGAGCTTAACTGAAGCGTTATTCGACAACTTTCCTCGGTAAAACTCTTCTTTTTTTTCAATGTGTCTATGCGTATAAATCATGTCCTGACAAATTGCGATGTCTTGTTTATATTCTACTAAATCTTATAATCAGTGCACACTCTAAAAACAACTTAGTCAAAATATTGACTGGTTTTCCTACAGTTACTGAAAAATTGACAAGGAATTTAGTTAAACATGCTAGGTTTCATTCTATGACTTAAAAAAAAGTGGTTCAATTTCACTCCAATTGTAGTCAATTATATAACTATTTTTCAATACTGACTGGAAAAATGTAGTCTGATTGACTAATTTTCAGTTGCACCCAGCTGACCCTGAATGGCTAGTCAAATGTAACTGGTTTCTGGTCAAATCTGACTAATGCCTTTTTATGCCTTTTTAATGCCTTTTTAGAGTGTGTTGTTTTGTCTTGTTTTGTTGGACACATTCACCGCAAGCTTCAGCTTTTCAGGATGCCTCCATACCTGTCTTATTGTAGTATTCAATGTGATGGACAGTGCGGTGAAAATGAACGTTTTCTTGAATTGAATTGAATTAAATTGAATTGAATTTAGTGCTGGAGATAATTGGATTTATAGAAAAGAAATGCGATGAAATCAATTAAGAAGCTTTCGAAGTAGTTTTGTGGATAGGCCTACTCATGCTTTATTTCTTGAAACAAAATACTTCGACGGTCGTGACTTCAATAGCCAAACAAAATGCGATTGTTGCTATTGTCGTTTAAACATTGCAAATCATGTACTTTGCTTAACCCCAAAGGGGCCGGGGCGGAATCTCCCCCCCCCCAAAAAAAAATTTCCGCGATAGCCTCGAAATATTTTTTTCCGCTACCCGAGCTGTTATGACTTTTTAGCCTGGAGCCCTGCGCATCTTTTGACACCAAATACATAAAAATCGGACGGGTTGCCGCGTAGCGAAAAATTTCCCGTGAAAACTGAATTTTCCCATAATATACGTAGTGTATATACACAGAGCAGAATTAACATTCGTGCATATGAATTATTAATTAGCCATAATTCCCAAACCCTTTGACAATATAGTCATGAAATTTCTTGGATATGTTTATGAAGAGTTGTTCTATATACCGAGTTTCATGATTTTTCCTCACTCCATGACTGAGATCTCCTAGGGCCCCCTCCCGGAAGAGAGATGGTCAAAATAACCCAGCCCTTTTTTAGGGTTAAGTTTACGTCTAATAATAGTGTAATTATTTTGTCTCTTGTTTGCAGGTGTGTATTTCTAGTTCGTGATCCAAGAAGAACCCACAGCATCATGTCTTTTCACGAGGAAGATGAAGTCTGCCCTCTTGTGATCGACAACGGCTCGGGCATGTGCAAGGCTGGCTTCGCCGGTGATGATGCCCCACGTGCTGTCTTCCCTGCAGTGGTTGGGAGGCCTCGCCATGAGGTAATTCAACAGCTTAGCAATGGACCCATCCAGTAAGCACCGCCCCATGGTGTTCCGACCAATCACAGCCGTGATTTATATCCAACGTGCGTGCACTAAAGTCCGACATGCGTGCACGCGCGTATGATGCGCGCGGAAGGAAAATGCAGCGTGGCATTGGAGCGGAGTACGGTTAATTTGCACACGCGCGCACGGGGCGGAGCCTACTGGATCGGTCCATTACACAATTTAGGGCCTGAAAGATCAAGTTTTCTCTGTAAAAACAAATTGTGCTAAAAACAGGATTTTAAGTTGCGCAGCTGTGTGTGGGAGTGTGTGTAATAATTCCTTTGAAATAAAAATTCGGGGGGGGGGAGCAAATTCCTCACCATCACTAACCCCACTCCTTGGCAATATGTATGCTACTTTATTATTTTGTTCGCTTTGTTTGGTAAATTTGAGCTTACAAACCACTTTTTTGTTACGACGCATGTTTTCTTCAAAAACATGTTTGGCTTGCAAAACAATAATAAGTGTAGGAGAAAAATCAAATTGGCTCAAAGTCAACTCAGATTTACACAGAGAAGTCAGTTCGATTAAATATATATTTATATATGTTAGGTGCCATTAATTACGTTACTTTCCTCCACCAAGGGCGGATCCAGAACACATTTTTTATTTGGGGGGCCCAACACAATTTGGTCCTTCAAAAAGTAAGTTCAAAAAATTACGACGTAGATTCAGGGCCCGCGTAAGGGCCCCTAAAAAAAGTAGGATTCTAGATGCCGTGTGGTGTGATCTGAGGCAATTTCTGACCCCTTCAACCAACTTTTTGGATGATAAAATGATGGTTTACGCAGTGACTGCCTTTATTGCGACGTCACTTATAAAAATGGGTTCGTTTGCTAGCTTTTTTGGAGGGGGGGGGGGGCATGGCCCCCGTTGGCCCCCACCAGAAACAGAAAATGAATCCCCCGCTGGTGTTGCTCAAAATACAGTGTACGTTGATGTAAATGTTGTGGTTCAAAGCATCGTTTCAACTCTTGACTCTTTACCCTTATTTATTTCAAATTGAATTAAGGTAATGATGGCGGGGATGGGCAGGAAGGACAGCTACATCGGCGACGAGGCGCAGAGCAAGCGGGGCATCCTGACCCTCAAGTACCCCATCGAACACGGCATCGTGACCAACTGGGACGACATGGAGAAGATCTGGCACCACACCTTCTACAACGAGCTGCGCGTGGCGCCGGAGGAGCACCCAGTGCTGCTGACGGAAGCCCCGCTAAACCCCAAAGCCAACAGAGAAAAGATGACACAGGTAAGTTCCAAAAACATCAAAGAACTTCAAGATTTGTGACATTTGAAATTCCGGGGGAAAACTTGATGTCTAGTCAGCAATGCGTTAATCATTCCCAAAAAAGTATAACAACTAATACTGTTGCCGGCTAGTGATTGAAGAAAAACCTTGATGGCCTGTAACTTTCTTTGTTGGATATTCGTTTCGGGAAAGAAGTAAACAATAGTGAATGTTTTCTCTATAGATTATAGGTTTTTTTTAAACCTGTTTGAAACCTAGTCTAAAGGCAGATTATGGGTAGTGCTAATTACTTCGGCCGAAGATGTTTATTTACATATTACTGGAAAATCTGAACATTAAAAAAAATCTATACCTGAAACATTAAACCCCTCCTTTTTGGAAAAAAATCGGGATCCGCCCTCATAAATCCTGACTAGGACTAAAACTATTCCGGCTGATTTTCAACTGCAACGAACTTACTCTAAATAAAGTTGAGTTTTGCTATTTTCATGTACAATTTGACTTATCTTTTTAAAAGATAGAAATTCATTGATGTGAACACATGTTTATAGTTAAAGATGCGTTACCCGTGCACTGGTGTCTAATATATTTTCAACTTTTGTGTTTTAATCCAACAAAAACAAGTGCGTTTTGGAAGGGGTTGCGTAAGCATGCAACCCTCTAGAAAATCGGTTTTTACTTTGGTCACAAACATATCTACGTTCCGAGCAAACTGGCTCCTGGCCGGTCCACATAATTATTAACGACAACGATTGTAGGGCGGGGACTAGACTACCCACGAGAACGAAATTATCTTGTTAAGTACTAATTAAAGAACTAAACCTGAGCAGGTTTTTATTTGGGGGTCGATGTCTAATTTGCCAGAAAAAAATACAATTTAGAACACGAATCTATTATAGGGATGAAACTCGAAAATATCTACCTTCGGGATGCAACTCGATCGTCATACATCTTTAGCTAATTTAAACGTCAATATTCTTTCTTCTTATAGATCATGTTCGAGACCTTCAACGTGCCGGCCATGTACGTCAGCATCCAGGCCGTCCTGTCTCTCTACTCCTCCGGTCGTACCACCGGCGTGGTCTTCGACTCCGGTGACGGCGTGACTCACGTTGTGCCCATCTACGAGGGCTACTCCCTGCCCCACGCCATCAAGAGGCTTGACCTGGCCGGCCGCGACCTGACGGACTACCTCATGGTGATTCTGTCGGAGCGAGGATATGCCTTCTCCACATCAGGTGAGCTTCAACGCTAGCTATAATTACCCTCTCAAATCCAAAGGCAGCTAGTTGCGCCCCACCCCCCGTTTTGACGGCTAACCATCCCCTCATAAATTTGCCCCTAAACGTGATGTCTAAAAAGTTTACCTCCATCAGTTCTTTGGAGGGCAGTCTAGTTGTGATAAGCAGGTTGGTTTTCACACTGTAAAGCTGGTCTTAAGAAACTGTATTTTTACCTTGAGTTTTTTTCTAAATGTATCGAAGCAATTCCACGAGAAACTGTATACCGTTCATTTCTCAGTTCGGAAGTCCTGTAGCCCTTCGTTTTGTCCAAGTGTTTTGTTTTCTTTTTTTTTTGTTTTTATTATAGAACGCTGAAAAAGATGCTTCGTTTTCTGCAGACCAAATTCCAAATATAAATTTGCAAAGCACAAAGTTCCGCGTCAGATTTGCCCCGAAATCTGGGTCGTAGTTTGATCTGATACTTTACAAGGTCAAAATGACTTTAATTCTTGGTCCAATTAACAATTTTGCCTGGGTTTCCGGGTCAAAGTGATCTGGAGAGGAGCCCGTTTTATTTTGACCCCGACAAGTATATCAGGTGGTTATGATCGGGACTCCTTGTGAAATTTGACCCGGGACTCTAATTAATACGAGTGGGTAATTCAAACAAAATGATTCATATTTCTCGAACTTTTTTTTTCCCAACAGCCGAGAAGGAGATAGTCCGTGACATCAAGGAGAAGCTCTGCTACTCAGCCCTGGACTTCGAGCAAGAGATGGCGTCTTCCCAGTCCAGCTCCGCCCTGGAGAAGAGCTACGAGCTCCCAGACGGCCAGGTCGTCACTATCGGCAACGAGAGGTTCCGGTGCCCGGAGGTCCTCTTCCAGCCGTCCTTCATCGGCATGGAATCCGTCGGCATCCACGAGTCGGTGTACAACAGCATCATGGGGTGCGATATGGACATCCGTAGGGACATGTACACCAACGTGGTGATGTCTGGGGGCTCCACCATGTTCCCCGGCGTGGCTGACCGGATGAACAAGGAGCTGACCGCCCTCGCTCCGCCCACCATGAAGGTCAAGATCGTGGCTCCCCCAGAGAGGAAGTACTCCGTGTGGATGGGTGGCTCCATCCTTGCCTCCCTGTCCACCTTCCAGCAGATGTGGATCTCTAAGCAGGAGTACGATGAGAACGGGCCCGCTATCGTCCATCGGAAGTGTTTCTAGTTTGGACATAAAAAAAGAAACAATTTATCTTCTCAAATTTAAGTCGGAGCTAGCTGCATTTGTTACATGCTTGTAAAAGAAACGCTTCATTATTGCCTTTACACTTAGCTGTTGCACTTGTCTATGAAGAGTTCCATACTAATGTGTCTGAATTTTATTAGCCTCGGAGTCTGTTTCTTCTTAAATGTTTACCAGACTTTTATATTTAAACGAAATGTGAGCTATGACACTGTTTGCGAGTATTCAAGTCGAAAAAAGTACAGTTGATGAAGTGTCTTTGCCTGAATTTTGTGTATAAACTGACTCAAGCTGAAGTAATTTATTGTTCTGATTTATCTCCTTTAACTGAAAATAAGTGATGTCTTTATACGTGCTATTTGCAGCCCGACAATCGTATCTTTTGTGCCTTATAAGCTGAAAAGAAACCCCCCAAAAGCGGGTATTTTCAGAGGGTAAAAGCATCTGAAATTGACCAAAAAAATATTGAAAGGTCGTCAGTAGAAAAATAAATAGAATGTTTTGAAGAGCACGGGTAGAGCCACTTTAAGACACAATATTGTGTTTGTATATATAAATATAATTAATCGGTCATATCAAACTGTTTAGAAAATTGATGAGACAACATTGGATCATTCAGATTTGTTTTTGCTACACTTTTATTGCAATCATTGTGCACAATTAGTGTACTCCGATTCGTTGCTGTTTCTGTTCTACTTGTTATAAGCTGGTGACGATTGTCGAGTGGTCCCACAATCCATTGCGTTTCCTAGATTCTCTATTTTGATAAATCTAAGATAATCGTAAGGGAACATTTAGGGGAACGACTTCTTTGAATGAAATTTACTTTAATTATTTATTTTGTTTTGTTATGCTTTTTGTACAACAAATTAGTTAGTCGGTAACAAACAGCTCAAAGATGCATGGAAGCCTCAATTGTGGGTCAAGACTGGGAACTGATAAAAACAAATAGCGCGGCATGTCATGTTTCTTTCGATACGTAAAAAATGTCTCATGACGTCCCTGTCTTAACCACAGCTTTATTTTAAAGTATTAGGTGCAATAAATTGTAAAAAATTAAGTCCTTAGAAAAATGAAAGGCTTCAGTGTTTTATTATAGAAAGCACACTGTAACCAGTGGCGGCGCTACGTAGGGGGGGGGGGTCCAAAAGCCGTTTCCTTGCCCCCCCCCCCCCAGTTTTCCCACAAAATTTCATCCACAAAAAGATTATGTTTATTTTCTTCGCTGTTATTTCATATAAGTTGAAGATAGAGAGTGAATTATCGGTTCTTTGGGCACTACACATAGTAGGCTTTTGGATATCAAACTTTATTTTGACTGCCCGCCAAAAAAAATATTTCCTTGCCACCCCACCCCTCCTCCAATTGACCCCCTCCCCCAAAAAAATAGAGTCTGGCCCCGCCAATTATTATAACCAAAGTCTCATCCCTGATAAAGAACATATAGCAAGGGGGAAATTAACGTACTAAGTGTTCAACTTTTGTCTTGGATAATAGGCCTCCGGAGTTGGGCTGAATGTTTTTTAAAACAAGCAACAATAGCTGTCAAAGCCCAACTGAAGATGAGATCCGAAATGACATGGCATTAAAAGGTCAAACGGTGTTTTCAACAACCGTCTTTACTTTCTTTTTCATATAGGTCGCTCCACCCTGCGCCCATTCACAGTGGACGGTTACATAACAAAAGGAGGATTATTCTGCTGTGGACGCGTACAGTTTGATCAGTCTTATGGCATTCGATACTCCATGTCCAAGATGATTACCTTTTAATTATCAAAATCACTGAAACCCGAAGAAATAATAATTGATATATTAATGGAAAGCTATAATTGGACAAAAATCAATTCGCATACCAATTGTTTGAAGTCGGATGATACGTGGTTTGCTCACGATGAATTCAAACGAGCTGCACGTACATGGCAGGCCAGAACGCGGAACGATGACACACAAATCGTTCACCGGGAATCGGAGCAGGTATCGACCGGGCAAACGACGCTCATGGACGGCCGACAGGGCAGCCTCGACATCGATAATGTGGGGCGTCCTCTGACTTTTCTTAATCGTAGAGAATGTTGCCTTTGTAGGATTTCTTACTACGTCTATGGAGTTTCCACGTGCCGGTTTTCAATGCCTGATGGTGAGTTCTAGAGTCTGTTATACCATAGAGCAAGGAACAGATTGTGGTAATTCTCCTCGACGATAATTGGATGCTATTTTCAGGGGGAAAGCAAGGGGGAATATTCACATTGTATAGACTGAGACCTTTCATCAGAAGAAAAAAAAAACATACAAAACAAAATCGAGCCACTAGTGGCCAACAGACCTTCAAAGACAAGGCCTTAAGTAGTTTTCTTTAACATTTTGTACCTGAGTGTAAAGCCACATGATTGAAATTTGAAGCCTAAAACTATATTGGCACATGTCCAACTTTTTGAGAAGACTTTTTGAGACTTGGTACGGGATGTTTCTTTATGTTTCTTTTGACACAGTTGATTGATACTACAGTAGAGCTGTTGTTGGACTGGTTGTTTCAAGTGCCAGTCTTTTATGTTGTATTGCATGTCAAGGGCGGGTCATGCGCCCAAATCAGGCACTGCGCAGCACACAATACCACCATCTTTTCCTGAAACACATTGGTTCAAGTGGTCAGAAATTGCCTCAGATCGCACCACAGAGCATCTAAAATCCAAACATTTTTCAGGGCCCTTAAGCGGGCCCCGAACTTCTCGCCGTAATTGATTTGGAACCCCGTTTGGGGGAGTTTCAATTTTTCGGACTAGTATTCGTGTGAACTGTGAAGTGAAAGTGGTTTTAAAAAATTCATTTAAGTGAGGAATCCTCCCCAACCCGCTGCAACAAAGGTTTTTTTTCTACGGTTAATGCGAACAGATGCAATACACCGAATCACATGAAGTTAAGTTGACTGTCTCCTCGTCAGGGAGTGATAAACTTTTTTGAACAGGACAACCTTTTTTTAAGAACGGATATTCACATCAGAGTTCCGAATAACCCCAAAAGAGTAGACCAAAAACAACCTTGCACATCTGCAGCATCAAGAGAGACAAACACTTAAAATGTGTCTCTTCTACAACTTTTTTTTTATTCTTCATCCAGAAATACCATGGCAAGAGGATACTTTCCTTGACAATGTGGCTTCGCAGCAAGACAGATCGATGAAGGAGGGAGGGCACAAACTGAGCCGGAGAAGAGCCCCGAGCGAGGGAAGTAAGTTATAGAACATCGTTTCTCCTCCGACCTCGTAGCTCCTTCAACTTTAAACAAAACTATAGGCTCTCCCGGACGAAGAAAATATCGCCCTGGGACAAAGAGGACAAGAGGTACCAGGTCAAGACGTTTGAAAACCCGGCCCGAGCGCCAACTCGGGCTTCGCTGACCTCACCGAGAATTGGTTGACGAGCCTTCGGGAGATCGGGCTTACCTACAACGACACGATTTGGGCTGGGGATGCTGAGGCGTTCCGTCGGTTTCAGAGGCTTAATCGATAGGTCTACCCTGGCCCTCTACATATGTCCTCCTCTCTGCTGGTCTTGACGGCGATGAGGTATCAGGTGCCGTAGATCATCACAATCCCATCTACTACAGACTCATCAACAAAAGGCCAGTGTTGCTACTCAGACACCTCCAAACAGGCCCGACTAGACGTCCTTCTTGCCGACACCGATTCATTCTGGATTAAGGACCCAATGGCAGTGATCGCTCCGGAACTCGACCAATACGATGTCTGGATAGCTCCTGGACAAATTGTATGATTGTTTGGTGGGTTTATTTCTTCTCTATAGGGCCTGCGTCACAGACGCTATAATTTCAAGTGAAAGCTTAATTGTAACTTAAGTATAATCTTACTGGTTCTAAAAAGAGGCCTAGACAGCGAACAGAAAAGGCCAACAGTGATAAATATTAATACTTCAAAATTAGTGAATTATGAGCTTATGATTCTAAAAATTAGTTGGACCTATCTCCTTCTGTGAGTGTGAACAAGGACCATGCTGACTGCAGGAGAAATTCATAATTTGTCATAATTCGTTAGCCGCGAGAAATGATGAGCACTACCTTGTAAGGAAGAAGGAAATATTAACAGTTATTTGTGTCATTTCTCAATAATTTAACTTAGTATGAGGCATCAAACATCGGAAAACACAAACTGACCCTCTGTGTACTAAGAACACATACTGTACACTGTAGTGTATTTCTATTCACAACATACGGACAACGACCTTGCCTATACACGCTGACTCACAACCATTCAGTGTTTACACTCCGTGCGCATGCTCAATCTATTCATTACCAAATATGGACACAGCGGGGTAGCCCTAGATCTTTAGACGTTTAATCAGCCGTTGAGCTCTCTTTACCGCTGTCAGTTTCGAAGGTGGGGAAAAACGTACCTTTTGATCAATAGATTAGTGTTTAACTGAACTGAAATATGGCACATGTATTTGGTTCGTAATACAGACTAGCGAGGGGCAGATTTGCGCACGCAGCCTCATCGCCCAAAATAAACCAGGGCATCACCAAACCTTTGTGTCAATATAAATAATGGCTTTGTGTATTGTTATCAGCTCCTGCCTGCTGCACGACGCTTCCAGTAAACTCATGAATAATACATGTCACTCATGAATAATACATCTTAGTCATCGGATGTAAACAAACATTGGCACAATCTCAAAAATATGAAGTAATGGTCGGGCCATCTTCGCCTTATTTGGTATCAAATGTTCTTTTTCGAGGGGTATATATAGGGGTGGGCTTCCTCCCTTGAAGCCAGAAAACCACCTGCGATCCCAACTGATCCGAAGAACCGAAAAAGAGCTGAAAGCTAGCTACTTCTGCATATTCTACACGATACAACTTCAACGTTCATCAAGAGCTTAACTGAAGCGTTATTCGACAACTTTCCTCGGTAAAACTCTTCTTTTTTTTCAATGTGTCTATGCGTATAAATCATGTCCTGACAAATTGCGATGTCTTGTTTATATTCTACTAAATCTTATAGTCAGTGCACACTCTAAAAACAACTTAGTCAAAATATTGACTGGTTTTCCTACAGTTACTGAAAAATTGACAAGGAATTTAGTTAAACATGCTAGGTTTCATTCTATGACTTAAAAAAAGTGGTTCAATTTCACTCCAATTGTAGTCAATTATATAACTATTTTTCAATACTGACTGGAAAAATGTAGTCTGATTGACTGATTTTCAGTTGCACCCAGCTGACCCTGAATGGCTAGTGAAATGTAACTGGTTTCTGGTCAAATCTGACTAATGCCTTTTTAGAGTGTGTTGTTTTGTCTTGTTTTGTTGGACACATTCACCGCAAGCTTCAGCTTTTCAGGATGCCTCCATACCTGTCTTATTGTAGTATTCAATGTGATGGACAGTGGGGTGAAAATGAACGTTTTCTTGAATTGAATTGAATTAAATTGAATTGAATTTAGTGCTGGAGATAATTGGATTTATAGAAAAGAAATGCGATGAAATCAATTAAGAAGCTTTCGAAGTAGTTTTGTGGATAGGCCTACTCATGCTTTATTTCTTGAAACAAAATACTTCGACGGTCGTGACTTCAATAGCCAAACAAAATGCGATTGTTGCTATTGTCGTTTAAACATTGCAAATCATGTACTTTGCTTAACCCCAAAGGGGCCGGGGGCGGAATCTCCCCCCCCCCCCCAATTTTTTTTTTTTTTTTTTTTCCGCGATAGCCTCGAAATATTTTTTTTCCGCTACCCGAGCTGTTATGACTTTTTAGCCTGGAGCCCTGCGCATCTTTTGACACCAAATACATAACAATCGGCCGGGTTGCCGCGTAGCGAAAAATTTCCCGTGAAAACTGAATTTTCCCATAATATACGTAGTGTATATACACAGAGCAGAATTAACATTCGTGCATATGAATTATTAATTAGCCATAATTCCCAAACCCTTTGACATATAGTCATGAAATTTCTTGGGTAATATGAAGAGTTGTTCTATATACCGAGTTTCATAATTTTTCTTCACTCCATGACTGAGATCTCATAGGGCCTCCTCCCGGCAGAGAGATGGTCAAAATAACCCGGCCCTTTTTAGGGTTAAGTATACGTCTAATAATAGTGTAATTATTTTGTCTCTTGTTTGCAGGTGTGTATTTCTTGTTCGTGATCCAAAAAGAACCCACAGCATCATGTCTTTTTACGAGGAAGATGAAGTCTGCCCTCTTGTGATCGACAACGGCTCGGGCATGTGCAAGGCTGGCTTCGCCGGTGATGATGCCCCACGTGCTGTCTTCCCTGCAGTGGTTGGGAGGCCTCGCCATGAGGTAATCCAACAGCTTAGCAATGGACCCATCCAGTAAGCACCGCCCCATGGTGTTCCGACCAATCACAGCCGTGATTTATATCCAACGTGCGTGCACTAAAGTCCGACATGCGTGCACGTGCGTATGATGCGCGCGGAAGGAAAATGCAGCGTGGCATTGGAGCGGAGCACGTGTTAATTTTGCCCACGTGCGCACGGGGCGGAGCGTACTGGATCGGTCCATTACACAATTCTAAATTTATTTTATTATTTTCAGGGTGTATACTTGCGCAGTTGTGAGTCCGAGTTTTGGGCCTGGGAGGGATCACATTTTCTCTGTAAAAGCAAATTGTGCTAAAAAAAAGTATTTTAAGTTGCGCAGTTTGGTGTGTGGGAGTACCGCTTGGACTTTTTTTTATCATTCCTTTGAAATAAAAATTCGGGATGGAGCAAATTCCTCGCCATCACAAACCCCACTCCTTGGCAATATGTATGCTACTTTATTATTTTGTTCGTTTTGTTTGGTAAATTTGAGCTTACAAACCACTTTTTTTTGTTACGACGCAGGTTTTCTGCAAAACTTGTTTTGCTTGCAAAACAATAATAAGTGAAGAAGGAAAATCAAATTGGCTCAAAGTCAACTCAAATTTACACAGAGAATTCAGTTCGATTAAATATATATATATATATATATATATATATATATATATATATATATATATATATATATATATATATGTGTTAGGTGGCATTAATTACGTTACCCTCCTCCACCAAAGGCGGATGCAGAACACATGTTTTATTTGGGGGCCCAACAAAATTTGGTCCTTCAAAAAGTAAGTCCAAAAAATTACGACGTAGATTCAGGGCCCGCGTAAGGGCCCCTAAAAAAAAGTAGGATTCTAGATGCCGTGTGGTGCGATCTGAGGCAATTTCTGACCCCTTCAACCAACTTTTTGGATGATAAAATGATGGTGTACGCAGTGACTGCCTTTATTGCGACGTCACTTATAAAAATGGGTTCGTTTGCTAGCTTTTTTGGAGGGGGGGGGGCATGGCCCCCGTTGGCCCCCACCAGAAACAGAAAATGAATCCCCCGTTGGTGTTGCTCAAAATACAGTGTACGTTGATGTAAATGTTGTGGTTCAAAGCATTGTTTCAACTCTTGACTCTTTACCCTTATTTATTTCAAATTGAATTAAGGTAATGATGGCGGGGATGGGCAGGAAGGACAGCTACATCGGCGACGAGGCGCAGAGCAAGCGGGGCATCCTGACCCTCAAGTACCCCATCGAACACGGCATCGTGACCAACTGGGACGACATGGAGAAGATCTGGCACCACACCTTCTACAACGAGCTGCGCGTGGCGCCGGAGGAGCACCCAGTGCTGCTGACCGAAGCCCCGCTAAACCCCAAAGCCAACAGAGAAAAGATGACACAGG
Organism: Patiria pectinifera; assembly: GCA_029964075.1. Classification (NCBI taxonomy): domain Eukaryota; kingdom Metazoa; phylum Echinodermata; class Asteroidea; order Valvatida; family Asterinidae; genus Patiria; species Patiria pectinifera. The sequence continues at coordinate 7,643,943 of CM057145.1, forward strand.
TAAGTTCCAAAAACATCAAAGAACTTCAAGATTTGTGACATTTGAAGTTCCGGGGGAAAACTTGATGTCTAGTCAGCAATGCGTTAATCATTCCCAAAAAAGTATAACAACTAATACTGTTGCCGGCTAGTGATTGAAGAAAAACCTTGATGGCCTGTAACTTTCTTTGTTGGATATTCGTTTCGGGAAAGAAGTAAACACTAGTGAATGTTTTCTCTATAGATTATAGGTTTTTTTAAACCTGTTTGAAACCTAGTCTAAAGGCAGATTATGGGTAGTGCTAATTACTTCGGCCGAAGATGTTTATTTACATATTACTGGAAAATCTGAACATTAAAAAAAATCTATACCTGAAACATTAAACCCCTCCTTTTTGGAAAAATCGGGATCCGCCCTCATAAATCCTGACTATAGGACTAAAACTATTCCGGCTGATTTCCAACTGCAACGAACTTACTCTAAATAAAGTTGAGTTTTGCTATTTTCATGTACAATCTGACTTATCTTTTTAAAAGATAGAAATTCATTGATGTGAACACATGTTTATAGTTAAAGATGCGTTACCCGTGCACTGGTGTCTAATATATTTTCAACTTTTGTGTTTTAATCCAACAAAAACAAGTGCGTTTTGGAAGGGGTTGCGTAAGCATGCAACCCTCTAGAAAATCGGTTTTTACTTTGGTCACAAACATATCTACGTTCCGAGCAAACTGGCTCCTGGCCGGTCCACATAATTATTAACGACAACGATTGTAGGGCGGGGACTAGACTACCCACGAGAACGAAATTATCTTGTTAATTACTAATTAAAGAACTAAACCTGAGCAGGTTTTTATTTGGGGGTCGATGTCTAATTTGCCAGAAAAAAAATACAATTTAGAACACGAATCTATTATAGGGATGAAACTCGAAAATATCTACCTTCGGGATGCAACTCGATCGTCATACATCTTTAGCTAATTTAAACGTCAATATTCTTTCTTCTTATAGATCATGTTCGAGACCTTCAACGTGCCGGCCATGTACGTCAGCATCCAGGCCGTCCTGTCTCTCTACTCCTCCGGTCGTACCACCGGCGTGGTCTTCGACTCCGGTGACGGCGTGACTCACGTTGTGCCCATCTACGAGGGCTACTCCCTGCCCCACGCCATCAAGAGGCTTGACCTGGCCGGCCGCGACCTGACGGACTACCTCATGGTGATTCTGTCGGAGCGAGGATATGCCTTCTCCACATCAGGTGAGCTTCAACGCTAGCTATAATTACCCTCTCAAATCCAAAGGCAGCTAGTTGCGCCCCACCCCCCGTTTTGACGGCTAACCATCCCTCATAAATCTGCCCCTCAACCTGATGTCTAAAAAGTTTACCTCCATCAGTTCTTTGGAGGGCAGTCTAGTTGTGATAAGCAGGTTGGTTTTCACACTGTAAAGCTGGTCTTAAGAAACTGAATTTTTACCTTGAGTTTTTTTTGTAAATGTATCGAAAAAATTCCACGAGAAACTGTGTACCGTTCATTTTTCAGTTCGGAAGTCCTGTAGCCCTTCGTTTTGTCCAAGTGTTTTGTTTTCTTTTTTGTTTTTATTATAGAACGCTGAAAAAAGATGCTTCGTTTTCTGCAGACCAAATTCCAAATATAAATTTGCAATGCACAAAGTTCCGCGTCAGATTTGCCCCGAAATCTGGGTCGTAGTTTGATCTGATACTTTACAAGGTCAAAATGACTTTAATTCTTGGTCCAATTAACAATTTTGCCTGGGTTTCCGGGTCAAAGTGATCTGGAGAGGAGCCCGTTTTATTTTGACCCCGACAAGTATATCAGGTGGTTATGATCGGGACTCCTTGTGAAATTTGACCCGGGACTCTAATTAATACGAGTGGGTAATTCAAACAAAATGATTCATATTTCTCGAACCTTTTTTTCCAACAGCCGAGAAGGAGATAGTCCGTGACATCAAGGAGAAGCTCTGCTACTCAGCCCTGGACTTCGAGCAAGAGATGGCGTCTTCCCAGTCCAGCTCCGCCCTGGAGAAGAGCTACGAGCTCCCAGACGGCCAGGTCGTCACCATCGGCAACGAGAGGTTCCGGTGCCCGGAGGTCCTCTTCCAGCCGTCCTTCATCGGCATGGAATCCGTCGGTATCCACGAGTCGGTGTACAACAGCATCATGGGGTGCGACATGGACATCCGTAGGGACATGTACGCCAATGTGGTGATGTCTGGGGGCTCCACCATGTTCCCCGGCGTGGCTGACCGGATGAACAAGGAGCTGACCGCCCTCGCTCCGCCCACCATGAAGGTCAAGATCGTGGCTCCCCCAGAGAGGAAGTACTCCGTGTGGATCGGCGGCTCCATCCTTGCCTCCCTGTCCACCTTCCAGCAGATGTGGATCTCTAAGCAGGAGTACGACGAGAACGGGCCCTCTATCGTCCATCGGAAGTGTTTCTAGTTTGGACATAAAAAAGAAACAATTTCTCTTGTCAAATTTAAGTCGGAACTGCATTTGTTCCATGTTTGTAAAAGAAACGCTTCATCATTGCCTTTACACTTTAGCTGTTGCACTTGTCTATGAAGAGTTCCATACTAATGTGCCTGAATTTTATTTTTTTAGCCTCGGAGTCTGTTTCTTCTTAAATGTTTACCAAACTTTTATATTTAAACCAAATGTGAACTGAACTATGACACTGTTTGCGAGTATTTAAGTCGAAAAGAGTACAGTTGATGAAGTGTCTTTGCCTGAATTTTTTGTATAAACTGACTCAAACTGAAGTAATTTATTGTTCTGGTTTTTACTCCTTTAACGGAAAATAAGTGATAAGTCTTGATCCATGCTATTTGCAGCCCGACAATCGTATCTTTTGTGTCTTATAAGCTGAAAAGAAACCCCCCAAAAGCGGGTATTTTCAGAGGATAAAAGCATCTGAAATTGACCAAAAAATATTGAAATATATAAAAATATTGAAATAGAATGTTTTGAAGAGCACGGGTAGAGCCACTTTAAGACACAATATTGTGTTTGTATATATAAATATAATTAATCGGTCATATCAAACTGTTTACAAAATTGATGAGACATCATTGGATCATTCAGATTTTGTTTTTGCTACACTTTTATTGCTATCATTGTACACAATTAATGCACTCAGATTCGTTGCTGCTCCTGTTCTACTTGTTATAAGCTGGTGACGATTGTCGAGTGGTCCCACAATCCTTTGCGTTTCCTAGATTCTCTATTTTGATAAATCTAAGATAATCGTAAGGGAATATTTAGGGGAACGACTTCTTTAAATACAATTTACTTTAATTATTTATTTTGTCTTGTTATGCTTTTTGTCCAATACATTAGTTAGTCTGTAACAAACAGCTCAAAGATGCATGGAAGCCTCAATTTTGGGTCAAAACTGGGAACAGATAAAACAAAATAGCGCGGCATGTCATGTTTCTTTCGATACGTAAAAAAATGTCTCATGACGTCCCTGTCTTAACCACAGCTTTATTTTAAAGTATTAGGTGCAATAAATTGTGAAAAATTAAGTCCTTAGAAAAATGAAAGGCTTCGGTGTTTTATTATAGAAAGCACACTGTAACCAGTGGCGGCGCTACGTGGGGGGGGGGTCCCAAAGCTGTTTCCTTGCCCCCCCCCCCCCCCAGTTTTCCCACAAAATTTCATCCACAAAAAGATTATGTTTATTTTCTTCGCTGTTATTTCATATAAGTTGAAGATAGATAGTGAATTATCGGTTCTTTGGGCACTACACATAGTAGGCTTTTGGATATCAAACTTTATTTTGACTGCCCCCCCCCCAAAAATATTTCCTTACCCCCTCCTCCAATTGCCCCCAAAAAAAAAAAATAGAGTCTGGCCCCGCCACTTATTATTACGGAAACGTATTACCGCCACACATTTATTTATTTTTTTCACGTACGTACGTGATAAGTTTCACGTACGTACATGATAAGTTATCTGTTTCACGTACGTACATGATAAGTTACACGTACGTACGTGATAAGTTTCACATACGTACGCGATAAGTTTCACGTACGTACATGATAAGTTTCACGTACGTACGTGATAAGTTTCACGTACGTACGTGATAAGTTTCAATATATCACGTGTTTTACTGCATGCGTTTTGTAAGTCTGGTTCCCAGACCAAAAGATTCTGACTATTCCTGATGAATCTTAGGTCAGAAAGCATCCGTGGCTAAAAATAAACATGACGACATTGATGGCCCTTTTTCAAAGCTCGGCTTCGTTTCCGATTTCGCTTTATCACGTTTAGCTTTTCAATGTTTTGATCAAATTTTTAAGTAAATCTCTTGCTTCGTAATATCATACAGTAATGCTAATACAGTTTGATGTTTTTGTAAGATAACATTGACTAATGTTGATCTGGAATCTTCAAAATTAGGCACCCAAATAGCACTGTTAGCAGGCGGAGCCGAATGAAGACAGAGTTTTGGAAAATCTCAGTAATGGTCGTCAAATTCAAAATTGTACATGACACAGCAAAAAGTTCGCCCATACGATCCGATTATATTTGATGCACAAAATCGTCGTTGAATTTCAAGATTTCTAAATGAAAGCAATGAATATTAATTATCAACTCTTTTAAAAAAAAAATTAATAAGCAATTAGCAGTTAATTAAACCTATATTATATTCGGAAATACTCGGGCACTATCCGATTGTCGACGAAACGAATTCGGCAAAGTTCGGAAATGTTCGGGAAAAAGGAGGAATTCCTCCTGTTTTAGTCACAAGATTCATCGGGAATAGTCAGAATGTTTTGGTCTGGGAACCAGATGAGCGTTTAGTTTCAGTTAGTCGCGGCATGTCAACGATGTGACCAGAAGTGCGTCACGTCATACGAGCAAACTAACACGTGTAAATGTACTTCCATATGTGAAACTTATCGCGTACGTACGTGAAAACTTATCGCGTACGTACGTGAAAACTTATCGCGTACGTACGTGAAACTATCACGTACGTACGTGAAACTATCACGTACGTACGTGAAACTTATCACGTACGTACGTGAAACTTATCACGTACGTACGTGTAACTTATCATGTACGTACGTGAAACAGATAACTTATCATGTACGTACGTGAAACTTATCACGTACGTACGTGAAAAAAATAAATAAATGTGTGGCGGTAATACGTTTCCGTATATTATAACCAAAGTCTCATCCCTGATAAAGAACATATAGCAAGGGGGAAATTTACATACTAAGAGTTCAACTTTTGTCTTGGATAATAGGCCTCCGGAGTTGGGCTGAATGTTTTTGAAACAAGCAGTAATAGCTGTCAAAGCCCAACTGAAGATGAGATCCGAAAAGACATGGCATTAAAAGGTCAAACGGTGTTTTCAACAACCGTCTTTACTTTCTTTTTGATATAGGTCGCTCCACCCTGCGCCCATTCACAGTGGACGGTTACATAACAAAAGGAGGATTATTCTGCTGTGCACGCGTACAGTTTGATCAGTCTTATGGGTGCAGACCAGTAAATCGGTCGGAAATTGCCTACGCCGGCCAAATCACGATTTGCCCTCAAAATCTTCAGTATTTGAGCATGCTGTGGGCCATGAACTTGAGAATTTGTAAAAGATATGGGTGGAAGCCGTGCACAGGACTGGGAGCTTGCAGTTCTGTGTAATTTGGATGTAATTTTGACCCTAAAAGCGCTCTATTTTGCAATGGAGTGTAGGCATCGTTTTTCAAAATGGCGATGGGCTTTAGGACTATTTTCAGGGGTGATCATCTTCAGATGGAAATTTCTCCTAAAAGTCATCAGTTGACCCCCAAAAATTGAAAAGAAAATGAAAGATGATGAAATAAGCTTAAATTTGATGTGTGTCTCGAACACCTTGGAGAGTTGTGACTATTTTTCCCGAATTTCTGAAATGGGAGCATTTACCATTGGGGTCAATGGAAGTTTATTTACTGGTCTGCTGCCTTATGGCATTCGATACTCCAGGTCCAAGATGTTTACTTTTTTAATTATCAAAATCACTGAAATCCGAAGAAATATATAACATTGATATATTAATGGAAAACAATAATTGGACAAAAATCAATTCGCATACCAATTGTTTGAAGTCGGATGATACGTGGTTTGCTCACGATGAATTCAAACGAGCTGCACGTACATGGCAGGCCACAACGCGGAACGACGACACACAAATCGTTCACCGGGGATCGGAGCAGGTACCGACCGGGCAAACGACGCTCATGGACGGCCGACAGGGCAGCCTCGAGGTCGATAATGTGGGGCGTCCTCTGACTTTTCTTAATCGTAGAGAATGTTGCCTTTGTAGAATTTCTTTACTACGTCTATGGAGTTTCCACGTGCCGTTTTTCAATGCATGATGGTGAGTTCTAGAGTCTGTTATACCATAAAGCAAGGAACAGATTGTGGTAATTCTCCTCGACGATAATTGGATGCTATTTTCAGGGGGAAAGCAAGGGGGAATATTCACATTGTATAGACTGAGACCTTTCATCAGAAGAAAAAAAAAACATACAAAACAAAATCGAGCCACTAGTGGCCAACAGACCTTCAAAGACAAGGCCTTAAGTAGTTTTCTGTAACATTTTGTACCTGAGTGTAAAGCCACATGATTGAAATTTGAAGCCTAAAACTATATTGGCACATGTCCAACTTTTGGAGAAGACTTTTTGAGAATTGGTACGGGATGTTTCTTTATGTTTCTTTTGACACAGTTGATTGATACTACAGTAAAGCTGTTGTTGGACTGGTTGTTTCAAGTGCCAGTCTTTTATGTTGTATTGCACGTCAAGGGGGATCATGCACCCCCCCCCCCCCCAAAAAAAAAACACCATCGAAAGCATCTTTTTTTTAAAATGACATCGCAATAAAGTCAGGCACTGCGCACACCATACTACCATCTTTTCCTCAAACACATTTCGGTTAAAGTGGTCAGAAATTGCTTCGCTGACCTGACCGAGAATTAGTTGACGAGCCTTCGGGAGATCGGGCTCACCGACAAGGTCACGATTTGGGCTGGGGATGCTGAGGCGTCCCGTCGGTTTCAGAAGCTACATGTCCTCCTTTCTGATGGTCTTGATGGCGATGAGGTATCAGGTGCCGTAGAAATCCCGGGACATACCGTTATTTCGTTTAACCGTTTTGCATATCCTCAAAACAAAAACAGTAAACAAACCATTGACCGTTTTGTCGTTTAACGGTCAAACGGTATTAAGATAAATACGGTTTCTCTGTTTTATAAGTTTAATAACATTCATTACAGCATAACGATCAATGATTTTTGTTTTACAGTTTTACACAAATAACTTTGAAAAACAGCAAAACGGTCAGTATTGAATACAGATTTTTTTTTTTATTTCAGTGTCATAGTGAACAGTCCGTGGTGCATTTTTTGGTGCTGGGCAAGGGGGATGGAGGGGGACCATGCTTTACATGAAAAAGTGTTACCTCGGCATAATGCGTGGTGTGATGATTCCTGGCGTGACCCTGACCCCCTTCTCACGCGATTCAGTTGGTGGGGCTTAAGAGTTGCAAGCAAAAATGGCGCTGGAAAACTTCAAGGGAGGACATTACTTTTTACAATGGATACAGGGTGGTAATACGTTTGAAGAAGTTGCAGATATTTGAAGGAAATTGGAGTTCGGCGCGGCTCTTCAATAGCCAGTTCGAAAACTATGTCGTGAGAACGAAATGTGAGGAGGGTAATTTGGGTCCCAGGCAATGACTCGATCCCATGAGGACGCATTAACATTCCTAGGTGCATTGCTTAATTGCCGAACCTAAATCAAAAAATGGTCGACAGGACTATTGACCGTTTTTCATTGTCATGTTCTTTTAAAACAACACTCTGAAACGAAGCAACTAACCGTTTATCGCTTTCAACAATTAATAAAAACAACAAAAAGGTCATTGTTTTTGTGACCTAATACCGTTTGACCGTTTTACAAAACTGTAAACCGAAAAAACGCTCAACGGTGCGTTTACTGTTTTTGTTTTTGAGGAAATGCAAAACGGTAAAACGAAATAACGGTATGTCCCGGGATTCGTAGATCATCACAATCCCATCTACTACAGACTCATCAACAAGAGCCCCGTGTTGCTATACTCAGACACCTCCAAACAGGACTAGACGTCCTTCTTGCCGACACCGATGCCTTCTGGATCAAGAACCCAATGACAGTGCCGCTCGCTCCGGAACTCGACCAATACGATGCCTGGATAGCTCCTGGACACTTCCCCGGCGTCTCCTGTCCGTGTTTTATGCACTTCAAGGCGGGAGCGATGTCTGTCAAATTCGTCCAGGCCTGGATTGAGTACTTGAACTAAACCAGCTATCAGGACGACCAGGGTGCGTTAGCTGAAGTCACCAATAGCCGCCTTGGGCGCCAGATGCGACTAAAGTGGTTGGCCGGGCTTGGAGCAGTTTCCGGACGGCGATACGTACCGCACCCGCTCTCGGCTGTTGTTGTATTACAAAACGCTGCATTCGAATTGACCAATCACAGCGTTAGTCCTGATTTTGGGATGAAATGACGTCACGATTTAGTAAAGTCGACTCCGATTGGCTGGCGCGCGGCTTGCATAAATCTGCATGCTTTGACATATCAGACGTTAGACAGGAGATGGCTCCTTGGATAACGGGTGATGCTCAGACTATTACATCCCCCTAGCTCTGCTGAGGAGACCTAGAAACGTGAACAGTTTCTTAACCTGAATTATTAAATGCATCGTCACAGCGCCCTCATTCAATCAAAATTATGGCTTATTGGTGGCGCTGTTTATTTGTAAAACAAGATGGCTGCGCCCATGTAGCAAATTTTAAAACTCGCAAAACTGTTTCACTCTTCAATCAGATTGTGATGGCTTCTAATTAAGGAACATGGCTTTGAGAGAGTTTGTCAAGAAACAGACAGAGTTGCTCTCTCTTGAGAGAGAAGCTGAAATTGCTGAAACAAGGTAGGCTACATCAACACATGACGGAGGAATTATGGAAAAAAAATCCATCCTCATAATATGTCATCTGGCCTAGGCATGGCCGATCATACAGTCATGTTTGTCTGATAATGGGTTCATGATTAACATGATTGACACTGATTGATGATCAAGTGAGGCATGTCCATGTCCACATGTGGTCCAAGTTTTCATGCTTGTTGTTATGGATTAAGAGAACACAATCCACTTTAAAATTATTTGACCTAACATAAACTTGTGTTGGTGACGTTCATGTCGTATAGTGATACTATCATCAGAATATACAACTAGACCCGTGAATGTGGCTTGTAAACTACGTCACGCTCTTGTACATGTTCGAACTAAGCGAAATCGTCCTTCCGTGACAAAGACTGAACATTGCCTTACCGTGTGAAAAGTCAAGCTTTCTTGAACATGTTGAAATCTGCTTTTACGCCAAATCTGGCATTTACGATATTCAAGGTAAAATCTGGCAAGATCTCGACGTCCTGCAACCTCCTCCGATCATACATGTTGTTTACCATGTGATAAATGCTGCAGATAATTTGGTACCGCACTGACGCTCCGGGAACTCCTGATGATGTCCGGATCATAAGTGCGATTCCGAATTATTAGCAGCGTTTATCGCGTGGTCTCGTTATTGGCCAATCAGACGCCGCCTATTCACATGTAACGCTGGAGACATAACTACGTTGGGAAAGATTTCCATATACGAAGTTCACTAATTTTCCTCTGTATTGACTAACAAGCCCCCAGATAGCAATTTCATGTCATCAAAGTCAATTTGAGCAGTGAGAAAATACAAGCATTTTCTTAGAAAACACTTAGAATTTTTCAGTCCAATCTCATAGGGTTTGTACACAGGGTGTTGAGTGAACTTCGTATATGGAAATCTTTCCCTACGTTGTAAAACTAAAAGTGAGATCTTACGAGACCCTTCAAAAATAGCCTCCCCAAAATAGTCAAATTTTTCCCTCAATTATCCCAACCCAGATTCCATTTACATGCCTCATAACCATGCAGCAGTCATTCACGAAGCTCATGATCAAATTGAAACCGAACAAAAACAAAAATAAAATGTGGAAAATGTTGACGATTTCGGTGGCTTGTACATAAAAATCGTCCATGTTGTTTGGTTAATTATGCAAATGCAATGCATCACGTGACAACATTCAAAAATCTGTGCGCGCGATGTACATGTATGTGGGTACCACACTGCTTTCAGGTCCGCTAGTCGGTTCAATTTTCGTCTGGTGCGTTGTCGTGGAAAGCAGGCGTTGAAAGCAAGACGACTGCTTTCCAATGTAAAAAGTTCCCAGATATCTGCCCCCCCCACCTACATTAATTGTACTGATTGAGTATAAAATGGCAAACAATTGTTGAAAACCATCATCATAATTTTTTTAAGGTGTGATATTTCATCAATTTTAAGATGGCAGCAATCGGCAATTGTTATGAAGAAAGATACGATAAAGAAAAAACAAAATGTTGTTTGTATTTTATAAACTAATTAGACTCACAATTGTTTCTCTGCTTTGGCTGAATGCACTTCACATTTCAACAGTGCGCTAGTGGAAAATGTACCCCTGAAGGAACTGCAGAGGCGTGGAGTGTGTCTGCTGAAGCTCCACCCGGCCAGCCAATCAACAGGACTGTACGGGAGGACATTGGTAACCTTCGCACCGAATAAAGGGCATGGGGATGGCACACTTCCTACACATAACATCAGCTCAGGTACAAAATTCCTACAAAACTTTTACCCTTGACAAATACATGTCAAATATCAAATAAGTCCAATTCTATAACTTTGGATTTTGCACTTTTTGGCATTATTGCATCTGAAACTATCAGATGTTGTTTGCAGCTCACTGGGTTACCACGGTTACCAGTGAAGTCCCAAAGTTTCTATGCAATATTTAAAACGTTACGAAATCCTCACAAAAATATTGTAAGTTCCAGAATTAGGATTATTGATAAATTGATATGCCATTTACTACTGGATGACTGGGAATGTGTATTGTTACAAATACAGGGTGAGTCAAAAAACACCAAACCAAGTTGGGACTGTTGTTTTAGTGAAGTTTTGCATGTACATGTAGCACTTGCAAAATCTAGGAAATGAAAGCCCAATTTATAATCTTTCTATTAGTACAAGAATCATTCAAATCACTCATGTACAATACTTTTCAAGTAACTGAATTCTATCAACAAAACAGAAACAATTCACACACATCCCTATGTGATTTGTTTTCGTTTGGCTGAAAGAACACTTACCCTTTTGTGATCCGTTGACAGAACTTTAAAACATACATGTATGGGTTTTTTTGTTTTTGACTCACGCTGTACATGTACATGTATGCACACGACATGTACAGATTTCTGGCAGAATTCTGCAAAAATGGTTATTTTTTTCAGAAAAACAGCAATTAGAACAAACAAAATGGTACATTTGTTTAAGAAAGCTTCAATCCTTTCTAACAAACCCTTGCATAAAGGGACAGGTTGGCTGGTCTAGGTGCTGAGATTCACTGGGAAACGGACCGTCGTCGTGGCCGGATCCGTGTTTTGCCGGAAATTTACGCGATAATTTCACAACATGTTTATGAGACTATAGATTGTTTATTAATGTATTTTGAACCTTGATTAAGGCCAAAGTACTAATCTGCATGTGAGTTTCAGTGTTTATAGTATATTTCGAGTAATTCTGGGGAATTTGGCAGATTTTTGATCAATCTGACAGATTTTTTATCTGCAGAATTTGGCTCTGGCCTTACGGTCACCCTGGTATTTACATGTACATGTATGATGTCCTTTCTGCCTGTGTGATCTTACAGGTGACATTGTTGGTGTAACTCCCGTTTCGGATTTGGTCTTAGTTTGAGATTTACTGCTTTGTAGTCATTTGCAAAACTCAAAAAAGTTGGGCTGGAATTATAGCCTCAAAAGTCGCAATGAAGTCGGTAAATGATTACCCTTAGACTTCAAATAAAGTCAACTTTTAAGTCCACTTGAGATTTCAGCTGTCCGGCCGCCATATTGTCCGTTTCTAGGGAATGAACAATGTATGCGTGACATACAGTGACTCTGCTCCAGAAGCTGTGGCGGCTGACCCGGTTAAGCCCCAAGAATGACGTCAGTGCCAATCAAACGGCACGGGGCTAACCCATGTCGACCCGGGTGAGCTAAACGAACGCACCACTATAAAGGTCACCCTGTTAACAATCACTCATGCATAGTCATGAGAACTTGTTTTTGTCTGGTCCAATAGGAGACTTTTTTGCTGTAAGTCCCTCCCCTGAGGGTGGAGCCTCAACTGGATGACTATTTTACATTATAAAAGTCATCCTGTTAATCACTCATTACATATTCGTAAGGTTGTTTTCTTTCTGTGTGATCAAATAGGAGACATGTTGGGTGTAAGTCCCTCCCCTGAGGGTGGAGCCTCAACTGGATGACTATTTTACATTATAAAAGTCATCCTGTTAATCACTCATTGCATATTCATAAGGTTTTTTTCTGCCTGATCCAATATGAGACATTGTTGGTGTAAGCCCTTCCCATGGGGGCGGAGCCTCAGCTGGATGACCAACTGTATATATTCATATTTTTTTTTCTGTCTGATCCAATAGGAGACATTGTTGGTGTCAGCTCCTCCCATGGGGGTGGAGCCTCGTCCACAGATGAGCCATCGGGCATTGTTTCAAGAGTCACTCAGTCATCAGTCACTGTCGCATTTGATCACAAGGACACCGATGGTCCTGTCACCTTCGAGCACGAGGGACTGTACAGGTTGACAAAACTTGCCAATGATGTCACATACAGGAGGCTGAAAAGGTGAATAAATATATAAAGCAGTGAGAAAGTGTGTGTGCTTATTTTTTAATAATTGGACTGAAAGCGGAACTTTGGGCACAAATTTGGGTATTTTGTTTTTGGAATAAATTTGACAAAATCTAAGAATATGTCTTGAGAAGTAAAATCCCTGGGAGTGTTCAGCTGTCGAAAGAAACTTTGTGTATGTAGGGGGTCCGTGGAGAGAAGGTCAATGTAAAAATCAATCCTTTCCAATATGGATATTTTTACGAGGTCTCTGGAGAGCTCAGCTCAGTATTACTAATGGCTCTAACATATCTCTATTGCCAAATTGACTTTTTGTCATTAACGTTATTATTTCATCAAAGTGCTCATTCTAAGAAAGTTTTATTCCGATCAGAGTTCTAATTAACTAAGAACGCTAATTAGACTGTGCGGCGTATCTCTAAAAAATGAAACATGCTGCACCACGAAGTGGCGTATCCTGATACGCCACTTTACACGCTACCGGTAATTCCCATAGTGCTATAACGTCACAAAGGAGCGTTGACATGAAAAATTGGAATTTAGCGTTTCACGAACCGACGTATCTCCGTATCTGGCACACGGCCACTATTACGCGCGTTGCATGACATACGATAAACATGATAAAAATCTGTTTCACGAAGTGACGAATAACTTTGGTACTGAATTTCTCAAAAACTTAGCAACTCAGATACACACGGATTGCATACAATTAAGTTCAATCTATAATGTAATAGCAAAAACGAAACAGCTGGAATTCTTACACAGGGAGTATGTGGAATGAGCCTGCAAAATAATGACCAACTTTAAATCGGTTTTTCTCGAAACACAAAAAAAATGTGATTCGTCGGTTCGTGGTGCAACCAACGATATGTTAGTCCGGTGTCTCACCCAAACTCTCCATTCAAACCAAACTCCCCATTCAACTGAGAACTGATACCTGCCGGGTAGACAATCAAGGCCGTCACTGACAATTGTCCTTACTAACTGCCTGTACATGTACATGTATACAAACTGCCAGTATGCCAGGGGAGTCACGCAAGTTTAACTTGCAGTATTTTTATTTCCACCGACAGGGCCCTTTCAGATCTGGATGCTTACACCGCAGGCAGGGCCAGTCACCTGGTGGATGTCTTGTTTGGGGAAGCGGATGTCAGTTCTCCGTTGCTGCCGGCAAACCTGTCTCAAGAACCTGCGGGTATGAGCAAGTTATATCCAGAGATGTACGTGTAGTCGAGTCCAGTCACATGGCCATTCACAAGTAACAGTGGATGAACAGCATACAAATATTGAGTGGCTCAGAGTGAAATGGGAGGAATATTATCGCAAGGTAAAATCTGGACTTTTCCATTTCACGAGGCGAAGCCGAGTGAACTGGAAAGTCCAGATTTTACTGAGTGATAATATTCCTCCCATTTCACAATTTACAGCCACTCAATATTTTTTTTTATATAACTGACATATAGATCCTTGTCATTTGATACATTTGAACTTTTATTTCAATATAAAATTGGTGAAAAATGTATTTCTCTCGATTCCAAACCACCCCTGCACGAAAATCTTTGAACCCAACTCTGTAGCGCTGGCTCTTTGGAACAATACGCTCTACGCGCAACGCTGAAAGTGCACACCAGCATGCTTTTGCACACAACTACCGAGTCATGGAACAAGAATGATCCTAACTGTTCAATAGTATTTCCCATTCGCCATTGGCGATGGGACTTTTTGAGCCTCAGGGTTAATGGGAGCAATAACAAATGTCACGTGATGTGAGTTCCACCAATCAAATGACAAGGGTCTGTATGTCAGTTATATGATAAGAAAGGAATGCCTTTGTCAAAGCTCATTTGAATAGTTTGTGAGTTGAATTGGCACTGGAGGACTTGTGATGGACTTGCAGGGACTTGTGATGGACTTGACTACCTCCCTGGTTCAATGGGGGATTATTGATCAACTTGTGGTAGATTTCTGATGTAACTGTAAGCCTGTGCACTAATAACAATGTGCGAATATCTTTAGTCAAATGATGGTCAAAACACCAATTTGACTCCTTATAGAACATGTTGTACATACATGTATGTACAGGGTGAGTAAAAGAAAAAAACGAAACCCAACTGTCGGGACCATTGTTTTATTGAAGTTCTGCATGTAGCACTTTCAAAATCTAGGACATGAAAGTCCAATTCATAAGCTTTCTTTTAGTACAAGAATCATTCAAATCACTCAGGTTACGGAGTTTTAAACACAACAACCGTTTTAAGGTTCTGTCCACGGATCACAAAAAGTTCAGTGTTCTTTCAGCAAAACGA
This sequence comes from Patiria pectinifera, assembly GCA_029964075.1. Lineage (NCBI taxonomy): Eukaryota > Metazoa > Echinodermata > Asteroidea > Valvatida > Asterinidae > Patiria > Patiria pectinifera. Next base: position 7,659,069 of record CM057145.1, read on the forward strand.
AAACAAATCACATAAGGATGTGTGTGAATTGTTTTCGTTTTGCCGAAAGAATGCAAACCTTTTTTGTGATCCGTGGACAGAACTTTAAAATGGTGGTTGGGTTTAAAACTCTGCAACTTAAAAAGTACACAAGTGATTTGAATGATTTTTGTACTAAAAGAAAGTTTATGAATTGGGCTTTCATATCCTAGATTTTGAAAGTGTTACATTCAGAACTTCACTAAAACAATGGCCCCGACATTTGGGTTTCGTTTTTTTTACTCATCCTGTACAACATGGTGTGCACAGCTAATAGAACAGTAACTGGCAATCTGATAACCTGATAAGTAGGCTTGTCCTGTTTTTTTTTTAATGTTTGCAAATGTATTATCTTTAAAAAGATACAGAGATGGCACACTAACGAGTAAAACTTACCCCAAACTCTGCTTGTAAAAAGAAACTGCAACCTCCCAAAATAGCAACATGGACTTTTGAATATCAAAGAAAGTCACGCGTTTGCATCTTTTTTTTTCATCAGAGTCAACCGAGCGTCAGTTTTTCAATGAGAATCTGGACCAATCACAGCGGGCGGCCGTGACCTTTGCCCTCTGCCAGCGTGACATTGCCGTCATCCATGGACCCCCCGGCACGGGGAAGACAACGACTGTTGTGGAGATCATCCGGCAGGCTGTCAAGCACAAACTAAAGGTAAAGATGGCAGTGATTTACTCAGTTCAATGCCCTAAAGATCACAAGTCAATCACAAGTCCATCACTACATGATCACAAGTCAATCACATGACAATCACAAGTCAGTAACATGACAATCACAAGTCAATCACATGACTATCACAAATCAATCACATGACAATCACAAGTCAACCACAAGTCAATCAAGTGTTAATCAAGACTCAGTCATGAGTTTATCACATCTTGATCACATGTTGATCACAAGTCATCCACAAGTCCATTACATGTCAATCACGTGTCAATCACTGGCCAGTCACAAGTCCATCACATTTTGATCACAAGTCAATCACAAGTTAATCAAAAGTCAGTCATAGGTTTGTCACATGTCAATCACATGTCTATCACAAGTCAATCACAAGTCAATTGCATGTTTATCACAAGTCAGTCACAAGTCAGTCAGAAGTCAACTGCAAGCCAGTTATAAGTCTATCACAAGTCAATCACAAGTCAATTGCATGTTTATCACAAGTCAGTCAAAAGTCAATTGCAAGCCAGTTATAAGTCTATCACAAGTCTATCACAAGTCAATTGCATGTTTTTCACAAGTCAGTCACAAGTCAGTCAGAAGTCAATCTCAAGTCAGTCAGAAGTCAATTGCAAGCCAGTTATAAGTCTATCACAAGTCAATCACAAGTCAATCACAAGTCAATTGCATGTTTTTCACAAGTCAGTCACAAGTCAGTCAGAAGTCAATTGCAAGCCAGTTATAAGTCTATCACATCCTGATCACAAGTCAATCACATGACAATCACAAATCAATCACATGTCTATCACAAGTCCATCACTAGCTTGTCACAATTCCCTTCGGTCTCAAGTGAAGTAACAATGTAATTATTTGTTTATGACAAAGGCTGTTTGTGACTTTACTTGCGATTGACTTGTGACCCTACTTGTGATGGGCTTGTGATTTGACTTGTGATGGACTCAATTACAGCACTTTGGTTTGGTTCACATTGCTGATAAACCAACTGACGATTCAGGTTGTTTGCAAATGTTTTCGTTTGAAATACTCAAAAGGTCAACCCTTTTTAGTGAGGAAAAAAACTGAATTTGTGGAAAAGCATGACATTGCTTCTTAACGCAGGTGTTAGCTTGTGCGCCATCCAACGTTGCCATGGACAATCTGGTGGAGAGACTCGCGGCAGCTAAGGTGCGGGTCGTTCGCCTCGGTCACCCTGCCAGGCTCCTGCATTCAATCCAGAGGTACTCACTGGATGCTATCCTGGCATCTAGCGAGGAGGCGGGCATCGTCCGAGATGTGCGGAAGGAGATTGATCAGACGAGGGTAAGCTTGATTGAGGAGAAACTCGGCTCAGGGTATACTGAAGCAGGGTCACTTTTAGCTCAAACAAACGTGCTCAGGCTCACTGGATGATTCACACCTAAGATTCTTCCAGCCATCCGTCATTCTAATTATTATGCCAAACTAACCTCTCTATCAACCCAAACAAACCCAGCCGCACCCAACCCAACCCATTTCAACCATTGAAGTCAACCCAATGCGACCCATCAAAACCAAACCCACCCCAACCTAGCTGAACCCAATAGAATAAAACCCATCAAAACCAAACAAACAAATTCCAACCCTAGCCAACCCAACCCAGCCAATCCCAACCCAACCCAACCCAACCCAACCTAGCCAAATATGACCCACCTGATCCAAATCTATTCCAACTCACCAAACCAAGCTCATCCTAACCATGCTAACGTGGCCCATCCTAAGCCAACCCTGCCGGCCCCACTCAAACCAACCCAAACCAATATGTTCCATCATAAAACCCAAACTGAATCCATAGCAACCCAGCCCTTCCCAGCCAAGCACTAACACAACCCAACCCACCTCAACTCAACTCAACTAAACCTGACCCATCTCAACAAATCCCGGTCCAACCCACACTAACCCAACCAAACCCAACTGAACTCAACCCAGCTCAACCAAACCCAGCCCATCTCAACCCATCTTGTCAAAATCTAAGCAACCCAACCCAACCCAACCCCGCTGAACTCAACCCTACTCAACCCAACTCAGCCCATCTCAACCCATCCTATCAAAACCTAACCAACCCAACCAAACCCAACCCAACCTAAACCCAACTCAAGCCAACCCAACCAAACTCAGCCCAAACCATCTCAACCTATCCTGTTCCAACCCAACCCAACCCAACCCAAGCAATGCCAACCCAGCCCAACTCGACTCGACTCGACTCGACTCGACTCGACTCGACTCGACTCGACTCGACTCGACTCGACTCAACTCAAGCCAACTCAACCCAACCCAACTCAACTCAAGCCAACTCAAGCCACCTCAGCTCAACCCAAATCAAGTCAGTCCTACTCAACTCAACCCAACCCTACCCATCCCAACCTAGCCCATACTATACATGCTATAACTGATCCAAACCAACCCAAACTTTTTCATATCTTTGCTAAGCTTGAGTTCTGAGGTTAAAATCTACCTGACTTTAATGGGATTTGTTTTTATTTTGGAAATCCAAGTAATGTCCTTCAGTTATTAAGGGTATGGCTTTGATAAGTAAAATTGGTCGAATGGACGTTTGGTTATTTCTTGTATTACTTATATTATCATGTCTTGCAACGGAATGTCTATACTGCCAGCCTTCCAACTTGGCCCATCTGCTAGCAATTCTAAAGTCTCCCTCTCACATATCACACAGACCCTGCTCTCCAAATCAAAACAAGGTAGCAAAAAGCGCCGGCTTCGCGACGAAGCCAAAACCTTACGCAAAGAGCTCCGAGAACGGGAGCAGCACGCCATCCGAGAGATCCTGCAGAGAGCAGACGTCATCCTGGCTACTAACACCGGGGCCTCGCCTTCCGGGCCCTTGGGTCATCTGCCGAAGGACTTCTTTGACCTGGTGGTCATCGACGAGTGCGCCCAGGCTCTGGAAGCTAGTTGTTGGATACCACTCCCGTTGGCTCCGCGCTGCATCCTAGCCGGAGACCACCAGCAGCTGCCACCGACGATTCTATCAGACAAGTATGTGCAAAGAGGTCGATTGTTATGAGTAGAGCTTATGTCAAAGTTTTGGTGTCCTTGTTTCTAAGAAATAAATGACTATGAACAAGTAATAGCATCCTGGCAGTCTGAGGGGTGCAGTCCTGTCAAGAGGCCCAGAATTGCCTACGCGGGCCAAATCGCGATTTCTATGCCCTCAAATGCAACTTTGCTATTGGAGCATTTTGTGGAGCATCAACTTGAAGATTTGAAAAAAATACAGGTGGAAGCCATGCACAGGAGTGTGAGCCCATAATTCTGTGAAATTCGGATGAATGCAATGGACCACTGGCATCATTTTTCCATTTTAAAATTTCAAATCCGTGGACCGCCATCCAGAAATGTCTCTTTTTTAGGCTTTCAAATTTTGGCTGGTATGCTATAATATAGGATAGATAAATATTTAAAAGTTTAAAGGCAGAGTATATCATTTGTAATTGGTGCATTTTATTTGTTTGAAGCAACAAAAGTGCTGAAAATCTCAAGAAAGGTGCTTAACAACTAACCTGATGAAGTTAACTCAGTATATGCTGTAACTTCCGAAAAACTATATTCAAGTGTCTTGACTTCAGTTCAAAAGTTGCCAAGTAACTTTGGCTTTTAGTCAACGTTTGCGCACACCCATTCATGGCCTCACCGAATTAAAAACAAAATAATATGGAAATCTCCAAAAATGTGTCTTTAGACGCATCGTTGGAAATGGCCTTCTCTCATTGTTTTCTTCAAAATGACAGCATGCCAGAGAGAATAATTTCTTTCAACCAAGTGAGCTTTTCAACAGTAATACTGTTGGTTACTTTTTCAGTATTTGCAAATAATGTACTCTACCTTTAAAAGGTAACATCAGTATTTACATTGTGTTAATTAACTAAAAATTGAAATTGCATTTATCATGTTTATTGAGAACTGATCATCTTTAACAAAAAAATTGCTTCACTGTCTTTGCTTGATCAGAGCTTCCACGGATGGACTCGCGGTCTCTCTCATGGAACGTGCCATCCAGCTCCACGATGACAAAATCACCCGCATGCTGACCACCCAGTACCGCATGAACAGCGCCATCATGCAGTGGAGCTCAGACGCTCTCTATGACGGAAAGCTCACAGCCGATGATTCTGTTGCAAGACACCTCCTCAAAGGTATCAAAAATGTCAAAAGATTTGTGAATGCTTTACTGAATTGTATAAATATAAGGAAACAGCATCACTTATGGTCTCCGTGCACACGTACCTCCTCAATAGTAAGGAAGGGCGAGTTGGGGGAGACTAGTCTGGTTCCCAGACCTGACAATTATTCCGAATGCTCACGTCTAAATTCTTGGTCAGGCAGTCTCCCTGGCTAAAAATAATGGTGACTACATTGACGGCCCTTTTAAAAACTCAGCTTTGTTTCCGCATTCACTTTATCACTTACAGCTTTTAATGTTCCGATCAAATTTTTAAATAAATCACTTGCTTCATAATATCATACAATTATGATAATACATTTTTATATTTCTGTAAGAAAATATTGACTAATGGTGACCTGGAATCTTCAAAGTTAGGCACCCAAATAGCACTGTAAGCAGGCGCAGCCGAATGAAGACTGAGTTTTGGAAAATCTCGATAACGGTCGTCAAATTCAAAATAGTACATGACACAGCAAAAAGGTTGCCCCTCCTATACGATCCAAGTACAAAATTGTCGTTAAATTTCAAATTTAAAGCAATGAATATTAATTTTCAGCTTGTTTTTTAAAGTTTTTAATAAGCAATTAGCAGTTAACTCTTTAGTGCCCGCGAAATTTGAAAAGTTTAACCCTAAAGTGCCCAACTTCGAGCGTTTTTGTTAATTGTTTGAAATTCTGTAAAAAAAAAAAGTAAATAAGTTTTACTCACTAAATTTGTTGTTGTTGCTCTCTGGTACAGGTATATCCTTGATATATTGGAAAGTCAAAAGTAGTCACAAACATACAGTGTAGTGATACACCCTGAAACACTGGACTGAACACAGGGGAATTCCGCACTTTTTGCAGAAAATACGAGATTTAGTGCTGCGCCCTCTCGCAAGAACTCGAATGAACAAATAAATACAGGTCGTACATGCATGAAAATGGTACCATTAGAAAGAACGAGAGCGCCCCCTATTGATAACATATTTACTTTACCTCATACATGTACGAGGTTTGGCAATTTTAAGTACGTACATGTATGAGGTTGGCGCTTTTGTACTAACAACTATACCTCGTACATGTACGAGTTTGGCACTGAAAGAGTTAATAAAACCTATATTATACTCGGAAATACTCGGGCGCTATCCGATTGTCGACGAAATGAATTCGGCAAACTTCGGGCAATTTCTGAAAAAGGAGGAATTCCTCCTGTTTTAGTCACATGACGTTATTAATAATATAACGTATCAGTGACGGCTACCTGACCTAAGACTCATCATTAATAGTCAGAATCGTTGGGTCTGGGAACCAGACTAGGGGAAGATGTCCACTGGGAGGGACATCTGAACGTGTTTTCATGACAATACCTGATGATGCCATTACTTTTTGCACAGTCGGAATAAAACAAGTAACGAGTACCTGGCTCTGTGCAGTAAATGCAGGCAATGTGTCCTGTCCATGGGGTCTCAAAGGTGGTAAATAAGCGCCCTCTTGTGTTAGGTAGAGACCAGGATGCGCTGATATCGAGCTGCTGCAAAAAACTGAACTCCTGGCCTTATGAACAGAGGTAATAATTGTGAAGCGCTTTGAGACCCTATCTTGTGGTATAAAGCCCTAAAAAATTTTTAAAAAGCTCCGGTTTCTGGTGTGCCTGCGTGTGGCCGTGCAAGTCAGCAAAATTTAAAGTTTTTTTTTTCAGTGTAAGATGATCTCGCAAAACCACCAAACACACTGGTTTGAATGGAATGCTGCTGCTGCACAATTTTAACATGTTTTTAAATGGGGTTACTATCGAGTATAAGCTTTATGTGGCCTCTCAGGGCGCCCACATATTTTGCACTAAATTTAGTTGGGCACCATTTGCAGTCATCAGCCATCATTTGAAGAAAAAAGAAGTAAAAAAAACAAAAAAGTTACGTCGCCACACCTCTTTTGGGGCAAGCTCCAACCAACAACGGAAGACTTTCTTGGGGGCCTGAGCATCACATAAGGCCAAAAAAAAATAGTTCTGCTTCCGATTACATGGCCATTGAAAATAGGGTAGGTAGGTAGGGAAATAATTTTATTTTGCCAATTTTTTTTGTGTACGATCGTATGGAGGCATCTGCGGGTAGTCAAGAGTAAAAGGTAGAAATTGATGGTTTTGTGTGTTTTTTTTTCCCTTCATTTTTCCAATAAAAAAAATTAGGGTAGGGGCTGTCAGAATAGGGTAGGTAGGGAAACCGGAAGCAGAACTATTATTTTTTTGGGCCTAGGTACCTTCTCTGTATAAGGCCGAGAAAAAAAATTAGGCCAAATTGCCGACCTTAAGATTTGTATTGCCACAGTTTGCCAAAAATTTAAAATAAAGTGTACTTTTACTTTACTATTAAAAAAAAATATGCACGACTCATTCTTTTTTTTATGTACACAAGGCAAAAGCGTCTTTGCCCTGAGCGTCAGGCGTTCTCAGAATGTTTTCTAATGTCTCTCACAGTGGTCTTCCCCAACGCGCCCTGTCATACTTTTGAGGGTGTACTTGGCACGGAGCCCGTAGTATTATGTCTCGTCCATTTTTAACAGTGCCACCATTGTCCCACAGCTTTCAAGTTTGTGTAGTCTAGGGGCTAGATGTTGTTCTTGTTTGCTAAGCCGATAACCCGCCACCGCGATAACCGGCCACCGCGAGAGGGCGCTATCACGACCAACCAATATCACCCACGAACCTGTCAGAACAACGTCTAGGGTACTTGCTATTGGTTGGGTAATGCGCGCGCATCTGCTTTGCCTAATGTATGTAGCGCGTATTATATATGTTGCATAGTTCCCCGAAATATATGCATATTCATAGTCTGATCCCCTGACGTACCATACCGCGCCGTATATATCCCGCGGATTGAATCACAGTGTACAATATGTGTGTATGGGTGTTATGGTGCATGTGTACGTGTGTGCGTGTGTGCCATTTCTCCGTCGTATTTTACGAACCAAACAGCACGAGCGTACTGCAATGCTACCCCAGGCGGGCCCGGCGCCGTACACGGCCGGCTGGCAACTCGCAAATCCACTGTATATGTCAGAAACTTCCAGCCAGTAGTATATAGCGAGCTACCAGACTATTGTGCAATTTTATGGCAGCTCTGTTTCGTGTGTGCGCGTGCGTGAAGAGGAAATTACACACACAATTGGCGCACGCGCACTAGCTTCCCCCATTTTTCGGGGGAAAATTTAAGCAAGTACCCTAGACGTTGTTCTGACAGGTTCGTGGGTGATATTGGTTGGTTGTGATAGCGCCCTCTCGCGGTGGCCGGTTATCGCGGTGGCCGGTTATCGGCGTAGCAAACGAGAAAAGCGTCTAGCCCCTAGACTAAAGTTTGTGATGCTGGATGACAGTTGAAAATTACTGAAATATCTTTCACCAACATACACAATGTAAGATGATTTATTCTGGCTTTGGATGTTATCTTTCACTGAGTCCAGTGTAACATTATCTGCTTAATCCCATAAGGCAGAATTAGTTGCACCACAGGAGGCCAGTCCAAATGGTATTGTTCACCATTTTGAAACCCATATCGAGTTACATGTACAGGCTCTGTTCGAAAAATTCATGATTTCCGTTGTTTATGCATCAATTATAATTATCAAAAGAAGAAAAGATGGTTCCATCACTGGACAATAACGAATATTACGTTGGATATTTAATTCGTGAAAAATCTAGGTTCGTTTAGGCTACTGAGGGTCGATTCAGGCATGCCGGCAAGTCGTTCAGTCAAGCGGTACTAATCAGTCCCTGCTGGTGGTTGTCATTCACCAGGTGCTAAAACTGCCAAGGAGTTAAAGTCTGGAGATAAGAGAAATCCATAACCCTGGTTCAAAAACCCGAACATAATGGCTCAATTCGGGATTTACGTTAAAAGAGAATTCACAGCATGATGAAGTAGTGTTCAGCAACTTTGTTGCCCCACCAAATTGAATGATTTTTGTCTGGCAGTGCACAGGTGTACAAGACGTTATTATTTCAAACAATCAATGTTTCCTACCTCTTTATAGATCTTCATGGAGTTGAGGAAACAGAAGACACCTGCCTACCCTTGCTACTCATTGACACGGCAGGTTGCGGCCTGGAGGAACTAGACCTGGAGTCAGAGGTGTCTAAAGGCAATGAAGGCGAGGCGGACCTTGTCACTGTGCACGTTGAGCGGCTCCTTGCATGCGGGGTACCAGCGTCGCAGGTCGCTGTGATTGCACCTTACAATTTACAGGTACATGTGTATATACATTTTATGCATCACCAAACATTGGCAGCAAAATTCGCCTAGATTGAAATGTGTTCAATTTTTTTACGAATTCACAGTGCACGTACTTGACATGATATAATACATTTGTGAAGATTTATTAAAGGTAAAATACATGTACAACATTTGCAAACATCAAAAAACGAAATAATCAAATTATCACGAAATACCTTACTGAATTGTTAGGGAGTGACAGTCTAAAGCATCCTTTGAAATCGTGGCTCCTGGTGGGTTGACATTTTCAAGAAAAACTGTATTTTTCCAACGCTGGTCGGCCGACCAGCGTTGGAGAAAACTGGCTTTTTTTTTCAAAACTGTTCTTAATTTTTCATATTTAGATATTCTGACTTTTCTTTGTAATTGATCACACACCTGTGAAGGGTACAAGCCTGCTAGACTGATGCTCTGACCTTACAATTCCCCAAAGTGTATTAATTGCTTCGTTTCATCTTAAGTGGGGTCAGGGAATCAGACTACAAGAACATGATAGGTTTTCTTGGTTTTTCCAGCATCTACAAGCCCAAAACATGAAACAAGTCAGTTTAACAATATTTTATAACATACTTATCCTCCAAATCCATTTATTTCTGAAAATTGCAGCAAAAGCAAATATTGTATATTCCCTTTAAAGGTAATATACAACATTTGCTTTGCTGTAATTTTTAGAGTAAATACAGTGTAGTACAATGTAATACAAGAGCTAATCCTGCAAGAATAAGTATGAGAATTGCAGTAGTAACAAACATGGCTTTGTATGACAAGTAAGCAAACGTAGCTTGTAGATCTTGATTTGGCGAACTCATGGTAAGCATGTAGGATAAATTTCTACACTGCCTCTAAATCATCTTTTGTGAATGGCCAAAAAAAAACAGTATGGAAAGAACTGTGTCACAAATGTGGTGTGTTGAAATTGATCGGATATGACCCTGAAAAAACAGCAGTGGTTCCTTAAAAAAAAATGGAAGCGCATTATTGTTCTCCATTTTGTCATGGGCCTGCTGAAGGCAAAGATTAGAAATTACCCATTGATATGATGACAGTCTAAAGGTCAGGGGGGAGTTGGGTCATTGTGGGGGTCCACTTTTCTGTCCCTGTTATATCTGATATCTGTGGTTCTGTAATTCTGATGCACTCCTTAATGCATTCTTCCCCCAAGATTGATTATGAATAGCAAACTACCTACCCAACAAATAAAAACAATGTTCGAAGTCAGTCATCATTTGAATGGCAAATTACAATGTACCAAGGTAACAGGGACAGAAAAATTGGCCAATGCAGTCGTCTAGCATAATTGCCAAATCCGTCCAAACGTCTGCTTCTGCTAGGCTTGAAACAAAAATGCCTCGTGGATTTCCAACAGGTTGAGCTGCTTCGATTGCGTCTGAGTGGAAGGCATCCCCAGCTGGAGATCAAGTCAGTTGATGGCTTCCAAGGGAGAGAGAAGGAAGCTGTGGTCATCTCCTTAGTACGCTCAAACAACAAAGGTAGGGTCATCATCGAGTCATCATATGCCATAATACATAAATCACATGTCATCACAAATCGCCACAAGACTTCATAAGTTAATCACAAGTCATCACAAGTCATTCACAAGTCATCACAGGTCATCACAAGTCATCACAAGACATTCACAAACAAGTCAGTTGATTGCTTCCAAGAGAGAGAGAAGGAAGCCGTGGTCATCTCCCTAGTACGATCAAACAGCAAAGGTATGGGTCATACAGTTGTTATCAAGTCATCATATGTCATAATACATTAATCACAAGTCATCACAAGTCATCACAAGTCATCACAAGTCATCACAAGTCATTCACAAGTCATCACAAGTCATTCACAAACAAGTCAGTTGACGGCTTCCAAGAGAGAGAGAGAAGGAAGCCGTGGTCATCTGATCTCCCTGATACGCTCTAACAGCAAAGGTACCATCTTCAATTTTGTTTACAACTCAATTTTTTGTTTCCTTCTAAGGGGAGGTTGGCTTCTTAGCTGAGGATCGACGGATCAACGTGGCGGTCACGCGAGCTCGCCGCCACGTTGCGGTCATCTGCGACTCAGACACGGTCCGCCATCATGGCTTCCTGAGGAACCTTGTGGAGTACATGGAGCTGAACGGCGAGGTCAGGAGTGCTTTTCAGTATCAGGATGGTAGGCAGAAAATAATCCCCACAAACTTCACATTTTAGGGGTCAACCAAAATTGTTGGTTACAGAAAAACATTTGTGCATGAATGTTAGAGTAGACCATTGGCAGCTTTCCGAGAAGTCGTAACTGACGGAAATTATTGTTTGAAGATCTTACTTGTTTAAAGCTAGTAATGCCAAGAAACTCCCTGTGAAATTATTCTTTCTGGTATGCTGTCTTTTTGAAAAGGCAGTCTGTTAGTAGTTTGTAATTCGGCGAATCTGTGAATGGGTGCGTGCAATTGTTGACACGATGCACACGTGCACGCAGTTGCTATTATTCGTCACTTGCATGACATCGCGTAGCTGCAATCAGCTGATGAAAACGTGTCCAGGGCGCTGATTTCGGGTGCAATTCAAAACATGAGTCTGCTACTTTTGAATTGAAACTGAGATCCTAGATTGTTGTTTTCTCGGAATATACAGCATTTACTGAGCTGAAACTTCATCAGGTTAGTTGTTAAGCAACCATCTTTAGATTTTGAGCACTTTTGTTGCCTCAAACGAAAAGAAAAAAAATGCGCAAATGACAAATGATGTACCCGACCATTTATAGACTGATAAAATTTGGTTAATTCACTGATTCAATGTATTACCAAATCCCAAAAAAAAAAAAAACGTTTTTGAAACTGTTGAGGCTGAATTGCAGCTCTAACAATGCAGATTCTGCTTAAAAATGACGTCATAGTTTTGGGGGCATCAAAGAGGCACCCAAACACCCCTGAAAAAGACAATATGAAGATTGAAAATAAAGACAAATTGGACACAAAGGTGCATTAAAAGGACTGCATTTTAAAAATTCTATGACATAATCGCTTCAATTTTTTCTTTCTGTCATTCACAGAAATAGATGTGAGTAGCAGTGATGTCCCTAGACCTGACTATCTCATGTTCCGCCAGAGCAAACCGTCTGTCAGGAAAGACAAGGGGGCTAAACCCAAGCAGTCACGCCCCAAGGAGAGATACCACAACATCCCAGACGCTAAAACAAGGTTTGTAACATTCACATTTCTAGCCCGAAAATATTACGGGGTAGGCCTAAAATAATGTTCTCGCATCTCGTGTCTAACATCTCGAAGCTTGTATCTCTTATCTCTTGTCTCGCATCTGGTTTCTTGCATCTCGTATCTAGCATCTAGCAACTCGTATATCACATCTCGCATCTAATATCTTGCATCTCGTATCTCGTATATCACATCTCACATCTCATCCCTTGCATCTCGCATCTCGTATATCGGATCTTGCATCTCGTATCTTGAATCTCACATCTCGTATCTCGTATCTCGTATCTCGCATCTCGCATCTCGTATCTCGCATCTCGTATCTTGCATCTCATATCTCGCTTCTTGCATATCGCATCTCTATTTTTGCATCTCGCATCTCATATCTTGCATCTCGTGTCTCGCATTTCGCATCTTGTATCTCGCATCTCGTATCTCGCATCTCGCATCTGGTATCTTGCATCTCGTATCTTGCATAGTGTGAGTCTAGTCATGATGACGTCATCCTGTATTAAATTACATGTGATTTTAGTTTCAATCATAACTCATGAACAATTGACCATACCAAGACCTTGTCTTGATGAATATCTTTTGTCATGTACATGAAGTCCCTGGACCGTTACTTCCGGGGTAACCGGAAGTTCAATAACAAAAGAAGTGTCGATATAGAAGGGGACAAAAACAGAATGTCTTCCAAACAGTTCAAGGGATGAAGATGAAACCTCGTACAAATAATATGAACCCTTGTCCATCATGACTTCATCATATGTCAAGCAAGATGCAAGATGCGAGATAGCATATATAGAACACCATAATTTTTTTTTTATCATTTTCTTTTGTTGAACCTAACATTGATTGAACATCCACTTCGTCAGTTTCCTTTTTTGGTCATCTGATTTGTCTTTCTCAACCGTTCTGCAAAAAGGGAAGCGTCGGCAAAGAAGGAGGCTGAGCTCACAGAGCAAGTGCAGAGATTTGCCGAGGATCAAACGAGAGACGAGCTGTCGTTTCCCCCAACCCTGAACTCCCACGATCGCTTAGTTGTTCATCAGGTGAGACATGAAAGATTCTTGACTTGGACTCGAATGACAACCTCAGATTTATAAGAAGCAGCTGATCCTCCTGAAATGTGGTACATATACATGTACAGTGACTTTTGTGGACCACCAAGTTGAGACATGATGCACATTTCAGGTTTTCAAGTATTCCATCGCCATTTTAAAAACAATGCCTACATGTACATAGGGTGCTCCGTTTCACAGGAGAGCATTTTCTAGCGCCCAATTTCAATTCCAGCTCACAGTCTTGTTTACGGCTTCCCACCTTTTTGTTTACAAACTCTCAAGTTCGTGGCAAGGCCTCTCAATCGTGATTTGGCCGATGCAGTCAATTTTGGGCCTATTTACTGGCCTGTATCCTGGGGGAATATTGTTGATGTTTCAAGGACGCCACTAGAACGTAGAGGGGCAATTCCACCGCCACTCACGTTACATTTATATGCCATGAGGCTACCTTGACCTCTCACTGCGTCAAAAGTATTTGATCAAGCTGAATCCAACCAGCCATACAACAACCTTGGGGTAAGGGGTACTCAAACATGGAAAGACAAATTCAATCCATTCATTCAGTTTTTGAAAACATGTGTTTTGTTGGTCGTCACTCACGTTACAAAAACCCCATAAATTGTCCTACAATTTTGTTGTTACAGTGCCCTAAAACTGTAGTCTGCAACTTGGAAGTAACATTATTTTACCTTTCATTCAACCCATAGCTAGATATAAAACCCATTTTATATCAAGTAAGTGTGTATTTTAGATGCAAGGGACATTAGATTACAGGGAGGTACCGTCACTCACGTTACTTCCTCTTCATGGTTTCTAGCACAGCATAAAATCTGAGTTTGATTAACTGCAACATAATGAAACACTTTTCTTATAATATATTAACCTTTCTCTCTGTCTTAAGCACAAAATTCTTAATAACAGACTCATTTTGTATGTTAAAACAAAGTGCCAAAATGACTACAAAAAATCCTAGATTGTAGCCCCAAAAAACAGATTTTTACCCCAAATCATACTTGACTTCATTCCATCTCATCGGCACACCACTCAAATGAAAGATCTTTTTGTACCTATTAATTTGACACCACATTTGAAGTTGTGATGCTTGCAGTTCTGAAGATTTCGTACAGTTTCCACTTCAGCCGTGTCCACTTTTTCGTGGAATTTCCCAGATCAAGTTCATATTCAAGTCACTGGACGTGTCAAACGCAACATCATAATAACCATGATAACAATGATACACTACACCGTGGTAGTAGACATGGGGGGCACGGACTGATAAAAATATGACTGTCTAGTGACTTGTCCTCAAGTCTAGTAGAAAGTGGCCCCTAAACAGACAGACCTCAGCTTGGCTCAAGCGACATACCAATTTGGAATACTTATGAATCAAGCTTTTCTATTTTTGTCACCTTTCTGGGGACTTGGATTCAGACCCCAGTAATTTGGCGCGCAAGAACTGTATAACTTGCCTATGAACCCATTTGGGACTTGCTCATTGTTTTCCGCTTGATTGATTTTCCAGGTTGCCGAAACATTGGGCCTGCACCATTCTAGCACAGGGGAGGGTCCAGACAGACATATCACCGTCAGCAAACGGCCAATCAGGACTGGCGTTCCAGAGCTGGAAACCAATTCTCACAATGCCCAGGAAAACGACTCTGCAAGTGCTGCAGAGGAAAAGCTGGCCGATATACATATTCAAACTGTCATTGAAGAAATGAGGACAGAAAACCCAATGGATATCGTTGGTGCTACAAGCCAAGAGGGGGCAGACGTACTATCCCATGATGCCGAGGGGAACTTTGAAAATGACACCACCGACACACTGAACAATGGAGTGAGAACAGACGAGGCTAACAACAGAAAGTCAGATGCAATTTCACCCAAGAAAACAGAACCTCAGAAAGCAAACACCAATTCTTGTGGGGAGACGGGCGAGTTTTACAAGTGCCAATTCTGCAAAAAGAAACTTCCGTCCGGAAGCGTCTTTCTCCACGAGATCCACTGCGAGAAAAAGATGGAAGAGAAGCGACGCCTACGGGAGGTCTCTAAGACAAAGAAGAAGATGGACAAGTCGAAGCAACGGAACACCCTGGAGAACACCACTGAAGAGGATTTTGATAAACTGATTGCCGTAGCAGTGGAGGCTGACAACCGTTGTAACTTTATCCAGTGCAAGGAGAAGATCACGCTGACGGGCGTGCACTGCACGTTCTGCAACCGCCGCTACTGTTTCGGTCACAACATGCCCGAGGTGCACGGCTGCGGCGAGATGGCGCGAGCCCACGCCCGGAAAGTGGTGCACAGGGAGAAGGAGGTGAGGGCGGGGTCGGGGGTCAAGGAGAGGAAGGTGGACCCGACCCGCAGGGCACATCTGGAGAGGAAACTGGAGAAGAAACGGGGCGAGATGGAGGAGAAGAGAACTAAGAAGTCGTCCAAAAAGAAGTGAATCTAAGATTGACCAAGAAATGGACTGGTGAACAGTGTTGAAGTTGGGTCACTTGAGTCGGAGTCTCGAGTCACTGGGGTCAAATCCGAGTCCAAATCACAAGTCATTTGATTGAAGTCTGACTTATGATGGTCGAGGCTGAGTGTGCGTCTTTTGGTGATGTGACTGGGTTCATGTCCAAGTCATAGAAATTGCAACTTGAAACAGACTCGAACCCGAGTCCTGGACTTGGGTCCTACAAGACTGCTGGATGTGGGATGTAAACCTGGATTTTGTAGTGTGAATTTAGGACTATAAAATACGCACTCATTGGTAGTATTGGGCATGCCTAACCGAGGGTTGTGAATGTTCAACCAATCAAAGGGTAAAAGGGACTCGATTTCAGAGGAGTCCAAATTTCATGAGACACTGGAAAATTGTTCAAGACCAGCCAGCCGGTGTTTTTAACCCTTATTCCCCAGGCATTTTTTGTTAAGATATAACCTCAATCCTGCAAAATCCTCCAACTGCCTCCATATAAAAATAGCATACAGCCTCAATCCTGCAAAATCCTCTATTATTTCTTGAATGTGGTCCATGGAGGGGTGACCACTGCCTCAATCCTGCAAAATCCTCCAGCAATCACTGTCAATATGTTGAGGCGGAGCCAGTGACATCCTGGAGCAGTGGGGAGGATTTCAAGTATGATCTAGGCCTAAATTTATGCACAGCTGAGCATGTACAGCACAAGGTCCGGCCTAAGACCTTGACACAGTGCATCCTCCAAAATCAGCTACACTTGCCATAGCCTCAATCCTGCAAAATCCTCCATTTTGCAAAGAGGATTTTGGAGGATTTGGGAAGGTTAGGGTTTTTCAATCAACCGTTTAAGACCGGCCAATGGACCTGAGACGTAATGACGTAATGGCTTTGTTTACATATGCGCTTTCCTATGGGAGCGAAGTCGGGACGCCAGATAAAGTGGGGTCCGTCTACTACATAGGAAAGCGCACATGTAAACAAAGTGTGACGTCATTACGTCTTAGGTCTATTGACGGGCTGTCGACCAGCAGAAATGTGAAAACTGTCTTAGGTATTTATGAATTGTATATAATAGAGGTGCTATACACTCGTAAAAGACCTTGATTTTTTTTTGAAGAACAATTATGACTTAAACATTTGTTCAAACTGTTTTTGTCATCAAACCAGGAATGGCTCGATTTTCCAAACTCTCGATTGTATGACATTTTTCGAAGAAAAAGATATCATTTTAAAAAAAATGATTTGTTTGCAGACAATTTTGATATTTATTTAAAACTATCAGGTTTTAATGCCAAACTAACATGTTCAAACTTGATTGAATTCAATTGACATAAATGGTTTCATGTAAAAAAAAATAGTTGCTAAGTAAAAAATCTTAAAACTGTTGGTTAGCAAGTTTCATACCAGTATTTTACTATACATAAACTGGTTTTGAAAAGTCTTCCAAGGGAAATCTGCTCAGCACAATCACTTCCAAGGGTTCAAGAACTGTCTCAAGACGTTCTGTTCAATTATTACATGTAACTGCTTTCACCAATTATGAGTCTTTGTTTCTGCAAGTTACTTTGCCGTCAAGCGCTGTGATACCTTATGTGTCAGAGAGCTCTAAAAATGTTTATACTTATGTTATTGTTATTAGCTTCCTCCATTTCATGAACCCACAAGAGTTTGAAAGTGTTTTTGTTGCAATAAAAAGGACTCCTTCAACAAAAATCTAGTACTAGTATTTCATAATTTGTGAAAAAGTTGATGTAAACTAAAATGCAAGAGTTTATTTCCAAAACGTGACATACATGTATCCGAATAAAAAAGTGGCGATGTTGCAAGGTTATGAAACTTAAAAGAACAGCAGTCTTTGAACTTCCATTTTTTGCCTTATTGTATTCTCGAGTTGCGTTTAAGTAGATAACAGCCGTCAAAATTGCCTTTGGGCAGCCAGGAGATAAAATGGATCAAAGTGGCGTCATATCGTGTTTTGGGACTAAAATCTTTAATTGTTGAAACTTTTGTAACATGGCCAAACTTCTTGCAGGATGATAGCTGAACTGTTAATATTTTCTGGAGTCCAGTCACAAATGTACAATTAAACTACATGTATTGATAAACAGAACATAAACAACATTCCTGAAAATGTTTTTTTTTTGGTCTCCAAACGGTTGTTTTATTTTTTTTCAAAATGCTGACTGTACACATACCAAGAGAACTACACATTCAATTTATTTACAAATTACTAGCAACTAACAAAAACAAACAACTTTAAATTAAAAAGAAAAGAAAAAAAAATGATCGCAAGTGAGTCATTTTGTTAAAAGATACTTAAAACCAATGGGAAACTGTTTCATATCATGTGTATCAATCAACACAAGATAATCATTCAGCAAATTTCATCCAAAAGTGCAATTTTTTTTTTTAATAAGCCAGTACAGCATCTTGATGAAGTAGTACAGGTCAAAGGTTATGCCAGATAAAATCGCATTCTGGTTGTAATTAGCGTAACTAGCGTTGTGCGACCGTCTCCGGCTCCGCACACGTTCATACGTTTTTCCTGAATGACCCATAACCCATATCATTGTGCGCATGTGCAGTTGAAATAACAAAAAGGGATACTGAGGCGGCGTTTGAGATTTATTCATTATTCGTAGAGGCGGTTAATCATGGACAAAAAGTAAAAGTAAAATATGATTAAAATTTTTCACCAGTTTTGGAGTTGAGGCCGACACATTCATATCGGGGACGAGTTCCAGACAAGTTGCAGGTAGAATCATTCACTTTGTCAGGAAGAAGCTCTGCATTTGTCCTGGACATGTTCCGGGGAAATTTTCATTAGCAACTGCTTAACTTGCCAATACTGATTACTTCATTGAGGGAAGATTGAAGGGAAGTTGTTCAGAACCATGGGAGTTTTTTCTCGATACAATGTCCGCAACTTGGCCAGAACTCGTCCCGGGTATGACTTGAGACGGGCGAAAATTGTGGCTTTCCACAACCAATCTCTGTGCTGTTTTGCCATTTTTGGGAGCCTATTAATTTGGAAGGGACGACACTTTCTTTTAGCCTTCCAATTTGGCAGAAAAGCATCAAAATGGTGCACTGAACTTGCGACAAGTATACAGCATGTGTCTAAAGATGAGGTGTAATAAAATGAAATGCTAAATTAAAGATTGCTATAGCCAAGAAGCAAGTTCGGTGTTTCAAAATAGTTTTTTTTTCGGGATAAACGCGGTAGATAAATGCACACAAGGCTATGGGGGACGTGGTAACCGAATCTGCATTCTGTGTGTTTTTTGTGCAACCGAAAAGAGATGGAAATTTTCGTTCACACAAAAGTTTGGACACTCAAGACACCTAAAAACCCTTCGCTGTGCTCTGATGTGCACATGGGCAGTTAGAATACCGAAATGGCTTATTATTAGGATTCCATGACTTTTTTCTTGGAATATCAACTTTCCGTGACTTCTTGTAATAACAACCAAATTCCACGACTTTGCCCTGACTTTCCATGATAGCTTTTAATAACTTCCAAGATTTTCCAGGATTTTTTTCCAAAGACTGTGGGAGCCCTGCTTGCATCAACTGAAGTGTTTAGGAGGGTATAGCAGAGCAAGCAGTGTTGTTGCCAGTAAAATAAATCAAAGCATTCCAGATTTATATGAGACTCTTCCTAACTCACAAATGAAATGTGTATGGCTAAAAACATAGGGCTATATTAAATTACTTGAGCGCAAACTCCTCCTTCATGGCGCGGAGATACTTTGAAGCCGCCTGGGTGCAGAGATGTTGAATTCCTGTGCGTGTTTGTAGAAACATAACGAAATTAGATGGCGTGAATTTTGAATGTAAGTACAACATACGCAAACAACTTAAGCGCGCGTCATGACGGTTCAAGAATGTCACGGCAAAAATCATCTGCAGCGGACTCGCGCACGCGCACGCATTTGCGTTGTTTGCAAAACGCTCATTTACTGATTGCGCATTTCAGTTTTGGGTTGATATCGGCTTGATAATGCACCAGTATAGAATACAAACGCAGAAAAATAGCCGTACAAAAGTCGTACAAAAGCCGCACAAAATTTCGAGTTTTCCATAGGTTTGTGCACAAACATGGATGCGTCCAGCAGGCATCACTTTGTACATAGAGTCAGCGCTCTAGTTATTTAATATAGCTCTATGGCTAAAAAGCATCGATTACAGAAACATATTAGGACGGTCCGTTTGATATGGGCAGACCAGGTCTGGGGAGTAGTCCACCGGGAGGCGGCATTTCACCTGGGGGCATCGGTCCGATGGGTGGCATCACTGAAAGAGAATAAGAAACATTTGAAGTTTAGAAATGCTAAAATATGCTGGAACATTTCATGGGGGGGGCGTCATGTACATACCTGCCAACATTGAAAAGTCAGAAAGAGGAACAGGGTGCCTACGCATCACACGGTGAGCGGCGCGCGCGCGCGCGCTAATGGGTTGGGTCCAGGGGCAATCATACAAAGTACATGTACATGTGCCTAAAATGTTACATGATATCAAGAAGCAGACCCAACAGACACTAATCTAAATTTTCCAGCCGGTTTTTGCTGATCAAACAATTTTACAATTTAAATATAAATGACTGCTGACTTACATGCTTCACAATTTAATCATGTAGATATTCAGTCACAGTAATACATTTTACATGTACACTGTACAAGCAGTGACAAGTACAATTTTATTTGGAAAAGTTTGTACATCATTGCATTGTCCGTATAGCCTGCTAAGTGATATAGGAGTGTTATGTTACAATACACATTTTAAAAATTTTCACGATATTCCTCTCGGAATTTTTGACTCGATCGCTGCTTTTTCTCCTTCAGTATAATCATCCTCCTGGTCCATGTTGCAGTTGAAATGCTCATACAAAAACGTTGACAAAAAAGTGCGACTCAGCACGGTCAAAATATCAACGAAAAACCACCGAAGACTATGAAGAAACAACGTGTGTGAAAAACAAACACAGCATCAATACGTCCACCGCGCCGTGCCTGGCGCGGCCCGTGCTTAATTCAGTAAGCACGCAAGAGAGGCAGTACACCAGACGGATGACGTAGCGGGTCTCAGTATTGGCTGCGGCTAGGTTGTGGCTGATCGCACAAGCCTGCGCGCGCGTACGACTGCAGCCGCAGCCAATTCGGACATGGCCTGTTCGATGACGTTTGAGTCTGGTTTACGTCCCTTTCGTTGTACATAAGAGCGAGGCGGATTTTATACCATTATGGTAGCGGCAATAGCACCCTCAATACAATAAAACATTTTTCTCGGACAAGTGTGCGACGGCGCCGGGGCATTTTTAATTTTTTTTTTTTTTTTATTATTTCTTCTCTCGCAACTCGGAAAATCAGGACGTTCCGATTTTCGGGCACTTCTTATCTCCAAAATCGGAACAGTTCCGCCTAAATCGGAACAGGTATGGGCCAGTTATCATGGTTGTGCGCACAGCTGGCTTTTCAATCATCTATAGTCACAGCATAGCTGTATCAAGTTACATAAACAGTCACAGCCAGTCAATCCTGCTGATGTAGGCTGGGAGCTCTTAACTGTTGAAAACAGTCACTTGATTGATTTCACTGAGAGGACAACTTGGGACTGAATGTATGTTTGCATGGGAGGGTTAAGCTATGATTTTAGACTGGTTCCTTACTTGGCGGTCTGGGACCCATACTCATCAGGCCTGGTGGGTTCTGCATGAGCGGGCGTTGGCCTGGTGGTCCGCCCATCATCGGCGGGCCCATGGGGGGACCCCTGGGAGGCATGGGCCCTCTAGGTCCACCGTAGTTGGAGGGAGGGGGGACGGCGGCACCCCCCGGGGGTGGGGGCATCCCGCCGGGTCCGCCCCCCTCGTTGAAGGGGTTGTGGTGGATCTTGCCAGACTGGAATGCGGCCGCTGTTGGTGAGAAGGGAGAAATAGACATCTGTGAATTGTGGAATAACAATGTGCCTTTTTTCTTTAAAACAGCTGTCTAATGGCTTGTGAGATGGTTATGGACCAATATTTACAATAACTATTTATTGTTGGATCATAGTGTCGGATCATAGTGTTGGATCATAGTGTTGATGATTCGATTATGTATGACAGAGTCTGGCAGTTTTGAGAAATCATCTTACAAATGTACATTGAAAAAAAAACACTTAAATTTTGCCGACACGCATGGCCAGGGCAACGTTTGCGCAGACCAGAAACTGGAGACTCTTTTTTTTGGCCTTAGTGCCAGTTCATTTTAGAGGATGCATTGTGTCAAGGTCTTAAGCTATACCTTTTGTTGTCTATGCTTTATACGCCTTAAATAAATTATGCCTAGATTATTCTAGATATCATTTGCACTGCTTCAGGATATTATCCCCACAGCTCAAACATGTGCACAAGTGAGTCAGAGGATTTAGGAGGATTGAGGCAGTGGTCATCCCTTCACTTTTCTGCTAACTGTTTAGCAGTGCGGTGATGTTGGGCCCAGCTACATCCCACTTACTTGTTCTGTCGATCAAACTCTGTGCTTGCTCCTCCATCCATTTCTGGTAGTAGATCCGCACGTTCTCTTTGTGCTTTCTGCCATTGCAGTGTGTTTTCCTCACTGACGGCTAACAAAGAAAACCAAGAAAAGGAAACAAAAAAACACTGCACTTCAGGCTATTTACAAACCCTCTTTCCTTATCAATACATGTACCATGAAGTTACTGGGGTCTGACCTAGGTACAGTCCATCATTTGCAACAAGCCAAAAAGTAACTGACGTAATTATTGTAGAAAAAACGTACTTGGTTGAAAGATAGTAAGGGAACTAAACTCCCTGTGAAGTTATTCTTTCTGGCAAGCTGTCATTTTGAACAAATCAACAAAAGAAGGTCTTTCCAACGATGCGTCTAAAAACGCATAGTTGGAAATTTCCGTTAGTACATGTAGTTCGTTTTTTTCCTTCGGCGAAGTGCGCGCAAGCGTTGACACGACGCACAAGCGTGCGCAGTTGCTATAATTCGTCTGATCGGTGCGCGACATCGCGTAGCTGCAATTGGCTCAGTGAGAACATGTCTCGGATGCTGAATTCAGGCCCAGTTCAAAACATGATTCAGCAAATTTTGATTTGAAATCGAGATCCTAGAATGTTGTTTTTCTCGAAATTACAGCTGAAGCTGAGCTCAAACTTCATCAGGTTAGTTGTTCAGCACCCTTCGTTAGATAATGAGCAATTTTGTCATGTTTGTTGCTTCAAATGAACAAAAAGCACAAATTACAAATGATGGACTGTACCTTTAAGCACTGGCACAAACAGGTTCATGGCTTCTGAGTACACATGTAGCGCCCCTTAAACAAAGCCAAAATGGGGAACCTCTCACATACGGGGCTGGATAGCTCAGTTGGTAGAGCACCGGAAAGGCAATCCGGAGGTTGCAGGCTCAACTCCCCTTCAGTCTATTTTTTTAATTATTATTATTTAAATTACTAATCTGCCAAAAGTAGGTCACAGAATTAGACTGGTTCCATGATCAACTCTGCTACTCACCGAGTCATGCGTGAGGTAGGTGTCACAGTAGTCACAATAATACCTGTTTGAAAAAAACAGAGCAGATAAAACACACTTTATATAATTGTTCTTTTCACTTCAACTAGATAAGGCCTTTGAGGGTAAATTACTAGTTTTTCATCAGTGCCTGCACGTGATTTTGGCCCCCGCACCAAACAAAATTCATTCTTTTGAAAAATTGGTGAACATCCGATGCCATTAATACTCCTAAGCGAAAAAGTTGTATTCCGGAACCTTGCGCATTGTGCGGTTGGTGTGCTGCGAAGTGAACAAAACCGCGGGCTTTTAACAATGGTTGCAAGCCTACAGTACAAATATCTTGGCAACCGTGTAGTATACATATAGGGCCCGGTTCCTATAGGCCTAAGGGAACACAATCCACTTTAAAATTATTGGACCTACCAAACTAGGTGGCGACATTCTCATAAACAGGTATGTCATAGAAAGAGGGCAGGGTAGGCTATTGATTATTTAGAGGGAAATTCGGGGGTAAAATGACAATGACAGCACGACGACCCGAAAATAAAGATGCATTCACCGTGTGGTGTACCGTGGGCACGCACGGCGCGCTGAAACACAAGGCACAAACCGCGCAGGAAAATTGTGATTTCTACCGCAAAAATCTGCTCAAAATTGCAAAACGGGTGTCATTAGAATTGAGGAAAGTCTGCTTTTGATTATTTTTGACTCTAATTTGATTAAAACAAAACAGCGATCGTGTAGTGTAGGGCCCCTGATTTTTTATCAAATTAGAGTCAAAAGTGTTTGTTATCGCTCAAAAATCACCATCACCTTGCTTTATAATCAAAAGCAGACTTCTCTCAATACTTAGGACACCTGTTTTGCAATTTTGAAGGTTTTTTTGGTAGAAATCACTTTTTCCTGCGCGGTTTGTGCCTTGCGATTCAGCGAGCCATGCTTGCTCACGTAACATTGCGCGGAGATCGCCATCTTTATTTTCGAGTTGCGTGTTGTCACCGCGCTGTCATCATCATTTTACCCCAAAGTTTCCCTCTAAAAATCAAACCCCTGCCCTCTAAAGGCCTCTATCTATAACATACCTGATTATTGAGAATGTCGCCGACTAGTTTGGTCGGTCTAATAAATTTAAAGTGTTTTTTTTACTAGGGATTAGGAACCGGGCCCGGGTCGCACTATAAAAGCGTCAACACAGCGTCAATACAGCATCAACACATGACAGAAGCGTCAACACACCGTCAACACATCCAAAACACATTCTGAATTAACAAAAATGGTATATACTGGTAATTGTAAAGCATAGAATAAAAGAGAATTTCCATTGGATTGAGTTTCCATTTCGTTGTTAAAAATATAGTATTTTCACGCGAAAAAATGACCTTTAACTTGCACGGCCGTTGTCCACCATCTTGACTTCGCACAAAGCTTGGACTACACCATTTCAAGTAGGGGTGTGTAGGTAATGACATTATCTTGTCATAAACAACAGACATGACAGAGGGCGCCTTGCTGCAGTGATGGATCATTATTTTGTGAGTTGTGTTTCATTAACCGCGCCTTCTTTGTTGGTTTATTGTACAACGCTATCACTCTTTAGCATAATGGTATGGTCTGCGCTGCCACTGAGGCAACATGGCAGCCGATTTGGGAGCGGCACGGAGAGCCAATTTTCTTGAACTGAAATTCGCAATTTTCAGACGTTTAACATATTGATTAAGCCAAAATCTTGTTTCTGTCTATGCTGTGTGGGTAACATAGGCTACTGCTTTTGTCAATTTTAATGCATTTTGGATGTGTTGACGCTGTGTTGACGCTTTGGCGTGTGTTGACGCTGTGATGACGCTATGTGTTGACGCTGTGTTAACGCTTTGGAGTGTGTTGACGCTGTGTTGACGCTTTGGAGTGTGTTGACGCTGTGTTGACGCTTTGGAGTGTGTTGACGCTGTGTTGACGCTTTGGAGTGTGTTGACGCTGTGTTGACGCTTTGGAGTGTGTTGACGCTGTGTTGACGCTTTGGAGTGTGTTGACGCTGTGTTGACGCTTTGGAGTGTGTTGACGCTGTGTTGACGCTTTGGAGTGTGTTGACGCTGTGTTGACGCTTATTGACCACCAGGCCCTATTGCCTATATCGCCAACAAAACAGGGGTCCTACACCAGACACTTCACGGTCGCCGAATTAGTGACGTACTTGGTACTTCATTGGTGGTTATCCTCGAGGAAGTCTAACTAAGAGGCTTGGAGAGTGGCACAAAATCAATGATTTGAATTGATTGTGGTTTGGGGCATTGATGACATCTTGGGGTAATTTGTTCCATTTTCTGACTGTTCTTGGTAAGAAGGATTGCATGTAGACATTGGTTCTTGCGGTGATTTCATTAAATTGGCAGTTGTTCCCCCTCCTTTGTCTGTTACTTTTCGGTTGCAGTGCATCTGGTTGAATGTTTACTGTGTTGTTGATGACCTTGTACAAAAATACTAGTTGGTTTAATTCCCTCCTCTCTTCAAGTGATGTCCAGCCCAAGGTAGCCAACATCTGAGTTACGCTGCTTCTTCTTGAAGTATCTTTGCAGACGAAACGTGCAGCTCGCCTCTGGACTCAAGTGAAGAGATGTTTTTGGTGGCATATGGGATCCAAGCAGTACTCCCATATTCAAGGAGGGGCCTAACCAAGGTGACATATAATTTTTCTTTGACGGACTTTGAGGCTGGGTAAAAGTTTCTCATGATGAAGTTGAGGACACGGGTGGCTTTATAGGCTGCATGTTCAGTCTGGCGGTTCCAACTCAAACTATTCTGGATGATGATACCGAGATAAGTGATCTCAGCTTTTACTGCGACGGCTGTTTCCTGTGTCACACGCGTCGTCCAAGCCGTCGACATCAATGCCCGCGCAGCGCATGCGCAGGGTATTATTCATAATTTAATTGGAACAGGAAACAGCCGTCACATTTGCAACTCGCGCCCTCGCTCGACAAGCAATTTGCATAAACGCGACGTCACAGCTTGAGGTCATCTCTTGTCACATTCAAAATGGCTGCCATCACCAGACGTTTCACGAGTGCGTATGGGCTCCAGAAAGATTCAAGAATATCTCGGAAAATTGAACATCATTGCACCTAAGCATCCCAGAAGTGATAGATGGGACATCATAGAATACAACCATACATGTATGTAAGAAAGTGCCTGTAAATTTTATGAAAACGCCCTCAGTAGTGCGCGGTACCACGGTGTGTGGCCAGAGGTTCAGCGCAGCATACAGCGGCCACACTAGTGGGGCTAGGGCTAGAGTTACTCAAGCTACCGAGATAAGTGATCTCAGCTTTTTTACTTCAAGATTTGGAAAAAATTCCGTACTCGGACGTCACTTTTTTCAATTAATTTTCTAGCGCCAAAAGTTACATCTTTTATGGTTATTCCTCCACTTTCCCTCCTCTACTCTCACCCTCTCCTTTCCTTAATTTCTATGTATTAATCAGTCAGTTACTTCATCGGGATTCGAACCTCTGACGCTTGCTTGATACACGAGACTCTTAACCGCTAGGCGGCCCGATCGCTGTTGCAATAATCAATCTTTGGACGTATTTGAAGTATCCATTGAAATAAACTAAATATTCATGAGAAAATAAATAATGACGTATTGCACTATCATTGGCAGGCTCACGCGACGTCATGGTTGTTGATGTCACGTGTATAACGTACCGCTGTCTTTCAGCCACTACAATCAGTTTTGACCGGCTGCTTCAAGTTAGTTCTGCACGACGTATGCATCCAAAATGTGCTCTAAAAAAACACATTTTGAGTAAATTTTTTTGGCAGTGGATATTTTGCCGGAGACGGCAAACCTTTAGTAAACGTTAGTTTGCCGGATATGCACTGAACATGCACAGTTACTGTTTTTTGGTACTTGAAACATTTTCCGGTGACAAATTTTAGTCTGGCTCCATGCCAATATTATCGTTGTTACCTCGTATTCACAAGATGGGATTCAGACCATTTTATAATTTCGGACTTTATTTCCCTTTTAAAAAAAAATCCTCCTTAGCCACAAATCTGAAAAAGAAAATGTAATACTCTGCAATAAAATGTTTGAGACATATTAAAATAATAAAAGAAGAATATTCTTATTTTTGGGGGATGGGAAAAAAAACCTTAAAAGTGTGGCGGCGATCGGATTCGAACTCGAGTCATCTCGCTCACGAGAGCTTTCACTTAACCACTACACCAAACGTGCTTCACAACTTATGGTGGGAATTTAATACATCTTATAATTCAGCCCTATCTTAAAGAGTACAGCGCCATCTGTTGATATGGATTGCCGCCGGCAAAACAGTAAACGTTAGTTTGCCGTCATTACCTCCGGCATAGCTCTACTGAGTGGAGCGTTGAATTACGGGTACCCCTCCATACCAACGCTCCACCGATTCGTCATACTTTGGGGGCACCATCACAGTAGAATAGTCACAAACCCACGCGAGGAGAAAAAGACCCAAAACAAAACGGTAAAGAGATTACAAATGAGAGAGACAGTTATCCTGGATTGATCTATACATTCTTGACATTCCATGAGACCCCTTATATTGTTCCCAAACAGCGAACATTTTGGAAAAAAACAGCAAAATAGTCTGAAAACTTACAGTTCAATGTGTTTGCATGGAGGCTCAGTTCTTGAATTAGCTTGTCAATGAGGGCGTCTGACGTGACGTCACCGTCGTTGCTCGATCGCGAAGAAAAACAAGGTGGAGACGGCTTAAACGACACGTTCTAAACAAATTAATGACGTCTCCACCCTGGGTGTGTTCAAAGCGGTCATACTAAAAAGCGTCAACACAGCGTCAACACACTCCAAAGCGTCAACACAGCGTCAACACAGCGTCAACACATCCAAAATGCATTAAAAGTGACAAAAGCAGTATGTCACCCATATAGTATGGTCAGAAACAAGATTTTGGCTTAAAATTAATAGGTTAAACATGTTAAACGTCTGAAAATTTTGATTTTCGGTTCAAGAAAATTGGCTCTCCGTACCGCTCCGAAATCGGATGCCATGTTGCCTCAGTGGCAGTGCGGACCATACCATTATGCCAATGAGTGATAGTGTTGTACAATAAACCAACAGAGAGGGCGCGGCCGGCCAATACCAAAAGATGTCCATTTCAATAAAGTAAATGAAACATAAACACAACTCACAAAATAATGATCCACCACTCCGATCCTCAGTCGTCACAGATCTGGTATCCCTCTGTTGTTTATGACAAGATAATGTCATTACCTTTACACCCCTACTTGAAATGGTGTAGTCCAAGCTTTGCGCGAAGTCAAGATGGCGGACAACGGCCGTGCAAGCGAAAGGTCATTTTTTGGCGTGAAAATACTATATTTTTAACAAGTAAATGGAAACTCAAACCAATGGAAATTCTCTTTTATTCTATGCTTTACAATTATATACCATTTTTGTTAATTCAGAATGTGTTATGGATGTGTTGACGGTGTGTTGACGCTTCTGTCATGTGTTGACGCTGTGTTAACGCTGTGTTGACGCTTTTTAGTGCGACCCGTTCAAAGCCCATACTGTCATACGGCGCGGATCGGAGCACGTATCATTACACGAAACAGTCGTTGATAAAGCGTGACTTGTTTTTCTTCGCGATCGAGCAACGACTGTGACGTCACGTCAGACGCCCTCATTGACAAGCTAATTCAAGAACTGAGCCTCCATGCAAACACATTGAACTGTAAGTTTTCAGACTATTTTGCTGTTTTTTTCCAAAATGTTCGCTGTTTGGGAACAATATAAGGGGTCTCATGGAATGTCAAGAATGTATAGATCAATCCAGGATAACTGTCTCTCTCATTTGTAATCTCTTTACCGTCTTTTGGGGGTCTTTTTGTCCTCGCGTGGGTTTGTGACTATTCTACTGTGATGGTGCCCCCAAAGTATGACGAATCGGTGGAGCGTTGGTATGGAGGGGTACCCGTAATTCAACGCTCCACTCAGTAGAGCTACCTCCGGCAAAATATCCACTATCAATTTTTTTTTTCACCTTAACACAGCTTCCTGCATGTCCTGGACATGCTGGATTTCTCTTGGTTCAAATGACAAGGTGAGGTGACAATTAATATGTTTGGCAGCAGATAAATTGACGTCCGAGTACGGAACTTTTCCCCTGGAATGAATTGAAACTGAATGCTCATCGGATCATGGAGGAAGGAGTCTATTCCTTCCTCCATGTGTCCTCCATGATCGGATGGAGAATGAACATGATGAATCTTGCGGTACAATCAGACAATGTACGTCCGTAATGACGTGGAATTCTTTCCCCAAATAACACGTTATTGTATTTATTAGCTGATTTATTAATTACACAAGTACTCAAAAACTGTACTTACTTTGGCATTTTGATTGTGAATGTGAGGAAAGGCGAAACACTGAATCACAAAATATTTTACAAGTGCGATGTACGTTTTCCGCACGCTTTGTGCTGCCCTCTGCTGCAGGTCGGAACCCTTTTCAACAAATGAAATGTGGGTATCATAATATCCCAGCTTACCGAACCAGATACCGAACCAGCCTAATTTCTGTTCTGAGAATAGCGCCGCCAACGTACCGCGTACGCCAAGCGAAGCGCTAGTCTATGGTGGTCCTGAAGGGACATAACATGTCCGGAATATAAATTAATGTTTTTTTGCGGCGTCGTGAATTTAGCACAACTAGTCGCACTGGCGAATCCAGCGGGGGGCGCAGGTGGTGCACGCCCGCCCCCCCCCCCCCGGCAAATATTCTAAAATGTTTACTATCGGTGAAAATGGACGGTGATCGGACGGGCCACGCGTTTTGAGTTTGAGGAAAGATCAATTGTTCAAAAGGCGTGGCAATTTTCATGCACCTCCTAAGATTTTATGCGCGGGTTATGATGGCCGAACGATACGCGGATAAAATTAAGATAAGATAGTGGAGTCTATTTCGCGCATTTTTTTTAGCGTGTCACACGTCCATGAGACTGCACGTGGACAACTGCTGGTACAATGCGTATGAAGTCAAACGGTTTTCACGCTCCGGGCTTGGTGACTGAACAAATCAAACAATGGCCACTTCAGATTATATTAAAATATTTTTCTGATACGTTTCATGCCAGTTTGTCATCACACTCCCCAAATATGGATCCGCTGTAATGAAATATTCCAATTCATGTCAGTTAAATTTATAGAGACCGAGCGCACATGTGCATGTTCTCAACTTTAGGCTTTGAATGCAGGAGAAACTTCATAAGAGCAAGAGTATAGGCCTATTGTATTTGAAACGAATGAAACAAAATATCCCCTCATGATTTTAAAAACTTCTGCTAAAAAAAATCAGGGGAAAGTGGCTAGGAAAAGCCTCAGATTGCACCACAGAGCATCTACGATCCAAAATTTCCCGAGGCCCCACGGGCTTCGCGTTCCGCGCTTGCATTAATTAGTCCTCCGGCCAAATTTCCTCTGTGCTATAATTTCACCCTAGCGGTCCCCACCTTTTTCTGTACCTTCAGCAGTGAATGGTTGGGGCTCGGACTACAAGTGGCCTAAAATCCCTTTCCAAAATAAAAAAAAATTGTGAAAAAAATACGGAGATGGAACATGGTTCGCAACTTTGAGTACATAACAAACTTTATAAAGAACAAAAAAATAACAAATTTAAATAGAACTTTTGATGTTTAAAACGTTTTTACTAACGGTGGAAAGTGGCCAGGAATCGCCTCAGATTGCACCACAGAGCACCTAAAATCTAAATTTTTACGGGGCCCTTTCAACTTTCGAATTTGATTTAATTTTGATCCGGCTCGACAACCGAATGCGACTGGTCACGATCAACGTAGGCTTAGGCAGGCAGCGGCCGGATGCCGTGCAGCTATCACCAAGTGATGTTGCTGGACTTTTGCGCTTAACCAAAGAAGTCCGAGGTCACTACAACCATTAGATGATTAGCTACAGCAGTGAGTGAGAGATTTTACTTCAAGTGGTTAGAGCATTCAGCTTTGTTTTGTTTCAGATGTATAATAATGTTGGGTCATTCTTGTGAATCAAAAATTCTTACATGTGATGAATATTAAACAATGTAAATCCGCTCGACCCTGAAAATTACTAACAATACACATTTTTAAACAATAGTCATCTACAAATCTGCTGAGATCTTTACTTATAAATAGAATCACAGTAAACAAAATATTAGCGTCAAATTTGACCCGCTTTATTTAAACACCTGTGCAACATTTACAGCTTTTAAAATTACTGGAACGACTGAAAGTTTGTGTTGCAGAGGAGTGAGGCGCTATATGCCTAATGGTCCTTTCCTCGTCTTCCACTACTGTGAGCACCCATTCTAAAATTTGTATTCTTGTGGAGACAAGTCACAGAAAAACAGCGAGGAAAAGTGATTGATATATGCACACACACAATTTCACGGGCCAATCCCCCTTAAACAAAACCAATTAGTCTGGCACCATAGTTACGTTCATCTAAATCACACTTATCTGCACTATACACTCGGGGAACAATACCAAGATGGCCACAGTGCAGAGTGGGAGATTTTGGATGGTTTCTCGGCAAAGAGGATAAATTACCACTCCGTATTCACAAAATTCCATCTTCAGAAACGTTGTAACTGTGGCAAATAACCTCAGAGGTGAGAAGAACACAGTACTGCAGTTTGCAATATAAGCATAGCTATTTTCTTTATTAAGAAATAAATTGTTAAGATAGTTGTGAATGTTTTATCAAACAGTTTGGGCATCATTGTGACCAGCAAGTCCATGTAGGGAGTGCAAACATTCAGTTTTACAATTTCAAACATGGATGAAAAAAAAAAAACAACCAGGAGTGCTTTGGGACATTCACAAACAGAAACCAATTCACACACATCCCTATGTGATTTGTTTTCGTTTTGCTGAAAGAACACTTACGTTTTTGTGATCTGTGGACAGAACTTTAAAACGGTGGTTGTGTTTAAAACTCCGTAACTTGACAAAAAAATAAGTGGTTTGAATGATTCTTGTACTAAAAGAAAGCTAATGAATCGAGCTTTTACATCCTACATGCAGAATTTCCTTAAAACACTGGTCCCGGCAATTGGGTTTCGGGTTTTTTTTAACTCACCCTGTACAGTGCCCGGGTGGTTTTGAGGATCCTTTGTTGCATTACCAGAAATTATTGATAAAAAACTATAATGATAATAATAATAATCAGAATTATAATAATAATCTCCTTCAAGTTTTCAAGCTACAATGTGCATTACTTTTGTAAGTTTTTTTTTTAATAAAAGAAAGAATAAAATGTGATAAAAACAACTTTTCAAAAAAATGCCTCAAACTAAAAACAAAGTGGTACCTCTAGGTCTGTTTTGCTCCATAGTTCCATTATATAGGTTTTCCCAGCCAATTTCCCCAAATGTTCATTCACTTCAGCAAATTGGTCATTTGTTTTCGTCTGAATTTGAATGCGCGCCTTTAATCCCATTTCAATTCAACGAAAGCTCAATGGTTTTCATTGTCCGTGCATTCGTTTATGGAAACGCCGATTGCTTCACGAGGCGAATTTCAAAGATTTTGGACGAATCGGAATGCTAACAATTTGAATTATACTAAACCTTAAATGAAATTTAGTGCTGGCTTTTTGAAATTCAAATTGAGAATCGGACGATGTTCGGGCACGAAATTAAAGTATCGATATAGGGAATTCGAGTGATACAGGTGTTAAAACAGCCGGGAAAACCTATATTAAGGCGTTTATTATCGTTTTTTTGTCTTACAAAAATGTTTTAAAATCCACTGTTTTATTTCATACATGTACATGCGTATTTTGCTGCCAATGTATATTGCATGTAACACACTTTTAATTTTGGCCTCAGGGCCACGATTGGTGTGAAAATAAAGAAATCTAAATGAAAATATTAAATCTCAGCAGTAAAAGGTGGCTTGTTTTATCAAAAGGTAATCAGTAGTGCGTATGTTTGTATGACGCAGTCACTTACGAACCAGGGCCCAAGTTCACGGCGCTGCTAAGCACACGCCCGTTTGCTGCTAACAGAGCCTCCGTCTATTTCCTGGAGACCGTAAGCATGAGTACAACAAAAGCACGCTCACTTCAGAAAAAAATTTGCTTATTTTCGTGACGTATCAATAATCTCCATGCACGTGCGACCGTTCAGCACATTCACGCCGTGAAATATGCTGAAGGTTGGCTAAGCACAACTTTCCCGCAAACTGTTATGCAGCGCCGTGAAATTGGGCCCCGATAGCAAATGATTCAATGTATTTAATGTTATTACAAGTTCATTACATTCGAGAAATACATGACGTCATATTGCAATTTGTTTCCACTGTTGCATGATTGGACTGCACTGTGATGTTGCGAGAAGGTTGTGCATGTGGAAAAATACTATGCAATACTTGGATGTATACTATGTGGCTAATCATGGTTCTTTTCATTGCATCGCGTCTGGTACACGATATAAGCAAGAAGTAAAGTTGCCAATTAACCACACAGCATGATGACAATAATCGCTATCAGTTCCATCACGAAGGCCCCCTTTAATGGCGAAATCACTGTGCTAGCTATTGTCCAGATACTCTGTCAAGAGACAGTTGCTTTGGACAATGGCTTGCACAACGGTTTCTCCATTAAAAGGGGCCTCTTGACGATGATACGTGCCCGGATCGTTTACAATACCAGAACAATCGAAGCAGCAGACCCAACAGTCCCAGCCACGTTGCTGAGGAAATATGAAAACACGTAGACAGCGAATATACCTTTTAAAGTACATGTACAATACAATTGTTTTCATATTGCTGAGGAAATACGAAAACCCGTAGACAGTGTATTTACATCTCAAAGTACATGTATATACTTTTTTTTATATAAAAATACAATCCGTTCTTATAAAATATTCAGCTAAAAAAATATAACATTTTCCATTACTTCTTTTTTTTCATTCAATGACACATCAGCTGAGTATAATTTATTATTCACATGGAGAAACAATCAGTTGCTATAAACAAGCAATTTGGCCACATTTTCCGAAACACTTTCACCAGAAATGTCTTAGGTCTAGTTCAATGGTCTTTTTTTTTGGGGGGGGGGGGGAGGGGGGGAGCGGAGTTGCTGATCGTAACCACAGACAATTGACTTGTTGGCTTTATTTTCTCGCGACTCCACGATTCGTTTTTAGAAGGCTTTTTCTTCGTCCTTTTCGTTCAACAGCTCGTCGTCAACTTTCTTGTATTTACAAAATATAACAGAGAAGGCCTATACTGTTATAAAAGGCAGGTGCGAGCCTTATCCATGTAATGCTATATTCTTGGAACCATTCATTGTATTAATTTTCAAACTGTATATTTTATTTTACCCAAAACCCCTCCCACCCTATTTTTAGACGTCATCAACCCTCTGAAAAAAGCTTTGTTTTGAGCACAAACGGATCCGCTTTGCGAGCAGTCTGGCTCCAGGTTCGTACATTGTCGTTACTGAATATGCGGTCACACACCTATGTTCCGACACCCCTATATTCCGACTGCTCATGTTCCTGAGAATGCAGACCAGAGTCGGTCCGAAATTTCCTACGCCGGCCAAATTACGATTCGCATGCCCCTCAAAATCTTCAGTATTTGAGCATGCTGTGGGCCACGAACTTGAGGGTTTGTAAAAGAAAATATGGGTGGAAGCCGTGCAAAGGGCTGTGAGCTTGTAGTTCCGTTCAATTTGGATAAAAATGGGGCCCTAAAAGCGCTCTATTTTGCAATGGAGTGTAGGCGTTGTTTTTCAAGATGGCGATGTGCTTCAGGATTATTTTAAGGGGTGATCATCTTCGGATCGAAATTTCCCCTAAAAGTCATCAGTTGACCCCCGTAAATTGAAAAGAAAAATGAAAGATGATGAAATATGCTTTAATTTGATGTGTGTCTCGAAAACCTTGGAGAGATATGAGTATTTTTCCCGAATTTCTGAGGTGGCAGCATTTACCATTGGGGTCAATGGAAGGTCATTTACTGGTCTGCAATCTGTAACCCTAACCCTATCCTTAGCCCTAACCAACGTTGAGGGCGGAGTATTAGGACTTACGTTGGGTCTGGATACATGTCCTGCACGTCTTCAAAGATATCTACGAGCTCGCTGAACGAAGGCCGATCTTCTGGATTCTTCTGCCAACACTTCGTCATGATGCTGAAGCTGAAAGGTCAAAGTTCAAAGGTCAAACAATGTTAATATCAAATGTCTTTGACGTGAAATGTGTTTCTGTATCACAAACTGCTGGTGGGGGTGCATGGGAGGTGGGTATAGAACGATGGCGTGCATTCTTGACATTTTAATCCAAAATAAAGATATCTCTATTAATTTAATTAAGAATAGATATATCTCTAATATTCATAGAGATTTTTAAATACCTCTTGTGCCTGGTTTCATAACACGAATTAAATGTTAACTTTGTACGTCAGAAACAGATTTCTATTTTAAATAGAGATATCTCTATTTTGTATTAAATGTTAAGAATGCACGCCATATTGAACAGTTAGCGGAGAGCAGGCCATCGTGGTTTTTTTTTCAGAAACAAGTGCGAATCCATGCACAATAAGCTCTGGCTGTCTTGAATGAAAGTCTTGCACGTAATCTATCAAAATGATTCCTGCCCAAGCTTTAAAGTGCGACGCCCAAAAACGCGACGCCTGGCTCCTTTCATCCACGCCGGCATATTAAGGATTTCACCGTGCAACAAACGGTCACGTTGACCGGAGATTGTGCGTGACGGGCCGCCGTCCCACGCGAAAACCACGCTACGCTAATCTGTCCCCGAAAATTGACCAAAACAAGCCCCCTGAAGTTTCCTATAAATTATACCGTGCAATTTACCACGTGTCCATAATATTACTGCACATATTTTGCCTCCGATCCATTTGCACATTTTTCATAGTGACCTTTCCGAATTGTTACAGACAATTTTTGTTAACTATTTAATTGATTTTTATTTTTGAAAATTTAATTTGGTAGTTACATTTTATGGGAAACTAATATGGGGCTTATTCTGTTCATTTGTTCCGGGGATAGACAGACCGACCACGACATGACATGTAAAAGCTCCTACCAGTGCCCCAAAAAGGAAATTTGTTTGGGAAACACATGTATTTTGAAACATTGCAAAGAATGTAGTTTCCAGGCGCCATCTTCTTTCGTTGTGTATTGGAGAGTCAAGTGCATTTTCAAAGTATGTTCATTGAGGTAATATATGATGAGAAAGTGGTATCGGGATGCAATACTCTTTGCGAAACGTCATTCGGCGATATTTGACATGTCACCTTTTAAGTTTTAAGGGTCCAGGGTCCAAGTATAACTCCATCTTTCATATTAAAACAAATCTATAAAATAAGGTAAATGTATTTAGTAGTACAAAGAGAAAGCAGGAGACACGTCTCAATCTATGATCAAGCTATGGCGAGTTGTGGGCAAAGTTTTTTTTTATCCTTTCTGTAACATGGAGGTACAATTTCATTCCACCACACTGTAGCTGATGTTTTATGAAATGACATGAACGGTTGTGCATTTCCTAATACAAGAGAGCACCGATATCTCGATGATAGCGCTATACTTACGGCTCGGTGTCGCAGTTGGGCGGTCTCTTCGGAGGTATTCCGGCAGACACCTTGAACCTGACCTCCTCGTTACTGCACTTGGTGTAGGGCGCCACCCTCCCTGATTGAACACACACAAAAAGAAGACCATTCTTATCACAAAATGGTCACATCGACCAAATAAAAAATTATAATAGATACAGTGAAAACTGCGTTAGAGATTATGCTGGTTAACGTCATCAAGCTGAATAATACAAATTTAGCCAAACTGTTAATGTGCCTTTTGTTGACATTTTGTCGTCAATAATTATATCGTACGGAGACACCGTACAGAGGGAGACATAAATTTCAATGTCTCCCTATGTTGCAGGTCCGATTTAGAGACAAAAGTTTAGTGTCCCGAATAGGCTAGATCGATTGCTCGTGGTCTAAAACATTAAAGATTGACAAACTGTGTACACAAGTTTATGGGAATGTCTCCCAAATGACAAATTTCCTGTGACTGAATGTGAATTGTCTGTGATTTGATGTGAAGTGCTTGTGATTGGATGCAAATTGCTTGTGATTTGATGTAAATTGCCTGTGAGAGGATGAATATTTCTTGTGTTTGGACGTGAAAAGCTTGTGATTTTGAGTTAATTGCTTGTGATCGTCTGTGAAGTGCTTGTGTTCTCACGTTAATTGCTTGTGATTTTATGTGAATTGCTTGTGATATTGGATGTAAATTACTTGTGATTGGATGTGAATTGTCTGCGATTGTCTGTTAATTGCCTGGTGAACCAATTAAGACAGTACAATAACAAGCTCAGAACATGGCAATGGCACAACTTTCATCTTTTCAGTCTGTTTGAAATCTATGTTGACAACACGTTTGTCTGTACCTAGGGTGGAAATCTCGAGGAGCAAGATGCCGAAAGACCAGACATCGGACTTGATGCTGAACAGGTTGTCTAGGATCGACTCGGGTGCGTACCAGTGGATCGGAGCTTTCTGCATGAAGGAAAGAAAAACAAAACTAGAGATGAAGATACCGTTCATACGGAGCTCTGGAAGTGCCATCCGACTTGTTCAGATACTGACTTATTTTATCTCAGGATGACGACATAATACAGGCAAGATGACGACATCCTGAGATGATTCATTAGGGGATGGCGACATTCTGAAAGTAGGATGACGACATCTCGAGATAATTTATTATGGGATGACGACATCCTGAAAATAGGATGACGATATCCTGATATAGTTTATTGTGGCATGACAACATCCTAAAAGTAGGATGACGACATCCTGAGATAAATTATTAGGGGATGAAGACATCCTAAAATGAGGAAGACGACATCCTGAGATAGTTTATCAGGGGATGACGACATCCTGAAAATAGGATGACGACATCCTCATATAATTTATTATGGGATGACGACATTCTGTAATTAGGATGACAACATCCTTAGATAGTTTGTTATGGGATGACGCCATCCTGGAAGCAGGGTGACGACATCATGACAAAAATTATCACAGGTGCGCATTGAAGCCATCTTCAAAGCGCACAGGTGGACGGGTGGCTTGTAAACAATTTACCCTATCGCTGTATATACAAGGTATTTATTTGATGATGAGAGGTCATGATGTCTGTGCGTTTCCAAGATGGATTCAATGCACCCCGTAATATCTCAGGATGTTCTCATCCTACTTTCAGAATGTCAGCGTCATATCCTAATAAATTATCTCGGGGTGTCGTCATTCTATTTTTAGGATGTCGTCCTCCCATAATAAATTATCTCGGGATGTCGTCATCTTATTTTCAGGATGTCGTCATCCCATAATATTATCTCAGGATGTCATCATCCTGTTTTCAGGATGTCATCATCCCCTAATAAACTATCTCAGGATGTCATCATTGTCTTAAGATGTTGTCAGCCTATTATCAGGATGTCGTCATGCCATATTAAATTATGACGATAAGTCGTCATCCTACTTTGAGGATGTCGTCATCCCCCAACAAATTATCTCAGGATGTCGTCATCTTGCCTGTATTTTGTCGTCATCCGGAGATAAAATATGTCAGTGTCTGAACAAATCAGATGGCACTTCCAGAGCTCCGTACGTTCCTATTGTGATTAAGGTCTAAAAGGTCTAGATCTATGCCCATTGATTTGTGACAACAAAAATCATGTGGCTTTCAGTCGCTGATAACGATCTTGTTTCTGAGTTTACGTTGGTCTTCGACTATCAATCGTTCGGGGCACTTGGTTGCTAGAGTTAAGAGAAAATACCAAGGGTTATATAAATAGTTCTTTTAAAGTGGATAAATACAAATTTGCAACCGATCAATGGTCTGAATGACTTAAATGCATTTCCTTAGTTTGAACTATTTATCCTTTTTGAACTAAGGTTGGTATATCCGTGTTTTTTAAGCACGAGAGGCGAAAATATTCGCCTCTCAAAGGTGTTTGAGAAGATAGTATATGCTAGATTAATTACATTTATCAATAAATATAGCATTCTGTCTGAGTCACAGTTTGGCTTTAGAGAAAACCGATCTACTGATTTAGCAATCTCATATGTTGTAAATACATTGCAAAAGGCCATAGACGACAAATAATATTCTAGTGGAATATTCTTGGACCTTTCAAGGGTGTTTGATACTGTTAGGCCAAAAAAAAAGTCTCCGGTTTCTGGTATGCGCGCGCGTCGCCGTAGCCATGCGCGTCGGCAAAATGAACAAGTTTTTTTTTTTTCAATGAAAGATGATGTCTCAAAACCGCCAAACTCACTGGTTTGACTGGAATCCTACTGCTGCATAATTTTAACGTGTTTTTAGATTGGGTTATGTTCCAGAATAAGCTTTATGAGGCCTCTCTGGACTCCCATATATTTGCACTAAGTTTAGTCGGGCACCATTTGCAGTCGTCAGCCGACTTTTGAAGCAAAAAAATCAGGTAAAAAAAATTAAAAAGCCGCGTCGCCGCACCATTTTTTGGGCAAGCTCCATACCAGAAACCGTAGACTTTTTTTTGGCCTTAACCATGATATTTTACTTTCTAAGCTGGATCATTACGGTGTACGAGGAATAGCCATAGACTGGTTAAAAAGTTATCTGTCTAACAGAAAACAATTTGTATCATTTAATTCAATAATGTATAAAGAGCAATCAGTTTCTTGCGGAGTACCACAAGGTTCTGTCTTTGGTCCTCTTTTAGTTCTTATTTATATAAACGACATATGTAACCCATCCGACATTATGTCATTTTCTTTATTTGCAGACGACACAAGTCTAATGTACAGTCATAATGGTGTGGATACAGCTGTTAGTATTCTTAATGGTGAACTTGTAAAGATAAGCACTTGGCTGCTAGCAAACAAACTGTGTATTCATGTTCTTAAATCACATTGTATTTTGCCCGAGACAGAAGAAATACACTCAAACGATTCCTTTAGTCATAAATGGCATTAGCCTTGAAAAAGTAAGCAAGACTAAATTCCTAGGTGTTAATTGATGAAATTCTAACATGGAATAATCACGTTGATGATGTGGTCAGCAAAATTTCTATAACTATTGGCATAAGGAATCGTCTGAGATTTTTCTTACCCCAAAGTATCTTAAAAACTCTGTATAATTCACTTGTTCTGCCATACTTAAACTATTCCAATATCATCTCGGGTGGGTCGTCATCGTGTGATAAACTTCTTATCTTACAAAAACGAGCTGTTCGAATAATTTCCAATGCTGGTTATCGAGATCATACCACACCATTATTTGCCAATCTAAATCATTGCAATTTAATGATCTTTATTGTCTCAATATCGGTATATTCATGTACAAATATATGAATAATTTGCTCCCTTTGTGTTTCAGCTCATGTTTTACTTTAACTTCAAATGTTCATTGTTTGTAAAACCAGGAGTATCGCGAAGAAAAATCTTCTTGTTGGCTTCAATAGAACGACAGTGTTCAAAATGGAATAGTTCAACGTGGCACGAGTTTCTGGAATAGTCTAAGTATCCCTCTTAAAACGTCTTTAACTCTATCTACATTTATCAACAAAATTAAAAACACAACTTTTTACATTTTATTCGTAGTCTGCTAATACTTTGTAAACATACATACTCCTGTTTGTCTGTCATTAACCTTAGTTCGTACTTAATTGTTCGTCAGTCTGTAAGTGTCCAACGGGTCAGGGAACAAAAGCGATCGCTCCACCCTATCCCCGTGTTGTTATGTGGATTATGCATATATTTTCATTATGTTAATAACGGTGTTGTGTAAAATTACTTCGTATCATATTTTGTATGCTTAAATGTTAACAAACCGATTTAATATTTCTAGTGACATAACAACGTTGAAATAAATGTTCAGTAAACAAAAATACGAAATATCCTTTCCGTCTTTTTGTAGCTTTTTTTTTTAAAGCAAAGGCATGAGCTCTACGATGAGATTGAACTTAAAAGAGAACGCATGCAATTAAAAGCATACTTATGCTTGAGACGTGTCAATTTGTGAGTTTAATAGGAATGTTCAGCTTCTTCTATCAATGTGCATCAAGCATAGCATGGGCATTATTACATCGCTTAATGAAAACAGTAGATTATTCTAGGAGCATGCACAAGTTGGGAGCTGTGTATGGAGAGTGTTGTTATGTTTATAGATATTTCGTTCATTCACATAATTGTCTTCCATACTTCATCAGCAGTGAGAAATCCATTCATTTGGTCAAGACCAATTCAGAAATCTCTCCTCGACTCGTTGATTCAAATCCAGTGCACTAACCTCATGATAGTGTAAGGCCAAAATAAATATATAAATTCGCCCGCCCATGGGACGTTGTTGCTAGGTAAAAGGGCGCGCTCTTTTGTAGGCGCACGGAGCCCATAGCCAAATATCTTTCTCATGACATACTATGACTGTGTGCCAAATTCCATGCGCGTATCATCAAAGGCTTAATCCCATCACCTTTCTGCCGTACCATGTTAAAGGGCAGTGCAGTGTTTTTTTTTTCTTAGGAACACATCCCTATTTATTGATAAGTGCACTTCTTTAAACATCTAGAAGGTTCCATTATTGTCCTAGCCTTGGTCAATGCTCTCGTCGTTATTCGTCCCGTACGCGGTAATCAATCGGCGGCCATCCTCGCGCGTTGCCGCTATGCAGTGCATGTAAAAAAAATACAGCGCGAACAGCGACCTCATGCAGCCACTACTTTTATGCAAATCAGTTGGGGACGATCGAGAGCCGTGGTTCAGTTGTGATCGTCGGCGAAAGCGTATGTTTTTCCTTATATTGCGCTAGATTTCTAGCGCACGAACTCGTATGCGAATATAGATAAGCGTAGGTGGGACTAATGTGGAGTGTCCAATCACACCTTGGCACTCTGATGTCATCAAATTATTTGCAGCTATTCGCCTTTTGCAGACGTGACAGAAACCACATTTTTAAGAAATAAGAAAAAAACGACTTTTATTTTTACTGACGACTGCATGGCATTTGGTCAATTTTTGGTCAAATATTTTTAGTCAATATCGGGCACGGTCAGATTGACCGTCCGACCGACCGACCTCGTGACATGAAGAAGCTCCTGACAGAGCATTAGAAATCACTGAACAGTTACATAGACTTTCAATCAGACATGTTTTCGACAGAAAATTCTTCAATCATCGTGTTTTCCAAACCTGTACCACATTTTAAAGGGAATGTACAACATCTGCTTTTGCTGCAATTTTAAGCAATACATGGATTTGAAAGATTAGTATGTTATAGAAAATATTGTTCAACTGAGTTGTTTCACGCTTTGGGCTTGTAGATGCTGGGAAAAACCAAGAAAACCCATCATGTTCTTGTAGTCTGGCTCTTTGACCCCAGTTAAGATGAAACGGAGCAATTAATACACTTTGGGGAATTGTAAGGTCGGAGAATCAGTCTAGCAGGCTTGTACCCCTTCACATGTGTAATCAATTGCAAAGAATAATGTCAGAATAATTACATATGAAAAATCAGGAACAGGTTTTGAAAAAAGTCCAGTTTTTTCCAACGCGGGTCGGCCGACAAACGCTGAAAAAAATCCAGTTTTTCTTGAAAATACCAGTACACCAGGAGCCACGATTTTAAAGGATGCTTTAGACTGTCAATCCCTAACAATTTAGTAAGGCTGTTACAACTGATAATGTAGTAACCAACCGATAACGTATCACCAACCGATAATGTATCACAAATTGACCGATATTGTATCACAAATTGACCGATATTGTATCACTAACCGATAATGTACCAAAAATTGACTGATAGTGTAGTAAAATTTGTATCCGATAATGTATCACGTGTCCACGGATAATGTTACTACAAAATAACTGTATCCGATAATGTATCACCACGGAACGGATACTGTATCAACCGATAATGTATCAAAAATCAACCGATAATGTATCAGTATTGGGAAAAGGTGGAAATATTGCAAATTAATTAAAGTCTAATAAGTGCCTATACTGTGATAAGTCTCCACTCGAGAAAGTTTATCGTTAAGAATATTTTTTTTTAATTTGGGAGGTAGGGAGTTGCTCTGGTTTGGAGACGCTCTACTTCCAAGTGGGCCTAGGCTAGTGGCGTATCCAGCTTTTGATGTCAAGGGGGGGGGGGGGTAACCGCACTCGCACATCCGCGCCGAAATGTGGACAAGTTCTTTTCTCCGGACACTTGGCCTCCATATGGGCTTCGTGCTGCGACACAAGAGGGCGCGTTTCACCACTTTTGAGAGCCCCATGGACGTACGGGACCATTGATCTCCATATGGAGATCAATGGACGGGACACAGCATGTGCGTACTGTACTGTACTGGTTCGCGCGCAAAGTTCCACACCACTTCCAGAATGTGCCAGAATGTGGCTATTAGCAGCAGCGTCTTCGCATGAGCGTCAGGCAACGTCGGCGCGCGCGTACGTTCAATTTAACTTGCGATGGTCTCCCAGACTATTCCCTCCCCAATAACTTTGCATCATTCAAAATACGCGCTGTGCATGAACCGGGAACACATACGAGTGGCGAGGCATGTGTATAGCAAAAGTACCATCTGAAACGATCATGTAACTTGAGCTGTCACAAAAGATACAATGTAACAAGTTTACCGGATTTAGGCGGCAATCGTCGAAGCTAGTCTAGATGTGATCAAGCGTCATGGGTCCCTTGTCGACCCCAGTCGATTTTTTTCTTACAGATTTGAAAGTCACAATCACAGCATTACTGCTCACTTATTGGGGGTGAGGGGGATGAGGGGGAGGGGGTCGATGAGGGGGTAGGGGGGTCGTGCCATATTTTCAACGGGGAGCGCTGATAAAATCCTACAATCATGTACACAATATTACTGTACCGTACAAAATAATGCCCCGGCTTTTTTTAGGGGGGGGGGCACCGTTCGCATGTGACGTCATTTGTTATTTGTCTACCCACTGACTTCAGTTTGTTCAACCCACACAGTTTGGAGTCCAAACGTCACGAGCCTGCCGCTTCCTTGAGGCCAACACAGGCGCGGATCCGGGGGGGGGGTCCCCTAGCTGTGTCCCAAAACAAATTGCATACAAATTCCTAAAAAATAATGCACCCCCCCCCCCTCTGCTGTGACACCCCCCCCCAAAAAAAAAGTACTGGTATAATGTCCGCCTGTTCAAAATACGG
Organism: Patiria pectinifera; assembly: GCA_029964075.1. NCBI lineage: Eukaryota > Metazoa > Echinodermata > Asteroidea > Valvatida > Asterinidae > Patiria > Patiria pectinifera. Next base: position 7,703,728 of record CM057145.1, read on the forward strand.
ACGGAGGCAGCTTAGATTGGGGGTATTTTTTACACCATTCTGTAATCCAGTGTTAATAATTGTCAAATTTGAACAGCGTCCCCTATTGAATTATGATACACCCCTTCCCCAAGTTTTTGATTTTACGGAGGCCAAGTGTCCGGAAAAAAATCCTGTGTACATTTTCAGATTGTGTTGCTGATGAACCCCCGCCCCCTCCCCGCGAAAATTCCTGGATCCGCCCCTGCAACAGTAGCGTAAATCTGTGCTGGGGACTTGGGGATGGGGGATAGCTAAAAAAAAGTCCTGGCCGTGAAATACAAACGGAGGGGGGGGGGGCCTTGCTGGAGACCACATGACACTGGGGGCGCTGTTCATGATACAGACGTCCCAGCGCATTTCAAGCTTTTTTTTTTTTTTTCCCCCCTTTCTCAGTACTATTTAATACATTTCGGCGGTTGGAAAGTTTGAAAAATACCTCAATATCTGCCCTTTTTCTCTAAATACAAAATAATGGGGGTGGTGGTGATCAACTAGCCCAGACCCCCCTCCCTGGTCAAAACGTGGAGCGGGATAATGGGACATAAAACAAACATTTGTGTACACCTTTTTCCCATTCTGATACATTATCGGTTGATTTTTGATACATTATCGGTTGATACAGTATCCGTTCCGTGGTGATACATTATCGGATACAGTTATTTTGTAGTTACATTATCCGTCGACACGTGATAAATTATCGGATACAAATTTTACTACACTATCAGTCAATTTTTGGTACATTATCGGTTAGTGATACAATATCGGTCAATTTGTGATACATTATCGGCTGGTGATACGTTATCCGTTGGTTACTACATTATCAGTTTTAACAAATGTATTTCGTGATAATTTGATCATTTCGTTTTTTGATGTTTGTAAATGTTGTATCTTCCCTTTAATAGTTTTCTTTGAAAAAAAGGAAAAACAAGATGGGATGAGTGGAACTGACTGTATAGACTCAAGAGAGGAAGTCTTTATATATAAATCCAGGTCCTTTGACTCACTTGTGCAAACATGCCATTATTCCCGTAGATAATTGTAGCCTCAACAGTACAAAAAGCCAGAGTAGAGGCCATCTTAGCAAGGGAGTTGTTTACGATTTTCAACAATAGTTTTGCCCCCAGAAGACCATTAAGCCAGGCATTCATTGTGGGTTATACAGCTCCGCTTCGTCCAATTCACACCCGACTTGTTCTGTTCTCGAACAGAATGCATTCATTCTCTCTTCATCTGAAAGCAATTAGCGTACGTAGGCGATGGTTGGGGGAAGGACCGTAAACTCTTAACACCATTAGGATCTCCGAGAAAAAAAAAAACGATTTAGAAATTCAGAAGGACGAAATTCAGAAATTCAGAGCGCATCGGCACTTATTTTTACAGGCCGTTTCAAACGGGGTAAAGATGAATGCTTGCTTGAACAATGTGAGCGAGGATGATGTACTTCCATGGACCAAATTGGACCCATTAAGGAAGATTAAATATCGACAACACTATAAGGGCGTGTCATCTCTGCACGTAAAAATCACCCGGAAGTCATCAGCTACCAATGGAGTAAGGGGGCATGGAGAAGACAAACTGGATTATTTTAAAACAAATCCTCAATACCCCATCCTTCATACGCATTCGAGTACGCTTTCGAGTAACCACACCTCTCCTCCAAATTAAAAACTTTTGAAGATGTCCCACGATATTCTCTTGTGAGGCTATTGATCATCGTGTCCAAAGCACTAGAAGGTCTTAAAGCCCGGTTCATACTCGGCGCGAAAGCGAACACGAATTCGTGACGTCGTGGCAATTATTCGCGCTGCAAATTCGTAAAAGTTTACATATTTCAACTTGGGCGAATTTCACAGCGAATGCTTCGTGACCTCAAATTCGCGTGAAGTATGAACGAGGCTTTACCCGTTATGTTTTCGCAGGATGATCGCTGTGAACGAACGCCATCTTGTTTTAACAAAATAAAAATGCAAAAGGGCTCGCCCCCAAAATAGTCCCTCGGAAAGGAAAATTACTCAGACACGGACAAGCACTTTGACACACAAATAATAGTGTTTTATAACTGTGATTTTTCTTTAATATTACGAGAATAACAAACATATTACATAACTGCCAGATTATCATCACGAATGAACAGTAAACGTCACCGTGGTAAATAGGTACTCGAGTCAATATTGTCAAACAACAAATTCGTATGAATCAATAGCATATTCTTGGAGTTTGTGATTGCCGAGCGAGCGCCATTATGCAGAGGTTAAGCTGGGGAAGGGTGGAGTGGAGTCGGGGTGCCGGTTAGTTAGCTATGAACGGGTGTCACAGGCTCTCCCCAATTTTCAACATTATAAAGCCATCTTCTGCTTTTAGGGGTATATCTTTCAGATAATTGTGGATTTTAGCCGTGTGATTTTTCATCGGATCAAGGCCAATGTTAACTCTACCCTCCGTGCCATCATGTGCAGGTATACATGCATCGATTGCTTCACGTGAATACCACAGTACATCGTGATGTTGGGGGGGGGGTTATACGGTTATAAACTAAATATGCAAAAGATATCATATGATGAAAAGTTAGTTGCATGAGTTTTCATTTTATTTAATCTGACTTTGAATTTGACGGGAGGAGAACGGGAGGACCATTTTTTTTTACCAAGTCATCAAAATTTAGAAGAGGACGCATGTTTGAATAATGCCTTTGAATGTGAGAGCGGTTTGCTATTTTTTTTTTATCAGAAACACTTGATCTCTGATCAAATTGGAAGATTAAAATATATAAAATATAGTGCGAGAATGTTAGTATACGTGGCTCCCTATAAGTAACTAAAATAAAGTGGTCAACATCCAATCCTTCGCCATCTGCCTTGTCACCGTCTGCAAGAAAAAGTGAAACAGAAACGAAGTTTCAACACCAAGATAAATGCATCTTGATATCAATAATAAATCCAGATGAGAGATTATTCATGCGTCACATTGCAAGTCAGTGGACTGTGTTCGCAAAGTACACTTGGATTCATACACATTCTTTTGATACAGTTGGTCAAATAAAGCCCTGGGATCAAACACTCCAATGCACAGACCTTGAATCAGAAGTGTGATTTTATTGTGTGTGTTTTTTTTATTGATGCCCATTTCATGATGCAAGTGGAAAGACTCTGGGCAAAACATTAAACACATTCTTTGAAAACGTTGTGCCGTATTAATTTTAATAGGTTTCTTTGAAGAAAAAATAACACACACACAAAAAACCCCAACCCAGACTTGTGGCATACCATGAACGATTTGTGACACAGGAATACCCCCCCATGTCTCTATACACTATATACAATCTAGACTATTACATACCCCAGATATCACAAAAGAATTGCTATGATTCCGATAACGCAATGACCAATAGAAGGGGGGGTCCTTCTGCCACCTATTTTAGTACATATAACTTATAGGGGTGAGGAGAATTGCAGGTGCACCGAGGATAAATAACTAGCCGGAATTAATTTACACAGGAGAAGGTAATTCTGTATCAGAGATTCCGAGTGCAAGTCATTTCTTGCAAGTGGCCCGCACAATCGGCCAAATTTTGCCCATTCATTGGCTTTTTGGGGCAATAAGGTGACATTTCAGCAATTCTTATTCACAAGGAACAGTCAATAGGGGGGGGGGAGGCGGGCTCTTGGTTGTAGCATAGTTGCTGATGACATGTGAAAACATCAACTTTTCTGGGAATGTAACAACGTCCACCCAGCATACGCCACTGAGGGAGGGCATTTTTTTTTACATAGCAAAAATCCTTGAAGTTGGTTTTCAAAATATTAAAGAAATCAACCTACCGTGCTCTGAAACTCCCAAAAGTTCCAGATTCCGGGAGTTAATAATGTCCCTGGCAATTCTGGCAATTTCCTGGAACGTGGCGAAGTTGCTTGACACAGACTTGGCTGGATGGACATTGGAAAGTAGTCTCGCATTTTTGACCTGAGATCGAGATTGTGTGTCAAAAATGTACTTTTAATAATATCGTCTTTTGTCTCTTCCACGGTGCGTCAGATTGCCCGAGAGTTCCTATTATGTCAAGGCAAAAAACCCTTCTTTTTGGCTGCAAATTGCTTTCAGACAGGGGCCCTAAAAAGGTACGTCGACAATGCTAGGCCAAATAATTCGGTACTAAGGCCAAAAAAATATATGTATTCGGTCTCTGGTCAGACCAAAGTTCCGGAATTGACGCGGCCACGCGGCTTTTTTTCTCTTTTTTTTCGCTTTTTATTTTTTTTCAAGCTTGGATTGTACAAACAAGGTGGGGTACTATTTTGCTTTTTTGGTGTCCTCATGTACATTGGTGTCGTCCATAATTTGCCTTGGTGCTTTCGATCATTTGCCTTGGTGCAATTTCCCATTCGTTGGTGCTCTTTGGTAAAAAAAAAATTGAGGAGGTGCGGAAATAGAGGGCGTTGTTGGAGCTACCGCTGAACATTTTGGAAACAAAAAAGATCGACGCGCGCGCTGACCAGAGAACGACTTATTTTTGGGGGGGGGGCCTAACCGGTGAATTTGCCAAAAGGTCGTGTGAGTCCGGAAAAGGCTAGGACAGCTAATTTTTGGATTAAAACCTTTTTTTTCAATGTCCGACATTCGAAAAGGTTTGGTAGGAGAGGAACAAGGACTGATTAAGTTAATGACAGAGGTTGTGATGACATGACGAATGTTCTTGTGTTATGAGATGACGAAAGTCGTTACGACATGGCATAAGTCGTTATGACATGACATAAGTCGTTATGGCATGACATAAGTCGTCATGACAATTATGAAATGAAGACTGACTAACCTCTCTTTACTTGCAGGTTGTCATCATGACGAGCCCCAAGTGCCCCCAGAAGTTCTCTAATCAATTCTCTCTCCTCCTCTGAAAACAACAACAGTATTTATTTTAAAGACGGCAAAAGGAGTTACATTTTGCACTATACATGCATGTGCTTCGCCCGACATCCAAGTCATATGCACTGATCTAAACCCCCCCCCCCCCAAAAAAAAAAACCAGGATATCTCGTCAGTCAGTTTGAGCTGTACATGTGATCAAAATAAATAAAACAACGTTGAAAAGAATAAGATTTGTTTTGCATTAACAGGCATTTGAAATAAAATTATGTCGTTGTCATGTTTACGGAAAACAAACAAAAGTGATTGGTTGAATAAAAAGTGTACACGTCAAATGAGATATGTCTTTCTTCACAAAAAAATATATGATTGTTCTTGAACACTGAAAAACAGGAAAACTTACAGCCTTTGTCGTCGGAAAAAATTGAAAGTGGTTTGTGTTATGGACATAAAATGCTTCGAATTATACATATGTGCATGTGTACATCCACGTACATGGTTCCACCTACCCTTGTTCGATCCATCCATCCATGCAAAGGCACAGCCGATGACCACCAGCAGGACCAGGAACACAGAAGTCTTCATCCTGACCGAGTCGGTTCAAGTTAAACCAAAAAGGGTTACGGAGTTAGGGAGGGGGTACAGAATAGATGGGCCAACATGTACTTCAATGATACAAGGGTGTAAATGGAACAGTGTGTTCATGTTTTCAAGCAAGATCAAGCACACGGCTACACGTATATCAGCATAAAACAGGTCAAACAGCCTAACACTTGATGATTGCGAACGGTTAAAGGGGCACATCGGTTTGGAGTCATCGAGTTTTAGGTTTTAGATTGTTCTGTCATCCTTTGTCAAAGATCTGGTCTTGAGGAATCTAACCCAATGTCGCTCTGTTCCAGGGAAAAGACGAATCACCCAGTTGTTTACTTCTGACGCGGCGGACATTTCTGTGGCCTAAGCATACTTAATTCCAGCCGTAAATAACGGCCTCCTTTCTGTTCCCAGTTACCGTCCCTGTCATTCGGTATGTAAGTACTTCCTAACCAAATTGGAAATGTTACTCACTCCCAGATTCAAGTCTTATCAACAGTTTTTCAATGACTGACCGTTATAGATGATAATGAAGTTAAAAAAAGTGGCGCGAGGTTGCAACATGCTTTCCAAGAATGAATAAGTGGATGTTCATAATTACTTTCGAACGCTCTTTCCAATGAACATCATTTCGTTTGAAAAAAAAGGTTGTAGCCCAATTGCGCTTTCCATGACGCAGTTCCCTTTAAAAAGAAAACACAGATCTCAGCGAAGAATGGACTTCAAGATATTGCAAATGAATGCATACACCGACTAACCATCGCACGACTGAAGGCACATCGAAAACATGACTAAAACAACTTGAGTAATCTTGCATTGAACGGCTTTCCCTAATTATTGAGGCCTTTATCTGTTCTCGTGAATTTTGTGACAGCTGCGTAACGTTTTGTTCGCACGCATCAAAACTGCACATAGCCAAGTTCCCAAACACGTACCTTTCTCCTTTTTTTGGCAGAGAAGGCAACGAAATCAGCAGGCGAAGAGATAGCTGCTTCCAAGTCGATCTGTGCCGGAGACTAGAATGATTGCCTAGGCATTCAAGAGGAGAGCTTTTTATAAAGATCCAGGGTACTGATGAAATCGTTGCATCAATTGTACAAGGAGGCAGAAGAAGGCCGGTCTTAGTAGAGGAGGTCGCAATACGAGTTCCAGGAATAGTTTCGCCCCCGCAAGACCCGTTTTGCCAGGGATTAATTGTGTCTTCTGGGGGCCACTTTATTCACGCCCTCTTGTTCCATTACAGATGTAACTTTCATGCGTCCCCGTGCACTAGCCAATCGAAGACACCTTTAGCATTTGTGGCATCTTTTAGAACAAAAGTTTGGCCAAAGCTGTTGATTGGTCTATTCACTCTTTTTACACTTCCAGCATGAGCAACTTTGCACAATAAATATAGCCAGTTCTAGGATTCCCGTGTCGTGGTTCAGATCACTGAACGGGCTATTTTTTATCGTGTAAAGTTGCCAGATCGAGGCTCTGCATGCCCAATGGTGGAGTGTGAAAAGAGCGAATAGCTGCTTAATTGTCACCAAAGACACGATAGAAGGCGCCTGCTGAATGGGCAGAATCTGGAAGGCAAGACGCAGTTCTGTCTTGCATAATCTGAACGCATTATAGACTTCCCTACTTTTGGATCTTTTAGAAAAGACCAGCTTATGAAAATTGACAAGGACCACAACGTGCGTGCGTACATCTGCACATACTTATACAGGGTATCAGTGTAAATCCCAATTATTATTTATTATTATTTTCAATCTAGTTTATTTCATAACTTCATAATGAAAAACATATAAAGTACGTAACTTAATAGATAAACAAAACATAAAAGTAAATGACAAAGATAAGTAACAAAGATAAATGAAAAGCAGAGAAGTTATAAGGAAGTTGTAAGAAGTCCAAGGACTTATGACACACTCCTTTTTTAAACCCTGCACCCACCCCCCCCCCCCGAGAAAATCCCAAGTGTTCCCTTTATGTATGTATAAAACAATGTACAATGTAAACACGGTGAGAGTGGTCAAATAGTAATAAACAAAATAAACAAAATCAATTTCCTTGCAAGTAGTTTCTATACAATGTTTTGAAAATGGATAAAGACTTCGCTTCAGAAATGAAAAATGGCAATCCGTTCCAGAGTTTGCAGCCTTGATAGCGAATGCTGTGTTGGAGAGCTGTAGTTTTACATTTAAATTGAGTGTATTTATGTTTCGAGGACCGAGTATTATATGTGTGGTTGCTAATTGAAAAGAAATTGTTAAAAATAACAGGAAGGTTGCCTTTGTGGTAATTATACATAAATACCGCAGTTTGCATGTGGTTGATGTTGGATACTTCGAGCACATTATACTTCCTAAAGCAATCCTGCACTGAGTCACTATACTTCAACCCTGTTACATATCTGAGTGCACTTTTTGGATACGAAGTATCTTGTTCAGTTTTGTCGGGTAAGGGTTTCAGTGTAGATCCGAATTATTATAATTATGTTTCAGCTATCATAACGGTCAGCTGGGAATTAATCTCTAGGGTGTATATATCTCCATTTGATTCACATGTGCCCTACTTCTGTCCCAATTATCAAAATATCTCGGTTTCGGTATTTTTGACTCACCCTGTATAACACTCCGGTATAATAATACATAAAATATTACCTATAGCACATCCCCTAGATATCTGAAAAGAATTCTTGAAATTCAGGATACACAACGACCATCACAAAAGAGCTGAGGTCCATTTGCCACATATCTATTACGATTCAACAGGTTATTCTCACCATAGCTCTCTTGGCAATTGTGTCATTTTAGGACTCATTATATTTTTTATATTATTAACAGCGTTTTGTCTTTCCAAAATTACTTCTCAATTCATCTTCTATTAGTAATCCTCCTTGGAAACCGGTGAAACTTCTTTGAAAGTGTTCATGTTCACACCTGTCACGTGCTAAACCATTACTTTTGCATTACTTTTTTAGTATACAACCTACATACATATGTAATCATTGCTATAAGATTAATTCCCAGCTGACCGTTATTCTAGCTTAAGCACAATAATAATTGGGATTTACACTGATACCCTGTCTAAGTATGTGCAGATCCACGCACGCCCGCTTAGGTCCTTGTCAATTTTCATAAGCTGTTCTTTTCTTTAAAAATTCAAAGGTTGGAGAGTATATAATGCGTGCAGTCAGAACTGCGTCTTGCCCTCCAGATTCTGACTATTCAGCAGGCGCCTGCTATCGTGTCTTTGGTGATAATTTAGCACCTATAGTCCAATCATCAGCTTTGGCCGAATTTTTTTTGCTCCAAAAGACGCCACAAATTTTAGAGGGGTCTTCGATTGGCTAGTGCACGAGGACGCATGAAAGTTACTTCCAGGGATATATCAGACGTTTTAGTATGGCTCTCATGCGTGAACGTATGACCCTCAGACTTGAAAGTTAGATGGGGATTCTTTGATTTAAAAAAACAAAAAAAAAACAATGTTTATGGCCTCTTTCCCCAAGTATCGCCTAAGGAATATCAAATTGACACTGAATCTGAGGATCTCGGTGCTGTATCTTGTTGAGAGAATTTAAAATGGTAAAAACCTGAGAGAGTATTTCGCTTTCAGTTCTCATTTGAAACTCGTCCACATGTATATGCCGATGATAGTGATATGTAATGGAACACTAAGGGGGCGTGAATAAAGCGTGGCCCCCAGAAGACATAATGAATCCCCGGCAAAACGGGTCCAATTATAAAAACCAAGAAAAGAGGAATGCATTCCTGTCAGTGGTTCCAGTACCTATAATCAACACAAGTGGGGAATGAATAAGGTGGCCCCCAGAAGACGTAATAAATTCCTCGCCAAAAGGGTTCGCGGGGCGAAACTATTCTTGAAACTCGTTTTGCGACCTCCTGTACTAAGACCGGCCTTCTTCTGCTTCCTTGTACAATTGATGCAACGATTTAATCATTGTCTACGAGGAAAATGGCTAGGGTTGTAGTCCCCTGGATCTTTATAAAAAGGTCTCCTCCTTAATGCCTGGGAAACCATTCGAGTCTCCGGCACAGATCGACTTGGAAGCAGCCATCTCTTCGCCTGCTGATTTCGTAGCCTTATCTGCAGAACTATCACCAAGAAAGGTACGTGTTTAGTGAACGTGGCTATGTGCAGTTTTGATGCGTGCGAACATAATGTTACGCAGTTGTCACAAATGTAATTTTCGAGTACGGAAGCGTTAAAGGAATTTAATACAGACTAACTTATATCTCATAATTGTGACTTATTATTAAGTCATAGTTATGACGTCATAATTATGAGATATATAATTACGACTTTGTAATTGTTAAATCATAATTATGACTAGGCTCATAATTATGACTAATTTAATAAGTCATATTTATTACTTATATGTGATATTAATAAATTAGGATATCTCATAATTATGTCTTAACACTAAATCATAATTACGACATAACACTAAATCGTAATTATAAGATATGTCATAATTATGACTTAATAAGTCATGACTTTTCTTTATTTGATTTTATTATGTATTCATTTAACGCTTCCGTACTCGAGAACAGATAGAGGCCTCAATAATTAGGGAAAGCCGTTCAATGCAAGATTACTCAAGGTCTTTTAGTCATGTTTTCGATGTGCCTTCAGTCGTGCGATAGTTAGTCGGTGTATGCATCTCGTGAGCACATGTTTCGCGGAGATCTGTGTTTACTATTTAAAGGGAACTGCGACCTGGAAAGCGCAATTGGGCTGCAAACCTGTTTTTATAAGCGAAATGATGTTCATTGGAAAGAGCGTTAGAAAGTAATTATGAACGTCAACTTGTTCATTCGTGGAAAGCATGTTGCAACCTCACGCCCCATTTCCCCCCCCCCCCTTCATTGTCATGTATAACGGTCAGTCATTGCAAAAATGTTGACAAGGCTTGAATCTGGGAGTGAAAAACATTTTAAATTTTGTTAGGAAATACTTGCATACCCGAATGAAAGGGACGGTAACTGGGAACAGAAAAGAGGCCATTATTTACGGCTAGAATTAAGTATGCTTAGGCCACAGAAATATCTGCAGTGTCACGAGTAAACAACTCGGTGATTCTGCTGCTGCACAATTTTAACGTGTTTTTAGATGGGGTTATGATCGAGAATAAGCTTAGTGTAACCTCTCTGAACTCCCATATATTTGCACTAAGTTTAGTCGGGCACCATTTGCAGTCATCAGTAGGCATTTGCAACAAAAAGTCAGGTAAAAAAAAAAGCCGCGTCGCCGCACCAATTTTTGGACAAGCTCCATACCAGAAACCGGAGACTTTTTTTTGGGCCTAAGCTATTTGACATGTTATGCTTTAGACGTGCAGTCGTGTGCTTGATCTTACTTAAAAACATGAACACACTGTTCCAATTGCGCCCTTTTAACTTTGAATAATGTTTTCTCTTCCATTCTGTAACCCCCTCTGTAACTACGTAACCCTTTTTTATGCCCCGCGGCGAAGCCGAAGGGGCATACTGTTTTCGACTTATCCTTCCGTGGGTGGGTGGGTGGGTGGATTGGTGGGTGTGTTTGTGTCCGGATAAATCTTGTCAGCGCGATAACTTGAGAAATCCTTCACTCATAAACTCAAAATTTGGTTTGTGATTTGTTCTTGGTAATCGTAAGAACCCAATTGCATTTGGGGCCAAAAGGTCGAGGGTCAAGGTCAAAGCGGCTGAAAACAGTAGAAATCTTGTCAGCGCGACAACTTGAGAAATCCTTAACACATAAACTTTAAATTTGGTTTGTGGATTGTTCTTGGTAATCTTAAGAAGCCAATTGCATTCGGGGCCGAAAGGTCGAGTATCAAGATCACAGCGGCTCAAAACAATAGAAATCTTGTCAGCGCGATAACTTGAGATACATACCTAAAAAGTGATCGAACTTCGAATTTGGTTTGTGGATTGTTCTTGGTAATCCTAAGAAGCTATTGCATTTGGGGCCGAAAGGTTAAGGGTCAAGGTCACAGTGGCTAAAACAATAGAAATCTTGTCAGCGCGATAACTTGAGAAATGCTTAACGTATGAACTTCAATTTCGGTTTGTGGATTGCGAGTGGTAGTCCCAAGAACTAAATTGCCAGGGTTCGACCTTAACGTTTTTGTTCACAAGCCAGCCGGGCTACTGAAACAGACTCTTAACTAGCCCGGGGACATTGTCCTGAGCTCGCATTGTTTTTTAGCTCAAATACAAAATGCCGTATTTTCAGGCTTAATTCGGATGCAATTTTGTCAGTGTTTTAAATAAACAGATCTAATTTAACCCTTTAAAACAGTTGATAAAATTAGACAAATTGATGAGGTTTGCTTTCTGAATTTAGCGATTTATTTATTCCTGTCCTTTTATCTTTGCCGTAGCCCAATAATTTCTGACTTGCCAGCCGGGCCGAAATGTCAAAGGTCAAGTTCACAGTGTCTAAAACAATAGAAATGTGATCTTTTACTTAATTTTATGTGCAAGGGGGTGGGCGTGTGTGTGGGTGTGTGGGTGTGTGTCTGTGTGTGTTTTAAATTCAGCCTGTTTGTACAGGATCTCTTCACATTTTTTCACTCTTTTAAATCACATAAAATGACTTCCCAACAGAAAACATAAAAACACAACATTACAGGGTGTTTCAATAAAAAGCAGACCCAACTTTGAAGAACCAGTATGGACAGACTAAACGATTACTGGTTATAAAACTGGTATCATCTGAAAGCGTAATCGTTGTGCATTTCAATAATATCTTGTTTACATTTCCAGGGTCATGCATCACTGAGCGCCATTGTCATGAGATTTTGATGCAAAATTGCAGTTGGTTCACTTTCATGTCAAACACAATAGGAATGGTGTGCATGAGAATAAGTATTCAAGAAGAAGACACGAGTGTATAAAAAGAAACCAAAAAAAAACAAACAAAAACAAGTTGGGTTGGTTTCAAAACTGGATTTTCTTGTTTGTCATGAATTTCTCGTTTTGACCAAGCCACTTTCAAAACAATGTGCCATTTTCCCGAGGATTAACATTCAAGTCATTTCACAGATATTTCCGTAACAATAGGCACACCGTGCCCAGTGGTTTTTCTTTTATGAAAGTGAACAAACTGCATTTTTGCATCCAGTTTTCAAGACAATGATGCTCAGTGATGCATGACTCAGAAAACCTAAACACGGTATCATTGAAAAGCATAGAGATACGCTTTAGGTGATACCAGTTTTATTGCCAGTAAACATACCGTCTGTCCAAACTGATTCTTTGAATTTGGGTTTCCTTTTTTGAAACACCCCGCATATTTAGTCTGAGATTATAGTGATTAATTCATATATAACCAACAGAAAACAACAATGATGTCAATGAAAGTTCCATGTGACCCAGGTACATGTAAGTCGATGTTAACAGAATAATGTCATGTCATGGGAACAGTCACGGTTGCGGGGCATTTGTGTTTGTAAACACACCTGACTGTTTTTTGTCTTGAACAGACTTCGCAAATATGAAGACTTCTGTGTTCCTGGTCCTGCTGGTGGTTATCGGCTGTGCCTTTGCATGGGGCGATTCGAACAAGGGTAGGTGGAACCATGTACGTGGACGTACACATGCACATGCATGTATAATTTTAAGCATTTTATGTCGACATTTATACACAAACCCCTTCCAATTTATTCTGACGATAAAACCTGTGGGTTTTCCTGTTTTTCAGCGTTGAAGAACAATAATTTTAAATTTGTGAAGAAAGACATATCTAATTTGACGTGTTCACTCTTTTACTCAACCAATTAGGCCAACATATACTTCTGATTCCGGTTCCCGACCGACCCTATTTTAAGGCTGCGACCGTAAACATTTTATCGGCAAGTAAAATAAAATATACATGTATATATAAAACAATAAATGTACAAACAAATAAAACAAACTTATGTCTTTTCTGTCTTCACAAAACACCTCTCATCAACCTTTTTGGTTCAAAAATACTTGTATTTATTTGTTTGCCTACTAACATTCGAAATTTCTTTTAGAAGTTCGCTTCGCGATTAAACTACGCCTGTCGATGATCTCGCACTGACGATATGAAAAACGTGCGTATAAATGCTGCATGCATGCAGCGCTAGCGATGACTGGCTCCCGCCACGCCTCGAACTGAAAGGCAAAGAAGGCATGATGGAAATGCGGTAACCTGTCTATGTGTGGGCATGGCCGCGCGATGCAGCTGGTCAGACTAGACATCGTAAAAATGCCAAGAAAACACCGAAAGAAAAAAGAACATTTTTGCAAGTTAATTCACAAAACTTGATCGCTCTTGTCTGTGCATGTATTTTCCGTAATTTAAAACCGTAAAAACGAGGTTTTCGGACGTCACACACAGTGCATCACGCAGGCTCAGTACAGCTCAGACTGGCTATCAATTTGTTTAACCTGGGATCAGTGCAAAGGACTTGGGTTGATTATCTCTCCAAAAGTTATATGTCACATGCATGTATCGAAAAGGTTGCCGTCTTTAAAATAAATACTGTTTTCGTTTTCAGAGGAGGAGAGAGAATTGATCAGAGAACTTCTCGGGGCACTTGGGGCTCGTCGTGATGACAACCTGCAAGTAAAGAGAGGTTAGTCAGTCTTCATGTCATAATTGGTAAAAACAGTCATGGTCATGTCATGTCATAACGACTTATGCCATGTCATAACTACTTATGTCATGTCGTAACTACTGATGTCATGTCGTAACCATTGATGTCATGTCATAACGACCTATGTCATGTCATAACGACTTATGTCATGTCATAACGACTCATGTCATGTCATAACGACTTGTGTCGTGTAAAAACGATTTGTGCCATGTCATAACGACTTGTGCCATGTCATAACGACTTGTGCCATGTCATAACGACTTGTGTCACGTCATAAAGTCTTTTGTCGCGTCATAACAACGTATGTCATGTCACACAGGACCAACTTGGTTGGCATGCACACGCTGGTTGGTTGGCGTGCACAGAACTTAAATAGTCGGTTGCGTGGTATATGAACTCAATAGGCCATCAGCCTCGGTCCAAAATGTTGGCCACCGGTATCAAATGAGGGGAATAATTGTCATAGCTATTTTTGGCAAGGTATTCACCTCCAGAGTTGAAAATATGTGATAGCATTGCAGTGGTGGCAGCTTTTTGGGTGTTATCATCCGTTTTTCAAAATGTCCATCAAAATGCTTGTAACCACTCAGCGGTATACCTTGCGCATGCGCACTTTAATGCCCTGATTTGATACTGACCAAACCCCCAGGCTGATGGCCTAAATCAACACGGGATCTATGGGCACGTAGTCCACTAAGGACAGGCAAACCCACGCAGTCATACACAGGGAAAAGCCCTTTAAAGATCAGGTTAAACACAAAGCTCTATGACAATATAGCTAAGATTCCAAAACTTTGCAACCAAGTAAATGAAATTAATATTCGCTATAAGCTCAAACTCAACTTCAGTTACATTATTGTGACATGAACATTACCCTTAAAATCGTGATACTCTCACAACTATGTCTTACCTCGTCCATGTTTTGTCATATACACTTGACTAAAAAAATAAAGGCAACTCGGTGTTTGAATCCTTTAGATTCGCTTCAAAATTAAATCTTGGAATCTAGGTCCCCCCCCCCCCAAAAAAAAATCAAACCATTCTGCAAACTATTTACCTGCACAACTAACTAGCGATTGATAAAATTAAAATGAAAGAAAGACTTAGTTACTGGTAAGACTGGGTTTGAAACCATGGGCCACGCCCTGGTACACAGAGTTCCACTGTATACTCCCACTGGAATATGAGCCGACTGCACACTGTGAAGGCTAGCATAGCAGGGCCTTGGGAATGCACTTGGCATCTAAGAGCTTACTCAATTACTCAACCGAATCATTAATTTGCATATTGTCTATTTACATATGAAAGATGTAACTCTGCCACACTCTGGGTAGACTCATGTCTGGATGGGGGAATTAAATTAAAGCGCTAAAATTAAAGCGCTACGATCCTGAAAACATCCATCGAGCAAGAAACTGGTCTGAGTGGTCCATCTCTTTCCAACACTATGCTCGACAGGGACAGTTGGGCCCAACTCATCAAGTTATCATGAATATGAATGAATGAAGAAGAGGAAGATAATTAATTGATCTTTGGAAATACAATTATAAATTACTTGAACAAAACCAATGATGAATACCTGATTTATTGATTACTTACATCTTGTGACAGTCGTGTCTAACATAACAACTTTATCAGGCATTGTTCCTCTCCCTACCAAACCTTTTCGAATGTCAGACACTGACAAAAAAAGTTTTAATCCAAAAGTAAGCTGGCTTATCCTTTTTATTATTCGGCCTAACACGACCTTTGTCATTTAGCCAAATCAATGGTTAGTGCCGAAATGTGAGGCCTAACTTTGTGGGCTTACTTTTTAGGGCCCCGTCAGAAAGCAGTTGGCAGCAGTGTTATTTATGTTCCAAAAAAACAGAAGAACAAAAGGTTTTTGCCTTGACACATAGGAACTCTCGGGACAATGTGACGCTCCTGAGAAGAGTTAAAAGATCAGATATTAAAGTACATTTTTTGACACGAAATCCCATCTAGAGTACACAAATGGTCAGGAATGCAAGCTAACCACAGACTGTCCATCCGGCCAATACTGTGTCACGATAAGTCACAACCAACCAGGATTGTGCTACATGGAACATTAAGGATTATCTCCCGGAATCTGGCACATTTGGGAGTTTTAGAGTGAGGTATGTTGACTGCTTATTTAGAAAACAAACTTCGAGGAATTTTACGAGTTAAAAGAAAACGGCCCCCCTTAGTGGCGTAGTTTTTTTTGGGGGGGGGGCGCAACTTGTCACACTTCTCCCTGAAAATTTGGTGTTTTCACATGTCAGTAAAAGCAACTATGCTACTACCAAGAGCGCCCCCTATTGACCGTTCCTTGTGGATTAGAATTGCTTAAATCTCATCTTACCCCGAAAAGCCAATGAATGGGCAAAATCTGTCGCATTGTGCGGGCCACATGCAAGCAATATGACTTGCACTTCAGTGCATTCGGAATCTCTGAAAGATTACCTTCTCCTGTTTGAATAACCTCAGGCTAGTATTATCGATGCCATCGTTGTTGAACCTGGAATTTTCCACAACCCTATAATTAATAGCGTTATGTGGCAGACGCATGGGCGTCGCCAAGATTTTTTTTCGGGGGGGGGGGCAAAGTACATTTTCTCCCCAAAAGCCTTTTCGTTTCTATGGCATATTCTCAATTTATCATGTTTTCGAGGGTGAGCAGGGAACATTTACCCATCCCATCCCCATTGACACCCCTGCAGACGCCCATTTTGTTAAATATGTATTAAATTAATAGAAACTATGAATTCACTCCTCATTTTTACCTCCCCTATTGCCCCATCCTGGTGACACCCATGGGCAGAGGGACCCCCTCTATTTTGTGTTAGTCATTGTGTTACCCGAATCTCACATTGTTCGTGGTGACCTTAAGAAACCTATTGCTTTTGGGGCCGACAGGACAAAAGTCAAGGTCTCTATTGCTAAAATCAACAGAAATATTGTCAGCACGAATGATTGTGAAATACTTTACTGAGGAACTTCAAATTTGGTTTGTGGATTGCTCTTGGTAGTCTCATGGAGCCTATTGATTTTGGGACCGACAAGTCAAAGGTCAAGTTCACTCTTGCTAAAACATTAGAAATCTTCCATTTTTGGTTAGGGACACTGACTTTATAAAAAACTGCCAGGGGGATTGCGTAAGTCTCACTTGCAGTATTTTTAATATATACCGTACATACA
The DNA here is from genome assembly GCA_029964075.1 of Patiria pectinifera. Lineage (NCBI taxonomy): Eukaryota > Metazoa > Echinodermata > Asteroidea > Valvatida > Asterinidae > Patiria > Patiria pectinifera. The sequence continues at coordinate 7,721,027 of CM057145.1, forward strand.
GCGTTTTCGAACAATTTTTAAAATGTTCTGCCATGAGTCTTAACAAAAAAATCACACTTCTGATTTGAAGTCTATGCATTGGAGTGTTTGATCCCAGGGCTTGATTTAAAAAAAAACAACTATACCAAAAGAATAAATATGTATCCAAGTGTACTTTGGGAACACAGTCCACTGACTTGCACTGTTAGGCATGAATAATCGCTCATCTGGATTAATTAGTGATGTCAACACGCATATATCTTGGTGTTGAAACTTCGTTTGTGTTTCATTTCTTCCTGCAGACGGTGACAAGGCAGATGGCGAAGGATATTCGATGCTGACCACGTTATTTGATTTACTTAGAGAGCCGGGAAAACTAACATTCTCACACTTAATCAAAACTTTTTATATATTTCTAGTGTATCTGAAAACAACAAGAAACAGATCAGTCTCACATTCAACGGCCTTATTCGAAAATGCGTCCTCTTCTAAATTTCGATGACTTGGTAAAAAAAAAAAAGAATCCTCCCCTTTTCCTCCCGTTCACTTCAAAGTCAGTTTTTAAACAAAATGAAAACTCGTGCAACTATTTTTACAAGATATCTATATCCGGGTAGTACTAACCCTATCATTAACGTATTTTGTTTATTACCGTAACCCCCCCCCAACATATTATCATGATCTACTGTGTTACTCATGTGAAGCAATCGATACATGTATACCTGCACACGCCGGCACGGAGGGTGGAGTTAACATTGGCCTTGATCCGATGAAGAGGGGAAAAGACACAGCCCTAATCCTGAATTGTTTGAAAGATACGCCTTAAAACGCAGAAGATAGCTTTATAATGTTGAAAATTGGGGAGAGCCTGTGGCACCCGTTCATAGTTAACTGACCGGCACCCCGACTCCACTCCACCCTTCCACGGCTTAACCTCTGCATAATGACAGTTGCTCGGCAATCACAAACTCCAAGAATATGCAATTGTTTCAGATGAATTTTTTTGTTTGGCAATATTGACTCGAATACCTATTTACCACGGAGACGTTTTCGGTTCTTTCATGATGGTAATCCTGACAGTTATGTAATATGTCTATGTTATTTTCGTAATGACAAAGAAACATCGCAGTTATTAAACCCTAATATTTGTGTGTCAAACGTCTTTGTCCGTGTCTGTTTAATTTTCATTTTCAAGGGACAATTTCGGAGGCAAGCCCTTATGCATTTTTGTTGTGTTTTTGTTAGCGGAAATGGCGTTTGTTCACAGCGACCATCCTGCGAAAACATGACCTACTAGTGCTTTGGACACCTCACTAGCGAATATCGTGGGACATCTCCCAAAGCCTTTAATGGAGAGGAGGGGTGGGGTTAATCGAAGGCGTACTCGGTGGGAGGGGGTGATATTAGGGAGTGGGTATTGAGATTTAACACCCCCCCCCCCCCTCCATTTGTAACTGATGACTTCCGGGTGATTTTTACCTGCAGAGATGACAAGCCCTTATAATTTTGTCGAAATTACTCCCCGTGATAGTACACCATCCTCGCTCACATTGTTCATGCATGCATTCATCTTTACACAGTTTGATACACCTTGCATAGATAAGTGCCAATGTTCTCATGTGCCCTGGGTTTCCCTCTCAATTTCTGATTTTTATTATTGTCTGGGAGATAATGAAAATACTCGAGGTTCATAGTTAAAAAAAACCCATCATTCACCCAACCACGCCCGTCGCCAGCCCTGATCATAAAGAGGGCCATAGTACCAACTCGCGGCGGCCCACCGCCGCCGCCCACCCGCCCGCCCGACGAGAACTTACCTCCAAAGGTCACCGTTTAGCACGGAATTTTGCTGCAAATCTAATAGCACTCTCCACAAACTATTGTCCTCCCGCGAAAACAATCTCAATGTCTAACTTATTGCCTCACACAGAAAAGTGAAGTATACGTTTTCCTCTTGTATTGACACCATTTTTACTCTTTTTTTTTAACTGTCGAATAAAAGGGGCACTTTTTTTCCAAAAAAGTGTAGAAGAGAGTCAGAATTTCACTCAGTCTATGGAGGTCGAGGCATATTTCGACGAATTTGCAGGGGGTGCCCCACTCGTCACCAAGGTCGCATATGGATAATATCTCGCACTGGATAAGGAAGTGGAGCAAAATAAGCTTCCATTCTATGTAAGATTATGCTTGATTGGTCAAGGAGAAGAAGGTACACTTTTCTTGTCAAATCTCCGATCAGCTTTGTCACTGAGACGGACGTCGTCTTTATCAATAGTGAGTGCGTTCGATTACTTCCCCCGCGCTTACTCGTGCAAGCGCGACAGCGTTCGATTTACCTCTCACGTGACTTCTCGCTCTTAGGCCCAAGTAACCGACTCGCCGCGAGCCGGTTACTTGGGGAAGTATCCCATAAGGCCATGTAATAAACACGGCTGCGTGGACCTAGACTTAGCTTTAGACAGTTGATTCGGATGCAGCCTGTGTCATGTCAAAGTTCATCTTTCCAGCTCTTGCACGAAACTTTAACCGAAACCGTCCGTTTATTTGGCTCCACTGCGCATGTCCGTCATCGCGCGAGGATTCGCGCGAGTAAGCTGGGGAAGTAATCGAACGCACTCAGTCTGTATAGCATAACCCTAGTGCGCCCGTGCAGTTACTTTTTGTGGCATGAAGTACAGCCCAGTCTTTCCGTTCGAGATCGTCTTCGTTGGCTGGGTCGCTTCTATGTGCGGGGTGTGAGCGCTGGGGATCGGGAGTATTGTGTTTTTTTCTCTTTGGAAGTTTTAGGCTGAATTATTCTTGCCTGAATAATTGTTAAGTTTACCAACAGTACAAGCATAGGCCTATTTGCTCCTACAAGCAACCGGTTTTTGCATTAGATCTCTAATTAGTCGCCGAAAACGCTGCATCGTCAGCCTATATTTTACTTATGTTAAACCATGCATGGAGGAACATAGTTAGACTGAACTCTCCGCTGTTTGGTGAGTCTTGCTGAAAACACATATTTCAATTCCACGATCGATTGTAACTGATGTATTCTACACACACAAAAAATGTTGTTGTTTTTTTAAATAAGGGTCGAATTGAAAATAGTGTTTAAACAACTTAAGGGGATTGTTTATTGTCCAAGTTAAATCTTATATTACGAATAATGGTGCAGTCCATTGACTCGCACGGTGGTAGTTGCTATGCAAAGGTCACTGGCCTTAGCAGCACAGGCATGTTGATTTTCGGCACGAAATGCTGGAATGGGGGGACACTGCTATGATTTGTTTTGGTCTGAACAAAGGATCACGAACTTTAACCTTTCCAGTACAAACAATTATTCTGTACAAAAGAAATGTATCTATTAGCTAAATTGCCCCTCCCCCAGATCTCGGCCGTTGAGTTTCGAAAAATTATGAAACTCGGTGCATGCAAAGATAAACCTAATATAAACATACCCAGGAAATTCCATGACTATAGGGTTACAGGTTTGGAAATTATCAGCTAATTACTTGGTCATTCTGCTTTGTGTACACTCCATATGGAAAATTCGTGGGGGGGGGGGGGTAGGGGGGTTCGCTGCGCGGTATAACCCATGGTTTTTTTTTGTTTTGTTTCAAAAGACGCGCAAGACTCGAGGCTGAAAAGTCAGGAAAGGTCAGCTTGGGAAAACAATCAGTGCAAGGGATTCGGGGAAAAATTGAGGGGGGGGGGGGCGGATTCCGCCCCGGTGCTTTTAGGGTAAAGACCGCGGTTGGAGTGTGGATTCCCATAATGACCCTAAAGGCGATGATTTTTATTAGCATTCAGACTCCAACCGGTCTTAAAGGAAACATGCAGTCCAAAATTTTCATAACGTATTTTATTTTATATATATATTCATTTATGTGTATTAAATGTGAATTAAAAGCAGAACTGGTTTTGGTGTACGTTTAGTGTAGTAATTTGCCGTCCAAAATTGAAACCCCCCCCCCCTTTTTGATTTTCGCGGCAACTCCAAATGAGGGCGCTGTTCATGACGTAAACAAAGGCAGAGAAATCCAGGGCCCGTAAATGACGTCTGGGTACGAGACGGATTAGCGAAGCTACTGTGCTGTGTGTATGTGCAGCCGCCGCGTACCCGTACGTGGCATTATACCCGTACGTGGCATTATATGTACACGTACGAATGTGTCTACATGTACATGCACACGTAGACGTGCCACGGTGCCACCGTTGTCGAATGAAAACAACGACGACCGTCATGACCGTGAAAGCTCCGAAGACTCTTCCTATTCTTTCCTTAGCGAATCCGATGAAAATGGTACAGATTCGTCCGATTCGAATCAGAGTTCTAATGATTCAGACACTGACTCGATGTTTTTTAGGGGCATGCCTAAGTTGCTGTACAGACCAGCATCAAAGCACGACGGCTCAAAGTGCAGCGCAGAGGGCCGCGAACTCACTGGGCCCGGACCACTTTGCTCTGGTATTTACCTTCAATTTGGCTCTCCAAATGCTCCGATATTTCGGATTTACCGGAAACAAATGAAGGCTTACTCCATCCTTGGTAGTTTTGCTACACCCAGCAGCCACACACCTTGTCGGCATGGCCGAAAATCGGGTGTTATTTCTCCTCGATTCCGAACAAAACACCAGAAACGTTCAGAGCCGCAATGTATATGTACATGTATTATGATGCACGCCCCAATGCCGGTGCCCCCCGCAGCGCGGCAAGTCTCTGCCTTGATTTGCGTCATACCCCTCGGGAAGTTTTATGTTAATGAAGCTTCCCTTTGTTGGGCGGAGTACTTTGACCAAACATGTTCACAAATTATTTTCCCCCATTTATCCCAGAAAATAAACACCGCCATACACAAAATATTATTAAGAACATCATCCTTTATTGATTTAAGCAAAAAAAAATGCAATCAAAATTTTATTTCATGTTCCCTATAGCGGTTAATACGGCCAAGCACTTTTTTCTTCATTCATAAATACTTTTTTCAGGCACAAACAAATCAAAATTATTAAGTCAAAAGTAAAAAACAAGTCAAAAAGTTTTCTTCATGTTTATCGAAACCCTTCCAGAGAAGTCGTAAACAACTCCTTATATGGAGATAGGCGCGCACCAAGAATCTCGCTGCTGACCGTTGATGAGGAGATTAAAGGTAACAAAACCCTGAGAGATTTAAAAAAGAAAACAAAATCCACTATTGATGGCTAAGCTTTGAGAGCTTCGGTTTCAGTTCTAATCTCAATAGTTTTCACATGTTTATACAGATTATACGGACGGAGAGAATAGAAATGCATTCATGTCAGTGTTTCCAGTAATCTGTGATGGAACAAGTGGGGCGTGAATGAAGCGGAGGCGGGGGGGGGGGGGACCCAGAAGACACAATGAATCAGGTTTTGTGGGGCGAAACTATTCTTTACATTCGCAAACTACCTCTAATCTGCCGTCCTGTACAATAATTGATGCAACGAGGAAAATGGCAAGTGTTGTAGTGCCCTGGACCTGCATAAAAGGCTTCCTCTGTTATGCCTGGGCAATCATTCGCGTCTCCGGCACAGATCGACTTGCGAGCAGCCAGTTGCTCTAACAACCAGGGACCCAGAAGACACAATGAATCAGGTTTTGTGGGGCGAAACTATTCTTTACATTCGCAAACTACCTCTAATCTGCCGTCCTGTACAATAATTGATGCAACGAGGAAAATGGCAAGTGTTGTAGTGCCCTGGACCTGCATAAAAGGCTTCCTCTGTTATGCCTGGGCAATCATTCGCGTCTCCGGCACAGATCGACTTGCGAGCAGCCAGTTGCTCTAACAACTTAAACCATTGCTATGCCGTAACACTTTTGTTAAAAGTGTGGATTCGGATCTACGAATCTCTTACACTGGTCACAGAGTGTAAATTCGGAACGACGAATCTTAAGTAAAGTGTGAATTCGGAATTACGAATCCACACTTTTAACACGTCGGACAATATTATTGTTCTCCATAATGAGCATGAATAGGACCGTCTGCGTGAAAATTTGCTTTCCAAAAATTACCAAGGCATCTTCACTGTCAGATTCTCCGCCATCATTGCAAAATCTACTTTTAGTGAGAAAGAAATCGTCGTCTGAACTATCCATTTTGACGTAAGGAGCCTATACACACAAAATGACTGGTGTGTACGGGTGAGGCGATACACATGCTAAACACGCTAGGAAAAAAATGTTGTAATCTGACGCCACTTCCACGCGTGTGTTACAACGTCTATGGAGAGTCATTTCAAGTATTTCCTAACAAAAATGGAAACATTTTTTAGTCCAAGATTCATGTCTTATCATCATTTCTGCAACGAATGACCTTCACTGAGATGATATATGTAGAAAAAGTGGCGTCGGGTTGCAACATTCTTTCCAATACCTCTGTTGACGCAATGTTTTGAAGTCGAAGAATACACTCGCAAGTGTGGTTTCTTAATTATACGAATTCAGTCGGCGCTTCACGCTTCGTGAATTCTTAAATTACGAATCCACACTTTCTCGTGTATTCTCCTTAACTGATTTCGTTGCCTTCTCTGCAGAAAGTATCAACCACACAAGTAAGTGTTTGGTCAACGTGGCAGTGTGCAGTTTCGAAGCGTGCAAACATACATCACGCAGTTGTCACAAAATAATATCACTCAAGAGAAAAGAGCTAGGCCTCAAATAGCGAAACTCCGTTCAAAGCAAGATTACTTACTTACTTGTCCGTGTTATTTTTGAGATTCACACCGAAACAAAATTGCTCTCATACCTTGGCCGTGTCGGTGACCTCACTTTGATCACTGTAAACCTCTTGAGGGGGGGGGGGGGATAAACGGCTGGGAAGGGCCCACAACACGCTCCTTATGCTTTAAGATTCTTGGAGTCCGACCTAGCGTCCGACTCGTAGCACTCTCACCGTTCTATGACCTCTGACTTCGCCGGTCTGACCCTATTAGTCTTGGAGATAGGTCGAGTTTATTTAACAATTTTAGCACAATGGTTGGATTGTACCAATTGATCAGTGTTGTAGTCGAGACCGGATAGTCCGAGACCGAGACCAAGACCGAGACCTGAAGATTCGAGACCGAGACCGAGATCAGCCCCTTCAAGGCGGACCGAGACCGAGACCAATATGGTCCGGGTCCGAGACCGAGACCGAGACCGAGACCGCTGGTAATAAATAACAATAGTCAAAATAAAAAAAAAAACAAGACACGTTATTATAGTTGAAAGTTGTAACCTTTCTATTCACAAAGATTACAGACCAAAATTTTGACCAGTGGCAGTGTTGACAAATTGATACATGACACCTTACTTGAGCAAAAAGTAGTTACACTTAAGAAATATGGGCTTTGACATGTTGTCGGCACCCACTCGTGACAAAAGTAAAAAGTTAAAGGCAGATGTTTCATCTGTTATAGGAACTCGAATCCTAAACTCCACAGTCACCCCTTGGTTTCAGCTATGACTTCTAACGGATATTTAAAGATGCAATTTTAATTTTACATTGTGCCTTTTTTCCCCTAAAATAAATATAGGACTTAACTTCTAACAAGACTTGTGCACTTGATTTTAAAAAATGGGAACTAGAAAATGTTGAATTAATTTTAAAATTTCTGTCATAAAATGTGGACTTGTAGGCCTACATGTAGACCCACAAGTTGCGAGGTGGTAGCCAGAATGTGCCAGATATGGATTTTTAATTTTTTTCTGAACGGGATTTTAATTTTTGAGGAATAATGGGGTACTTCAAAATGAGCAGCCAGAAAATGGGGTCTCATCATACACTCTCATGGCAACAGTGAGTGGTAACTGGTAAGAGTGTGTGAGTTCAATGCTGGAAAATCAGGTAGGAAAATTTACTTTTTTCTTCAAAATACTGTCCCAAATTAAAGAGAACATTGTGTGGGGTCGAAAATATAACTAATTTGAAGCACCTCATTTATTATCAGAATACAAAATGCAAGTGATTACGCCCACAGGGTGGGTTAAACTACACAATCCCCGAAAATGGCAGGCCTTTATTGCATAAATTGTTACAAGTTTATACTTTGCTTTATTTGCCCGACACAACAGATAAATGCCGAACTTGTTCCAAATCGTTCAGTGACTGGTACTGCTGCAGCTTTACATGTACTTTTGGGACTTTCCCAACGTGCAGTCGAGTCCAAACCGACCACGATACATAACAAGCTTGATCTACGGGCTAGCAAATGTTTTAACTATCAACGTACTGAACGAGGTGAACACAAAGTAATCGATCGAGCTGTAAAAGCTCCATATTGCCGGTCTCGACCCGAGACCAGCGAAACTATCGAGACCAAAGGGGACCGAGACCGAGACCAAGACCGAGACCACAGCTTCCGAGACCGAGACCGAGACCGAGACCGAGACCAGCAAAAAGTGGTCTCGAGACCGGTCTCGAGACCGAGACCGGTCTCGAGACCTACAACACTGCAATTGATTGCCCAGGGGGGGGGGGGGGGTTCCGAAATGGTCATTCTTAAGTTGCCCTACTAAGGTCGAATGGGGGTCAGGGGACCATGGTCAAGTGTCCAACATTTCGAGTTTAAATAACATGTCGCACACAAGCGCCGTTTTGGACGTATAAGTGTAGTCTAGAGGCTAGACGTTAGCCCGCCGCGCCACCGCGATAACCGGCCGCCGCACGAGGGCGCTATCACGACCAACCAATATCGCCCGCGAACCCGTCAGAACAACGTCTAGGTCACTTGCTTTTGGTTGTGTAATGCGCGCGCACCTGTTTAGCCTAATATATGCAGCGCCCAATTAAAAAAAAATCATAATAGTTCCGAAGCGAACTCTCAAATTTCTTCCAGTAGGTTGAAAGCTGAAGCAAAACTTTTGTGTAATATCACTGGTCAGCTTTTTTTTGTTGTGTGTAGTATGTGTGGGACTGAATGTGGACCATAATTGCCTGCAGATGTTGCGCATGCGTACTAATTTCCCCCATTTTTCAGGGGGAGATTTTAGCAAGTGATCTAGTTCGCTCGTACCCCCCGCCCTGCAAACAGGACCCTGGTCAGGGCTGACGTCATTTGAGCTCTCATTGGTTTGATTTGCGTGACCTGTGACGTAGAACGCGTCACACAAACTAGCTTCCGGTGCCCATCATGCGTAGCGCGCTAGCTACATGCGAAGGTCAATCTGTACTTCCTTCACAAGATTCTGTGAAGCTCATCAGCCCTTACCAGAGCCCTGTTTGCATGGCAGTGCAGGGCGGGGGTTACGAGCGAAGTGATCTAGACGTTGTTCTGACGGAATCGTGGGCGATATTGGTTGGTGGTGATAGCGCCCTCGCGTGGCGGCCGGTTATCGCGGCGGCGCAGCGGGTTATCGCGTACAAACAATAACAACGTCTAGCCTCTAGACTAACTTAAGTGTTGAGATTGACCCCCTGATACCAAAAATGCTACTTAAGAACGGAGAAAAGTCGGATGAAGTTACTTAAGAATGATTTAAATATTGTGTATATATATATATATATATATGTTTCTATATATACTGTATGCAAATGTACACGTATATATATGTCCTGGTCAATAGTAAAGCTTCTTAGGCCCATTATTTTTGCCCAAACCGTGCCCAAATTTGTGATGAGAGCATGAAAATCGGCGTGCAGATCCAAAACGTCTGAGGATCATTGTAAGAGGTGGACCCACCTTGAAACCTGGCGATTTGGGGGCGGAGCTTGATTTTTTTTTTTAAAGAAGTGAAAGGAAAAAAAACTCAGAAGAAGTGTATTAAACCTTCATGTTCCTTCTTTTTCCATGCCTTGAAATAGATTTAGACTTAGCGTAAGTACGAGAAATGATGAATTTTCCCGAAGTAGCTAGGGGAGCTAAATTAGAATCAGACAAACAAATTTCCCTCGTAAAAAAAATTGTAAACGGGTCAGTAGTTTGATATAAATTTAATGAGGTGGGGGACACTTGCTAGAATTTCACTCAATCAGCGCGATATGTCAGTGCCGGCCGAAAGACGTGCGAGGCGAAACAATTGATGAGACAGAATAAGGACGAGCTTGGTAAGGTTAATTGCTCGAAGTGACTCTCAATAGTCAACTGCTCGGTACATAAAAACTGATTGTAGAAAAGAGTTACGTAACAGCGTGTTACACAAAGTAGCTCCCCCGTGCACTGCGGGAAATAAGTATTGTGTTTTAAACGCAAAGAAAAAAACACTTACTGAAACAGCCCAGTTGTTAAGCTGTCTGACAGCAGACCCAGGATTAGTGGTTCGAGCCCGATTGGTGTCATTTTTGGGGTTTCGATGCCCGCGGTTCTGTCATTTAAGAGTATTAATTTCCCGTCGTCATTTACCAACAGCAGTTAGCTCGGTCGGTCGGTAAGCTGACTCACAAGTTGGGACTGTCTGCGAAGTCCAGGTTGGCATCTGCGTATAGGTACGGGGTTCTTTTGCTGACTCGGCAGCAAGGCTTAGGGTGCCACCTCGTTTCCTCCCTTTATGGTGCCTGACTTTTGAGTTACATGGATGGACAGGGAAGGAGGTGTGGTGGGCCGGGTACCGAGTCCCGGAAGAGTTCTATATTGGAAGTCGGTAAGGGGCTCATTGAGTTAGGGTCATAAGTCCGACTCCTGAAGACTTGGCCATCGCCACATAACTTTTTGTTTTATTTTCTTTCTTATCTATCGGAGGACAATTGCAACTGTAATCGTTCGAAATTAATTTTTAAAATTGCTCGAAAATACAAAATTCAATCCAACTGTAGTGTTATTATTTCATTGTCACAAAACTGCATGAACATGCTCAGTACCTTTGCGCATACCTTGTTCAGGTCTGTTCCCTGATTCCAGACTGCAGTGTTGTTTTTTTAAATCCTATATAGTGGATTTGTATTACATGCGAACGCTAGTTTGCCAAGTTGTGGAGGGATCGTTTTTCAAGTTGCTATTTTTTCCGCTTTGGAAAGCTTGGGTTCGACTTCTCTGGGTGAACATTTATAGAAAATTCAATGGTCAACCTACCAAAAAAATGAAAAGAAAATGAAAGATGATGACATGTTGATCATCATTTTTTTTCTGCGCAGCTTAAATACATGTGAGAGTTTTTAAGAATTTTTAAGGATGGACATTTAGCACTATAGTGTCTATGGGAAGTTTAATAAAGGGGTGTATCTCTAAAGGAGCCGGGGTAGTTGGACCATCTCACAGCCGAGGGTGGGGGTGGGGGTGGGGTGGAGGGATGATTCCGCTCTCTCCCCTCAGATCTCGGCCATTGAGTGACGAAACATTATGAAACTCGGCGCATGCATAGAACAACTGAACATGAACATACCATTGTCATGTTGACTATAGGTTAAAGGGTTTAGAAATTATCGGTTAATTAATTATTCGTATGCACCAATGGTAATTCTGCTGTGTGAATACAATACATATGAGGAAACTTTTCATGGCGCGCAGCGCCGGAAATTTTGTTGGCAAAGATGCACAAGACTCGAGGCTAAAAGTCAGGAAAGCTCGGGTAGCGTTTTTTTTTGGTGGGGGTATCGCTCAAGAAGTCGGCGGGGGGGGGGGTTCGCCGATTCTGCCTTGGCCCTTTTAGGCTTAAATCAAATTTTCGAACTCTCAGATTAAATATAAGGAATCTCGTATGTCGACAAATTTACTTGAAAATTGCAATAAGCATTAATGGACTATAGAAGTGATTTTATTGGGTATTGGGTTCCTGCATGGTTAGGATCGGGGCATCTGTGTCTTGTTTAATAAACAAAATATCCTGAATATCCACTATAGTGGATATATTTACCACTGTACATTCAAAATGAAAGTAAAAACAGTTGATTTCATACTGCATCTTTCACATTTATTTTAACATAACATCACAATGGACTCTGGTGTCTTGTTTCACATGAATGTATTTAAAACACAGACGGTTGGCCTTCCACTTGAGTATGAATTATGAAGCCAGCCTTCATAAAGGACACACAATCAAATCATTGTCCTAAATATGCAATCCCAAATTATGAAAATTCACCAGCAAAAATCGGAAATTGTATCCAATCAATGCACATACCCTTCAAATTAGTACACACAATTACTCGTGATGCGAATATTTTGTTGTGTAAATAAACCTGACCTGGTATTGCATCAACTGTTTTGTACACATTTAGGTGGGACACCAGTTCATTGGGGTTATCTTTTATAACGGATCAGAAACCGTGCGCGAACTGAAACCCACTTCTAGTCAGCGGCATCAGACTTTGTTCACATTCACATAAATGCCGTAAACACTTCAGCATTGGACTTTTGGAACTTTGTGTAAATAGATAAGTGCCCATTAAAAAAAACCTGCCACTGTCACAACGCACGTATGGTTTCCACATGAAATACAACTACGTTTAGTACAGCCAAGCATGCCAAGCAGAAACTACATGTATGTGCAGTGCAGTCGTGTAGGAAAACATGTAGATGAAACGGTCTCTAAATACCTGTACCAATACTGGTTGTTACTACCAGACATGCGGTATTGGCGGGGTGGGAGGAACCCTCCTCCTTGTAATAATGCAGCCAGAATATTTGTTTCCTATGAAGCCCGGGAAGGGACAAGGTGGATTTTTTTTGGGGGGGGGGGGTAATTTGCTAATTCGTTCACACGAATTACTAATTCGTGCGCACGAACTGCTAATTCGTGCGCACGAATTGCTAATTTGTGCGCACGAATTAATAATTCGTTCGCACGAATTACTAATTCGTGCCACAAATTGCTAACTCGTTCGCACGAATTGCTGTTTCGTTCGTACGAATTGCTATTTCGTTCGCACGATTTCCCAATTCGTTGGAACAAATTGCTAACTTGTGCATCCGGGAGGGCGTTGGTACTTCGTGGGAACGAGTTGGTAATTCGTGGGAACGAATTAGCAATTGGTGGGAACGAATTAGCAATTCGTGCGAACGAAACAGCAATTCGTGCGAACGAGTTAGCAATTTGTGGCACGAATTAGTAATTCGTGCGAACGAATTATTAATTCGTGGAAACGAATTAGCAAATTACAAAATAAAAGTCTACCCTGTCGTTTCCCGGGCTTCATAGTTTCCAATAAGAGGCCGCAACAAAATAATAACAAAATGTAGGATGGGAGGTAGGGGGTGTGGAGACTATTTGACCACTGTGGACGCCGTTCACACGGGACAACTTGGACACTTTCAGGCAAGTTGCTGTCTGCTCTTCTTTGCGGGGTATTTGCCAGTAGACACACGGCAAGTTCCGAGCGCGGGCATGGTGCTCGCGTGCACGCATGTCGGATTTTTCTGGATGCAAGCGCTGTGCTGTAATGCCGTCCGTTGGCTATTAAATGTATTTGGTTTTCATTCATTCAATACAACTGTGTATCATATAAAGATGATTCTTTGACCTTTTTTATAGGTTGGCATCCACGGGTTGACAAAGAAAACGTGTGATAGTCAGGGATGTTAGGGCGTTATAGGGGCCGTTTGGTTCAGTTTCTTCCAAAAGCACCAAATTTGGCACAGATGTCAGTCATACCATACTATTTCGATTTTTGACGGGCGCCAAAACGGGCGCCCCACGGGGCCGCCATATTGGCAAAATCCAATATGGCCGCCAACCGGGTCAGAGGTCAATCGAACTAAACGAACTAGAATCATAAATAATACCACTTTTCAGGTATTTTTGGGGTCGAGCAATCTGAATCTGATGTTATTTTAACGATTTGAGGCAAGACAGATTGGCAAAAGCCAAAATGGCCGCCACATACCGCAGTTAAAAAAACTTAACTAGCTAGAATCATAAGTAATATTAATACAACTTTGGAGGGCTTTTCGGTGTCAACAAATCTGAATCTGAGGTTATTTTAATGATTTGATGCCAGACGGATGCCCCAGGGGCCATATTAGAAAAATCCAAAATGGCCGCCAGCCAAGTTAGAGGTCAGTCACAGTTAAAAACTAAACGAGCTACAATTATTAATAATACCATTTTACATGGATTTTGAGGGTCGGAGAATCTTAATCTATTGTTTTATTAAAGATCGTATGTCACATTTTGCCCTAAAGGTCATTAAGGATTGGACTTATCAATAAAGATGATTGTTTGAGCTATTTTCATTTAAATATTTAGAGATGATGTCTGCAGTGACAAAATGCTATATGCCGCTGTGTGCGTTTAAATGAAGCTGTTCATTTGTAGAGGACCTTGCATATAGAAACCTACATGTAGTGTGATTGCATTTCAACCTTCCTTTGCATGAGGCAGCCACAGCGCACGAGAATGGCACATGCCACTGAAGCATCATTGAGTTGGTCCATAGTGATTGCCATGTACCAGAGTTGCTGACTCGAGTCATGTGACTTGGACTCGAGTCAGACTCGAGTCGCTATTTTTGTGACTTGTGACTTGACTTGCAAATACCAGCTTTGACTTGTGACTTGACTTGGACTTGCAAACAATGACTTGTGACTTGACTTGGGATTGCAAAAAATGACTTGATTCCAACCCAAGTCAGACGCTACTCGAGCGACCCAATACACTTTAATTAAGCTATTATACTTTTAATTAGCTATTCGGTTTACGCCTTACGTGCATTAAAAAACGGACTTTGGCTTGCGCGGTTTCTACTTCGCCCAGCTGCAGATGTAGATCATATCTCAGTGAGCTGAGCTGTTACGTTGCGTGCAATTCTGGTTGGTAAATAAGAACAGCCTCCCCAGACTCTTTCCTCTTGCTATGAGGGTGCTGTCTGTTCCTGCTACTAGCTCCCCCATCGAACGTGTATTCAGTCATGGAGGAATAATTATGAGGCCACACAGAGTATGCTATCAAATCTTGTTTATTTGAAGTGTAACAGTTTGTACATGAAAACATATATTTTTTTCAATTGAAGTCGCCCAACACAAGGCCAAAAAAGGCCAATCAAGGTGTTTATAAATGCAGTTTATATAATTGCAGCGAGAAAGTTTCATTCCAGAAAATATACCTCAGTGACTGAATCCAGTAAAATGAATAGTTCCCACTAGTTTCAAAAGTTTTCAATAAGACTGTCACAACAAACTACAGTTATTAATGACCAAGTCTATTGCTTAATGTAATGGTTGAACAAACTTTGAAAGGGACCTTTCATAAAAAGAAAGCAGGCGTTTGTCAATTAGCTTAACACATTGGTCGGCGTTTAGTATACATGGAAATTAAACAATAAAGTGTTAGTATACTACATGTAATCGAGTGAGTGAAGTTTTCTTTTCATGTCATTTCAACATTTATCTCTACAATGTTAAGTAAATTTATTAAAGTATACAAAGGGCTAATATCCGACAGATATGTGATAAACAACAAGAATAGTAATTGCAACACATTGAAAAAGGGGAATTAAGGAGGCATGTTCAAAATAACTCGTAAGTTGACGCCAGGTTCTTTTAGCTTATTACAGCTGGACAAAATAATGTGCAACTTGACGTGTTCTTGGACAAAGATACTTGTGACTTGACTTGTGTTTAGACCAAATGACTTGTGACTTGACTTGTGACTGGACCTAATGACTTGTGACTTGACTTGTGACTGGACCTAATGACTTGTGACTTGACTTGGACTTGCAAACAAGGACTTGTGACTTGACTTGGACTTGCAAAAAATGACTTGCTGCCACCTCTGCCATGTACTGGTACCATCTTTGTGCCAGCCCCACACGATGAAGTCAGGAATTTCCTGCTGGACCGAGGTGGCCTGTACGTAGTAGCGGTTGCTTTACATGTTCAAACAGCACGGCAGGTAGCTGGGATGCTTCCGACAAGCTGCTTCCAGTAGTGAAGAAGCGATGTCTGGCCCCTTTGATACCTACAGTTGAACCACACCCCTTGTGCTCTGCATGAAATGGGGAAGCAAGTTGTGTCGCACCATGTTAGGCTTTGGAAGAAGGGTGGTGCCAAGGACTTTGTCAGACCGAGATCGGAGTAGATGCTTTGGACTAGTGTGTTACTGTACTTTTCACCACTTCTGAAGCCCACCCAGATCTCCAATAGGCCAAGGATCTCCAAAACAAGCTTGAAATGATCTCGAAAGTGATCGCAGTGACTCGACTCTCAATCCTTCACTGGCTCAGTGGGTCGCATATCAAGTTACTCCGGTGCACCCATAAGATGTGGATGCAGCCTTGTCTAGGTATAGGGCGTACATCCCGATTTTGGCATGGGGCTTTGCCGACTCGTTTGCTAGCACTGAGTTAATTGTATCCCAACCAGGTGAGGATGTCACCATCTGCAAACTTGTTATGATGTGTCGAAGAAGTCAAGCTTGATGAGCCCGCCTCACTGCATGGTTCTCATGCGAGAAATGGATATTTACGGTTTGGGCATATCACTTGAACTCACCAAGCGAGTGGTTGCCCTGAGCCTTGGTTATCTGTGATCAACATCTTGGGTGGTGAAGACAATGAAACGACCGTTGGTTGATAGCTCCACCCATCCTCAGCATGGCGGGCACACACCACACGCGCCTATACATCCTTAAAATAACTAGGGACAATTTTCTCGCTCCAATCTAAGATTGTTTCTGTGGTATGCGTAGAAATGTCAAACTGTCCGACATGTGCAGCTAATGGGAAAAGGTTTTTTTTATGGAATGACGCACCAGAAACACCAGGTATGACCGGAATGATCTCGAGTGGTAAACTTGACATCAAATAATTAAAATAACATCAGAATCAGACATTTGGACCCCCCCCCCCAAAAAAAAACCCGTTGTATTGTTTTAACTGCGAGTACCTCCAACCTGGGTGGTGGCCATTTTTTTCAAAAAATGGCGGCTCCTAGAGCATCTGTCTTGCCTCGAATCATTAAAATGACATCATATTTAGATTCTGTGACCCCGAAAACCCATAAAAGGTGGTATTATTTAAGATTTTAGCTCGTTATTTTCTTAACTGTGATATATGTGGCGGCCATTTTAGATTTTGCCAATATGGCGGTCCCTTGGGGCATCTGTCTTGCCTCAAATCGTTAAAATAACATCAGATTCAGATTGCTCGACCCCGAAAATACCTGAAAAGTGGTATTATTTATGATTCTAGCTCATTTAGTTCATTGACCTCTGACCCGATTGGCGGCCATATTGGATTTTGCCAATATGGCGGCCCCGCGGGGCGCCCGTCTTGGCGCCCGTCAAAAATCGAAAAAGTATGGTATGACTGACATCTGTGCCAAATTTGGTGCTTTTGGAAGAATGTGAACCAAAATATCCCTAAGACCCCCGACTATGAAGCTTTCGCAATGCTTCCCTCATTGAATGGGTCCCTCTTCGGTGTACAGTGACCACGTGCCCCGTTTCGTGTACATGTATTGGAATGTACCTCTGTACAGCGCCCTCATTTTGTCCAAAGGAGTCTTTTCGTGTTATTACTTAAATTAGAATAAAAAAGTCAAAAAACTCAGTCCATGAAATTCTGAGATCAAGTTGGGTCAATTTCTCTCGGCTGTATATAAAAGCCACTCTCTTCCCGACATGATATTCAACAACTTCTCAGAGAAAGAGCCGCTACACTATTCCAATGACATTGCTATGATATATCGCCACCATTTTACCGGCCCACTTTATTTTCTATACACGTGGTGGCGATATACATTACAAATCAAAACTTACCGGCGCCCTTGGCTTGGATAGAACCCTTGCATACAGGGTTTGAAGAGATTAAAGGTCGAATCTCTAAACCAGGCCCGAAGTTGCTCCGTTTTCAATGGTCCGGTCCACGGATAGAACGAAAGCGTTTCATCCTGGGATAGGCTGCGCAACGAACGGGGATTTTGTGCAGAGCCAAAATGACCCACAATGCAGCGCAGGATGAATATACCTCCCCTGCACATTTCCGGTCTGGAAGCTATCCGTAGAAGGGTCTATGGGGTTTTTCTAAAACTAGCGATGACATTCATTACTTGTAAGTGTGGTTAACTTAGGTGGGTAATATCATCTAAATGCTAGTGGTCCCCTACCACCAATAAGAAAGAAAAAACACGAAAAAACGAAACCCCGGGTAAATCAAACTATTTGATGTCAGCATGATGTATACCAAATGTTTTGAATATATTTGTGTGGCCACTATGAAATTGTTTTGATTGGTATGCACTCTTCAACTTTTGTTGTTTTTAATCCGTCCTTAAAATAATGACACGAGTAGACATTATTCTTTGCTTCCATCCAATAAGAAAAAAAAAAACACGAAAAAACGAAACCCCGGGTAAATCCAATTATTTGATGTCAGCATGATGTATACCAATTGTTTTGAATATTTGTGTGGCCACTATGATAATTTATTGATTGGTATATACACTCTTCAACTTTTGCTGTTTTTAATCCGTCCTTAAAATAATGACATGAGTAGACATTATTATTTGCTTCCATCCACGCCTTACTTTTATAATTGTTTATTTCAGACAAGTCCAAATGATTAACTTACACGTACAGTACTTCAAATGTATCAAATCTCTTGTTTCCATCGGGATTAAAATAAACACTATCTCAATACTCAGTTCTTTATGCATAAAGTTTACCTAAACTTCATTTGAAAGACAAGCTTTCTCACAACGCAAACATAAAATGACAACAGACCGACCCATTAAGCCCCGCCCATGACGCTTTGACTTATCACGCTTTGACAAATCACAGCTGTTATTACAGTCCGACACGCGTACTTGCGTGTATTGACCAATTGGTGTGGCATTGGGAAGGTGTAGTTTTGACCACATGTGCAATGGGCGGGGATTAATGAATAGGTCTATTGTTGTTATGACATTGTTTTTGTTCTTTTCAATCTTGCAATCGTTCCTTTAGTGGAGAACGGTACAATTCCTTTTCAAAACAACCGAAGAATTGAACACAAATTACAACTCTTTTTTTTTTTTCGAAATGCGGGGGTCAAAAAGTCGTGATGTTTTTCCGGACATTTAGGCTTATTATTATTATTATTATTATTTTTTTTAGAAACTACAGACAACTAAAATCCGCACTGCAAAATAAGTTGTGGTTCTTATATCAAGTATTACGGATAATAGGTGTCTCAAGGCAAGGGACATTCGACAAAATTTCAATTGCTCGTGTTTCCCCTAAGTCACAATTTAACGTAAAAAACCCCCCAAAACCATATATCTGATCTAACTTTTCTAAGCGTTGTCTACCTTAGCATCACGTGTGGTGGAAGTTGCTGCATTACAAGTAAGTACTGTCTTTTTAATGGCTTTGAAGACCGGTCGCATTAGACAGGTTGGCTTTCCCCTCTTAATCAAATACACTGTTTGAATGGTATGTAAACATTTCCATAATTGAGAGACTTTTCTCAGTCATTTAGAATGTATTAAAGGAAATATATGTACACTTTCAAACGTTCTGTTCAACTTAACTTACAAGGTTGGGCTAAGCAACTATATGCATAGGTTAAAACACAAAAAAAAACTTGACCTGTCTAATTGCATGTCATACTCTATGATTGTTCCGCAGATTATTATTCTCAAATATTTATTCTTTAGTCGTTTCAAGCATATTTGAGTTATTTTCATAAGTCTTTGAGACAGAAATCATTGCCCCCCTTAGGGTCCAAAACAAATCTTGCAAAGTAACATTCCTCATCTGAAAAATGTGACTTCTGTTGCAGACTAGCTTCAATAATTATTTTGACTGATTATTAGTTGAAAGTTGCTATACAGTGATAACGTTTTAAAATAAAAAAAGAGAAACTATACCCATATTATCGAAATTCGTTAAACTATTGGAAAAGAGAAAGATGGTTAGTTTACCGCGAATATCATATTTCCCTTTTATTTATATAGTCCGAATTGGGTAGCTTGATTACAAATCGTTTAGTTTTAAGTCAATGAACGACTATTGCGTCCTTTCTCAGCATCAGCATGCTTCCCCGCGTGTTTCGATTAATGTGCAATACACTGCGTGCATTTACAAAATGACTGCATTCAATACAGTGATCCCTTTTCTCGGTTTCTTACAACCACCTGTGACTTTGATACTGACTCGATCCAAATGTGCTCACTAAATCTTATATACATGTACTTGGATAAGTGCCTCGTATAAATCTCAGCACAGAGGTACACTGTACTTGTACAACCAGTGTTCTTTGAAATATTCAACTCCACTTCCCCGTGCGTCATATATGTGTTTCTTATCTTCTTCTGTCAGTGCGCAATGGCCTAATTTCAGGCTACTGACATGTTTTATTTTTTTCAGAATGGGAGCCCATGTTTGTGCAGAGCCACTCAAAGAACGATTTTCCTCAAGGCAAAGGG
Source organism: Patiria pectinifera (assembly GCA_029964075.1). Taxonomy (NCBI): domain Eukaryota; kingdom Metazoa; phylum Echinodermata; class Asteroidea; order Valvatida; family Asterinidae; genus Patiria; species Patiria pectinifera. Next base: position 7,741,268 of record CM057145.1, read on the forward strand.
ATTCCACTGTCGGCATGCGACTTACTGCTGCAGCGATGTGTTCAATGCCGGTGCTTTGCAATGAACAACTAGTTATTTCTAACTCCTTCAGGTGCGTTAGGTTTTCTAAGGGTGGTGCCCATCTATCGGCGGAACCATCCAGACCACGAATATCACCAAGGATCAACCCGACTAAATCTCTTCGACTACTAAATGACTGTAAAATGTCTGCCATATCCTCGCCGGCTAGTGAGACCAACCTTAATCTCAGTTGTATACCATTTTTGCAAGGCTCAACATTGAACTCCTCGTTGGGACTACCGAAATCACAAGCTACCAGATTCTCCATACGACTTACTGATGCAGCGATGTGTTTCAAATCGCGACTGTTTATATTACAATCTCTCAAAGAAAGTTTTTTGAGTTGACTCATCGACTGCAAACTAGCCACCAACATCCCGGCGTCACCACCCAAGCCCTTATTGCGTTCGAGGTCAAGATGGACCAGGTTTGGCATCTCCTTCACCCAGGATACAACGTCTGACACATCGAATGGGTTTAAGCTACATTCCACTAGAAGGAGTGTCGTGAGGGATTTCATCCCTCGAAACTGGACCGCCCAGTCTTTTACGGAGCCGCTCAAATTTATTAGTACGAGGAAAATTGTATTCAAGCTACCTGCATTTTGAAATGATGATAACAATTTATCATCGTTGATGCCAGTTCGTGTGCATCCATTGAAATTCAATCTAAGCAAATTTTTCATTGAGGTCAAACAGAAACGTAGGACTTCACTCAACATTGACAAGTCATACCCATTAAAGTCAACGTGATGTACTTTAGCGAGGTAATCTACTCCTGATGGCTTTGTCTGCTTAGCAACATGCTGCAGTAACCACAAGAGGGAGTTCAATGAGTCCTTGTTATAGTGACATATCCACATAGTTGTATTCAAAAACGACTCGATGAAATCAACTGATAACAAATCACTTGGCTGACATTCAAAGTAGCAATTAACTGCCAATTCCGGCGCAGTTTTCACTTTCCGCATCCCCAGTATTAGCTTCGTACATGGTTGATTGTCGCCGCAGCCGAAGCGCAACATGTATTCAAAATTCCGAGGATCGCCAGGGATGTCAACAATCATGTCACGTGCCATATCATTCTGACAGTACATAGCTGCGCAGTACTCTTGAACTGTCTTATGAATAAACTGCACGTTATTGTGCATGTCAAGCCACTTAACGACTCTCTGGCTAGTGAGAATGCCTGCTTGTAATGCTTTATCAAGAACACTCTTCTCAAATTCTCTCTCTTGAAATGAAAGCCTTTGCTCTGGGAAAACAAGCCCTTCAAAAGCATTTTTGCCGATTGCAATCACTACTTCCGATATTGCGTCGTTAGATAGTTCAGGCATCTTTCTTCGAAATATGTATCTAATTGCCTCTCTGAACAATCGTGATAAAGTGTTGGGTAGTCTTGCCTCTTCCCTCCATAATACCAACATAAGCAGAAGCAACATGGGACTCCTTGATAAATCTGACAAAACATTTGATGAGTGAATCCTATCAAGAAGTCCCTCAGCGATGTCAAGCTCTTTAGAGAAAAATTTCCTCACATACTGCCCAATATCTTCCATCCTAAATCCCAAAACCTTCACATGGGTGAAAGGTTTCTCGATGAGTGTTTTTTTTTTTGTCAATTTATCAAGGTGAGAGGGGCGAGTTGTTACAACTACAAAACATTCCTTGCCATATTTTCGATTCAGCATTCTTAGAATGAGACCAAATTTCTCTTGTTCGAGGTTTGTTGTCCTGAACTCATCAAAACCATCTATGAGAATAAGTACTCTACTACCATTGTTCCGAATAAATCCTGTCAAGTCAATCTTGTTAACGTTTGTGTCATCTGATAAAAGCTGACCAAATACTGAATTAACAAGGTCCGACGTTAGGTCGAGAGCGGACATTTTCAAAACGAACACAAGTTTAAACTTTCCGAGTGAAACTCCTTTGGCCCAGTCGTATACAATTTTGTCAATAATGGTCGACTTCCCCATTCCAGCTGACCCACACAAAATGGCGCGTTTAATCACATTCCCGTATCTTGTTTTCAAGAGGAAAATGTCCCCATACTCCCCAACATCGCCCTCTATGTCATCCTGGTCACCCTTTTCTATTTGCAATTCAGTATATATATCCATAATATGTTTCATATCGTCATCGACCCACGGTATTAACTGAACGTAACTACCTTGGGTAGTATACCGGTCTTTTAATTCACTCCTGCACTGATCAGCAGCATCATCACTCGGACTGGACATCGCTCTCCCCATCTCGGCTGTTAAAAGAAAAGAGGTAACATTAGATTTGAATTTTGCAGTAACACTTGCGAAAAATGCCAATTATTTTCTTTCATGCCGAAGTTTCTTCTCAGTATTTTAATGGAATGATTTTTCTTTTCAGTGAATATTTCATTCCGATCAGTAATTGTGCATGGTTATTTAGCAAATCTGGTCTATATACCTAGAAGTGGGTTTGCATTTTCGTCTGAAGAACTTTGTCTTCTGGTAAAAAGATGAAAGAACACATACGTTTTGGTCATCTACATGCAACTGTATGTATTGACCCTTTGCATGACAACCATCTTATGGTCGTTAAGTGGCGGACGGTGAACATTGAGGACCACTGGATCCACGAATCGGGTGTGAGTTCTCAATTGGATATCATCTTCACAATAATAAACAGGGCCACTAGGAGGGTAACGGAAACAACGACTGAGATTTGCACCCACTTGTCTGCGTGCTATACTTTAGTCAGTAACAATCACCAAGAGATATTCACCCTGTACATGTGAGAAAGACATTAATGCATCCCAAGATGGCTGATATGCAAATAATCTGTTTAGTTTGTTTGCGAAATATTTCTAGCGCCAACTAGAAGCATCTCGCGGACTGTATCTTTTTTTTCATTTCATCTAATTAAAAAATAAAAACAAACCTTAAAAAACGAAGAAAACGGGACATTTACGTAATAAAAATATCGGCCTAATATGATGTTTATATCAAGTAGTCGTACAGGGCGCGACATTGACAAAAAAAAGTTTTTTGCGATTCTGCAAACGCATTTCAACATTGTTCAACTTAAAACTGGTACAGTTTCTTACCAAATGTTCTTGGTAATTCGCTTTCCGCTTAAAAGTCGAAAAGCCATTGTTGTTGTTCCGATTTTGTTCTCCTTTTTCCTCTCTTAGTTCTATCCCAAATCCCATGAACCGTTTATTATGGCCCCACTTTTGACTTAAAACAGAGACATCCTCCACCGAAACTTAATAGAGGCAGCGACCTTATAGGTTACACCTATACAGAGGAAATACGTCATAACGACGTCACAAGGGTCGTCATCTTAAAAGTGCACAATTAAGGGTTCTATATCTACTGAACTGTACATCCAATTAGGTGAAACTTGGTATGTTGGTAAACTGGGATGTGTTATTGGTAATGATTTAAGTGATTTTATAAAGATTTTTGAATTTGGAAGATTATCATGATATCTCTTATACCTAACATGCTGAATTCAAAATGTGTTGTTGTGTGGGGTTTACAAGGTAATAGATGTATGCACACAATTTTGACATCATGATGACTTCTTAAAAAATGCAATCTTTCAAAAGTATATCTGTATTTTATATCTAGAGAACTGTAAGTCTGATTGGGTTTGAACTTGGCGTGTACATAGATATGGACTTGTAACAGACCAAACTAATTGGTGATATCATGACTTCGCCATCATGGGTCTTGATACGTCATCATATTTTAATGTCCTGTATCTGGAGAACGACAAGAACAGCTAAGTAAAAGAACTATGTTCAAAACATAATATGCCCAAACAGTATACCACCCTCCCCCTCCCCCCCCCCATACATTTACACTTGATTTAAGGTATCAAACTACTTCATTGTATCGAACAAGATTATATTTACCTGGTCTCTCCGACGTCAAGTTGTAATTGATATGAACTTGACTTGAACCAACAATGATAGGGTTGTGCCTACCACTGATCGTGCCAATGCTTCCTATGCTGGCTCCACTTCTTTGTGGGTAATCTACAACCAAAACAAGAATTATAAGGGTTTATTAAAAACATGTCTCACACTTAAAAACTGAATTGTACATGTGAACATCATATATGATTTAAACAAAAATAATACTTATTGTACTAAAACATAATTATTTGCGATTAAAAACCAAATACTAGAAGCTTTGAAAATTAAAAATAAAAAAAATTCAAATTAAAGTTATGCAATCGTACCAAATTTTATCTTGTTTTCCCGTGGAATTATTAATTTAGTTTGTGGCATAAAGTTGCGTTTCTGTCGGCTTTTGTTGCCTAATGAATATTTTCTAGTTTAATATATGTTCTAGTTATTATTTCCAAAAATCTAATTTCCAGCAATAAAAAAAATGTTTACTTTTACTTTGGAATGAATCATAAAAAAATCCACTTATCATTAAACAAATAATTACTTTTAATTATAAGCAAATTGTTAGGCATAATGCGCATGCGTCAGTTGTTAACTGAATGGTTGTGGGACTTCACCTTTCAATCAAAACAAAATATCCTAATTCAACTTTCAGGAAAAATGTAATATTTATTTCATCGATAAGTAGGTCTTCATATATCACTCATATGCCTACATCATTCGAGTCACCAAACCTCGAGTCCGAGTTTGAGTCACCACTACCGAGTCCACACACATGCAGGTCGAGTCCGAGTTTGGGTCACGAGTCACAAAGCTCGAGTCCGAGTCCGAGTCACGAGCCACAAAGGTCGAGTCCGAGTCCGAGTCACGAGTCACAAAGGTCGAGTCCGAGTCTGAGTCACACAGGTCTGGAACTTGCAATTATGCGACCCCTGACCGGGCAGTTGCCGAAATGATGACAAGGTGTTTGCGGTGGACTCAAATTTATATGAAAGTACTTCAAATCATGCCATATTGATTTAAACACGTGACTTTTTTTACGCACTCAATACTAGTCTGCAGAAGACTACTTTGTTTCCCGCCACATTCCAGTCTCGATGAGAAAGGTACCATGCAGAAGCAAGTATACCCGCAGATCGGATACGTTTATGCGAAAAGGGAATCCCAAAAAAGCGCATTTCAGGGAGATTTTCAGCCAAAAACTAGAATTTAAAAACTTGTTCAGACAAAAATCTTTTGAACCCATTTAAAAAAAAAATCATAGATAATAATAGGAGTGTGAAAATTAAAGAAACCGCAAGCTCGAAAAAAAACACCACAGATATTGAAATTATAATTAATTGTATAAATCTTAACCTGATCTGCTTTCGCTCTCAGTAACCCTAGCGTGAACGTCTCCTCTCGGTTACTGTCCCTCAGATGTTGAAGTTTCTTTCAGCTTGCTATGTTCTCGAGCCACTCCCACTTGAACCTCTGGTTCGGGTTAGTTTCGAAGAGCAACTTCCATCTGTCTTGGTCTCTGGTCCTCAGATGAAGTAGTCCATTTATCCTTGCTATGTTCTTCAGCCCCTCCTACCTGAACCTCTGGTTCAGTTTTGTCTCGATGAGCGACTTCCTCCTGCAGACGCGGTATCTGTTCCTCACATGATGTTGTTTCTTTCCGTTTACTCTGTTGTGTAGCCCCTCCCACTTGATTTTCTTTTTGAGATTCATCTCGATGACTCTCTAATTGCCCATGCTTAGGTCCATGTTCTTTTATAGACGTTATTGTGCGCTTTCCAATTCTCCCAGTTTCTGCTTTTTCTGTTGAAGCTCTTGACTCAGTCTGTGTTCCTCAATGGACAGTCTTGCGCGTTTGTGCTTGTCCTGTTCTTTAACAACAACCCTATGTTCATGTAACTGAGGTTTGTTTTGCTCAGATTATTTTTCGTGTACCGGCCTTTGTTCCTCAGGTGATATAGCCCCTCTCTGCTTACTCTGTACCTTAGCCCCTTCTACTTGCAACTCAGATTTAGGTATGTCTCGGTTTTCAACTTCCTCCTGTCTCGGTCTCTTCTCGTCAGATGATGTAGTCCCTTTCTGTGGGCTCTGACCTTCAGCCCCTCCCACTTGAGCCCCTAATTGAGGGTTGTCTCGATAACGAACTTCTTGCTGTGTCGGTCTATGTCCCTCATGTGATGTAGTTCCTTTCTCCTTGGGCGACTGTTTAGCTCCTCCCTCTTGTACCAATGGTTGAGGTTTGTCTCGCTGACCAAGTTCCTCTTGTTTTATCCTCTGTCGCTCTTCTGATGGTATTACTGAGACAAGCTCAGCACGCCCGATTGAATTTAACGAAACTTTCAAACTCCGAAATCCTTCCTCGCGATTTGTTTGTTTTCTCCACCGAGAAAGCAGCATCTTTAGGCTCCTTTCTTTGTTTCCCTGGAAGGTGGTTTGGATTTGCCTGATTTCTGCTTCTGCAAATCCCAGCGATTGTGCCAATTCTTCCCAGAATGATTGAATTTTCGTAGCCAAGTCCCGGAAGAATTGATCATCACCAGAGCGTTTGTCTGGCAAACAAAACATAAGTTGGAAGTATATATGTATGTGATTGAAAGGCAATGAAGTTTAGACTTTGGTTGGCGACGTTTATATATATCAGTGCAATTTTTTATTGAATTGTTTATCCTTTTAGAAATGAGTGGCAAATCCTGGGAAATTTTGAGACATTACAGCGGAGGAGGCGGTAAAACACATAAACTTAGTAAGTAATTGTACTACAGATACTCATAATGCCAACAAGAAAAGGCTAGAGCATCCATCCTGTTTTCATAATCGCACTTTCAAGGAGGCATTTGGAGAGGTTGTTTAAACCTTTTGTTCCCCTTATGAATTAATCTAGTGACATGATCCCCAGCTAAAGTGTTAGGGGTAAAGCCTGCTGATTTTACCCCAATCTAGAAAGATAATGTTCCCCATAAGCATTTACCTTTTGGTCCACCGCCCAGTAGGCCATCACAGACGGGGTGAGATGTTCTCGTCCTGATGAATTCCACAGTCGTGAAGTGTCAGCAAGTTACAGAGCTGAAAAAAATAAAGATTCTCATGTAAAAAAACACTATTTGAACTCAAGGTTAAAAATATCTTGGTAGTTGGGATAACAAATCACGGGTAAAAATAAATCAGAATATTTTTTTCCGTGGTGCTTTTTCATCTTAGGACCTAATCGGTGGGTACTTAAACCAGCAAACATTATTGCTAAATCACCATTACATCGGCATCAGAGGAAGCACTATTTCAATATACACAACTGTTGTAAGTTGAATCAGAAGAGCTTGCCACTCACTAAAACCCACATTGCATGGCCTTTAATTCGATTGAATAGTCATTGGTACTTTTTATCATGGTAACTTTAAAATATGGAGCCTTCCTTACCTCAAAATTACGAAGGTTTCTTCGGATGAACAGTCGCTGTTGTTCAGGCTGGACACTGATTTTCTCCTGTATTATTTGTTTTAATGCCAAGACAGATGACTCTGGATCTATTCTGAGACAAAGCGTCGTTGGTTTATGACGGATGTGACTTCTGATGAAGACTTGCACATGTCTGAAACTGTAAAAAAAAAAAAAAAAAAAAAAAAAAAGGTTCTTTTAAATGTTTGCGTTGAAAGTAGAAGTATTAAGGTAAAGCCCATCAATCATTATTGTAACCATTCTCTGCAATATTGTTCAAGTGGGAAAAGATTGTTTTCCAAAGGAGTTGGATTATCCACAAAACAAAATGTTGATGCTTTGGTAATTCTTCAAACATGATCAAACATGAATAGCAGCATTAAATCGTGATTTACCAGATAATCCGAGGTTTGTCTTGATCACAAACATGTTCCTTTTTCAGTTTCTCTTCCTTGGTTGATGCCGCCCCGTTTTGTTTGCCCTCCTCGTCAACTCCTGCATCTTGACGCCTTTCTGGCTCGGGTCCAGCTGCTTCGTCTCTCGATTTGCTTGTCACTGACGCGAGTTTGAAAGCAGAATACATCATAATTGTATTGTTTACCAATTGTTTTTCAAATGTCTTACTGTTTTTTTCTTTTCAATTAACGAGACGATTTTATTTATAATTTCTTATTTGTATATAGAGTTCTGTAAAAGAGTAGGGTACCAAATAATTCCCCCCCCCCAAAAAAAACCATAATAAAGCATCTAACATGTGTGCTTGTTCACATTTTAGCTCACCCAGTACATTTTGTGCCAAATCAGTCAACCCGATGGCCTCCAATGCTCGTCTCAGCTTCTGAGCTGCTTCGTCGCGATCTTTCGTCTTTTCCCACCAAGTTAGTAGCATGTGACGGCTCTCTACAGTGCTGCCTTCGTTGGTGGTTTGGATGTCTGCGATGTTCGCTTCTTCAAATCCTAGGTGTTTGGCCAATTCCTTCCATGATGATTCAATTTTCGATGACAAGTTCTTGAGGTACTCATCATCAATGTTGGATTTGTCTGCCAAACGAATTTTGAATCTTGTATAAAACATTTGTAAATGCGTACACTACGGTACAAGTCATTAACGTAGCTGTTAACGTATGAACTACGGCTACAGCAAATATAGTTTTTTTTTTGTTCTTTATTAATGGATTAACTTTCAATTGTTTATTTACTGGCAATTTGTTTCCAAAATTCGTCATTAACCTTTTGGTACGTCGTAGTTATCCTCATCACCTTTAGATAGACGGAGTGTGATGATTTTATCCTTGTCGACAACATGATCCTCAAGTGTGAGCAAGTCAGAGAGCTACCAAAGTGAATAATGACAGAGAGTATAAGTTACAGGATTAGGGAGAAACAAAGTGGATTTAGGTTTTGTATTGTGTAGTGAATTAAGTTAGCTTAACCCTTAGTTGGAAGGTACTTACTGTGATTGTGGGCGGTGTGTCATAAATACACAATTATTGCTTTAAAATGGCAATGAGTCATTAGGCATTTTACACCCCACGACACGAAAACAATATACGTTAACCTTTAGGATATTTTAAATTGAACAATTAATTACATGCATGTATATGTATAATAAATTAAAAGTACACCTACATGGAACCTTTCCCTGATGTACAGACGTTGATATCGTGCCTCCACACCGATCCTCTTTTGGATTACTTCTTTGAAAAATGACACGGATGTCTCTGGATGGAGTTCGAAATAAAGTGTCTTGGGTTTATGTGAGGGGGGAGTCCGGACAAAGACCTGCAGTTTCTGTTGCTCGTCTCTGGTATTACTATGAAAAAAGGAGAGAAATTATGTGTAGTTTTAGAAATGCATTAATTTTACAACAGAACGAAATCAGTTAACCATTCGTGTTGAAACTACAGTCTAATCGGAGTCCATCGTCACTTTCATGAGTCTAATATAAGTGTTGCACAAGTTTGCTCAACTTTTACACAAGTATCTGCAAAGAGTAAAAGATTAAATGTTTCCTTCAAAATTGAGATAACCTTTAGCTTCATCTTAATTGAATAAATGTCATTGTTGTTACCTCTGACTTTCATATTTAATCCGTCGTTTCGATGGTCTCCTCTTTGCATAGCAATCATCCGAAGACGTTTTCCTGCAGTGCCGTACAGGCAGGAAAGCTTGCTTCCTCCTTGGTTTAATTTTAGTCTTCCCGCTGATGACTTTGGCGTTGGAGTGGTCGTACACGACGGCTGTTGCCTTGATGTATGCATTTAATTGCTGAATGGTCTTTTGCGGCGTCTTGGTAATAATCAGGTCGATTTAAGGTATCCTATTTGAAAGAAAACCACGAAAAGTCGTTGTTAAAACCAGTACAAGACTATATGGACCAAATAGCCGTTTCCATGGGCGTCGCCAGGACTTCTCAAGGAGGGGGGACAAAGCACATTTTTCCCTTTCAAAATCATTGCACTTTCTCCAGCATATTTTCAATTTATCATTTGTGGAGGTTTGGTTGGGGGACATTTGCCCAACTCACCCCCGTTGACACCCCTTTGAACGCCCATTTTGTTAAATCTGCATTAAAATAACAGCAATATGACTTCGCACCTCTTTTCCCTCCTTTTCTCCATTTTTGTTATTGTTGCCCCCCCCCCCCAGACAAGGCTGTCCATTTGAAAGGATTTTGTCAGCTTTGTGGCTCATGTAAAAATCTCAGGGGTCTTTTATTTCAGCAGAAACCAATATATTTTTTGGGGACCCTGCATGAGACAAATTACCATGCCAAATCTAAAGATGATATACCAAGTAACTGAAGAAATTTTTCCTAAAACCATTTTATTGTTGTAACCATGACATGTGATTAGTGATTTGCCCGTGATTAACATTATTACTATTTCTGCCTTTGTAGGAATATTCAATGTAACAGATTTCTTGTGAAAAAACAAATTAGTTTAATCCCGACGGGTTAGAAAATAAAACGACAGTATTGGAGAGCACTGTCTTTCTTATGTGGTTCTCCATGTTGAAAGGAGTAATACATTTTCCATCAAATTGACGACTTCTCGAATTACTCTCGAAAGAGTGCCATCGTGAAAATCTTTCTTTTTCAAAAAAGAAAGAAACTAAACCATTTATTTTACATGAGGGAGCACTTGAAAAGAAATAGAAACAAATGTATATAAAAAAATATTGAAATTCACACTGCAAAATAGTGTAGGGGTTGTGTTTGTTTTATCACTTTTATCAGTGCTTTTGTTTTTGCTGTCAGTTGAGGGCGCCGTTACTGTCATTAAAGAGCATAACCTGATAATCGGTTTAGGGATTAATGTACACAAACTATATTAACCCAAAATGTTGCTAATGTGTCTAATTGATTAATCATTGTGTGACATCATAGGGACAAGGTTGCCCCTGTGCTTAACGACATCACGGTTTTGCTCAAACATATGCAAACTTGTATAATCGTGTAAATCAAAAACTCAACAAAATAAACCTGCCACGTTAAAATTTCACATGAATTGATATTAGTCACATGTGTGTCTTTGAATATTTTAGGCATACAATACAATTGCATAAAAATACAGAATTATACTTTTATTTCAAACTGCACATGATTCAGAAAATTCAACATTGGTTGTTACCCTGCACTGGCGTTATATCTATGGGTGTCGTGAGGCGGGGTGGGGGCAAGGGGGGCGCTAATTGCCCCCGGACAAGCCCCCAAAAAAAAAGACAAGAAAACAGGGAAAACAAGAATAGAGGAGTGAAATCATATTGTTGTTAATTTAATGAGTTCGGGGGGGGGGGCAAATATCCCTGCCCACACTCCAAAAATGATCAATCGGGAAAATGCCGGAAAACTAGGGATGTTGGGGAAAAGTGTGCTTTGCTTCCCCCTCCTAGAAAACAATCCTGGCGACAGCCATATGGTCATATCTTGAGCATTGTATCCCCAGTGCTGTCCCAGTCATACTTCGGAAGACCCATAGAGAAATGGAAACAAGTTCCTGAAAGAGCGAACTGTCCACCCCGCCCCCCCCCCCCCACCCCACCCGAGGAAACTGCAGTGACATGATCATGTGTGTTTACATTTACCTGTTTTCTCTCTGTCTTACGGTCAGTGTCACGACAATGCTGTACTCTACACTACGGTAACGATACATCCTCATGAAATCATGTAAAGTTCCACTTCATTCTACATGTACCACAGTTGGCGAGTTAACTTCATTCACTTCCCGATATTCAGAAGAAACATGTGCTCATCAAGGCTGCATGATGGAGATCCAAGAATGGACGAAACGGTCGTGGGAAAATCACGAAATCCTACGTTGCGAGCCGAGTTGCACCCAGTGTCATACTGCCGCAGTGCCGCCTACCGATTTGGGAAGTCAGCTGATGCAATACTACTATTAATAGTGAACAATTAGGGGCAATGTACGGCACAGTCCGCATGCGTTTTACCACCCTGTCAACTAGGCTGGTTCTACACTAGTCCCCTGTTTAGCATTCACGGTATTGTATGGTTGTTACTCTTGGACTGATTGCACAGATGAATGTGTCAACAAAAGTGTCGCTTTTGTGAGTACGAATTGGCGCACACACACAAGAAGTACATGTAGGGTACAGGTCATGGACTGTTAACCCTACGTGTTTACATTAGTACAGTTGTGAACTTGATACTGCAATCCGGCCAGCTCAAATGATGAAGAAATTGCTCGTCTTTTACAGAGCAGAAAAGTACTTTCGTAAAACTTGTCAAGCACTGTAGAGAATATTTGTATTGACTAGCCCACCGCAGTATTCACTCGCATTTGGCTAGTGGACTACCTTCAGAACCTTCAGAAATTTAACTGTATGAAAACGCATGCATCGAGTACGTGGATTTCTAAACATACAGTACGTCATGCATGCGGCAGGCTTTCTACATTTTAAAATGAGCTTTTTGGGTCAGGTCCATTAGGCCGATGGCATCAAGTCTGATTTTGAGGTACTTCAAGTCGGTTGTCTCTTTCATGGCAGCTGGTAGACGATTCCGTCCCTGTATATTAGTGTATGGGTAGAGTGAGAACTTGTAGCAATCTTTGTCAACTGTTATTCTTTTCAAGTTATTTGGATGATTATTTCTGGATTGTCTAGCTGTTTTGGGTTGTTTCCTCCTTTGTGAACTTGAGGTGGTCACAATGTTAGATGGAGCTATAGATGGTTCAATTCTTTGAAGATGATGGTTAGACGAGATTTTAAACGTCTAACATCAAGATCGTTCTCGATCAAGTTGTTGAAGAAGCTGGGTGACGCTGGTTTCACGTCTATAATCTTTGGCGACAAAGCTTGCCCGTATGCGTTGAACTTTCACAATTGTTTCTATGTGGTTCTGTTTGTGTGGGTCCCATATGTTGATGCAGTACTCTAATTTGGGTCGAACAAGTGTCTTGCTATAATTATTTTCCAACCGTTAAGGTAGGGAAATATAACTGTCAGGAAATGAAACTTTTCTGACATCCAAATAAAAACAGAAAAGCGGAAAATACATGCGCAGGAAAGAGAAATCAAGGCTATGTGAATTAAGCAGAGTAGCCGAGTAGAAACGTTCAAATATGTGCCGAGTCAAGTTGTACGAGAAGAGCCGAGCACTAATTAAGTAACTTGTCTGTTGAGTCAGAATGATTGAGACAAGGCATGAAACTTGCGTATCCGTAGATTCCTGATGTTGTAAGCCAGTCTTGGGATAAAAAATGATACATGTAAGAACGCGCATTCTCTTTGTTTTCTGCCGTTTCGCCGCCGAATCTTGCACCGAAATCGCTTGCGTTTAAATTAAAGGAAGAACATGGACTGGCACAGTTTTTTTTCAATTTCCTAGGTACATAAAAGCATATTATAAAACAGTATACAGGACACATATATAGACCCGGCCTGTACGTATCCTCAAGCATATCGTCTTGCCCTTTTTATGAATGAGTGTGACGCCATAACGCCCTCTATTTACTCTAGCTTTCAAAGGGACACTGGGTCATGGAACAGCCCAATTGGGCTACAAAACTCGCTTTGAACGAGATGATGTTAATCGGAAATAATATTTAAAAGTAGGATATAAACATCCACACAATTATTCTGTCAAAACTCGGCGTTTTTTTGTTATTCCTGTATTTTGCGTGCGAGAACGAATTTCGGTGTCCACTTTTGCGACCCCATCAATTCGAGCTGTTTGGATGTGCTAGTTGTGTTTTTTATTCGTCCCGAGGCACACAACGTGTATATCGTACCTTTACCAGTTTAGACATTGGGCTGGTTTCCTTCCAACAAGATGTTTGAAATAGGCTAAGTAGACAATCCAAAATATGCAATTTTCGGGGTTTTCAGGACCTAGTGCCCCTTTAAGCCAGGCATGAATGCGTTGGGTACTGCGTACACTTACAGCGCTTGTTGAAAAACAATCGCCTGCGTATTCACTCTGGTAGAATTGTACAAGTACCTATAAATGTCACCAAAAAAATCCCCCCTCCCCGGTGTGAGATAGTCCAACTAACCCAGCTCCTTTAGGCTTAATTCTAATAGCCTACCCTGCACTCGGACTCGGACTCGAACAATGAGGACTCGACCATCTTGAGGACTCGGCCCGAGTCCAGAAAAACATATATTACCTATAACTTTATACGCAATTTCATTTAAAGAAGACGTAGTTTTTTAGCGTGTCGAGAGTCACTCCAACTTGAACGCACCGCTACACCTACGTATACGTACGTACGTAGCTAACCCTGCGTGACTTGAACTCGTGCGGTCCATATCGTGTGATACGGATACTGTGCTCGGTGTAGGCACGGACGTAAGACTCCCTAACGACGCCATGGAGCCAGACTAATGAGACTGAGCCTCACTGGCACGTTCACTGGCCTGGTGGTTTGCATGACATGATAAATGTTAAATTTCTATATTGTCCAGCACTTCTTTTATTTGTACACCCTGCGAACATTCTAATATATTTATCTTCTAAAATACTGCCTGCGCTAGAGTTGAAATTAAAATATTTTGCGAAACGATGTGTGAATTAGCTACAGTTCGAGGTTTGGGCACACGCAGCACGTACGCAGGCAAGCAAAACTTTTCCGGAAATTTTGCTGCCAGAAAGAAAATAGCGTTCAGTTTTCCTGCAGCAAAATTTCCGGAAAAGTTTTTTTCATTCCGTAAAATAAACATACCCTTAACATGAGTTTGGACATGTGTATACGTTTGTGGGTGAAATAACAATATGTACTTAGATGAACTATATTATGTGCAGGTGTTTTGGCCGATGTGGTTGATTGTAATCACGCTAATTAGCATAATTAATATTTGCATTTACGGAAATTCCGTATAATTACGCAAAAAATACGGAATATTTTACTTTACGGAGTCCGTAAATTTACTGGCATTTTTAACAGTGTAATCACACCAACCTCTGTTATCGTCTTGCTTTTGTGTACTTCTTTTGTAAAAATATTATTTAACTATTATTGCGTATAATGTGATTTTTAGGCTAACATGGTTATTGCGTTTTATTCCAGGGTCGGGTCTAGCGTTCTGAAATGGGGGTGTTAACATTAGAGAGGGGGTGCAGTTGAGTGGGGCGTGCCTTCGGCAGGCTTAATTGGCTTGTTAATTGAGAGGGGAGGTTGTCCGTGGGCATGACCTCGCAAAGTTATGAAATCTAAAACACCTTTCCCTGCGTTCTAAGGCAAACTATAAACTGTTTACATGTATTGTATTTAGCTCCGTTTTAAGTAGCAAATCAGCGGCTGAATCGAGGTGCGGGGTGCCCCCCTCCACCCGAACCACTTATGGTTAGTAAAACGATGAGAATTTAACCAAATTAAATCTATTTTCAGATGAACCACATTTGGGCACTGACTAGATGCATTATTAAAAAAAAAAGAAAAAAAAAAAAAAAGGAAGAATTATGACTGGATCGGGGTTGGAACCTGTAGCCAGGTATCAGGCCGAAAGTCACAGCGCTTGCAACGCCAACAATAAACGTAGTAAACAAAAATTGGAGTTTATTTATTCAAATAAAATAGTATAAATAAAATGAAATATTTATTTTAATTTATGGAACAAAGAAATAGAGTCCACAGTGTATCAATTTAGCATAAACCGGGAGGTTCCCCGACCCGACCCGATATAATCTACATTTGAAGTCATCGATGATGGAGGGACTGAGAACCAGTCTAATTGACATAGCGGTACAGCGCATGCGTACTGTGACGTTTCATCAACTGTTCAGGGGGATTCCCAAATTGGTATGCGGAAGTATGAAACTGGTTGCAAATCGGTACGCAGCGTACGATTCCCTGATTTTCCCACGACTGTTTCTTCCTTTATTCGGTCTCCATCACGCAGTCTTGATCAGCAAAATGTGGATTTGTCTCATCTGAATAATGTGAAGTGGATGAGGTAAGATCAGCAAGTCTGGTATCAGGTAGAAAGGAGATGAAATGTTGCCCGATTTGATGAGGCCTTGTCGTTAAGCAGTACAGAGTGCAGTATTGACGAGAAGCTGAAGAAAGATAACGAAAATCAGTAGAGGTATTCCAGTTCCAGGAAAGGGGACAATTTGAACTTGATTGATTTGTTTCCCTTTAAATAGCGTGTTGCTTTGAATAATAAATAATTAAGCATGATGTTATATTGAGGGTTAGGTACTATTTCTCTTATTACCCGATACTGATGAAGCTTTTATCAGTACGAACAAAACAGTACGTCCCTTTTGTGTGATCCGATCGGTCATATTTTAGGCAGTAAATGTATTTCCCACTTTTGGGTGGGGAAGGGAGACCCCCATCAGATGACAACCCAGAAGAAAAGATGATGACAATAATGGTAAGATTAATTACCTGTGTCCGCCTGTCCGCCATAATCGGACAGAGAGGCGTAGCCGGGTGATGGGTTGGGGGGGGGGGGTATGGTGCCGGGTGTTCGCATGCATACTCTTGTTCAATATTGCGCATGATCCACCTTTTTGAAGAAACCTAGGCCCCCATTGCAATATGGTACCACCCAGCCCCCCCCCCCCCCATCCCAACATTTTGACTTTAAGGAGGCCAAGTGCCCGGATGGAGGAAAACTCTATATTTTAGCACTGATTTTCACAAACTGTTTACCCCCAAAACAAATGTCTTTGTGACGCCTCAGGGACATAACAAAAACAAATCTCACGGGTCACCCCCCCCCCCCGCAATTATTCCTTGGTCCTATCCTGTGGGATTCTTTAATTGGCAAACAATGTTATTAATCTACAACACGATTCTACAAATACTGCCACTTGTTTAAGTAGACAGACATTTAATTGATTCAACGGTACAGGTCATCCCACTAGTAAAGGAACATTAAAAAAAAATGTTTTTGTTACGGTTTCATATGAAGATGACTAAGCAAAATGATACACTGGTAAATTCATTTCTCAGACTGACAGGAAAGGAGTAAACAATTTTAGAAAGTTGTTTACGATAATTGGAAAAGACAACATTCACTTTACAAATATCAGAAGTACGGATAACATTATCTTGTCTTCTAGTAAAGGACTGAAAATCCGGATTGATAGTGGAGCTGCTCAGGTCATTTTTTGCCAAAATCGTGCACTTTGTGGTAAAAGCATGAAATTTGGCATGTGGGGTCAAAATGGGCTAGAAATCATTTTAAGATCGGGACCCATCCTGGATCTTGCCCATTGTGGGGGCGGAGCTTGATTTTTTTTTTAAACAATACAAACTCATAAAAACTTTATTTAACATCCATTTTTCTTGTTATTCTATGGTTTGAAATAAACTTTAACACAAAATATGACATTCAAGCATTCTAACACCAGTTATTTTCCACCCATTTTGTGGGAGTGGCCAAAATGTGCAAAAGAGGCGGTATATATTAGCAGTTTGATTCTAATATGGAAAACATCATTCGGTTTGGTAGTAAAATCCTGAAAATTGGCATGTCCAATTGAAATGGACTGAAAATATTTGTTAGAGGTGAACGCATCTGGATCTTGCCCATTTGGGGGGGGGGGAGCTTGATTTTTATTATAATGAAAGTAGTAAATGCAAATTGAGCATTGAAAATAGCTTCCAGTTTCAGAATTTTATATTTTAGAACAAAGTGAAATGGTATGTGCATTATGTCATTGTTGACCCTGAAAAGTATTTGGCCAAATATTATCCGGATTCTTGGTCAGTTTGACCAGAGGCATTTTAGAATGTAATGTCATGTGCTCAGCTACGAACGATACATTATTTTGCTGCAGTTTACTGTATTTTGTCCTTAGAAGAGTGTATTATCGTTCAACAAACTGATTGCTACGAAGATGCCGCGAAAGACGGTTCAGCAGTTGAATGCATACATTAAGGCAACAGTTGTCGTGTACGACCATTCCAACGCCAAACTCATCAGCAGGAAGACTAAAGTCAAACCAAGGAGGAAACAAGCTTTCCTGTCAATACTGCATTACGGGAAAACGTCTTCGGATGATTGCTGTGCAAAGAGGAGACCATCGAAACGATGGATTCCACGACAATTGAGGTGCACAAATAAAAACCGAAGGTAATCATCAATGAAAAACATGGGCGTCGCAAGAATTTTTCTAGAGGGGGTAAACACATTTGTTTCCAAAATTATTGCACTATTTTCTAGCGAACCCCCCCCCCCCCACCCCCGCTCTCGCGACGGACATAATATCGAATGTAATCTGTAGAGGACATGGCAAATAATAGAGTACATCGCAAATTGAACGATCTCATACATCGCTATTATTAAAGCTATGATAAACAATGTGGACTGGTCCTTGGACTCTCTGCGATTTAAATGTTTAATTAATCTTGCTCACGAAAACAAAATTTTTCCTAACCTACCCAAGCCCCTTTCTTATTTTTACAGCCATGTCAGGAAACAAAAGCTGCAAATCTTTGTCAGGACTCCCCTCTTGTATGCACCGAAGACGCTTTGTTTCCGTCTCGATCCAGAGGTATCCGTCTCAACCTTGAAAGAGATGATACAACAGAAGATCGGTGTGGAGGCACGATATCAGCGGCTGTACATCCGGAGAAACTTTCAGGTACAAGTTATTCTACGTAACATGTTCATATATACAGCCTAATTTAGGTTTAGTAAAAACAAACAGTTGCTCCTCCCCGTCTGCTTCTGTTTTCCCGCCCCTCCTTTTCTAAGTGCCACATTTCAAATGGCATATATGCTGGTTAGTGCAATATGTTTCGTCTTTATATTTATTTCCGGAAAAATAGCAAATATGTATACAAGTTGAAAATCGGGTGGAAAGGGTAATGGCTCCTCTGCAAATGAGTCGATAAAATGGTAAAATCCATCCGCCATCTTGGAAAATCATCCTTCATAATTCCTTTTTTGTAAGCCCGGACCAGAAGCTTTTTTTTTTACTTGGCCTTATATCGTCCGCACTTGCAGAACTAACCTTTATATTTGGAATTTGTTGATATTGAAAATATTGTGTTTAACTCCGTTGATTAGCTTGTCATTAAGAATATGATATTTTTTTTATGGCTGAATAATGGACACATACAAGTTATAATAATTGTCTTAACAGTACGGAATGAATAGTGAGGAACGAACCAATTATAGGTTTCTAAAATGATTCAAAATATTTATACAATCTGAAACAAAATCCCTACGAAATAATTTATTATGTGTTTATTTTCTTTGACATCTTTTGCAGCTTTGTGATTTGTTGACGCTTGAAGATAATGGCATTGAGAAAGACGAGAACATCTCACTCCGTCTATCCTTTGATGGTTTACTTGGTGGTGGACCAAAAGGTATAGAGTCTGACAGACGATAAGAGGTTCAATCAAGAAAATTGCCGTATTGCCCTTAACTGATATGTCCACGGATGTACAATTGTATTAATCTCTCACGCCTGACGATTTCCGCTGATCTTCTTTTACAATGAATTCCTCAAGGACAAGAAGTTAAAAAAAAAATACCAAGAAACTGGGACTGGCGCTGTAAACATGTGCACCCTAAGAAATAGTCCAAGATCAGGTTGACCTGAATACTCATTCATGTCTGACTCATTTGCCGGGTAAATTTGACACAGGAGCTTTGGCAACATTGTAATTTCGACCAGGATATGCGTCAATTTTGACCCTGAGGTGTGTCAGGTCAAGTTGAACCCTGATTTGGGTCATCCTAACCCTCGAATGTTTATAGCATGCATCCCGGATAACCTGGGTTCAACTGCTAGCTTTCTTAGTGCTTCACAGAAAAGAAATTAAGACATCGTAGTTCCATCCCTTTTTTTTGCAGAGAGGCCACAGTTTGACCAGTTTCTCTTGGACATCGCCCCCAAAATTGAATCGAATTGGACAGAACTGGCCAAAAACCTGGGTTTTCAAGAAGCAGACATTGATGAAATCCAAGCTAAGAATAAAAATGACTCCAGGGAACAGAGCCTGACGATGCTGTTTACTTGGTGGAGCAAGCAGAGGAAAAGCAGAAAAGCGTCTCAGACGCTGAAAGAAGCAATGAAGGCCTCAAGTTTGGCTGATTTGGCGCTGACAGTACCAGGTAATCTGAATGACCAGTTTCAAATAATGAATGCCGACAGGACTACATTGTGATTACTGGCTAACAGTGTGGTAGTCGAGTCTATTACCTGTCCATTTTAAGTAACAGGGGATAACGGGAACAAAGGTATGCCTTGCCACAAGCCATTCAAATAACTTGTAAATTGATTTTCACTGGCTTAAGATCCCTGTTCTAAGTTCCCTGAATCGAGTCATTACTCGACAATATTTACCATCTTCATTCGCTGCTTCTAGCCTATAGCCCAACTACTATGGAGAATCTTGTATTTTCGACAAGCCATGCAATCCTAAACTTATCTAAGATCAGTTTGATGTTGTTCTCCTCAGATCCAACTGAAATTGAACAACATGCTCGAGGTAAACAAGGGAATGACGACATTGCCACGTCATCGGCGACGGCTGGTGATCATAAGACACTTCAACAAGAGGAGGGTGACATCACAGAGATGATGTCGTCATTTCCGCAAGGAAACAAAGACTTAAGTAAAGTAACTTCACAGCAGGAAGGTGACGTCGATGTCTTGACAGAGACCCCGAAGCGAGTGACATCATTTGAGAGAACAGTAGAGGAGGAGATTGGCAAACCAGGCAAGTCTCTGTCAGAGACGCACCAAGTGGAAAGGTTTACAGACCTCAGTTCCCAATACAAGTCGGCAGCATCAGTCGCAGAACCGGTACTTCGAGAAGAACAGATTCGTGATCAACTAAGACCAATTACAGAAATAAGACAGATCACGGAATTGCAAGTATTGGCCTCAACTGAACATGAGACAGTAAGACAGGAGCCGTTTGCTGCTCAGTCAGAGGCTCAAGTGACTGGGGCAACCGCACGTGAATCTCTTTTCGACCCACATAACGCAGAAGCACAGAATCAATGTGCGCAGCAAGAGATGGTGACATGTTCTGGGCAACAGAGTGGAGAACAGAGTCACAGTTCTGCCTTAGTACCTCAGGGCCAGCCGGACACATCTCCTGCATTAACCATTCCCCACAGACATGGGCTGATGCATCCACGTCCAGTTAATGTCAACGTTGATGGGCGCAATAATCCTGTCTTTCTTGCACCTGTTGACAGATCTACTTTCACTTTCGTTCAGCAGGTATTTACAGGCATTGATCCAGGTAAAAATTACAATTAGTGCATAGTCACTTTTATACAGGAATGTGAGAATCAAAGAAACGATGACTTTGTCAAGAAGGATGGACCTATAAAATAGGAGTTAATTCTTCATGTATTTGAAAAAAAACCGAATGAATTCCAATAATGAGGTTGCAAAAAGTATGTTCTTTCTGATGAAGACTAAGGATGGGCCAGTCATGAAAGCAAAACATGTGGGTTTTTTTCAATCAGAGGCTTGATTTTCAATTGGACTAAACAATTAAATTGATTCTTTTATCCATTTTGATCCGTGCAATGTTTGCTGACTCCCTAAAATTTATGTATTAACTGGTCTAGCTTGTACACAATTATTATATAACGAATGTCATTTAGCGTAATGCCTAGTTTGTCCTCGCTGATCGTCAGTATTAGGCTGAAGGTTATTTCCTAATGTAACCCGTTAGTTTGGGTCTTGAGCCGCATATAATCCTCTCTTTCCCTTTTAAGAAATGCAAACCATGACATGACGTGAAACGCTTGTTTTTTTATCCAGGACAACTGGAGAGGAAAATGCAGAGCAAGCGGCAAAAGGGCTCCAAAAAACGACGAACAGGTGGGTCTTATTTTATCAGTTCGTGGAAAACAAAAAAGGCACATTTGATAAGCATACTAGGCTTAAAGATATCATGCCTGATTTAAGCTAGGCAATTCTTTCTTTTTCAATATATGTACAGGGAAACCGGAAATAAACGCATCGTTCCTTCGGGGGCTGTCGAGAAAGATTTCCAGCGACTGGGAGAAGCTGGCTTTCATTTTAGGTTTTTCAAAGAAAAAGATTGAAGCGTTCCGGGCTAAACTCAAAGACAAACGAGTGAAGCAATGTCAGGCGATGTTAGAAGCATGGCTTAAGATGCAGAATAACGATGAGGAAGCAAGGAACATTCTGAGCAACGCTTTGACGGAAACGGGATGGAAATATCTGGGACGAACAGTTTTGGGTAAATAATTATTGTGTTTTATTCACATTGTTCACGTTAGGAACTGATTGGGTACATGCATGTAGATATCGTCACAAGTTGGCGGCTACACAGGGTGCACGGGCTCCGACGCTCGAGGCCGGTGAAATATATCTTTATCCCGCGCCCAACTCATAATATTGGGAAAACATGAATGCTTTTGTTATTAAAAAAAAAACTACCTCTTCTGAATTAAATGAGGTATACGTGCCCCCCTGCGAATTGGGCCCAGGTTGACCGGGCGCGTAGCCAGCTTTTTGCTAACCCAATGCAAAATAGAAATTCCGTCCCGTTTAACCCATGTTCACGGTCTACCAGAATCACAATTTTGATTTAAAAAAAAAAATTACATCCCGTTGCAATTCGCAACGCTGTTATTCCAACTGGTTACGTTACAGGAGAATCGATAAATGGTCTCGAAATGAAGGTTATTTATAATGGAACAGGTACTTCTGCGTACATGCAAACATTATGTGTGATTGAACTGTAGTTAGGCGTCAGCGTATTCAAATGATCATGTCGCCTCGTTAAATATGTGATAGGTATCACGTTCTTTTTTGTTTTTCCAGAACAACCTCTTCTCAATGTAACAACAGCAGTTACAAAGAAAAAGAAAATGGACAAAGTCATGACAAAGGCCTTTGAAGCTTTTATGTTCAGCTTATTACAAAGCTATGGGGTGCAATACGTTGAGGAAAAATACTTCGAAATTCTCGAAAGGTTTAGTGCAAACCTTCAAGATGTAGAGTGTGGATCTGTGACATTTGTTTTTCGCATCGAGAGTCGGGAGGGTCTGGACGAGCTTTGGAGTATGCACACCACCGGAGAACTTGCCAAGAAATTGACAGAGATTTTCATAACGGATGAACTGACAACCGAAGATAAGAGTGACTTGGCTATCCAGGCTACTATGCTCGAAAGTGAATACGAACAGGCCTGTGGGTTCTTTGACGAATTGAAAAAAGACCAGCAGAAAGGTAACCTAATACTCCAAAAAATGCAATTAACGTAACCATTTTCATAAAGTAATGTTTTTACATTAATGATTCTATTGCCAGATATCCACTTTTGTTACAGATGAAGAGGACTCGAGCGCCATGGCAGAGATAGCCCTGCAGCATGCACAACTTGAAGACAGCAGTACAGAAGCAACGGCTCACAGTAGCGATCCAGCTGAACACGCTGCTGACAGATGCAACGAAAAGCTGAAGACATTGTACATGACCACAGGTACATATTCACAAATGGTAACATGGGAAGATCTTGACACTAAGAAGACATTAATGCCCAAGCTAACGTTGGTTCAGGCTGGCGATGAGACAGAGGAAATGGTAATATCATATAAAGATATTTTCCTCCAGAAAACACCTGAGGGCGATCCGATTAAACTGGCCATTCTGACTGGACCAGATGATGACCAAAAGTCCATTATTTTGGAAAACATTGCGTATGATTGGGCAACCGGCTCCACTCCCACACTCAATAACTTCAAAATTGTTACGGTCCTGCAACTGGAAGCCATTGAACAAGAGTCTGACTTTATTGACTCGATCTATGCTCAACTGTTGGGTCAAGACACAAATATTGACAGGGGTGACTTGGAGTCATTTATTGACACCAACCCTCACAAAGTGCTTGTCCTCTGGGATGGGTTTGATAAGTTAATCAGCCATCTTGATGAGTACAAAGTTGGTCTCCGACTCCTCGATCGGATGGCAGCAAAGGGAATACGGGTACTTGTAACCACGTGTCGCTCTTACATACACATGTTCATGACCAGTCCAATGGTCCAGGAGCCTGTTACTCATGTGACAGCTTTAAAGGTCGCTCAGGTAGAGATGGAAGATTATGTGACAAAAAATTCTTTGATTCACCTGGTCAGGCTGAGGATCTCATTGACAGAATCAAATTCCTCAGATGTTCTCTCCGAATGGGCAAGAAGCTTCAAGCTGATGCCCTTGCTGTGTTCATTGTCGAGACATTCATCACTATCTGATACAATGTCACGCCTATACAGTAGAGCAATGACACACATATTCACACGACAGACAGATATAACACGAAAATAAATTCGAAGTACTGATTGCCCTTGGTAAGACTGCATTGGAGGGTCTGGTTTCCCCTCAGCAAAGGTTTACATTTGAAGAAGAAGAGTTTGAGGATGAGGCTCTCGAGAAGGCCCAAGATGCAGGTATCCTTTTCGCCAACGAGCCCCTATTGGTCAAAAAAAATATCAGCGACTGCATACAGTTTAGT
Source organism: Patiria pectinifera (assembly GCA_029964075.1). NCBI lineage: Eukaryota > Metazoa > Echinodermata > Asteroidea > Valvatida > Asterinidae > Patiria > Patiria pectinifera. The sequence continues at coordinate 7,765,600 of CM057145.1, forward strand.
CACAAGACAATGCGAGCATTCTGTGATGCTAAGTACTGGCAGAGTTTATCAGACGAGGAGTTTCAAAAGCTTCTTACTCAAATTGACAACCCTTGTGATTTTCAGTATTTGTTGCGCTTCTGCTGCGGCGACAATGAGAAATGTTGCAGACATAGTTTGCTGAGGTTTCACAGGAAGTCTATTAAGAGTCATTTCGTGTAAATACTTCAAATAAGTGTCCACGCTCAAAACAATCATTTGGGGCAATTTTGAGGCTGCAACAATTCTTTTTTTTTGCGTTATTTGCAAAGGTCATCAAGCCAAACTGCGAAGTAATGTTACAAAAGTAACTATATCACGACAAAGTATCATCCTTACCCTTACAAGAAAAAAATAGAAACACTTCTGAAAAATCTCCTTTGTATTATTTTAGGCCCTATAATTCAGGAGTTCTTACAACTAGCAACATTGCATTTTCTCTCTCTTCCAGAGCTCATTATGAGCAACGACCCTTCCCCCTCCTAAAGAATTCAACATGTATTATTGTTAAGGTTACATATTGCCTTGCGGAAAGTCCAAATATTTATATGCACTATGTAGTTTGGCTATTATTTTTGTCAACGTGGAAGTGGTTGGGAATTTCAGAAATGCGCGGGTGAGGGTGTAATAAGGATACATGTACATGGTACATGAACATAATGCTGTAATGTTTTTACAAATTTGCATTTATTTTATTATTTTCAATACAGAGAAGTGATATGGCGATGACGAGAGCAAATAACTCATATTTTTATATTAAAAATACATGTACTTTAAAACAACTATCGCTCTAGTGAAAACTCAAAATGGCCTCTATTTTGATTGATTGAATTGTCTTGGCCCTATGTGTAACTATGGTCAGATCGAGCACATATAAAGTCGAATAAAGTACTGTTGTGGGTGCTGTTACACCCTCCAAAATCGTAATTTCGTAATCAGCATGACATTTTGAGTCTCTTCCAAACTGTCATCAGTAGTCAACATGGTCACACTTCTGTGGTGAATCCAATGTTGCATGACAAGCAATTTGAATGTATTGGTGCTTATAAACTACAGGGTTTTTTGTATACAAGCATGGAATGTTTTGTTGAACCTACAAGGGCCGGGGGGGGGCGGAATCCGCCCCCACCCTCAACTTTTTCCGCGATAAAACCAAAAAAATATATATATTCGGTCTCTGGTCAGACCAAAGTTCCGGAATTGACGCGGGGACGCGGTTCCCCCCCTCCCCCTTCTGTTTGTTTCTTCATGCTTGGATTGTACAGACAAGGTGGGGTACTATTTTGCTTTTTTGGTGTCCTCATGTAAATTGGTGTCCTCCATAATTTGCCTTTATCATTTGCCTTTGTGCAATTTCCCCATTCCTTGGTGCTCTTTGTTAAAACAAATTGAGGAGGTGCGGCAATAGAGGGCGCTGTTGGAGCTACCGCGGAACATTTTGGGGAAAAAAAGATTGACACGCATGATTAAAATCTACGCGCGCGCTGACCAGAGACCGACATATTATTTTTTTGGCCTAACCTTGATTTTTTTTTCGCGACCCGAGCTGTTATGACTTTTTAGCCGCGAGCCTTGCGCATCTTTTGATACCAAAACCATAAAAATCGGACTACAGGTTGCCGGGCAGCGAAAAATTTCCCCGTATACGTCGTGTACACAGTGCAGAATTGCCATTCGTACATATGAATAATTAATTAGCCATAATTCCAAAACCCTTTGACCTATAGTCATGAAATTTCCTGGGTATGTTGATGAAGAGTAGCTCTATACATTTACCGAGTTTCAAAATTTTTCGTCACTCGATGGCCGGAATCCGCCCCCCCCCACCCCCGGCTGAGAGATGGTCAAAATAACCCGGCCCTTTTAGGGTTAATGTGTTAATTAAAAAAATATCAACTTCCCCACCGAACCACAGGTGCTTACAGATTTGAACCCTTTCTGGCGGGTATTTGGGTTTTTTTTCTAAAAGGGAGGGGTACGTCACACTGTGATCCCCATGTTGATTTGCAAATGCTTTGACCGACTTTTCTACAACTGATTTGGCAGGAAAACATTGGTTGACCATTACTCTATAATATGACATTCTTGGTTCTATAGCTGTTACCACTAGAGGTGTTTTTTATATATTTTTTCCAAAATCTTGTCTAGATAACATTTTGGGTATAATTTCTGTATTTTTTTGTGTAAACATTCGTCCCAGTCAGTATGCATCCATTGTCACTGCCATATAGGGACTATATACTTACTGATTTTATTCCAAAAAAATTGTGGGTTTTCATCCCGAATGTGCAAAACTAAAGTAAATATACATAATTGAGGTGATGTTATTAAATGCTCTGCCACTGATTCATGTAATAACAATCAGAAACGTACATCGAAACAAAGAAAATGGTGCAGATTGAAAGGTGAAAATTACACGGGCTTCTCGCACCAATGGCGGCCATAACACTGAGAGCCATAACATTGGGGTATTGAAGAGATATGGCAATGAACCTCTGGCCCGGACTCGGGGCTTCCAATTCTGAGCATTTTGGATACAATTGGGCTCTAAAGTGGCGCTATTTTGCCATGTTGTGGAGGGATTGTTTTTCAAGATGGCTACCGTTCTGCTTTGGGGAAAATAGGGGTCGTCTTCTTTGGGCGAGAATTTCTCAAAAAGTCAATGGTCAAGCCACCAAAAAAATGAAAAGAAATTGAAAGATGACATGTTGATCATCATTTTCCTGTGCAGCTCAAATACCTGTGAGAGTTCTGAGTATTTTTAAAAGAATTTTGAAGTATGGGCATATAGCACTTGTTGCTATTTTGATTTTGTTTGCACTGTTGCACCCATATTGAGCATGTATTGTTGTTAATTATATAGCCATTAATTTCAGTCTAAAGATAATACTTTCTTGATAGGTTTTGAAAATGGAACTATTTTTTACTTTAGTTCATGAGCACTGATGTCTTTATAACGGTTGCCATGGTAATAATGAACACACTACAGAAGTGTGTTTGGTGTCATGGTGACCACTGTTATAAGTCACAAAATTTCATGTTGATTGGGCAAATACAAATTTGGAGGACACTTCCACTAAAAAAATACTTCAGACCCTAACTACATGTATATAGCCAAGTCAAGTCAGAGTGAAATTCATACAATCAAATTGATGCTGTGTTCTCTCGGAGTTTTCACTGGAGTGATCCTTGTTTTAAAGTACATGTATTTCAATATAAACAAATAAGAGTTAGTTGCTCTCTTAATCGCCAGATCTTTTCCGTTTTGAAAATAATAAATAAACGTCATTTTGTTCACCACACCTTTATTGTAATAAGTAACGCGTTGTAAAAAAAGCCACCTTACATAATTCAGACTTTCCCAAAGGCCATATGCATGTATGTAATCTGAACAAAATTGTACTTGTTGACTTGTTGGGGGGAGGGCGTGGTTCTCTTTTGAGCTCTAGGAGTGGGGGTGGCAGGGAAAGGGGCTAGCTGTGAAACGGCTGGTGATGTGGACTGTAAAAGGTTCACTTGCAAATTGATATTTAGTATTTACGATTTAATTTAGGCAAATACATGCAGAAATCAAAATCTGAATTTGGTGGCAAGGGAAGGGGCGGGGCCTAGATGGGAGGGGAGGACGGGACATCATTTGAATAATGGTGCACGTCAATCAAAGGAAAATGGATATGGCCATTATTATTCATTGCGGCTTGCAAACACATGGGTTTTGCCCATGTGACAATGATTTTACCAACAATGCCAAGTTATTGGTGGGTGGTCACACCCCACCCTCAACCCCCTAGCAATGTCCCCGGGGTGGGGGAAGGGGAGGCTGTGAAAAGGAAGTCTATGTTATTTCTAAAGTGTTCACTTGCATATTATTTCTTTACTTTTGTTTCGTTATGCAACATACAAGTTCTAAATTCGGTGGCAAAGGGGAGTGGGCGGGGCCTAGTCAGGTGTGTGTGTGTGTGGGGGGGGGGGGGGTACACGACCGGCTATTCATCCACTGGTCTATAAATGATACGCAGTCTGATTCTATTTGTGAAAAGGTGCTAGATTCATGAACAATACCAATTATACAAGTTATTACTCAAAACAGATGAAAACACTGAAAATGCACGTTTAAAGGTTTTTGTGAAATTTACCATTTTTGGAGCGCTACTGCACAAAGGATATACAATAACCCAAGGTTTTCTTACCAGATATGAAAAGACCGATGTCTGAACTAACCATAGCCGAAGGGACATTTTTTTTTAAATTATTGACATACTTCGCAGTTTGGCTTGATGACCTTTGAAAATAACGATAAAAATGAATTTTTGCAGCCTCAAAATTGCCCCAAAATGGCCAAAACACATAAGGCCCGTAACCATGGCAACGGGCAAAATATCGGTTTAAAAAGTATGTTTTTGTTTTACTTGCTCCCACAGTTCTTTCATCCCACAAAGTATGTTTCTGGGGTTTTTTTTGAGCGTGGACACTTCTATGAAGTATTTACAGGAAATGACTCTTAAGAAACTGGCCTTAGATTGCTATTTTGAAAGTCAGGCGACACGTGATATCAGAAGATGTCATTAAGTCGTGGTTGGCTGAATGTAGTTTTCTGTCCATAAGGCCAAAAAAAGGCTCCGGTTTCTGGTATGGAGCTTGCCCAAAAAGTGGTGCGGCGACGCGGCTTTTTTTTTTTTACCTGATTTTTTTTGCTTCAAATGTCGGCTGATTACTGCAAATGGTGCCCGACTAAACTTAGTGCAAATATATGGGAGTCCAGAGAGGCCACATAAAGCTTATTCTCGACCATAACACAATCTAAAAACACGTTAAAATTGTGCAGCAGCTGGATTCCAGTCAAACCAGTGAGTTTGGCGGTTTTGAGACATCATCTTTCATATCCCATACAAAATGAAAGAGAGAGAAAAACATGAAAATACCACGTCTCTGTGAACCAACCTTGACAAGTCAGGAAAAACCTAAAATGCATCTGCCTAAATCATGAAAATAGAGTGATCAATTAGTCATCATACAAAAGACACACCTACATAAACATGCTATAAAAACACAACATTATAAAAGGCATGTATAATAGTTGTACAACAATTCGTACAATAATCTCATTCAAACATGTGAATGACAACAAATATTTCCAAAAAAATTGGAAAAATATAAAATACAAGTTTATACAATGAAATAAGTAAATATGGTGCGGATAAATCCTGTGTCCCTTTTTTTCTTTTAAAGAGCAAAACACCAATATTTATACAGTAAAATATGGAGGGGCAGCTTGAGCTATCAGTACATAACCAAATACATGTACAATGATCATGCTAGGCATAGATAAACACAAGTACTTTTAAGTAATGGCATTTGGCCACAGACCCCGAATATGAGGTACTGTACTTCTGTCAACAGTCATTATGGTCACCACTACTGCCAACACACAGAAATAAGCTGCGATACCCAAAGACAAGGGAGGGTTCCCTACTTTTACTTGGGCTTTGCCATCTGACAAACTAAGTGAGGGGTGTGTTACATTACTGTAGCTAACTACATGAAGGCTATCATCAAAAACACTCACAGTGGGAGAAACAGAAACTACTCCTTCCACCTGCACATTACAAAAATCAGCAGCTTCAAGTAAAACCGTCTCAATTAGAAGCGGCTTAGCTTCTTCAAAAATAACATGTACCACCTCAACTGTATGAGAACACATAACAAGGTCAGGACACTGCGACTCATGAACCCTGTCTTCACTAGGCTTCTCGAAACATTTCAAAATAGCAGCAAATCTATCATTCAGTGCAGCTTCAATGCTACTCACTGCATTTCTATCAATAGGACAAGTATCTTCATTATGTTCACATAAAATATTTGTGAAGGCACTAACTATGGTCCTAGCTAAAACACTATTTGACTTCGAAATAGAGTCTGGCACAGACATGGTTGGAATAATTACCTTGGAATGCACACACAAAAATATGACTTGTTACAAAAGCAGGCCTCAATCACTGACCTACAATCAAGTCTGCATACAAACAGACAATAAAATACAAGTCAAAAGTATGTCTAACTACACTGTAGACAAAAGTACAATTCCACTTTAAAAATCTCCAACTGACACGGTCTAAAATGACACCCAAAAATGCCAAGACAATCTAATAATACAAGAAGCAAATGACACAATGCACTGGTGTAAAATGTCGAAAAAATGCAATTAGCTGAAAACCAGAAGTTTCAATGGTGTGTGTGCAACAAGCAATACTAGTATTTGACTCAAAAACACTCAATCCAAAGCACAGGCCAACAACTGGCTCTATAATTATCTGCTCCTAATATAGAACCTACTACAGATTCACACAATTAAGGCACAACTGCCTAAAAACTGAACAGATCTAAGATTGGATACAAAATGGTCAAATATTAAATACAATTCTAAAAATAGATTGTTATAATGAAAGTTACACAGTACACAATGTAGCTTGTCAATGAAGTCCTCTCAATGCAGGGTGAGGCAAAAATCAGATGATGACCATCACGTCCATGATCGCGACAATCAAACACACGGAAGCGATTCAGTGCGATTCGTGAACACGAATTCCGGTGCACTAGAAAATCTAAAGTCCGGGGAAAATATTTCCGGATCAAAACGCGTCGTCAATAAAAAGTTCACGGCAATGTAGAAACAGATGTCAACTGTCGGAGCACTCAATCCTGTCTACGACGCCATTTTGTAGCGCGAGTAGACATCATCTTGGAGAAATAAATCAGAACACTCTATCCTGTCTACGACGCCATTTTGCAGCGGGACGGCAAAAGGAGGCCGGCCCTCTATTTAAAGAGGACGAGTGTTCTAACAAAAATGATGATATGACGACTATTTCCAATAACATGAACTACAATAAATTTATTCTTAAAACAATTCAATTATTCAAAGCCCTATGCACAATATACAATGTGTGTGTGTGTGTGTCAAAGTTCAACACATGTACGCTACACACTATATAATACAAAACTACACAGTCATGATGTTACAATGCAACGAATGTCTCATCCCGAAAATACACAGTTTCTCTCACAAAAATGATGATGAAACACAGCTAAATACTCACTGGGAACTTTCTATGAAGTACCCTCCCAGAATGATATATCTCAGGAGCATGGCAGGAGCCATGCTCCCTACAAAAGGAGAGAATTTTCGGAGACAATTTTATATCGGTCTTCTCTGCTCGAAGCCCACAGGAGAAAACTCGTTACAACTTGCCTTTACGCGGGAAGCCCAAAGGTCATGATATGCAAATCACTCGCAAAACTTTTAGATAACAACAGAGGGCGCACTTGGTCTCCCTACAGTAATAAGATAAATTTGTGTCACTTTGATCGTTGTTGGCGTTCGTGTTTAAGTTTTTTGCGAACTTTTGGGTCCCATCCTTACAAAACCTAACGCACCTGAAGAAGTTGATTAACTAACTGCTCATTTCAGTTACATGACACTGTACACATTGCTGCATCAGTAAGTGAAATGCCAAGAGTAGAATCCCTCAGCCTGGCGGAAAAAGATTCTTTGAGTGGTTGCGCAAAATTATTGGCTCTCAGTCTATAACAACTGAAACACGTTGGTAGCCTGAAATTGGGAGGATGTGCATTGACAGAAGAAAATAAGAAAACGTATATCTGATGACAAGATGACAAGATCTCAAATGTGGGTCTGCGCTGAGATATGTGATGATGCCCATGCCATTATGTGATGCAATTTTCAAGTCATTTTGTTCGAGTCAATCTCAAAGTCACCACTTTTTGTGAGTAACGTAGGAAACGGAACATTCTTTTAAATCCAGTCATTTTGTATGAACGATATTACACGATAATAGAAACACGCCGGAAATTTTCTGAGAAATGACGCATTATTTATCCACTAACTTAAAACCAAATAACTTGTAAGCAAGCTACCCAATTTCCGACTATATAAGTAGTAGGTAACTCTATGGTATTCGCAGTAAACTGAACACATATTTCTCTTCTCAAATAGTTGTACGAATTAGTCATGGTATATAGACTTTGCTACAGATTGAATACATGCATTTCATAATTATTATGTGCAAAAGTGCGAGTATGCACATTATTCAATCAATTAGAAATCTTAGGATTTATCTTGAAAATGTGTAATATTGTTTACAACTTGTACATGTCTTTGCTTAACCCAACTTTGAATGAGAAATCGAATTGAACGTTATATACCGGGAAGGTGTCATCAAAAGTGCTTTTCATAAACGTGTTTTGTTGTATGCGACTGATTCTAAATGACTGCAAAAAGTCTCAAGGATTAAAATGGACATATCATTTATGTACAGGGTGACCCCCCAAAAGTTGTGCAGACAGACATTTTTAAATTTCTCAAAAAGTACTGAGCAATTCATGTTGATGGAGTATATTGTTTGTACTCTGGTGTATAATCACAGCAAATATTTGATGAATATCCTTTCATGCAAACCAGAGATACAACAGATTATAAATGGCGATGTGCTTTCCATCCGTTCCGATGTGATTTACACAGTTAATGAAATGAGATATTGTAATTCCCATTGGAATGGTTGAAAAATCACATATCCTTTTATAATCTGTTACAGCTCTGGTTTACATGAATGTGTTTCCATTTCATTTTCACTGATTAGTATACACAAGTGTACTTTTAATATGCTCCATCAAAATGAGATACTCATGGAAGTTACTTTTTGAAAAAGAAATTACATCGACGATATCTGCTTGCACAACCTTTGGGGGCTTCAACCTGTATTTCTTTGAGTGGACAGATGCCAACTGACACGGTCGGTCTGCAATGTAATACAGCGTGTCCCAACTAACATTGTGCATGAAGAAGTCGCTGATTGGCTCAAAAGGAGATCATACTAGCTAATCAAGTGTTATATAATTTTAAATACTGGGCTTGTTTATTTTTGGTAAGAATGTCAAGACAATCCTTCAATGCAAACAAGCGGTGTTATTTTCCTCTTACAAAATCAGAATCCTGTAGTTAAGATCGCACCAATGCATTAGTCCTTTTAAAAATCTTTGTCAAAGACTAAACTAAACACCAATTAACACATGTTTTTTTAAACTTCCAATGCTACATCCATTGACAAGTTTTGTTTGAAAAGCACCTGCTTTTCTTCTAAGTTTTGCTGAACAACTAACGTTAACCTTGTTGGACGAACACCTTAATTTTACAGAAGAAGAGGACTCAAGAAGCGAAATGACAGAGGTACAGCATACACAACCGGGAGAAAGCAGCACAGCAACGTTATCTAGCAGTTCTGATCCAGCTGAACTCGCTGCTGATAGATGCACAGAAAAGCCGAAGACGTTGTGTATGACCACAGGTACATATTCATAAAAAGTCAAATGGGTAGATGGTGACACCAAGAAGATATTAATGCCAAAATTAAAAGTGCTTCAAGCTGGCAATAGGACAGATGAAAGGGTAATATCATATGACGATATTTTCCTCAAGAATACACAAGAGCGCGATCCGATAAAACTGGCCATTCTGACTGGACCAGATGGTGAGCAAAAGTCCATTCTTTTGGAAAACATTGCGTATGATTGGGCAACCGGCTCCAGTCCCACAATCAATAACTTCGAACTTGTTACAGTCCTGCAACTGGAAGCCATGGAACAAGAGTCTGACTTTATTGACTCGATCTATGCTCAACTGTTGGGTCGAGACACAGATATTGACAGAGGTGACTTGGAGTCATTTATTGACACCAACCCTCACAAAGTGATTGTCCACTGGGATGGGTTCGATAAGTTAATCAGCAACTTTGAGAAGAAAGTTGGTTCTGTTCTCAAACTCCTCGACCGGATGGCAGCAAGGCGAATACAGGTACTTGTAACCACACGTCCCTCTAACAAACACAAATTTCTGAGCAAATCAATGGTCCAGGAGCCTGTCACTCATGTGACAGCTTTAAAGATCGGTCAGGTAGAGATTGAAGATTATGTGAACACATTTTTCTTTGATACACCTAGTCAAGCTGAGGATCTCATCGACAAAATCAAATCCGCAAAACTTAAACCTAATGCCCTTGCTGTGTTCGTTATCGAGACTTTCAGCACTACCTGATACAATGTCACGCCTATACAGTAGAGCAATGCCACACATATTCACACAACATGCATATATGTCACAAGAAAAAATATACCCAGGAAAACAAGCATTCGATCAAAATCAGTCATTTTGTTCGATTAAAATACACGTATACACGCGATGAAGCAAGCATTTAAACGACGCGATTTTTGTACAAATTATTCTGAATCAAGCTTAATTCTTAATGAATAACAATACAAAATATAGGCATGTATTCTCTTGGTACTTGTTACTTGGTTGGTTTCCTCCTGAAACATCCTCTAGGGATCTTGACTAGGAGGTCACGGGGAGGTGTCGGCATCTAGGTCTCGGTCATGATGTGGTTGTAGTAGTTGTCCCTAAAGGTCTTGTGCGTCAAAGAGTCGGTGATGTTCTAGGGCAGGTCATTCCATAATGTAATTGTCCTTGGAAAAAATGAGTTCTTGAATACAGTTGAAGATGTTTGCACCATGTTAAAATTCTCGTTGATATTATATACCCTTACAAATTCGCGGTAAACTAAATATCTTTTTTTTTGGTATTTTTCAGTAACTTTAAACATTTTAGAAGGCGGTTTACATGTATAACTGATCCGAGGTTTCTGAGATTACTAAATCATCATAGCAACCTTCAACACGATTGATTTCTCAATGGTGAAATTGTATCAGTATTTGTTTTTGCATCCATAGTTGTGGAAGTTCTGTTGAAATGACTGATGGAAATTGAGAGTTTATTCTAATGCAGGCTAAATGTAAATGGCATCGTAATAGAATCGAGGACAACTTGTCATCGGTTCCGCTGCTTGTCAGAAATGTGAATCGTGATTCGAAATATTTAACTTGCGAAATCAAATCATAGATAATGTCAGGTAAAGACTACTTTTTGTAAACATGTATTCAATGTAATGACCGACATCAAATAAAGCCACAAGATTTCCACATCAAATTGAATAATGATTGGATGGAAACAAAAATAAACTCAACTTGTATAGGAACATGTTTTTTTGTTAATGGATACAATAAACAGAACGAAGAAGGCCTACTCCCTAACTAAAATATAGATCTTGCAAAATTAAAGGACGTCAAATCTGAAGAGAAAAAAACATATTGAATAAGGCCAGTCAAGAAAACCACAGTGAAAGTACATGTAATATCAAATTAACCATAAATTATTCAAGTACAACAGTTACCTCCATCTTTTGGGGATTAACTTTACGACGTCTCTGTGAGTCCAGACCAAGATGCCTCTGAGGACCGGTAATGATACACCGTAACCGTAGAAAGCGAATGAGTTTACCATGAACTTCGATTGTGTGGAAATTTTATGACCAGAAAGTGCATGTTTAATGTTACCTATCTTGACACCTGATGACGTAATTGTGACGAATATCTTCTAGGACAATTTATGGGTGGTGGTCAAAGTATGCGCCCAGTCTGATTTCTATCGGACTAACAAACATACTACAGTGTGTGGTCAGAAGAAATACGTGTGCAAAATCTTGACGAAAACAACAGCCGTTTCGGAGAAAGTACTTCAAAACAGTTTTAATAATCTACAGTAGCAGCTAAAAGAGGGTCGTTGATGAACAGCCCAACAGAAAAAACATTCAGCTAAATAAATGTATATTACTTCTAATGACCGGGTTATGTCGCCGTTGAATGATGTTTGGCAGGTCTGGTACAGATTTTGGTGAATATGGAATGTAAGAGATAGTTAGGATATATTTTGTGGAGCAATGAACATATGTCGATCCGATCGACGCCGGCAGAGGTTGGCAAAGGTCGGCGAACGTCACCCGTGGGCGAACAATGTCGGTTCGGCGTTAGAATACGTCGGATACGTCAATATTTGCCATTCGAAGGGAATAGGTCAGACATCTTAGTCATCATGCAGCCTGTTTAACATTGAGATGTCGTGGTAGGCCGTCAGAATTGTAACGTTGGTAAGACGTCAACTAAAGATTATGGTCACATCAGATTATGGTCACATTGGTTCCGCGTCGCTAATGCGACGTAAATCCGACGTTAAATTACAGTTGTTACTGTGACATAGTCGCGTCTCAAATCTGACGTTAATTGAATTCAACTTATGGCCACCATTGTGACGTATGTTAGACGTCAACTTGTGAACACCACTGTGACGTCAATTTGGCCTCGCAAATTTGACGTAAGTAGGGCTTTAAATTATGGTCAACACCGAGACATGACGTCGAATTATGGTCATCACTGTGACGTGTGACGTCTTGTGTCGCACATCTGACCACAGTAGGACGTCAAATTAAACAGGACGTTCAAGACGTTGTTTTCATTACGATCGTTGTCTGGTCGGTGTGCATATGAACGACAGGGGTCGTGACGTCCTTCTACCTGTGATCAAAATCATTTTACTTGCACTCTGAAAACTCGTTCAACCTTTTTTGTTCCTCTTCCCTTTTCCTTTGTTTGTACTGAAACATTTTCGCAACGGCTCTCATTGGTTTTGTACACGTTTTCTAATCGAGGTCGTCCTCGATTCTATTTTCTATTGTTCCCCTTCTCTTTTCCTTTGTTTATACTAACTTTTTTGCAACATTTCTTATTGGTTTTGTACACGTATTCTAATCGAGGTCGTCCTCGATTTGGTTCCTATCCTCAATTCATCGATGACATTGCACATCTGTGTCCTCGATTTACACCATAAACACGCAGGCACACACACATATTTTAGTTTATGTTATCTATGTCCCTCCAAAATGGCGGCCGTTTTAAACCGCAAGGAACTACACAAATTGCCGTCACTTGGCAGACGAAAACATTATTTACGCACTACATCATCGCACTAGCAGTAGGCCATAGCAAAATGTACGTAATTTGGTGATACTAAATACTATTTACACGAGATTTCCCGTATATAGGATTCCACTCACAAAGGCATACCAAGATCACGGGGGTTTCACGAGACAGCAAAATAATAGACTCATCATCAGAAGCAACCACCGTCCAGATGACTGGTGCAGCGGTCGTGTGCGAGCAGCTTGTGGACATCACGGACCAGCGGATTATCAATCTATTCTCTGAGCTCCTCAGCAAGCTAGCCAAGGAGCTGACAGGGCACGAGCTCCAGCATGTCCGTATCTTGTGTAGCCATCAAGGGGTACCGGCTGAGGAACTGGAGACCGATGACGCGATGTTACTGTTGAGGTGAGTTTGCAGCGTGAAGACGGGCCGGCTATACTGTCAGAAACTTTATCAAACCGTTTCTTTCCATAACCATGTACACAAAGTCACTAATGAGATTTGACTAGGGAGTACTCAGTTCTACCGCAAACCCAACATCGGTTGGAATTTGTAACCGAATAGTGTGGATTTTTGGTAAACTGTAACATTATTGGCGATAGAGAGAGGCATCGCAGTCCTTGCAAATTAACTCCATGTAATTTTTAGTAAAACAATACTCCCTGTATCGTGGAGTTTGGCGGCGGCGACTCATTGGAAATTGTACCCTAGCCTCTAAGACGTCCCAGTAGTGTTTTAACTCCACTGCACGTGACGGTTTTACCTTGCCCATAAAATTACGTCGATGGAGGGCAAAACCTCATATTAAAATATCCTTCAAATTATATTAATGTTGATTCATGTACTCCACCTTTTCTTGTTTCAGGGTCCTTGAGAAAAACGATTTAATTGGAAAGGACAAAACGCAGTTTCTGAAGAAGCTTTTAGAAATATTTGATCTCTCCGCCGGGATTGATTTTGTAAGAATCTTTTTTTTTTGTTTTTAGTTAACTGAGTGTAATTGTTATAAGGTATTCTATTGACGCTAGATAAGACCGCACGCATGGATTTTCAACATAATAGAAGAACTAATATCTGACCCGTTGACACTGCACCCAGGTCTCCACAAACTAGGTTTCCTTGTCACTAGTTCAGCAAAATGATAATTCGAAATCATTTCAGGTTTGGCGCCATTACGTAATAATTTTTACTGTGGTGATAAAAAACTAAAATTCTCAAATTTTCGGGGGATATACGTTTTACCTTTTCTCTCTGGGTTACCCTAGGTTAAGGAGTACGAGGAAAAGAGGCGCAAACATCTCCAGAATGTGGAGATCTTACTTGGGAAGCAGGATCCATTCTTTGTGGGACGAACCACATTCGTCAGCAGGATCCTAGAGGTCTTCTGTGACCAGAGCCATGACAAATGCCGCTGCGTTCTGGTTTATGGGCCGGCAGGCACGGGCAAGACCAAACTGGCAGTGGAGAGCTGCACGATCTACAAAGAGCAAGCACGGTGCGACACAAGGTCAGTCTATGGGCAGCTCGGGCCGCGGAGAGGCGCCCAGGCTAATATAGATGTTGTTGCAGCAAGCCCCCAAGTCAAAGACCGGCACTTTCCACTGTGAATTCGCATATCAATGTTGTGGTTGTAGTGTGTCAGTAAAGCTGAGATAGGGGGAGGGAGGGCAAATGACAGTGAATGGCTAGCGAGTCATATTTAGATATAATATTTTATATCTGATAAGTTATGACATGGCAAACTCGCCAACATCGCTCTCACAGTTTGATGTTGGGAGCTCTTGTTGAAAGCGCATGGTGTATCATTTTTAGATATAATATTTTTTTATCTGATAAGTTATGACATGGCAAACTCGCCAACATCGCTTTCACAGTTTGATGTTGGGAGCTCTTGTTGAAAGCGCATGGTGTATCAATTTCCTTCCACACGAAACTCGCTGTAAGTCTGTTGACAAAGTTTTGCAAAATACTCGAAACAAAATCATGCATATAGGAAGCCGTTTCCCATTGCGAAGATGTATTGTACCTTTACCCATCGATACTTAAACATCTCAGGTGATGTAATATTAGTCCGTGTGTTTAATTCATAGACTACTCCGCGTCAATCTCCGTAAGGCGACCAACATAGAGGAAATTTGGCTTTGGATTCTAAACACCGTAACTGGCAAGCAGATCACCCAGAAACAGTTTCATATGGGACTGGTAAAGAAGTGGATCATGGACTGCTTAGAAGGTACGTATAGACACTGGAGCAAGCACAGCAAGAGCAAGCCTTTTTCAACCTCTTTCTGAGTTTCCTTTATATTTGTTCAATGTTAAATGTTTTTGTTGTTTCGCTCTAGATACCGTATTACTGTTGGACAATGCTGACGACATCCTTAATCCATCATCGTATAGTAAGGATCACTTTGTTAACACGCTGAAGGACCTCTTATCGATATCCAACCGTCGTGTGAAGTTCCTCCTAACCTCTCGCCATCCTGTTGATTTCATGGGTCTTAGAGAGCTTCCGAACTTCATGGAGGTGAAACTCGAGCCTCTGCGGGTTTTCGAATCCTTGCAGCTTCTTACGAAGATGTTTGGCCATGCTAAGAAGCTTTATGAGACGGTCTCGGACGGAGGAAAGGCGTTACAGGACGAAGAATCTCTGGTTGAAATCGCCAAGCTGTGTGGCAATAACCCCCTGGCCCTGCGCGCCGTAGCGAGCCGCCTGAACAGCGGATTCAGCCCTGGAAGTCAGGTTGAGTTCTTGAAGTGTCCAGAAGGTGCTCAACGGGTGTTGGATCCCGGCTCCTTGGGAGCTAGTCAAGCCGTTCAAGACGAGAGGAAGGATTTCAAGGATCAGCCATTCGTACTTAATTCGCTGGGCGCCATGTTCGAGCAGCTCTCTCAATCTCTGAAGGAATCCTTGCTGAAACTCTCGGTCTTCCCAAGTTCCTTCAGTCTGAGTCAAGGGGCTGAGATCTTAGGAAAGAAGCCATCCGACGCAGTTATTAAGTTCGACTTGGAGGACTTGAAAAGATGGAGTCTTCTTGAACGGGATGATTATTCCATCCATGACATTGGACTAAGCAATGAAGAGCCTTACTACTTCATGAACCCGCTGGTGCGGTCAGTTTGCCTAAGCAAAATAGGATCCAGTGGGATATACAAGGCAGCATATGAAGAAGCGCTCCGTCGATTCATAGCATATATAGCCGACCTTCTTGAAGATCTAACACAGTTGGGTCAGAGGGATTTCGCCAGCGCACTGCCCAGACTTGAATCCAACAAGACCAATGTTCTGCATTATTTGGAGCTCGGGATGGGTACAACGTTTGGTTGCCAGGTTCCTGCCGAACAGGAGAACACCGCCTCTGCCGTTCCTCTCCCGGAGACGATGGAGGGATTGTTCAGCATTTTTGAGATTGTTCTTGATCCATCTACACGTTTAGAATATTACACAAATATGAGTATCAGAATGTTGAGGAGCGGGAGCCAAGAAGCCTGGGCTTTCTTGCGAGGATGGATGGCCGATGAGTTGTACGTGAGAGCAAAATACGACGAAGCCTGGAATGCAGTCGAAGAACCGCTTAAAGTGTTGAAAGCCCGAGCCAGCGATCCCGCTATCGGCCGAACAAATGATCTGGAGAGAGCTGAAGCTCACCTGCTATACGTGAAGGGCCGCATCCTGGTGGCTCGACGTAAGTACAAAGACGGAATAGCTGCCCTTGAGCAAGCCTTGAAAATTCAAGAGCGTCTCCTTGGGAATCACTCGCTCACGGCTCGCTGCCTGAACGGGCTGGGTCACGCTTACTTCAACAAGGCAGATGATGACCGCTTCTGTGGCGGCGTGACACAAGCCCACGAGTACCATCTGAAAGCCTGGGAGATGCTAGTTAAAATCACCAACGGCAAACCAGAGAAGCACTTCGATGCAGCCATGTACTTGCTTAACATCGGCGCCACTATTCATCAGATGGGAAAGAGATTCAAAAGCAGCAACAAGGAGAAGGCTCACGAGTACTTTAAACTTGCCATCAAGAAGTACTACGAGGCATACGATCTGGAGAGAGCCTTGAAACTGCCCAACTCCCCAAACACTGCGTTCGTCCTCAAGAACATAGCCATGAGCTATTGTGAAATGAAGGTGGGTGTTCTATTACAAGACACTAGGCCTACTTCAAATTATTAATGCTTAATTTAATCAGAACGTGTACGTAAAATGTTTGACGTTAGGCATTAACCCTAATCAGGCCGTGTTATTTTGACCATCTCTCAGCCGGGGGGAGGGGGGCCCGCCCCCCAAGATCTCGGTCATCGAGTGACGAAACATTTTGACACTCGGTACATGCATCGCGCAACTCATAATAAACATATCCAAGAAATTTCATGACTAAAGGTGAAAGGGTTTTGGAATTATGGCTAATTAATTATTCATATGTACTGTGGCGGAAATTTGAAAAGTGTGATCGGTCCGTTTGATTCGCGGTCCGTCAAACTTGTCCAAGATGTTACCAGGACGATAGCGCTGCCACCAGGCGGAAAATGTATAGGCCCTAAACCCCCGGAGTTCCGCCTCACCGGTTTAGTCTTTCTTAATCTGCGTCTAAAGTTTGTAGTCAAAATACCCAGTGAAGAAGTAATAAGTGAAGCAACAAACAGTCTTACTAGTTCCTAAGGACTGACTCAAAAAAGATACACCTCAGGCAAATCTTCAGCACAACTCGAAAACTAGCAATTTAATTCAAAACTGAACAACAGTCAAAAGAACAATGCCAAGGATGAGCTTAAACTTAGATTGATTCAAAGCTGAGAAAATACAGTAAATGGCAGTGCACTTTGCACTGGTGAGGAACCAGTATAGGGGCCTGATCTCTGGAATTTATTTACGGAGGGGGAGAGGATACCTTTAAAGGATAATGCTCTCTGCATGCACTGGGAGGCAAAACAATCAGTCTCTAAGTTATTCCCTAACCTTTTACTATAAACTTAACAACGGGCAAATCCATGCCCTTATAAAAATATAATACGACTATAGGCAATTACGTCTGCCAGTTCAAAAACAAAATATCACTACGTTAGGCAATTCCGTCTGCCGGTAGTTTCTCAAATATAAACACGACTAGGCAATTCCGTCTGCCAGTCCAAATGTCTCGCTAAGTCAAGGCCTCTGACGGGTCTGCCAGTAGTTTCTTGAATCTGCTTAGCTCCTGAGATATTTAGATGACCTTAGATTAGTTTATCCAGCTCCTCCATTCCAATAATAAGTGACTTACAAAGTGTCCTCCAAATTCGGCTCCTCACTTGGCTCCTCTGCTCCTCAACTCCTTAACTGGCTCCTCTGCTCCTCAGCTGGCTCCTCAGCTCCTCAATTACTCCTAGGTTTCTTAATTCCAACCCTCCCTAATTTAAATTAAGATTTAATTAAATCACTTTCCACTAGCGAATAAGTGAATTACAACCTGGCTCCGTTTGCGCCTAAGAGCTCCTTAACTGACTCCTCAGCTGGCTCCTCAGCTCCTCAATTACTCCTCAACTTCTGAATTCCAAACCTCCCTAACTTAATTTATAATGACTATTTTCCCCCAGTGAATCTGCACGCTAATGTAAACATTAAACGGGCTCTGTACGTGCCTATTAGCTCCTTTACTAGCTCCTCTGCTCCTTAGCTCCTCGGCTCCTCAACGTCTCAGAGATCAGCAGTACTACAACTCGACAATTGCAAACTCAGTTAACTAAATCACCCGAACCCCGAATTCACAAAAATCTGCCCTATTTATACTCTTTGGATCGCGCGCCTTGCACACAGCCCACAAGTTGTAAACTAGCAAAAATTACTATACACAACAAAGTATTCATTCATCTGAAAAATCAATAATTTATACTGTACATTCATCACTCAAAGTATACAAATAATCCTTAAATCCTAAGCTTTCATTTACACTGAAAACAGAACAACAGATTTCCCCAGATTTCTCACAATAAGGCAAAAACAAAGTTGGTGACTGAACGTAAACATGACCTAATTTCATTGACAAAAATCCAGTGATGTCATACTCATGAATATTCATGAAGCATTTCAGGCCTTGGCAGACGAAATCATTACAAATTTCGATAAATAATTGCCTACTGAAATATTATCTGCCAAAAACTTAATCTAAGTGGTGAAATAGGTAAAGATAAAGGAAATACAACTTTTTGCTCTTACAAATCTCAGTTTTATAATCTAAAATCGGAAATATTCTTTGAAAACTTTAGGCCAATCCGAACAGATTTTAGAAACAAGGAGGCGGCCATGTTGGATTTACCCTAACTCTATTTTTAGCACACACAAACACATGGCAGTGGCAGTGCATGAAAACAGCTGACGGTTGGTGAATACTAGCGATAAAATAAGTCATCAAACAGTTATAAAAGTGGAAAGAACCTAATAAAAAGTTACCCAGGCGTACAGGTGAGTCTAAGAAAATGACTAGAGTGGCATTTTCGTCACAGTACGAATGGTAATTTTGCTCTGTGTACACGACGAATATGGGAAAACTCAGTTTTCACGGCGCGTAGCGCCGGAAAATTGTTCGCTACGCGGCAACCCCTGTTCAATTTTACGTTTTTGGTATCAAAAGATACACAAGGCTCGAGGCTAAATAGTCATAACAGCTCAGGTTGCGAACATTTTCTTGAAGGCTATCGCGGAAAAGTCAAGGGTGGAGCGGATTCCGCCCCCGGCCCTTTTAGGGTTAACAATATTGGAAAACGGATAATAGTGTTTTTGCCGTTATCATGTGTCATAATGGTAACGTTAATTGCTAGATAAACAAGTAGTCCTATATGCTTTTTATATCAAGTTCAAGATCTGCTTTTAACATCACATTTCGGTTATTACACGTCGGTTACCACGACGAATTCCAAATAAGTTTTTTTTTCTTTTGTAAGCAGACGAGATATACCTTTCGTTTTATCAATAAGTTTAAAACAAAATCTAAACAAACATCGATACTGTATATTTCGCCACATTTTCTTAAAAAGGAATACGAGAAAGCTCTACCGTTGGCAACAGATGCCGTTACCATCAGAGAGAAGACCAAAGGCGTGCATCCTACCACGGCTCGCAACCTCTTCTTCATAGGATCCCTGTACGATAGTATAGGAGAAGAATACAAGAAATCAAAGAAATCTGAAGGTACCTTGGATTTTTAATCGGAGCAATGAAACGATCTTGGTTGAAATCGGTACTTGAGTTTACCGCTACCGTTAGAGGTGAAAGATCGATTCATGGGGACACAGGTTATCTTAACGTTGCAAATCGTTTGCGACGCCAAACAAAACCATATGAAAAGTTAGGTTGTTTTTTGCATCCATGTCAATCAAACTACAACATGTAAACTAAGTGGACGAGAACTAACTTGAAGTCATCGGACGATTTTCTTGATTCAGGCAAAGGTGAAATAGGTAATTTCAGGTAATACCAACAAATGTATTGATCTGCTTTCGGTAAACCATCAAACCTGCGGTATTCTAAGCATCCTCCCTTATGAACGCCTCTTTGTTTGAGCACTTGTTCTGCTACAAATTTCGCGGGCTGCATTTTCAAATGTTATTTGAACTGGTGTACGAACGGACTATGTACTGCATACAAGCGCACTCTGTTCAAACTAACCCATCTTCGTCTCACACAACCTAGACAAAACCAAATCTCAAGAAAACTACAAACTAGCCCTGGAGTACTACAACAGGGCCTTCGAGATGGAGGTCAAACTCGGGCCGTCCAACCACAGCATCGAGTATGACGACCTGAAGGAAGATCTGCAGAGCTTACTTAGGAAACTGCACATGAACAAAGAGTTGGATAAGTACCGGAGGATGTTCAAGGTATGTGCATTAACGTATTGACAATGGCATGCGACGTTGACTGTCGGATGATGGTGGGAGGGAGCAAAACGATTTCGAGAAACAAAAAGCTCCTCTTGACAGTGGCAATAAGTAGCATCAGCCCTTGCCATTGAGATATAACAATTGGCAATTACAAAATGCAGGTTTTGAGACCTTTTTTTAAAACTTGAAGAACCTGTATAATTACGTACGCGTACGCCAATGTGTTTACACTTTTGTCATGCCAAAACAGTTGGGGAAGTTTCTTCCGCAATAATTACGCTCGGTAATGTCGAGTGCATGCACGTACTGTGATTTTACGAACCCATCCAGGATCGAGCTCGCCGCCATATATTAGTAGTAGTTGATGTGTTAAAGTTCGAAACAGTGAATGTCATTCTAATGAGCGGGTATTTGCACTAACTTTATTCACCATGAGTATGTTCTTCATAACTTTATTATGTGGTTTTTGTAGCTGTTCATAATTTCATGTATACATTCATTCTAGGGAGTGTGCTATTTGAGGTAGTTACAGGCCCTGCTCCAAGTATATTGAGATGTATTACCCCAGTTAAGCCACTGGGTTGAAATCGCCGTACTAGATAAGCCACTTGAAATTATGTCGGTGGCCATAAATGAAAGGGCTCCCCTCATTGACAACAAAAAGAGGGCCTGCTCCAAAAGCTTTTTGGAAAGGATAAAACATGAGCAAAAGAAATCACGCAGCATTCATTTCTGTGGCCCATTGCGATTTTGAATCGATGTAGAATCGATGATCACTGGTTTACGCAGCTGTGTGGTTGCGAAGGGCGATTTCTAATGGTAACGTAATACTTTATTTTGCATGAAACTACATGCGCACAGACATGTTCACGTTGGCGTTCGAAATCTTTGAAAATAAATGTTTCCCGTTTGGAAGTGCTTCATGCAACTTTCAGGGTTTATTTTAGTATAAATGATCCAAGTATGAGCTTAAAATATGTGTGACATGTTCATTACGTTTCGTTGAAATTAGAAAAATAGGCATGGCTACGAGCATTTTTGAAAGATGTAACACTAGCGTTTGCAATATCTATCAATCTTTTTAAGCCTCAAGGATATTAATAAGGTTCTTATCCATTATGGTGTGTAGTAAAAAAAAAATAATAAAAAAGTAGAATCGATGATCACTGGTTTACGCAGCTGTGTGGTTGCGAAGGGCGATTTCTATATTTCTGAAACTACATGCGCACAGACAAGTTCACGTTGGCGTGCGAAATCTTTGAAAATTATTTCTCCCGCTTGGAAGATCTTCATGCAACTGTCAGGGTTTATTTCCATTGTAATGATCCAAGTATGAGCTAAAAATCTTTACGATTTCGTCACCGTTTTCACGAACAGCCACAAATGTCAAAAAATTACCATTTTTCTCGATTTTGATTTTTCTCACTATATAATTTTACTATAAAACATTGTACTTAACCATTTTGACATGTTTCTGTAAGCATTACATTATGAATTTCCAAATAATATTAGTCATGCACAAGGGGCAGATATCTCGAAAACTGGGTTTTGCGTTTTCACGAAGAGCCACATACATTTTGGCACCTTGAACGCGTACAAAACCTTTTGAACAGAAAGGGCCGATATGTAGGAATTTTCGCTTTTCTACGAAGAGCCACAAATCTTTGTTACATTCTCAGCAGCGCACGCGTACACACGCCCCCCCCCCCCCCCCCTATGTATGGAAGACACATTGAACAGAAAGGGCCAAAATGAAGGAAACTTGAATTTTCGTTTCACGAAGAACCACATATCTTTACTAATTAATTTTCACTAATTAATTAATACAGCAGTATTAATTCAAATTACTGGGTTCACGTAAACATTCAGCTCTCATAGAATCATGTGATTTTTTTAATGCACACAGTTGTTGCATGGTAGTACTTTTTGCAGTTTTAAAATGTGAGAAACTTCTTTTGCGATTATTTCGAAAACACTTTTCTTCAAAATTAACTTGACCCTAAAGGGGCCGGGTTATTTTGATCATCTCTCAGCCGGGGGGCGGATTCCGCCCCCCCCCCTAAGATCTCGGCCATCGAGTGACGAAAAATTTTGAAACTCAGCACATGCATAGAGCAACTCTTCTTTAACATACCCAAGAAATTTCATGACTATAGATCAATGTGTTTTGGAATTATGGCTAATTAATTATTCATATGTACGAATGGCAATTCTGCTCTGTGTACACGACGTATATGCGAAAATTCAGTTTTCACGGCGCATAGCGCCGGAAAATTTTTTGCTACGCGGCAACCCGTGGTCCGATTTTTATAGTTTTTGGTATCAAAAGATGCGTAAAGCTCGAGGCTAAAAAGTCATAACAGCTCGGGTCGCGAAAAATTTTTTTTTAGAGGCTATCACGGAAAATGTTGAGGGGGGGGGCGGATTCCGCCCCCCGGCCCTTTTAGGGTTAAAATATATAGTATGTGGTGTTCGTGAAAACGGTGACGATATGTGTTCATTACTTTTCATTGAAAATGGGAAAATATGGATGGAGTTGCATTAGACTGGTTTAAATCATACCTTAATGATCGATCTCAATTTGTCCGGGTCAATGATTCAAGTTCATCTACTGTCTCTCTTGATTTTGGGCTACCTCAAGGATCAGTCCTAGGGCCCGTCTTGTTCTCTCTGTATACAATGCCACTTGGTGAAATCATTCGAAAGCATGGTCTATCCTATCATTGTTATGCAGATGATACCCAATTATATATGTCAGTAGACCCTCAACAACACAAGGTTGATTCAGCAATCCAGCAGATGGAAACATGCATTGATGACGTACGTTCTTGGATGACTCACAACTGGCTCAAATTCAACGATGAAAAGACCGAATTTATCATCATAGGTTCAAAGCAGCAATCGTGCAAAGTTCATGTTCCATCCATAAGGGTTGGTGATTCAACCATCATGCCATCAAATCAAGTCAGAAATCTTGGTATTATCTTTGATTCATCTCTATCCATGGAACCTCACCTTACATCAATCTCTAGATCAGTCTGCATGTCGATCCGTAACATCGGACACATACGAAAATATCTTGACAAACACACAACTGAAATACTTGTTCACGCTTTCATCACATCCAAAATTGACATGGGCAATTCACTATTGTATGGCATTAACCTAAATCAACTTAACCGTTTGCAGCGACTACAAAACATCAGTGCCAGACTAATCTCTCTCACTAGTAAACATTTTCACATCACTCCTGTACTAGCAGATCTCCACTGGCTTCCAGTATCATACAGAATTAAATACAAACTGGGCCTATTCGTATACAAAATCCTCCACAACAATGCCCCTGAGTATCTCATCGACCTCATCCACCCGTACTCAACAGCACGCACGGGACTCCGCTCCAGTGAGCTCATGATGCTTCACGAGCCCAGGACCTCCACTCTATGGGGTGACAGATCCTTTGCTGCAGCGTCAACCCGAGTGTGGAACCAACTCCCTCTGGCTATCAAATCATCTCCATCCATCACAACATTTAAGACAAACATAAAATCTCACCTGTACAAACAAGCTTACTCTCACAATACACAATCCTAACTTGACTTTCTCCTCGAGCGACATGAGCGCCTATTTTTGGCGGATACCGGCGCTTTACAAATGTTCTTTTATTATTATTATTATTAATATTATAATTATTATTATTATTATTATTTATTATTATTATTATTATAAATAGGCCTGGCTACGTACAATTTTGAAAGTTGTTACACTGGCGTTTGAAATATTTGTCAATCTTTTCAAGCCTCACGAATATTGATAAGGTTCCTTTCCTTTATGGCGTGCAGTAAAACAAAATGCATAAAAGCCTCCTTAAGGAGTTATTAAGTGATAAATATCACTCTTTTTGCCGGCCTCATTGGTCGATACCGAGACCCAAGCCAGGTCACGTTGAGTGACGCTTATGAATATTCTGCGCTTCGTTATTGTGATGTCGGGCCGAAATCGGTCAACCATAGCGCCTACGGCGCTACAAGATATTTGCTGAGAACCATGCACGTGGGTTTGACCGGCACAAAATCCTCGTCGAAATTGTCCTAGCAGATAGTTCAAGGAGCGTAACACTTGCAATTGAAACAACATATTAGGCTGAAATTCGGAATACACTGGATATAAGTGTTCAACTACTCGTGAAATAACAACTTTATGAAATTCCTAGAAATTGTAATGATTACATAGATTTGGGTACGTTTTCGAACGATTTCTTCCCGACATGAAGGTCAGCTTTACCAGTAACCAGTATTGAGGTTTCGGCATCGATGACGGCATTTTTTCACTGACATTAGGTTTAGAATTTCTTCTTCCGTTATAATTTAACATTTCAATCATACTGAGCATATTTTATGACAAACAAAACGTTACAAAAAGGCCATGTTTTGGGGCTACATGAATTTCACTGCTCCGATATAACGTCTCAGTACGTAATTGGATTGACTTTGCCTATCAACGGGCCACACTTTGCCTTCGCAACCACGCGGCTGTACGAAGTATATTGCGTTGTTATTTTGCAAATTTTGTCAAGTCGTGTATTACCTGCCTAGCAATGATTGGCAAATATAGATACATATCACTTTACGTTTTATTAGGCAGCGGACACGGGAACTCCCAACTTAGGAGATATGAGCATGACCTTGAGGTTTGGATCAGGACAGCCCTCTCCGTCCATAAAACGGTCTGCTGACAGAATGGACGCAACGGACGTGCGCACGGGGACCAGCGATGATGACAAGATGGCGGAACCAAAAAGACAACGGGCACCAGGTAAGCAGACAGGTCCAAATCTGAAGCAAAGACAACCCGAAACAAGTATGTTTTAAATTCTTATAGGTTGAAAATTTACAATGACCCCTGCTTGATATTCAAGGGCTTATTATATTCGGTGAATCTTGTGGAAATCTTTTAAAGATAATTATTTCCCAAAAAGTAGTTAGAGTCCCAAAAACCACTCTGCCACAAAAAAGTGCTTGTTAAAAAATATTAGAGCCCTCGTCAATTTTTACTGGACAAAAACAGAGAATGCTCAAAATCATGGAATAATACTAATAATTTAGTAATTTCTTGGTGATCAGAAAGAAAGAAAATTATGGTTTGACTGCTGTGTGTGGGGAAAGTACTATGCACCAAATAATCAACGTGTTTTTTGTATTATATATTAAGCCGGTACCGGTTTCCTTTTGGTAATTAAAACGTTATTTTCACGGCTGCTTTCTCTGATTGGCTCATGAAAAATACAACGTTCTGCTTCCGGTTACCCGACCGACCTTTTTTTTCAGTCCATGACCCTAAAAATTGTATCTGCAAGTCTAAAAAAAATAAGAAGAAATGAATAAATAAATTAAACAAATATTGTTGTATGTTTTTCTTTACAAAACACCTCTCAACAACCATTTGGCGTAAAAAAAATGTATTTATTGTTTGTCTACTTACATTCGCTAATTTTAAGAAGAAACCTCCGTTATTTTCAAACGTTCGCTTCGCGATAACTAGTTCGCAATTCGATGTCGCGGTGACGATAAAAACAGAAGCGTAATGCTCAGGGCAGCGATGACTGGTTCCCGCCGCGCCGCCGAAGGGCCAGAGGAGGCATGTAGTCAGTCTATACATGCATGGCCGAGTTGCACTGTTGCAGGTACGGTCGGATTAGACATCGTAAAAATGCCAATTAAACACCGATGGAAACATTTTTGCAAGATAATGCACACAACTTGATCTCTCTTGTCTGTGCATGTATTTTCCGTGTTCATGAATTTATTTTGAGGTCCTACTACTCGTATTTTGAGTGATATGATGCAGCGTGCTTCCCCGAAATTTCATCCCGTAAAAATGAGGTTCGTCGCCGGCCGCAAACATGTATTACGCACGCTTGTACCGCGCGATGTACAGACAGTTTTGGCCAGTTTCCCGTCTTGGCTAGCGTTGTGCAATGGTGTACACGACTTGAATTTTCCATTGTTTTTAAAGAATTATCGACCGTAAATACTTGAACAATAATTAAGGTAAGTTTTAATCACATCTTGTCGTCATTTTTGTATAGCCTTTCTTGGTGCAATGAAAATAGTTCAGGCTAAAATTCGCATATAATTGAATACCCAATTTAATAAGCACAAAAGAAAATAAGCAAAAAAAAAGTCCAACCTACCGACAATGTAAGAAGTTTTCGTGTATTTCCCCCCTTTTCGCGAAATGGTATAGTCTCAAAAGTTTCTTCCAATAGCACTAACTGCATTATCCCAGAACCGGTCTTTGTTACTCTGTGCGCGTTATGTAACCGTTTTTTTGCAGCAAGCTTTTTCGGTAGTTGTGGGTTTTCTCTCCAGCAGCATTACAAAAGCCATGGTTGTGTGTAAATTAGGTGTTTGCAACACCTTTGGTGAATAATAGAATTCAGGTGTTTAAACAAAATTTACTAGGGAGTTGCTTTGCCAACAGTGAAGGAACAGTGGAGTGATTGGGTGTGTGTGGGTTTCTGACGGAAAAGTGAGAGTGATCATGAAGGAATCAGATCAGAGCAAACCAGATCGTGGTAGAAAACAGATGTGATTTTGAAGAATTGTCTTGTGTGTGTCACTGCATGAACCTGAGCCAACAGGCATAGCAAAGCTATAGCAGGCAGTTAGTTTGTGTCGACTAGTTGAGAGCCTATTTGAGGCAGTAATATTTGGGCTTGAATTTCAAGGCCCCAGTGAGCAGTTTTGTGCTCAGTTAAACACACCAAGGAGATCTGGGATTTCAAGAAACCACACAACCGTAAGTGTTTATAGCTAAACTATCCACTTGTAAATTTATCATTTTGTTGAAGAAAATAATAGTATTGTTGCTCCGATTTTATGAAAACCAGTAGTAATCTTTGAAAGGTTGACTGATGTTAAGTACCTTTGATTTATGTTGATTAAGCATACTTTAAAGCATGATTAATATTAGTTTGAAGATCAGACTGATGTTTGAAATAAGTGTTGGATTTTTATGATGAAGTTATACCTTTCGATAAGACAGCTGATATTTTGAATATAAGGTGTAGAACAAGATAACTGATGGATCATTGATTTGTAAATTACTGATGTCAAGTGAAAGATATTTATTGTAAGGATCACTTGAATATTTTGTACATAGATGGCTGTCTAGTGAAGGACAAGGGACGAGCTGTAGCATTAGCCAAGGGCATCGAACTGGTGCGGCTGTAGGACACCCAACCCAGGAGGCGGTGTCTCCAACGATCAACCGGCATCAGACGATTCAAGACAGTACCGTGGGCTGATATCCTTAAAACGCCTGCTCCTCCCATTTAAAGACCTTTGTAAAGAGTAAAATAATTTAAAGTAACTGCAGAGTGGAATTTTGTTTAAAGATTAATTGCTATTGTTTAAAAGGAAACATGAAGGACATAATATGATCTAGAAGTGAATTAATGTAACAAGTGAAGAAATACCGGCCTACCACAGTTGTAAATAAGTGTAAATTGTTTGTAAATAGAACAGATATACTGAAGGAAAGCTTATTGCGTTTAGTGTGTTTCTTTCGTTGTTGAGAAAATAAATAGTTGTAGACTATTGGACACGAATTTGGGGAAAAATCCTAACATTTGGGGGCTTGTCCGGGAATTGAAAAACAAAACCGGAAAAGAAACCTTTTGTTTGACTTAGTGTTGCTAGTGTTATTTTTTTTCATTTTTTTTTAATCCATTTCAACTTGTGAAGTCATTGAAGTGTCCTGTCACAACTATGAAAACAACGAAGGATTTACCATTAGTTTATGAAATACGAACTGAATTTCCTTCTCTGAGGTGTGTTAGATGCAACCAAATTCCTAATTACTGCCAGCTAGTTAGCTTTGCTTTTGCCTTAGTGGTGTTAGGTTTGTGTGGAGTAGTAATGGATGTTAAAGCAGAGGTTGAGAGTTTGACAGAACTAGGTGAAAAGTGTGGATTACACGGAAAGGAACTGTTAGATTTTGTATGTGCCGAGAGAGACAAACTCAAGAAAGAAAAAGATCGATTCGATCGTGATGTTAGAGCGCATACCCGCGAGAAACTTGAACTAGAAATTCAGTTAGAAAAAGCGAAGCACAGCGCCAACATTGACTCGGGTAATTCTAAGGACGGTGCACGGGCAAAAGCGCGCACTCCTAAGCTACCATTTTTCGACGACGTTCATGATGATTTAGACGCGTATTTGCAAAGGTTCGAGCGTTATGCAACTTCGCAAGCCTGGCCAAAGAAAGAGTGGGCAATCAGTTTGAGCGCACTGCTAAAAGGCAAAGCTCTAGAAGTCTACTCTAGGTTCTACCTCACCATTACCTCAATTCGGATCACGTGAGATTGTATTGTCCAGTAGCTAAGGTATGCCACACATTCAAAGAAAAGGAATGCCATTCCTGCCAGTAAGCCCCTATATAAAGGCACCCTCGCGGAATGCTCACCAGTGTATTTTCAGTGGCTCTTGCGCGAACATCGCAGCGTGCCACCGCTATTACGTTTTGGCGCTATAGCCAATTGCCACATCTTGCTCGGACCACGTTTGTGGCCAGCTTACATTTCTTGTAATATGGATCGTACTATCGAAGCAGTATTGCACATTAATCCATCAGAAGATGAAACACTCTTTGAGCAATTAGACAGCGAACTTTCAGCGGGTTTGCCTTCTACTAGCGCAATTCCGGCGAGCTCAAGCAAGCCACCTCCGGTTCAGACGCCGGCAAAGAAGCGCTCCAGTAAGCGTAAGAACACAGGGCAGGACGCGATTGCATGCAAAGCTAAGAAAAATGACAGCGATTTGCGCGATATGGTCGTTTCCTTGCAACAAACCGTGGCTTCTCTAACTGAAGTAGTTTCGCGGCAAAATCAGCCGGCGTCTGCGAGCTTCCCTAAGTTTGCTAATGGTGTACCTAGCGAGGGCGAAATATATGACAGTGACGACGATCTTGACGCCGTCTTAACTGGTCTCGCACCTGAAAAGGGCGACAGAAAAGCAGTAACAAACGCACCTGAAAAGGGCGAAGACGCATTCACCGAGTGTGATTTAGACAACCTGCTAGCCAGTGGCCAAACTAAGGCCGAAGATGAATTGCTGACCGAAATGGCGGCACTAGTTGAGGGCGATGACAAAGAAAGTCCGGCCCTTAATGAACAGTTGGCAAAAACTGTCAATGCTCTTGCTCGGGGCAAGATACAGAGTGAAAAACTCGATGAAAAAATGAAAAAATACGATAAACCAAATAATTGCACAAACCTCTGCATTACCAGAGTGAACCCCGAGATCTGGGCGATCTTGAAACCCACAACCCGAGCAAAGGATGTGAAATTCCAGAAAATCCAGAACGCCTTTGTAAAAGCGTCAATATCCATTTCAATGGCAACAGATCAATTGTTGAAAGCTCGTAACAACAATGAGACGGGCCTTGACACCGCCCAACTCATTAGAATGCTTATAGATGCGGTTGCTATTCTTGGCTCGGGAAACTCGCAATTGAATTTGCGAAGACGAGATAATATTCGGCCAGATTTAAGTACAAAGTACGCACCGTTGTGCTCTTCGCAGGTTCCCTGCACAAACCACCTGTTTGGGGACGATTTGGTGCAATCTTGCAAAACGATACAAGAGACCTGCAAAATTGGCTCAAAGATTCATGGTTATGATGGCAACAGTAACCGTCGAACAATCCGTGGTTTGTCCCGACGTTTGGGGGACTTTCGAAACCGGGGGACAACCGGACAGTCCTACTATGGCCGTCAACAGAGGGCGCCTTATCGTCGAGGTCGCGGCGGTCGAGGTTATCGCAACAATTACAGCAATCAACAGCTGTACCAGCAACAACAGCAGACCTCCAACACGTACACCGGCGTAACAGCCAAGAAACCGGTGACATAGAGTGCTCCAGCCAGGCACAGACACAAACCACTAATGTAGTAAGTAAGTGTCACAGTTTGAATAATTCTGTAATCCCAGCAATAGCGGGGAGATTAATGCAGTTTGTTTCTGCCTGGGAAAATATCACTTCTGATAAATGGATTTTAGACACTGTTGCACACTGTCATATCGAGTTCGATAGTCCGCCAGTCCAAACATTTTGCCCACGACCTATAGTATTCAATGATTCAGAATGCAGGTTGATTGATAATGAGATTCAAAATCTGCTGCATAAAGGGGCAATAGTTCAAGTAACGCCTTGTCGAGGACAATTTTTGTCAAACATTTTTCTCCGTCCTAAGAAGGATGGCTCAATGCGACCAATAATCAATTTGAAAGGACTGAACAAGTTTGTTTCCTATCACCATTTTAAAATGGAGACATTAGAGTTTGCATTAACACTGATTCGTCCTGATTGCTATATGGCGTCCATAGATCTAAAGGATGCATATTTCACTATTCCAATAGCTCATGAGCATCAGAATTTTTTACGTTTCCAATGGCGTGATAAAATCTGGCAGTTTACCTGCCTATGTTTTGGACTAGCTAGTGCACCACGAATATTTACGAAAGTAATGAAACCAGTGGTGGCAACTTTGCGCAATATTGGTCATATTTCTGCAAACTATATCGATGATTCCCTCCTCATTGGAGACACAACTAACGAATGCAATAAGAACGTTCATGATAGGTGTACCCTTGTACGTGAACTTGGATTTGTAATTAATGAAGGAAAGTCACACTTTTCTCGTACCCAAGTATTAGATTTTTTGGGATTTACAATAAATTCTGAGGAAATGTCTGTAAGATTGCCTCCCCACAAGGCAGCTTCAGTTGTCAGTGCATGTGCTAAGCTGGCAAGTCAAACTGACCCGACCATACTACTTGTGTCACAAGTGATAGGGAGGCTGGTCTCATGTTTCCCTTCAGTTCCATTAGGGCCTCTATTTTATAGAAGCTTAGAGATCTCAAAAGACTGTGCTTTGAAAATACATGATGGAAATTATTATGCAAAAATGCATCTAACTGAAGAAGCAAAATCAGACTTGCAGTGGTGGATAAAAAACGTACCATCCAATAATCGGCAAATATTACCTCGTGTTGCAGATATTGAGATCTATACTGATGCCTCCTCTGAAGGATGGGGAGCGTCATACCCTAAGGCAAACATGCACACTAATGGTTGATGGAATTCAAGTGAAATAACATTCCATATAAACTATCTTGAGCTGCTGGCAGTTATGCATGCATTAATGTCATTTATCGATCATGTCCAGAACAAAACAATATCTGTCATATTGGATAATGCCACAGCTGTGGCATACATAAATCACATGGGTGGTTGCCATTCAGAGGAACTAAATAGTTTGGCAAGACGCTTATGGTTTTGGTGCATACAAAACAAGGTTTGGTTGATAGCGCGCCACATTCCTGGCATTCATAATACTTGTGCAGATTCCCTTTCACGAACATTCAGTGACCATCTTGAATGGAAGTTGAATTCCCAAATCTTTCACATGGTCTTAGCTCATTTTAACATTAGACCCAGTGTTGATCTGTTTGCATCAAGACTTAATTATCAATTAAAACCATTCATGTCATGGTTTCCTGATCCTGAGGCAAAAGAATGTGATGCTTTTTCAGTATCATGGTCAAATGAAATAATTTATGCTTTTCCTCCTTTTGCGGTCATTGACAGAGTTTTGCACAAGATAGAACTGGACAGATCAACAGGAATCTTGGTGTTTCCAATGTGGCAAACTCAGCACTGGTTCCCCAGACTACTTCGTCTGCTCACAGCAGTTCCTGTTATGTTGCCAAAGACCAACAAGTTGCTGTCACTCCCACATGCTCCACATCAACATCACCCCTTGGAAGGACAGATGACAATGTGTGCTGCTCTCTTATCAGGCGAGCCTTCTCCTCAAAAGGTCTTTCAGCAGAAACTGTTGACGTCATCCTTCACTCATGGAAACAGAGCACACAGAGACAATACTCATCTGCATTTACCAAATGGTTGCGTTTCTGCTCTGAACGGTCGTTTGATCCCATTCATGCAACTGTGAGTACAGCTTTGGACTTCCTTACCAAGTTAGTCCATGATGGTGCGGAGTACAGTACAGTTAACACGGCAAGAAGTGCCCTGTCATCTTTACTCTGGCCAACCACAAACAAGAATTTTGGAAGTCATCCACTGACAACCCGGTTCATGAGAGGCTTGTTTAACATAAGACCACAACTTCCCCGTTACTCTCAAACTTGGGATGTTGGAACACTCCTTCGCTATGTGGGGAGTTTAGAACCAATTAACTCTATTAGTCTAAAACAATTGACTCATAAACTCATATGTTTGTGTGCACTTACTACTGGCCAACGAGCCCAAACATTGTCTTTATTCAATGTTACAAACATGAAGGTCGCAGACAAACAGGTGATTATTAATATCACTGAGTTGGTTAAAACTTCCAGAATAGGGAAACCACAACCAGTTATTGTCTTGTCAGCTTATCCCAATGACAAAACTGTCTGTGTCTTGCGTACACTTTTAGAATATCTTAAACGGACAAAACCGTTTCGTTACAATAAAGCCAGACTTTTTCTGAGCTACACGGCTCCCTATAAGGAGATAGGCACATCCACAATATCTAGATGGTTAAAACAGTGTTTAACTGAATCTGGTGTTGATGTTACAATTTTTAAGTCACACAGTTGTAGAGCTGCATCAACTTCAGCAGCAGCAAGTAAAGGAACTCCAATAGATGTAATTTTGCAGACAGCTGGATGGACTAATTCAGCAACATTTGCTAAATTCTATAATAGGTGTGATAATATTCTAACTCCTAAACATCCTCAAACTATTTTGCTGAGGCAGTGTTGAGCAAGAAATAGTTTTATTAATTTTGGCAATATTTTGAGGATTTTTCAAATTAAGTTGCCAAGTCAGGATTAAACAAGAAGTACATGTATTTGTGCTATTACAGTTTTTCCTAACAGAAATAATAATTTTCTGAGGTAAAGACAACCTCAAATTATCTTTACTTGAGTAGTGATGTATTAGTAATCATTTCATTGTTTGCTTATGTAGTAACTGCAGTAATAAATGCATTGATATAGAACTTGTAAGGTTCTTTCTCACTCGTACCAGGAGGTTAAAAGGTGATAGTAGTCAAAAGAAAATTGACAACAATTTACTAAATAAGTTTATACATGTAGATCACATGTTACCTTGATTTCTTGATCGAAGTGTCAGCTTAATTGCTACCTTTTTTGTATACGACGAATTTAAATACAAATGTGCAGATTGAAAAAATGAATGATTTCTGTCTTCTGCAGGTATTTCATTGAGTAGAATGATTTACTTTCTCCTGTCAGTTATTTTTGAATTTGCTGTAACTGCACAGCTTTTGAGGGACTTGTAGTTTTTATTACACTGTCCCGCTTTAAAGTCTCACGTGATCCGAATTGAGGTAATGGTGAGGTAGAATCTCCCAATTAAACGAGAGAAACGAAGTTTGATTGAGATTCTGCCGAACTATTACCGAAATGAGGAATCACGTGACACCCTCCCATTCATAATAAAGCACTACTTGTGTAGATTTTCTCTCCCACCCGTTTTACTACGAGTTTGGGCCAGTGTAATTCCTTTAAATCACTGGTGAGCATTCCGCTAGGGTGCCTTTATATAGGGGCTTACTGGCAGGAATGGCATTCCTTTTCTTTGAATGTGTGGCATACCTTAGCTACTGGACAATACAATCTCACGCGATTCCTCATTTCGGTAATAGTTCGGCAGAATCTCAATCAAACTTCGTTTCTCTCGTTTAATTGGGAGATTATCCATCAATGATATAGCCGACTACGAGACGCTTAAGGACGCGTTATATAAGCGCTTTCATCTCACCGAGTATGGTTTTCAGGTGAAATTTCGCACCGCGAGACCTGAAGACGGTGAAACACCTCCGCAATTCGCAGTAAGGTTAGATAACTTACTGTGGGGGCACACAACCTCCATCCACACACCGGCTGCCCAGATACAAGGTTATATTTAGATTGACCCATGTTGTTTACGCGTGACCTATGCAAATGTGGCACTTGTTAACTCAATGTCCATTCACTCTTGAAACAAGTAGGTCCATAGTTTTAGAGGGTTTCTTCTACATTTTCTTATTATAATTGTATAAGAATGACAATTATGTGTAAGTGGAAGTTCCTTTGAGTATATTATGTCATTTACGGGTTAAGTTAATCCGTAACAGCATTTTGTTGAGGGTGCAATAATATTTTAGAGACACTTGGTGATGTGTCCGCATCGTGCGGAAGCGCGCGAAACAGGCACTGCTTGTCTTCCAACTTTTGGACGGCAGTCACTTATTTTGTTGCCGGGATTTTCTCGGTGAGATTTCACCTTTCCTATGCTGGTTGCCAGCATAATTATGTGCTGAGAGGGAAGGTGGGCGCCTCTGGAACCTGTGGTGAGTGTCCTTTTTATCATAACTTTGCGGGAAACTTGCGTTTTTGTGACACTTTCACTCACAAACTTTCCAATTTTGCAGCGTCGTCGTCATAGCTACAGTCGTGCATATTCCCACACACACCCACGTTGTACTTGTATGCACAGCGCACAGCGTCTGAACTCGCGTTGTGTGTGTGTGTGTGTGTGACCTTTGACCGCCATTGTGTGTACACATTCACCATGTATTTTGACCGCAGTGTTGTCTTGTTTATTTTTCCGTAGGCAATATGTAGGCGCGGTCTACTGAGACCTTATTGCACCTGGGGATCTTTTTCTGGGGATCTTTTTCTGGGGATCTTTACCATACGGGATGATGGATCTTTTTCATTGAGCCATCTTTTGCAACCTGATCTTTGCCTGGTGATCTGTCTTTGCATCGTGACCGGAATCCACACATAGCACATATACTGGGGAAGCTTTGGGATCAACATCTGTCCATTAACTGCAACTGATTAACTCATTGTAATTCTACTGATTTGCTGATGATTGAATAAATTCTCTATTAATCGCTGAAATTGAACTGAACTGGTGATTCCGTGTGATTCCATCTGGGGCAGCCTCCAACACACTTATCCTGATTTAGTTTGGGATCGAACTCCCTCATCATGCTGTGACACCGCAGTATTCAAATCACTTCATTACTTTGCCGATGGATAGACATGTCCAAAGCCGAAAAGTCTTTCGCTGGTCTTAAGGATCTGTTCATTAGGGAGCAATTTTTAGGAAGTTGTAATGACGAGCTAGCGACTTTCTTGAAAGAACGCAAACCGCAAAGAGTTAAGGACATGGCGCACTATGCCGAGCAATACTCTGAAGCGCATGGCGGATTTCATGCACGCCCTTGTCCTCGGAAACAGCAACCGCAGCACATGCAAAGACAAATGCAGTCACCAGTTAGTAGACCACCGATGCATTCCACAAATTGTGCGCAACACAAACAGCCACCATATCAGCAACCAAATCGGTCACAACCACCGAATAGGACTTCATATCAACAGCACGATAGAGCGCAAAGAACTTGCTTTATTTGCCATAAGCCTGGTCACATCGCCCGCGACTGCAGAAGCAGAGAGTCAAAATTTTCTAAGATTGCGAATGTTATTACTTCAGCGCTAGTCAGTGTGTTAAGTGATGATCAAGATCCACAAGCACAGTCTGACCTAAATAGTTCAGCAGAGAATGATGTTTAAAGCAATCAAGTAGCGCTAACAGAAACTGCGTATCCCACTGAAACTATAGCTTGCATGATAACAGTGCCACCCCCTACACAAGCGCTTAGTGATTGTTGTACACAAGATGGTATGATCAAACTTGAGTGCGGACATCAGTTACCTTTACTCAGCGCTGCATGTAAGAGCACAGATGTAAAATGCATGCCAGTAACTAAGGGATTAGTAAACGGTACCACCGCATCGATACTACGCGATAGTGGTTGTAGTGGAGTAGTCGTTCGTAAGGACTTAGTTCGCGTTAACCAGTTTCTTGAACACAATCGAACATGCGTAATGGCCGACGGAACAGTCAGTAATTTACCAGTAGCATACGTACCACTTGACACGCCATACTTCGTCGGTACGGTAGAGGCAGTATGCATGACAAACCCTGTTTACGATGTACTTCTCGGTAATATAGTAGGCGCAAGAAACCCCGGTGATCCGAAACCCGACTGGGTACCCGCGAACTTGCCACTAAATCCTACCCGAATTAGTCGAAATGAAAACACGAGTACACGTAACTGTAACTACGACACAGAGCCAATCGGCGCCGTGCAAACGCGCTCACAGAAATTAGCCGAAGGCAAACCGTTGAAAAAACTCAAAGTAACCGACGGTCTACCAGAAATTAGCAGAGACGAAATACGGCAAGCACAACAAGAAGATGTGACATTACTTCGAATTCGTGAATTAGTAGAAAGTAGCGAACCGCGAATGAACCGTTACGGAACCTCACGTTTTCTAAATAGGGATGGTTTGATTTGTCGCGAATTTCAATCCCCGAAATTAGATCACGGTGATACATGTCACCAACTCGTAGTACTTCAGAAATTCCGTGTCCATGTCATGAAATTGGCACACGAATCAGTGTTAGGTGGACATCAAGGCCCAAAGAAAACGAGTGACAAAATTCTGAGCAGTTTTTTTCTGGCCTGGCATCCATTCAGATGTTTTGCGATTTTGTCGATCATGTGACATATGCCAGAGAACAATCTCAAATGGCAGAGTTACCAAAGTACCGCTTGGTTCAATGCCAATTATTGATACACCTTTTCAGCGAGTCGCGATTGATATCGTAGGACCCATCCAACCCATGACCGAGCGTGGAAATCGTTACATTCTAACTATCGTAGATTACGCTACCCGCTATCCCGAGGCGATCCCGCTACCAAGCATAGAGACCACTAGGGTTGCAGAAGCGATGGTGAACGTGTTTTCTCGTGTCGGCATTCCGAATGAAATCCTAACTGACCAAGGAACTCAATTCACCTCTGGTCTCATGAAAGAAATCAGTAAACTCTTATCTATCCGTCAACTCACGACAACGCCATATCATCCCGCGTGTAACGGTCTTGTTGAACGTTTTAATGGCACACTGAAAACAATGCTTAAACGCCTTTGCGCAGACAAACCGAGAGATTGGGACAGATACGTAGCACCGTTTCTTTTCGCATATCGCGAGACACCGCAAAGTAGTCTTGGATTCGCGCCATTCGAACTGTTATACGGTCGAACAGTACGTGGCCCAATGATTATCCTCAAGGAACTTTGGACGGGAAAAGTTGAATCTCCTGAAACCAAAACAACGTATCAGTACGTACTCGGTCTTAGAAATAGGTTAGAAGATACTTGCAAATTGGCACAGGAAGAACTTCGTGTAGCGACTAAGAACATGACGAAATACTACAACAAGAAAGCTCACGCAAGAACATTCAAGAAAGATGATCTTGTATTGCTCCTCCTACCCACTGATAACAATAAATTACTACTGCAGTGGAAAGGCCCATTCCGCGTACTAGAGAAAGTAGGAAGTGTGGACTACAACATTGACATCAACGGTAAAAGCAAAACATTCCATGCAAATCTACTGAAAAAGTACATTGGCCGAACAGAATCTCAACCCGAAACGCCCAAGTCTAAACCAGATATCTCCGACGGCGTGTTAGAATGTGCAACCGTATCAATTATTGAATGCGAAGAACCACTCTCCGACTCCGAATCTCTCACCGAAACTATCAAAACTATAGGTACCGATAACGAAGAAGTGCTTGTGCTCCCGTCATTGAAAACCACTGAAACGGCAGCCGACGTTCAAATAGGCACAAAGTTGAGTTCCGAGCAAACAAAACAAGTGAAGCGACTTCTCGGCAATTATCAAAGTACAATGACTGATATGCCTGGCAAAACAAACTTAGATGAACACGCGATTACACTGTCCTCAACAGAACCAATCCGAAGCAAGCCTTATCCACTTCCCGTTACGAGAAACGGTAGATTCTGAAACCGCGGAAATGTTCGAAATGGGTATTATAGAGTCGTCCAATTCGCCCTACGCATCGCCAATTGTAATCGTCAAAAAGAAAGACGGTAGCAATAGATTTTGCATTGACTTCTGCAAACTCAATAAAATCACAACATTTGATGCAGAACCCATCCCAAATCAGGAGGAAATCTTTGCCAAATTATCGAAAGATCACTACTTCTCCAAATTCGACTTAAGTAAAGGATACTGGCAAATTCCGCTTAAGGAAAGTGACAAAATAAAAACGGCATTTCTGACCCCAAATGGATTGTACCAGTTTAACGTGATGCCGTTCGGCTTAATCAATGCCCCTGCAACTTTCTCGCGTATCGTCACCGTTTTCACGAAGAGCCACATATGTCAAAAATTACAATTTTTTCGATTTTGATTTTTTTTTATATTTCGCATTAAAACAATGTACTCAACCATTTTGACATGTTTCTGTAAGCAAAACATCATTAATTTCTAAGTTACATTAATGTTGCAAGGGGCAGAAATCTCGATAAATGCATTTTGCGTTTTCACGAAGAGCCACATACATTTTGGCCCTTTGAACGCGTACAAAAGCCATTGCACGGAAATACGTAAAAGTAGGTCAAATGAGATTTGCGTTTTCACGAAGAGCCACATATCTTTGTTACATTTTCAGCTGCGCGCGCGTACTCACGCGCGCCTATAGAAATACACGTTGAACAGAAAGGGCCAATATCTCGGAAACCTGAATTTGCGTTTTCACGAAGAGCCACATATCTTTACTAATTAATTTTCACTAATTAACTGCTGTATTAAGTCTTATTACCGGGTTCATGTAAAACTTCAGCTCTCGTAGAATCGTGTGATGGTTTCCTTGCTGCACAAAGTTGTTGCAAAGTAGTATTTCTTGAAGTTTTAAAATATGAGAAACTTCTTTTGTGATTATCTCGAAAACACTTCAAAATCAACATAATATATATAGTATGTGGCTGTTCGTGAAAACGGTGACGGTATGATGAGAACACTATTACACGGTATAGATCACGTTGATAATTTCATTGATGACATTTTAATTCATACGCAAACTTGGCCAAGTCACTTAGAAACTCTCAAAGAACTTCTACGCAGACTCCAACGCGCAAATCTAACCGCAAAGCCCAGCAAATGCGTGATAGGAATGGAAACAGTAGAATTCTTAGGACACGTAGTAGGTCAAGGTCAGCTAGCGCCACAAGATGAAAAGATCGCAAAGATTCAGTCTGCACCTCATCCAGAGACGAAGAAACAAATGAGATCATTCTTAGGACTTGCCGGATATTATCGCAAATTTATTCCCAACTACGCGGCCAAAGCATCACCTCTCACAGACAAAACTAAAAATTCAGAGCCGAACAAAATTACATGGGATGATAGTTCTAAGAAAGCCTTCGAAACACTGAAAGCTAGTCTAATCAGTGCACCCATACTTCATCTACCAGACTGCAATGAACCATTTGTACTTAGAACTGACGCGTCCGAAGTCGGAATAGGTGCTGTACTATTACAAGAACGTGACAATCACTTATTTCCCGTTGCATATGCAAGCCGCAAGCTCCTGAATCGAGAAAAAGCATACTCGACGATAGAAAAGGAATGCTTAGCGTTAGTATGGGGCGTACAGAAATTCCAGTGCTATGTTTACGGAAAACCGTTCGTGCTTCAAACTGATCATCAGCCTTTGATGTACCTGCATAAGTCTAAGGTCGCAAATGCCAGAATTATGCGGTGGGCACTCGCTCTGCAGCCTTACAGAATTCGCATCCAGGCAATCAAAGGTTCGGAGAACGTAGGCGCTGATTATCTCAGTCGAAATGTGTGAGCAATAACAGGCACCTATTTAAGGTTAAAGCAGCGAACCCAATTATGACGGTACACGGAAGATATATTTTTATGACGTTGTAAATATATTTTTGTATATAACGAAATGATCGCAGTTTTTACCTTATTTTTTTTTTTTGAAAATGCGGTGCATTTTCTTCGAATGGGGGTTATTTGTAAGAAATTTTCGTGTATTTCCCCCCTTTTCGCGAAATGGTATAGTCTCAAAAGTTTCTTCCAATAGCACTAACTGCATTATCCCAGAACCGGTCTTTGTTACTCTGTGCGCGTTATGTAACCGGTTTTTTTTTGCAGCAAGCTTTTTCGGTAGTTGTGGGTTTTCTCTCCAGCAGCATTACAAAAGCCATGGTTGTGTGTAAATTAGGTGTTTGCAACACCTTTGGTGAATAATAGAATTCAGGTGTTTAAACAAAAGTTACTAGGGAGTTGCTTTGCCAACAGTGAAGGAACAGTGGAGTGATTGGGTGTGTGTGGGTTTCTGACGGAAAAGTGAGAGTGATCATGAAGGAATCAGATCAGAGCAAACCAGATCGTGGTAGAAAACAGATGTGATTTTGAAGAATTGTCTTGTGTGTGTCACTGCATGAACCTGAGCCAACAGGCATAGCAAAGCTATAGCAGGCAGTTAGTTTGTGTCGACTAGTTGAGAGCCTATTTGAGGCAGTAATATTTGGGCTTGAATTTTAAGGCCCCAGTGAGCAGTTTTGTGTCCAGTTAAACACACCAAGGAGATCTGGGATTTCAAGAAACCACACAACCGTAAGTGTTTATAGCTAAACTATCCACTTGTAAATTTATCATTTTGTTGAAGAAAATAATAGTATTGTTGCTCCGATTTTATGAAAACCAGTAGTAATCTTTGAAAGGTAGACTGATGTTAAGTACCTTTGATTTATGTTGATTAAGCATACTTTAAAGCATGATTAATATTAGTTTGAAGATCAGACTGATGTTTGAAATAAGTGTTGGATTTTTATGATGAAGTTATACCTTTCGATAAGACAGCTGATATTTTGAATATAAGGTGTAGAACAAGATAACTGATGGATCATTGATTTGTAAATTACTGATGTCAAGTGAAAGATATTTATTGTAAGGATCACTTGAATATTTTGTAAATAGATGGCTGTCTGGTGAAGGACAAGGGACGAGCTGTAGCATTAGCCAAGGGCATCGAACTGGTGCGGCTGTAGGACACCCAACCCAGGAGGCGGTGTCTCCAACGATCAACCGGCATCAGACGATTCAAGACAGTACCGTGGGCTGATATCCTTAAAACGCCTACTCCTCCCATTTAAATACCCTTGTATAGAGTAAAATAATTTAAAGTAACTGCAGAGTGGAATTTTGTTTAAAGATTAATTGCTATTTGTTTAAAAGGAAACACGAAGGACATAATATGATCTAGAAGTGAATTAATGTAACAAGTGAAGAAATACCGGCCTACCACAGTTGTAAATAAGTGTAAATTGTTTGTAAATAGAACAGATATACTGAAGGAAAGCTTATTGCGTTTAGTGTGTTTCTTTCGTTGTTGAGGAAATAAATAGTTTTAGACTATTGGACACGAATTTAGGGAAAAATCCTAACGGACAACATTTTTGAAAGGCATGTAATCGGAAGCAGAAGCATTTTGGTCTATCGGCCGCGCCGGCTTTCTTTTAGTAAAATTTAGTCTGCCGGAGGTCGTCATTTATATTACCGAGAAATATCCCACCTTCCTTTACAAACTTCACCTGTAGTTGAGCACGGCACACAATCGCGAGTTACCTTCCATGGTGCAAACCAGTAAATAGGCCAAATATCAGTCCGCCGAAATCATGAGTGCAAGTTATTCTTCTAGAGCGTTTTTCAGAGCCATGGAATTGGGGAATTGAATAGATATGGCCATACAAGTCTGGTCCGGACTTGGGGCTTCCAATTCAGAGCATTAGGATGCAATCGGCTCTAAGTGGCGCTATTTAGCCAAGCTGTGGAAAATGTTCACTTTGGAAAACGTAACTCGTCAACTCACCAAAAAATTAAAAGAAAATTAAAGATTACATGTTGATCATCATTTTTTCTGTGCAGCCTGAACACGTGACAATTTTGAAAATTGTTGAAAGAATTTTGAAGTATGGAAATGTATCACTGTTGAATTTATTTGATTTGGTACACCCACAAGGACTGGATAGGCCATCAGACCACGTGACTCCTGATATGATATGTATACATAGTACATACTTCTTGCATTAGATCCGCCCCTCTGATGCAGCGCTCGTTTGTACCTACACACATTATTTTATGTTTATTGCTGATTCATTTTGGAAAGTTTGCCTTTTTTTCCTCCTCGAATTCTAGGTCCCGTGTTTCCAGACGAAAATCCAAGCAAGCGCTGACAGTGTAGCATGTAACGAAGACGGAATCAACACACGGTCTGCATTATTAAACTAGGTTTCATATCTATTAATAAACGAGGTTTCATATCATGTACTGCTATCTTCACAATGTGGTTACAATGTGTCACCTTGGCGGCCATCTTGAAAATATCTTGATTCTCACTGAAACGAATACTGTCATATTCAAGATCATTTTAACAAACATTTCTATACGTAATTATCCGGACCGAATTATCATTAAATAAAGGTGATGTAAATGGTGATCGTTACACCTCATACCATCTTTTTCTGCAAAACAAATAGTCCCGTGTCGCAAAATAATCCAAGCTTCCGAAAAGAAAATAGTTTCAAAATGATAGTAATGCACTAATCAAGTAAACATTTCCAAATTTAAATCATCTGACAATTATTGTCAAAATTGAGTGTTTTATAGACTAGTGCCTGAAAGTTGTATTTTAACATATTGAAATACT
This sequence comes from Patiria pectinifera, assembly GCA_029964075.1. NCBI lineage: Eukaryota > Metazoa > Echinodermata > Asteroidea > Valvatida > Asterinidae > Patiria > Patiria pectinifera. Next base: position 7,809,044 of record CM057145.1, read on the forward strand.
TTCTCCTGAATGTGCATTTACACTCCAAAATTTGCATTTTCAATTTGCCACTTTGTCTTTCGATTCGATAGTATCAAAATTATTCAAATGTAATATTGTGTAACACAATGGCATAAGCAAAACTTTCCTTAATATCCCCAATTAGACAATTAGTCAGGTTCACAATGTATTTTCGTTGGGGTTTTATGGGGATTAGCAAAACTATACATTTTTGAAAACGTTATGATCTACCGAATCCAAAAACTAATGTTTCCATTAAAGTTACTGAGCCAAACTTAATTGCTGTTAGAATTGCTACTACGTGTACTTTGGATTTCCTCTCGTAATTTCTGCCAAAACCTTAACCAAAATAAACCAAAAACGAAACATGAGAATTAAACATTCCTTATTTCGATTGCAGCCATATTGCATTCCCACAACCACTGCAGTTACATTTGTATGATTTGATCAGTTGGGTGACGGTCGCTAAAAAAGAAACCGCTTATTTTTGGCATAAAAAGTCCAATCTGTGCGGTATACCCAATTCAAACTTGTTTTAATTTGCCGCATCGATGCCTATATATCCATATCTGTTCATTTCTCTATGCCATACCAACCATTTTTTTAATTTACCGCTTTATGCACAAGTCCAGTTACTGTTCAAATCAAACACCACCCCTCCCGACCACATGAATTTCACCCACTCTGGTATGACTATCGAGCGTTCCTGACCGACCGAATCCATCTGCTGCTTCAATTGCGGCGAATTCGGTCATTTTCCAGAAAGGGGAAGCACTGTGTGGACGTGGGCAGGTCCACACAACGTCGCAGTACCTAGTTTATGTAGACTCCCCCCGTTTGTCTCTTATCCTCATTCCTGTGTTTGTATTCTAACAACAGCTCTCATTGGTTTTGTACACGAATTTCAATCTGTTGGTCAATCATGGACGTATTGTTTGTGCCCTAGGTCCACGATTACATTATATACGTAGTTTCCTTTTAATAGAATAGATGTATTTGTATTCTTTGGAAGTTGACAATTCTACGGATTGTTAAGTGGTTCATTTTGCTGCTGCTAAATTCGCCTTTTGTATTGGGTTAATTTTTGATTTAGTGGGGTTGTTTTTAATTTGTGTTTTATTCATAGTTTTTCTATATTGATTTCAGTGTCCCATTTAAAGATTATATTTGCAGGGGCGGATCCAGAAATTTTCACAGGGGGGAGGGGGGTTCATCTGCCAAAAAACGGTTGACAGGTTTTTCTTGCTACAGACACTTGGCCTCCACAAATAAAAAGGTAGGGGTGGGGGGCTCGTACCATACTTTTAATGGGAGCGCTGTTCAAATCCGACGATTGTAAACACTATATCACAGAATAGTGTACATATACCCCATAACCAAGCCAATTTTGTGCAAAGGCGAAAATCATTACCAGTAACACTTTTTTGGGAGTCGGAGCAGGGGGGGGGGGTGTTTCCCCATTTTCAGGAATTTCTATAGAAAAAAATACAGAGCTGGACCCCCCCCCCTTGGATCCGCGCCTGATAAGTAGGCTTCCGAGTCACAGTGTTTTAGTACACCTTATTAATCCCGGCCATCTTAATTTGGGTTTGGTTTTTTCATGTTTTTATTTTTTATATCTTTTCCACTAGTTTTGTTCGGTAAAGTTTCATTTTCATATTCTCTGTTTTTTGGGGTTTTTTTTAATGGAATCTTGAACGAATAAATAAAAATAATAATAATACTCTTAATTTCCAGTGTTTACATACTTACACAATACCCCCCCCCCGATATATTGATATATATTTTTTTTCAATTGGTGTTTTCTGTCCCTTTTGTATGTCTGCAAATACCCCGCAAGAAGAGCGCGTGGCACATTGCTTGATCGTTTCCAAGATCTTCCACTCTGGTCAGCACCCACCCTAGTCAGATTGGCTCCAGCCCTACCCCACTCCTTTTTGATATTGCCGTGGCCGCTGACCGCAAACACATCATGGCTGCCTTCCAGCAAGGAGGAGGACTTCCCCCCCCCCCCCCCCCCCCCCCCCGACGAAAATATAATGATATTTAAGACTTGCAATATTCGATGCCATATAAACTGTATTCAAAATTCATTGAAGCTGTGAGTTTGGGAGAATGCACTCCAATCAGGGCAAGGCCTTGCTGCATCATGTCCACTTGTGAGTCGAGACAGAAAGGTACAATGCATAGTTTAAATCAATGGCAACACGAGTAACAGAATAATCAATTTGTTATCTGAGTGAAAAAAGGCTAAATAGTTTGAAGTATAAATGAAATGAGATGTGTTTCTATTCGAACTTATTTACGAAAACAAATATATTGCGACATTGAACAAGACAAACAATATATTAGTTACAAGCAATGAATAAGACAGACAATTACATTTCACCATCACAGTCAACACGTAACAAGGGTGGATCCAGAACACATTTATGGATATTTTTTGGGGGATGGGTGCAAAAAAAATCGTTCCCCAAAACCAAAATTGTTTCAAAAAATAACGGCGGGGGGTTCGGGACCTCCTCAAGGGCCCCGGGAAATTGTAGGATTCTAGGTGCTCTGTGGTGCAATCTGAGACAATTCCTGACAACTTTAACAATTGTTTTAGCAAAAGATTGTGGTGTACGCAGTGGCTGCCTGTTTTAGTGACGTCGCTTAAATACAGACAATGGGTTCTCTTTTCCTTTCTTTTTTTATGGCGTGTGTGTGTGTGTGTATGGGGGGGGGGTATGTGGCTCCTGCTGCTACCACCCCCCGGATCCGCCATTACCTAAAAAAAAAAAAAAAGAGAATGTGCCTTGGAACATCTGGGCACGAAGTATGTTTACATCAACGTCTGCTAAACGCTTAAACCATGTCGTGATGGCTCTGGTGGAATGAAATGTTGATCTGTACTGGGTTCATTTTCATTAAAAGTACATCGGAAATACTTATATTTTTTACAAACAAATGCATTATTTCACTGAATTAAAATAATGATAAAAGATGGTAGGGCCGGATCTAGCTTTCAGGAAACAGGGGGTCAAATAAATGAGTGTCGGTCACAATGGTGTCAAGTGAAATATTTCACTTGTGAGCATTGATCACTGTATGGGTTTATTTCTTTATAGCACATGCACGATAGCAGTTTTCGGGTTTTTTTTTTTTAGCTAAGGCCCTTGTGGTTTAACGAAAACATGCAGCAGACAGACAGGTGTTAAGAGGCTTTTTCAGTTTCATTTTGTTTTTAATAATTGCTGCAAAGACTTTTTTCTACCGAAACCCGAACAGTTTCTGGTGAGTAGCATGGGCGTCGCGAGGGGGGGGGGGGGGGCAAGGGGGGGCACTTGCCCCCCCCCGGAAAAGCAACACAAAAAAGGAAGAAAAAAAAAAGAAAAGAAAAAAAAGAGGCGCGAAGACAAAGTGGTGTAAATTTAATGAGTTGGGGGGGGGGCAAAATGTCCCTGCCCCCTCTAAAACTGATAAATCGAGAATGTGTTGAGAAATACAAGCCTTTTTTTGCTAAATTTTTTTTTTGCCCCCCTCTAGAAAAAATCCTGACGACGCCCATGGTGAGTAGGTCTATGCCTGGCTGTACTAGTAATCGTTCATGTAGGCATTATGCTTGAACGATTGTGCTGACAATGTCAATATTTGTCATGGGCGCTTATTTATATTCACGCATGTTCCAAAAGTCCAATACTGAAGTGTTTACGGCCCTTTTTCAAATGTTTAAAAAGTCTGATGCCGCTTGCGTATTTTGTTTCCTAGGAGGGATGGGGTCAAGTCATGCATAATTCAGTTTTGGCTTGGAATCACTTAGGTTCTTGTTTTTTCCCTTCAATAGAAATGATCTCATCGATACATTTAGAGAAGAGAAATTGTAAATGAACATTATCAGCGTCGACGTGGATTCGAACCAGGGGTCTTAGTATCCACTTGGCTAATGTGTGGTAGTTCGACGACGACCGTTTTAACATCTTTAATGTAACTGGTTGACTAAATAACAACAATGCTCTATATCATTTTTCTGTTCTCATGAATAAACATACTGGCCCGATGGAAATTACTGAATTATTCATTACTTGGCCTCAACCTTCCTGGGAATAAAAAATTACGCATGCCGCTTGCTAGAAAAAGTCAATTAAAAGTGGCTTTCCAGTACACGGTTTCCGCTCCGTTTTAGCTTCGGTAGAGTTTGAGGCCCTTGACTGTATTTGGGGAAACCGACTCAGTACATGTCCTTGTCCTGCTTCAGCAACATTATTAAAACAGAAAACAAATTGTGTTTTGACATTAAAATCTCTAAACAATGATTCTGAAGTCAGAGCCGTGGCTGGGACGAATCCGTGGTTTGGAAAACACTCAAAGATAACCCCGTGATCTGGTGTCCCGCGTCGTCATGTACCAACCAAATGAAGCAATACAAGGTCAGGTGTAGTCTGTGCTACCTTGACATGGTTCATTACCAAAACGAGAATGTGGTCATATGCAGCCCATCAGCAGTTAATATTAATATATAAGTGTTTAATTATTGGGCGTATAAATATGTTCAAACCATCGCAGTAGGGCATTGAATGCCTGTTCAACGCCAACATCGAGTTAGAATTTCCTTTCAGTGAGTGAATATTTACACATTTCTTCACCGTCAATCCGGTATATACAAAGATGCCGCAAAAGACCATTCAGCAGTTAGATGCATACATAATGGCAACATCCGTCGTGTACGACCACTCAAACACCAAACTCATTAGCAGGAAGACTAAAGTCAGCAGGCGTAGGAAGGAGGCGTTTCTTTCTGTGCTTCCATACAGGAAACCGTCGTCTCATCACCACTCCCATCAGACAAGGACATCATCAGTCATTGCCCACAAACCTAGTAAACCTGCGACAGAGAGGTAAGGCGCAATAAAAAAAAAAAATAACGTCCCCGCCTGCTTTCTTTTTGGAGGCCGCTTGATTTAATATTATTATTATTTTTTAAGCAGAAATGTCGACCGATCCATCGTAAAATCAAATACTTGCAACTACTTAGAACTTCTTATTATAGACAATATTTGACACCTTCTACATCCTGCAGTCGACCCTGCGATCTCCAAACCAGCCTCAACGTGGAATAGAATGCCCGCGCGGCAGTGTATTTTTTTCCTGTAGAACCGTGCTAGAAAACTATTACAAACACTGTAAATATGTTTATTATCTAGTCCAGCATGGCTATTTCATTTTTCGTATCTTTGAACAGTGTAAAAACCAACGGTTGTTGGCTATCTTGAAAAAAAATAAAAACATAAAAAAAAACAAGCCTCCTCCTTTGAAAAAAATACAGATTTTTAAAAAATTGGCCTCAAATATTTCTTACAAGATGTAACTAAAAGAAAAATTCAGTTCTGTAAACAAATGTATTTAGTGATCACTTCCCCATGCAAGTTCCAGTCGAGTGACTGCATTTAACATTTGGAAACATATTCCTTGATGTCACATCTCTGGGACTGACCCTTCCCAAGAGGGTGACCTTCGACAGTCCGACCAAAAAACCTTAACCGACAAACACGCATACTGACAAATGGGAGGTGGTGCACCACTTAAAAAATCGGTTTTAATAATATTTACAACTAAGTAAGCTTTGGGGCTTTGCACTGTGGAGATATATTAATGATGAAAAATTTGCGGAAACACCATGTGCGAATACCTCTGGTTCTTTTCAGAACCATTCTCTTAGCTGAGAATTTATTCGCACAAGGTGTTTCCGCAAACCTTTCATTATGTTTACAACATTACTACAAAATGTGTTTCAATTTTTCTCTTATATTGCAACCAATTTTAACTTCCAACATGATATGCATCCAGCAATTCATCTGATACAATCATAACAAAACCTAAAATTGTTCTTACTTACGTTTTATTTGATGCTAACAAGTCTCCGGCTTTTATTTAAGCAACCATTTCTTAAGGTTTTCAGACTGAGAGCTGGATAGGGTTTAATCAAAATTTTTGGGAACAAATCCCCTGATGGCCCCATAGTATTGTCGACCCTGATCACAGAATGGCAAGTCTCCAAGTCTTTAGATCAGACCAAGGCTCATTGGCGCCATGCCAAAAATGGTCAATTTTTAATCAAAATTGTGAGAACAAGAACAAAGCCAGTATCATTTGATAGCTTGGCAATTATTGTAGGTAGTGGAAATATAACTTAAGAGTGATTATAAAATCCTCCAGTTCAATTTTTGCTGATTGCAACACAAGGATAAAAGAGAAAAGTTAAATCAGTCTTTATTGACGCCTTGGCACTTTCAGAACATGAAAATATAACGAGTGATTTTAGGTCAGACTCAGGTTGGAGGGTGCGGGGCCTCCATCCACATTTTCGCTTATATCGTCGCAATACACTTTCCTAATCGTGCCAAGTTTCACTGATATAGTTGATGATAGGCCTATCTTTCAGTTATTTTCAAAACATATTTTATGTAAATGGAAAAAAAAATCAAGGCAAAATGTCGATTTTAACTTTTCCCATTACATTGACCATATTTAAGAGTGTGCATGAGAGTGCCGACTTTTTAATTTGTCTCGAAGTTAAATTTGCTAGTTGTTTAACAACTTTAACAACCCTTAAAAAAACACACATTCAGATATCATGATACTTTCGACTGTATCTACTGTCAGCTCTGTGCCGTACTCACAATTGAAGAAAATGGTGTCGACAAGGATGAAATCATCTCTCTCCGTCTATCACCAGACGTCCATGGAGACGACGGTCTACCAGAGGGTAATGGCAAAGTTTGGGAATGGAATGAATAAGTTAATAAACTACCTCCAGTGGAGATGTTTCTATCATTAGCTTATCCCTCAAAGATAACAAAAGCATGTTTTCATTGCAGCTGTCGTTAGCAAGTTAACCAGTACGTTGATAACTTATTCGGTAGTGGGTGAACTTGTTTCACTGTTGAATATTCTTTTGGCAGACAAAGCCGGCATTGATGATGAGTAAAAAAAAAAAAATTGACATTAAAAATTGAGTCATCGTGGAAGGAATTGGCTAAGCACCTAGGATATGAAGAAGCGGAAATTGCAGACATCCAAACCACCATCGAAGGAAGCACTGAAGAAAGTCGTCATATGCTACTCACTTGGTGGGAAAAGACGACAGATCGCGACGAAGCAACCCAGAAGCTGAGACGAGCATTGAAGGCCGTCGGGTTGGCTGATGTGGCACACAATGTACTGGGTGAGTTAAAATGTGAACAAGAACAATTCTTATAATTATTAAAGATTTATTTTTCTTCCAGCCATTAGACGCTCTATTTTCAAGGGGGGGGGAATGATATGGTACCTGATCTTTTAGCGAACTCTTTATACAAATATAAGCAAATATATATATAAAAAACCGCCTAGTTAATTGTAAAAAACAAACAGTGTCGATTTGGTAAACAATTAAAATACGATGTATTTTGTTTTCAAACTTGCAATAGTGACAATCGATTCGACAGACGAAGCAGCTGGACCCGAGACAGAAAGGCGTGGAGGAGTTGACGAGGAGAGCAAACACAACGGGGAGGCATCAACCGAGGAAGAAAAACTGAAAAAGGAACAAGCTTGTGATAAAGACAATCCTCGGATTATCTGGTAAAACATGATGAAACGCTGCTATTCGTAATGCACCTCGTGTTTAAAGAATCGCCTCAGCATCAAATTGTGTTTTGTGGATAACCAAACTCAGTTTGAAAACAATATTTTCCCACTTGAACAATATTGCAGAGATAATGGTTGATAGGCTTTACCTTAATTCCTGTACTTTCAATTCAAACTGTTAAAGGAACCTCTTTTTTTTTTTTTTTACAGTTTCAGACATGTGCAAGTCTTCATCCGCAGTCACATCCGTCATAAACCAACGACGCTGTGTCTCCAAATAGATCCAAAGTCATCTGTCTCGGCCATAAAACAAATAAAACAGGAGAAAATCAGTGTCCAGCCTGAACAACAGCGACTGTTCATCCGAAGAAACCTTCGTAATTTTGAGGTAAGGAAGGCTCCATTTTTTAAAGTTACCATGATAAAAAGTACCAATCACTATTCCATCGAATTAAAGGTCATGCAATGTGGGTTTTAGTGGCAACCTCTTCTGAATCAGTTACAACAGTTGTGTATATTAAAATAGTGCTACCTCTGATGCCGGTGTAATGGTGATTTAGCAATAATGTTTGCTGGTTTAAGTACCCACCGATGAGGTCCTCAGATGAAAAAGCACCACGGAAAAAAATATTCTGAATTATTTTTACCCGTGTTTTGTTATCCCAAATACCAAAACTTTTTTAACCTTGATTTTAAATAGTGTTTTTTTTTATATGAGAATCTTTATTTTTTTCAGCTCTGTAACTTGCTGACACTTCACGACTTTGGAATTCATCCGGACGAGAACATCTCACTCCGTCTGTGTACTAAAGGCCTACTGGGCGGTGGACCAAAAGGTAAATGCTTATGGGAAACATTATCTTTCTAGATTGGTAAAATCAGCAGGCTTTACACCCTAACACTTTAGCTGGGGAAGCATGTCACTAGCGGGACATATAACGGGAACAAAGGTTTAAACAACCTCTCCAAATGCCTCCTTGAAAGTGCGATTATGAAAACAGGATGGATGCTCGAGCCTTTTCTTGTTGGTATTATGAGTATCTGTAGTACAATTACTTGTAGTTAAAGAGTGATCTAAGGTAATGTGTTTTACCGCCTCCTCCGCTGTAATGTCTCAAAATTTCCCAGCATTTGTCACTCATTTCTAAAAGGATAACAATTCAATACAAAAGTGCACTGATATTTATAAACGTCACTACCCCAAGGCTAAACTTCATTGCCTTTCAATCACATTCGTATATACTTCCAACTTATGTTTTGTTTGGCAGACAAACGCTCTGGTGATGATCAATTCTTCCGGGACTTGGCTACGAAAATTGAATCATCCTGGGAAGAATCGGCACAATCGCTGGGATTTGCAGAAGCAGAAATCAAGCAAACCCAAACCACCTTCCAAGAACACAAAGAGAGGAGCCTACAGATGCTGCTTTTTTGGTGGAGAAAGCGAACAAGTCGCGAGGAAGGATTTCAGAGTTTGAAAGATGCGTTAACTTCAAACGGGCGTGATGAGCTTGTCTCAATGATACCATCAGAAGATCAACAGAGGGTTAAACAGGAGGAACTTGGTCATCGAGACAAACCTTAACCATCGGTACAAGAGGGAGGAGCTAAAGAGTCACCCAAACAGAAAGGGACTACATCACACGAGGGACAGAAACCGACAGAGCAAGGAGACAACCCCCAATTAGGGGCTCATGTGGGAGGGGCTGAAGATCAGAGCCCACAAAAAAGGGACTTCATCATCTGACGAGGAGAGACTGAGACAGGAAGAAGTTGAAAACCGAGACATACCTAGACCTGAAATGCAAGTAGGAGGGGCAATGGTAGAAAGTAAGCAGAGAGGGACTATATCACCTGAGGAACAGAGACCGGTACACGAAGAAGTCTCTGAGCAAAACAAGCCTCAGTTACATGAAAATAAAGTTGTTGCCGAAGAACAGGGCAAGCACAAACGCGCAAGACTGTCCATTGAGGAACATAGACTGAGTCAGTAGCTTCCACAGAAAAAGCAGAAACTGGGAGAATTCGAGAACGCACAAGAGGGGAGAAGAGAGAATAAAGTGGAAGGGGCTACGCAACAGAGCAAACAGAAAGGAACATCATGTAAGGAACAGATACCACATCTGCAGGAGGAGGTCGCTCGTCGAGACAAAACTGAATCAGAGGTTCAGGTAGGAGGGGCTGAAGAACATAGCAAGGAGAAATGGACTACTTCATCTGAGGACCAGAGACCGAGACAGCAGGAAGTTGCTCCTCGATACAAACCCGCACCAGAGGTTAAAGTGGGAGGGGCTCAAGACCATAGCAAGCTGAAAGGAACTTCATCATCTGAGGGACAGCATCTCGGAGGAGCTCACGCTAGGGTTACTAAAAGCGAAAGCAGATCAGGTAAAGAATTATACAATTAATTATATTTTCATTTTTTGTGTTCTTTTTCTAGCTTGGGATTTCTTTAATTTTTACCCTCCTATTATGATAAATGAAATTGTTTTTTTAAATGGGTTCAAAAGGTTTTTTGTCCGAACAAGTTTTCAAATTCCATTTTTTTGCTAAAATGCAGTGTTTTGGGGTTCCTTTATCTGATCTGCGAGTAGACTTGCTCCGGCATGGTACCTTACTCATTGAGACTTGAATGTGGCGGGAAACAAAGTTGTCTTCTGCAGACTAGTATCGAGTGCGTTAAAAAACATCACGCAAATGAATCAATCTGGCATGATTTGAAGTAACTTTATAATTCAGAGTCCACCGCAAACACCATGACATCATTTCGGCAACTGCCCGGGCAGTTGTCCTATCAGTGATATATCAAGTCCTACTTATCGGTGAAGTCCGACAACCATTTTTTTTTTACAACTGACGAATGTGCATTATCCTTGACAATTTGTGAAGTAATTACTTTCGAAATATAAGTGGATTTTTTTAATGACTCATTTAAAAATGAAGAGTAAAAAACACTATTTGTTTATTGCTAGAAAATAGATGTTCGGAAATAATAACTAGAACATCTATTGAACTAGAAAAGAATTATTCGGCCACCATACGCGACGGAGACGCAAACTTTATGCCACAAACTAAGAACATAAGTTGAAAATTCCATGGGAAAACAATACAAGTTTTATACGATTGCATACGATTTAATTTTGATTTTTTTTTAAATATTTTTAATGTACAACACTTTTAATATTTGGTTTTTAATCACAATTTATTATGTTTTAGTTCGAGAGTTGTTTTTGTTTAAATCCTATATGATGTCCACATGTACAATTCAGTTTTTAAGTGCGAGACATGTTTTTAATAAACCCTTATAATTCTTGTTTTGGTTGTAGATTACCCACAAAGTAGTGGAGCCAGCATAGGAAGCATTGGCACAATCAGCGGTAGCCACAATCCTATCATTGTTGGTTCAAGACAAGTTAACATCACTTACAACTCGCCGTTGGATGGACAAGGTAAATATAATCTTGATCGATACGATAAACTAGTTAGATATCTTATATCGTGCTTTTTTAATATATTTTTTGGGGGTGGTATAATGTTTAAGCATATTATGTTTTGAACATAGTTCCATTACTTCTTGCACAGTAATTCTCCTCTCCAGATGTAGGAATTAAAATCTGCACATTTACGATGACGTATCAAGACCCATGATGACGTAGTCATGACTGATTAGCATCTGTTACACGACCCTATCTTTGTACACACCACGTTCCAACCCAAACGGACTTACAGTTCCCTAGATATAAAATCTGAAAATATACACCTTTAAGGTGACGTCATGAGACATTGATGACTCGTCATGACATCACTTGTAAGGGCCAACATAACCACATGGTATATGTCTTTGCGTAGTTTAAAGTCAAGGTTTTAAAATTAATAAATCAGGTGTTGACGTCATCGTGGCGTTACTTCGGTATTTGCATTAGTAAAGGTAATCTACCTACCCATCAAGTTTCAAGATAATCAGACTGACAGTTCAGTAGATATAGGACCTTAAATGTGCACCTTTAAGATGACGTCACGTGACCCATTGTGACGTTTCCATGATGTCTTTCCTCCTCATAGGTCTTACCTAAAAGGTCTTTGCCTCTATTAAGTTTGATGACTTTGTTTTATATCAAAAGTGGGGCCAGAATAAAACATGTATAAAGTTTATGGGATCTGAGATAGAAGTAATAGAGAAAAACAAGTAATATCGGAACCAAAACAAAGGCTTTTCCGCTTATAAGCGGAATGGTCAATGATCAAGGAAATTTGGAAAAAATGTACAAGTTGAATGGTGAACACAAATGAGTTTGTCGAATCGCCCAAAAAAACATAATCACTTTTCTCAATTTCACGTCCTGTAGGACATAATAAAAATTACATAATGCCGAAGTCTTAATTACAAGGAATTTTACTTTTTTTCTTCTTTTTTTTTTAGTCCTTTACGTTTTATCAAACATTAGGCTCATTAGTATATGAATAATCCATGCATGAATGTACATGTATGTACTCAGGCGCGTCTTACTCAGGCTCGGCATACAGTTTTCACAGTCATTTGTCATTAAACTAAACATAATATTTATTTTGACTATGGTCTTTTTATTACTTTTATTGATCTTTGTTTTGTCTGGGTACCCCTATTACAACAGGAATTCAGTGCGATGGGGTTAATCTTGCTCTTCTTATTAAGGAAAAACTCAAAAGAACCGTATACGAAATTCATTTCATACGATCAAATTTCTGGGAATGGTTTCTTAACGGCGTCGTTTCTGCGTGAAGAAGTGTCTAATTATATCGAGTTCCCATTACACAGAAATACAGTCAGCCAGATGCTGCTAGTCAGTGTTAGACAAATGTTTTAGAGAAACTAAACAGACCGTTTGCATATCAGTAATCTTGCAGGACTGCATTATTCTCTTCCTTATGATGTTCAGGGTATAAACCTCTTGGTTCTTGTTACTGACTAAAGTATAGCACACAAGAAAAGTGGGTGCATATTTCAATCGTTGTTTCCGTTTGCCTCCTAGTAGGCATATTTATTAATGTGTAGATGATATCCAATTGAGAACTCACCCCCAATTCGCGGAGCCAATGGTCCTTAATAACGTTCGCCGTCCGCCACTCAGTGCCTGTAAGATGGTTGTCATGAAAAGGGTTAATACATAATTATAGTTGCATGTAGATGACCAAAACATCTGTGTTGTGTGTGTGTTTTTTTATCTTTTTACAAGTAGAAGACAAAGTTCTTTAGACAAAATGTAAACTCACTTCTTGGTACAGACCAGTTTTGCTAAATTAGCATGAACAAATTACTGATCGGAAAGACAATATACACAGAGACCAATTTTCGATGACGGCATCCCGGACATAACATTTTAACATAGGCCCACTGCCAAAAATATGACGTTTTTCAGAATAGACAAACCAAAGCCAATAAAATGCTGTGAAGAAACTTCAGCATGCATGAAGGAAAACATTGAGCCCTTTTTTTACGTCAGTGCTACTGCAAAATACAAACCTGATTTTGCGTCTTTTCTCTTAACAGCCGAGATGGGAAGAGTGCAATCCAGTCCGAGTGATGATGCTGCGGATCAGTGCAGGAGTGAATTAAAAACCCGGTATACAACCCGAGGTAGTTACGTGCAATTAGACCCTTCGGATGATGACGATATGAAACATATCATGGATATATATACAAAGTTACAATTAGAGAAGGGTGACATAGAGACAGAGAGGGGGATGTGAGGGAGTATGGGAACATTTTCCTCATATAAACAAGAGAGGGTCACGCGATTAAACGCACCAATTTGTGTGGATCAGCTGGGATGGGGAGGTCAACCATTATTGACAAAATTGCATACGACTGGGCTGTCGGTTCCACTGCACTCGGAGTGTTTACACTTTTGTTTGTTTTGAAGATGTCCGCTTTCGACCAAACGTCGGACCTTGTTGATTCAGTGTTTGATCAGCTTTTATCAGACGACACATCCGTTAAATGTGATCCGTTAAGTGTGATTTGGAGGCATTCATTAAGAAAAATGGCAGAAAATCAGAGAAATTTGGTTCCATTCTTAGAATGCTCAATCGAATGGCTGGCGTAGAATGTTTTGCAGTTGTAACAACACGCCTCTCTCACTTGGCTAAATTGACAGACAGATCACTCATTTACAAACCTTTCACACGTGAAGGTTTTGAGATTTAGTGAGGAAGATGTTGGGCAGTATGTGAGGAAATTTTACCCTAAAAACTCTAATAAGGCCAATGGACTTCTTGATAGGATTCATTCATCAAATGTTTTGTCTGATCTAGCAAGGAGTCCCATGTTGCTTCTGCTAATGTGTGGACTATGGGAGGAAAAGGCAACACTACCCGATACTCTATCGAGATTGTGCAGTGAGGCAATCAGATACATGTTTCAAAGAAAGATGCATGAATTATCCGAAGAAGCAATATCGGAAGTAGTGATTGCAATAGGCAAAATTGCATTGGAATGGCTTGTTTCCCGAGAGCAAAGGCTTTCATTTCAAGAGAGCGAGTTTGAGAAGGGTGTACTTGATAAAGCAATACAGGCAGGCATTCTCACTAGCCAGAAGGTCAAAAAGTGGAATCGCTCGCACAATAACGTGCAGTTTATTCATAAAACAATTCAAGAGTACTGCGCAGCTAGGTATTGTCAAAGTCTCTTAAGCAAAGATGAATGCGAACATCGGAAAAGTCTTTATAAAATTGACAATCCTCGGAGTTTTGAATACATGTTGCGCTTCTGCTGCGGCGACAATCAACAATGCATGGGGCAAATATTGAGGATGCTGCACTGTGAGGCTAGTGACCCAAAAGTGAAGGAATTGGCCGTAAATTGCTACTTTGAAAGTCAAGCAAAAGATTTGTTTTCAGTTGATTTCATAGAGTCGTTTTTTATTGAAACTATATGGATATTTCTCTATAGCAACGACTCGTTGAACTCGCTCGTGTGATTGGTGCAGCAAGTTGCAAGGCAGACAGAGCTCTCGGGGGTAGATTATTTCGCTAAAGTACGTCGGGTCAGGTTTGATGAGTGTGACTTGTCAATGCTCAGAGAAGTCATACCTTTCTGTTTGACCTTAATGAAAAATCTGCACGATTTGTATTTCACGCAATGCACACGAACTGGTAGCAATTGTGTTAAATTGTTATCATCATTGCAAAACGCAGGCCACTTGAATACAATTTGCCTCGTAAATATTAACCTGAGCGGCTCCGTCAAAGATCGGGCGGTCCAGTTTGAGGAATAGAATCCCTCACGACACTGGGTCTAGTGGAATGTAGCTTAAACCCATTTGACGTGTCAGGCGTTGTATCCTGGGTTAAGGAAATGCCAAACTTGGTCGATCTTAACCTCGAACGCAATAAGGGTTTGGATGGTAACGCCGGGACGTGGGCGGCTAGTTTGCAGTCGATGATTCACCTCAAAACGACTTTCTTTGAGAGATTGTAATATCAACAGTCGCGATTTGAAACATATCGTTGCATCAGTAAGTCGCATGGAGAATGTGGTAGATTGTGATTTCGGTGGTCCCGTTGAGGAGTGTAATGTTCTGCCATGCGATCAGGGCATCAAACTGAGTTTCAGGTGAAACTCACTAGCCGGAGAGGATACGGCAGATATTTTACAGTCATTTAGTAATCGAAGATATTTGGTCGGGTTTGATCCTTGATGGCACTTATGGTCCGGGTGGCTCTGCAGATTTGTGGGCCCCGTCCTTACAAAACCTAACGCACCTGAAGGAGTTAAGAATAACTAACTGCTTATTGAAAAGCACTGACGTTGAACACATCGCTGCAGCAGTAAGTCACATGCCAACAGTAGAATCCTTGAGCCTTGAAAGAAATCGTTCTTTGTGCGACTCTGCCAAAACATGGGCTCCCAGTCTGAAACAAATAAAACATGTAAGTAGCCTGAAATTAGGCGATTGTGCTCTGACACAAAAGATAAGAAACACATATCTGACGCACGGGGAAGTGGAGTTGAATACGTTACGCAACACTGGATGTACAATCTGCCCTGAGATCTATGCAATGCTCCTATCCAAGTACGTGTATATAAGATTTAGTGAGCACATTTGGATCGAGTCAGTACCAAAGTCACAGGTGTTGTAAGAAGCCCAGGGAAATGATCACTCTTTTGAATGCAGTCATTTTGTAAATGAACGCGGTGTATAGCACATTAATCGAAACACGCAGGGAAGTATGCCGAGAAAGGACCAATATTCGTTCATTGACTTAAAACTAAACGATTTGTAATCAAGCTACATAATTTTAAAAAATGTGTAAATAAAAGGAAACTATAATATTCGCTGTAAACTAACCATCTTTCTCTTTTGGACTCTTAGGGAGGAATGATTTCTGTTTCAAAGACTTGTGAAAATAAATCAGATATGTTTGAAAGGGCTCAAGAAAGAATATTTAAGAATATTAATTTGCGAACAATATGAGTATGACATGCAATAAGTTGGACAGCTCAAGTTTTTTTTTTCCGTCTGTTTTTAACCTGTGTAAATAGTTTCTTAGCCCAACTTTGTAAGATAAATCGAACTGAACGTTTGAAAATGTACATATTTCCTTTTATGCATTCTTAATGACTGAGAAAGTCTCTCAATTATTGAAATGTTTACATACCATTCAAACAGTGTATTTGATTAAGAGGGCAGAGCCAACCTGTCTAATGCGACCGGTCTTCAAAGCCACTAAAAACACAGTATTACTGGTAATGCGGCAACTTCCACCACACGTGATGCTTATGTAGACAACGCTAAAAAAACGTTAGATCACATAGTTATATGTTTTTTTAACGTTAAATTGTGACTTAGGGAAACACCCGCAATTGCAATTTTGTCGAATGTCCCTTGGCTTAGGACACGTATTATTAATGAAACTTGGTATAAGAACCACTGCTTATTCTGCAGTGCTGATATAGTTGTCTGTTGTTTCCTAACAAAAAAATAAGCCTTATGTCCAGGAAAACATCACGACTTTTCGACCCCCGCATCTCTAAAAAAAAAAAAATAAGTCGCCATTGTTCAGTTGTGTGGTTGTTTTGAAAAGGAATCGTACCGTTTTTCACCAAAGGAACGATTACAAGATTGAAAAAAAAAATCTGTCATAACAACAAAAGACTGATTCATTAATCCCCGTCCATTGCGCACGTGGTCAAACATACACCTTTCAATGCCACACTCATTGGTCCAGCTGCGCTTGTCATACACGCGTGTACGCGTGTCGGACTTTAATAAGAGCTGTGATTGGTCAAAGCGTGATTAGTCAAAGCGTCATGGGCAGGGCTTAATGGGTCGGTCTGTTGTCGTTTAATGTTTGCGCTGTGAGAAAGCTTTTCTTTCAATTGAAGTTTTGGGTTCATTTTATGCACGAAGAATTGAGTATTGACATAATATTTTATTTTAATCCTGATGGAAACAAGAGATTTGATACATTTGAAGTTGTACTTGATTTGTAATCGCTTGGACTTGTCTGAAATGAATAATTTGAAAATAAAGGCGTGGATGGAAGAAGAGAATAATGTCTACTTGTGTGTTATTATTTTAAGGATAGCTAAAAAAAAAAAAAAAAGTTGAAGGGTGCATTCCAATCAATAAATTGTCATAGTGGCCACACAAATCTATTTTAAAAAAATGGAACACACATGCTGACATCAAATATTTTGATTTACCCGGTTTGCCCGAGGTTGGCAAACTATGGAGAGTCAGCGGTGCAAGAAACAAAGAATAATCTTTACAAAATACACCATTTCATTGAATTATTAAAAAAAACAATAATAACAAACACGCTTGTAAAGACTTAACAAGAACAGCCCCTTTATCTGGGGCGTAAATCCCAAGCGGGATGGGGGTATATATCCCCCAACTTTTTGACAGGGGGATGGGCTATTGAATCAACCCCCCCCCCCCCGTTTTTTCGTGATGAGAGAAAAACATGTTGATTTTGAGGTGTTTTTTTAACCTCCCATACAACAACCAAAATGTATTGAATAGCACTGAAAAGTCGAGAAACAAAGTACAAAAGCTTTTAAAATGTGCCCACTTGGTGTAAGCGCGAGTATACAATATTCATATACATCGATATACTGAAGAGCGCCCCTATAGTGTATTGTGATGTTCATCCCCCCCCCCCCGCTTTTTGAATTTCCATGGCCGGGCAATTTCAAGATATTGGTCATCCCCACACCCCCCCCCCCACCCCCACATTCGCCGGCACAGATTTACGCCACTGCCCTCTTTACATAAGAAAGAGCCAACCACGACTTAAAATTAGTAATGGAGCCGGCATTAAAGTCCAACGTGCATCCAGAAAGGTCCGACATGCGTGCACGTGAGTACCACGCACGCACTTTGAACACGCCGTGTGTCTACCAGTGGTCAGTCCACAGTGGTCAGATGGTCTCCACACTCCCTACCTCCCCCTCCCACGTTTTGTTATTATTTTGCTGTGGCCTTTTATAGGAAAAAATATTCTGGCTGCCTTAATACAAGGAGGAGGGCTCCTCCCACCCCGCCAATACTGCATGTCTGGTGGTCACAACCAGCGTTGGTACAGGTATTTAGAGACCGTTTCGTCTACATTTTTTCCTACACGACTGCAGTGCACATACATGTAGTTTCTGCTTGGCATGCTTGTCTGTACTACACGTAGTTATATTTCATGTGGGCACCATACTTGCGTTGTGACAGTGGCAGTTTTTTTTAATGGGCACTTATCTATTTACACAAAGTTCCAAAAGTCCAATACTGAAGTGTTTACGGCATTTACGTGAACGTTTAAAGTCTGATGGCTAGAAGTAGGTTTCAGGTCGTGCACGGTTTCTGTTTCGTTTTGGCTTGGGAAGAGTTTAAGGCCCTCATCCTAGGAGAATCAGGCTCAGGACAGATCCTTGTTTAGCTTTAGTAACATTTAACATAATAATTGAACCCGAAACCAGCTTGTTAAATATGTCCATTGTACAGAATAATTCTGTGGTCGGAGACAAACCCGTATCCGGGACGAATCCGTGGTTTGGGAAAACTCAAAGATAACCCCAATGAACTGGTGTCCCGCCTAAACGCGTACAAAACAGTTGAAGCAATACCAGGTCAGGTTCATTTACACAACGAAATAGCACATCAACAGTAATTGCGTGCAATAGAGGGGTGTGAAGCTAATTTACATACAATCATCGCAGTAGGGCATTGAACGGTGTACATGGACAACTTCTATTTTGTTTCTTTCTGTGAGTAAATCTCCACCTCTTTCTTCACTGTAAAAACCTGTTAATACCAAGATGCCGCAAAAGACCATTCAGCAGTTGGATGCATACGTTAAGGCAACAGCCGTCGTGTATGACCACTCCAACGCCAAACTCATCAGCAGGAAGACTAAAGTCAAACCAAAGAGGAAACAAGCTTTCGTGTCTGTACTGCACTTCCGGAAAATGTCGGATGATTGCTGTGCAAAGAGGAAACCATCAAAGCGACGGATTTCTCGACAGTTGAGGTGCACAAATAAAAGCCAGAGGTAATCATCAATGACAGGTTTTCTCGGTAGAGAACATTGCAAATAAAAGAGGACATCGCAAATTAAACAAATCGTACATCGATATCATAAATGTAGAGCTGCTATAATGAATATTGACTGTTGCTTTGACTAACCGCGACTTAAATCTCGTTCAATGAAAAACATTTCCCAAACCTACAGAAGTGTTTTCCCTATTTTCACAGCCATGTCAGGAAACAGAAACTGCAAATCTTTGTCCGGACTCCCCTCTTACATCCGCCGAAGACGCTTTGTTTCCGTCTCGATCCAAGGACATCCATTAAAACCCTAAAAGAGTGGATACAAAATAAGATCGGTGTGGAGGCACAATATCAGCGGCTGTACATCCGGAGAAACTTTCAGGTACAAGTTATTCTAAGTGAAATGTTCAAATATGCAGCCTCATTTAGGCTTTGTAAAAACCAACAGTTGCTCCTCCCCGTCTGCTTCCGTTTTCCCGCCCCTCCTTTTTTTAAGTGCCAAATTTCAAATGGCATATATAGTACAGGCAATATAAGGTTTGACCTCAAACAAATTGCAACAGAATTTTTTTCACCACAGTGCATTTCTATAAGGTCCCTTAAATGACATACTAAAAGTCTTAAACAATTGAGGTGGTGGAAATATGCCTAATTTGCATAAATCCAAAATGGCTGCATATGTTAGGACTTTCTCATTGATTTGGTCATATTTCTCATACTAGGTAGATTTTGGCGGTACTTTAAACAACAGTTTTAGTCCTTTTACATTGATTTACTCATTATTCTAGTCCTAGGTAAATTCCAAGATCCCTATGTTTCCGAAATGTTCCAAATGCCGTATAATTTGCACAAATGCCGTATATCAATTTGCCTAAATTAAAGTTAAAATAATGGATGCCATGTGTGGACATGTACCAATTGAATTTTCCCTGATAATCCAAATCAAATTTCACACCACAGTGCATTGCTATAAGGTCCCTAAAAAGTTGTTTAAAATCCAAGTGGTGGAAATATGCCTAATTTGCATAAATTCAAAAGGCCGCTAATTACATGATTTTCATATGATTTGGCCATAATAGTATATAGGCCCTTATGTACTTTGCTTTTTTTTGTTTAAGAAGACATTTTTGCCATATTTGGGAAGAGTTTACCTCCCTAAGCCGGAAATGCATTGGAGACATTTTTTCCCAGCTACCATGTGGCGGCCATCTTGGATTTCAAAATGGCCGCCATTTCGAGCCTAATTTGTATCATAACTTCGGACTTGATTGTCACGTGAAGTTCATTTTGATGGCAAACCCCATGTTTTTGATACCAAGGAACCCGAGTACATTATTGTTTATGGTGTACTCCAAATGGATGGCAGCCATCTTGGATATTTCAAATATATGGCCGCCATTTTCAGCTTATTTGCATAATAAATTTGGACTCGAATGGCGTACGAAGTCAATGTCGGTGGCAAACCCAATACATTTGATACCAAGTAATCTTAATGACCCATTGCTGATGATGTATCCAAGATGGATGGCAGCCATCTTGGATTTTTTTTTCTTCAAAATAGCCGCCATCTTGGATTTAATTTATAATAACATTGCACCTGAATGTCCTATGAAGTCCATGTATTTGAATGAACTCAAGTAAATCACTGTGGACGGGGTACTTACAGTTGATGGCAGCCATCTTGGATATTTCATAATTGCCGCTTTTCTGAACTATTTGCATATTAAATTTGGACTTGAATGTCGTATGAAGTAACTTTTGGTGGTAAACCCCATAAATATGATACCAAGGAATCCAATCAGCACATTTAGGCATCCCAAATGGATGGCAGCCATATTGGATATTCAAAAATAGCGGCCATCTTGGTTTTCATTTAAATAATGAGGTGGCACCTGAATGTCGTATGAAGTCCATTTTGGTGGCAAACTGCATTATGTTCTTGATACCAAGGAGCACAAGTTAATCATTGTTGATGGGGTACTCTACTGGGAGTATACCCCATCAACAATGATTTTCTTGGGTTCCTTGGTACCAAAAACATGGGGTTTCCCACCAAACTGAACTTCATATGACAATCAGGTCCTAAGTTAGATACAAATTAGGCCCGAAATGGCGGCCATTTTGAATTCCAAGATGACCGCCACATGGTAGACAGAAAAAAATGTTAACAATGTATTTCGAGATTAGGAAGGTAAAGTCTATCCAAATATGAGAAAAATTTCTTCTTTAGCAAAGAAAAATGCAGTGGCCAAAAATACGACATAATATGCTATCTAGTAATAACTCTCGTCCTTAGTTGCTTTTCGGGGTACTTTAAACAACATTTTGTCATTTGACATTGGGGCCATTCAGTGTCAAATCAGCCCCCAAAACTTTTGAATTTCAAACCCCAACCTCTTCAAATTGAATCATATTTAGTTTATGGGGTAATTTCGGCTGAAAAGTCGAAATTTTAAGTTTTAGCACCATCGGACAAACAGTTTTCGCGCTACCGCCCAGGCAATTTTGGTCAAAATGGACATATCGAGGGGTAGAACTCCACAATGTCGAAATTTATGAAGCTCGATTCTTGCTTGTTTGGGATTTTCTTATACCAGTTCGCCGTCACAATGTCGAAATTTATGAAGCTCGATTCTTGCTTGTTTGGGATTTTCTTATACCAGTTCGCCGTACTGAACTGGTATAAGAAAATCCCAAACAAGCAAGAATCATAAATTTCGACATTGTGGAGTTCTACCCCTCTATAACGGAAAAGCTTCTCCTGAAGGCCCTAGGGTTCGCGGAAAACTACGAGAACATTAGCAGCAAGGAGAAAGATATCATCATCCACGCGAAACAGACAGTGGTATTCAACGACCAGGTACCGTGGAAAAAGCGTAATGCAGACAGCAAATTCGATGGGCAGTTTCGACGGCGCGGAGTCATGCGAGCTGGTCGTAGCACATCTGCTGTCGATCCTGAAACCAAAGTACGGAAATAGAGTGGGACTATACAGGGACGACGGTCTGGCAGTATTCAAAGAGACCCCCAAGAAAATAGAAAACATCAAAAAGGAAATATGCCAAGTATTCCGGGAAAATGACATAAAGGTAACGATCGAAGCCAACAAGGCAACAGTAAACTTCCTTGACATCACATTAGACCTGCGAACGGGAGGGTACAAGCCATACATGAAACCAGGTAATGTACCTCTTTATGTACATGTCCAGTCAAACCATCCACCCGCCGTCATCAAACAGATACCAGAGGGAATCAACAAGCAACTCTCCAACATCTCGTCGAGCAAGGAGGCATTCGAGAAAGCTGCCCCGGCCTACCAGGAGGCTCTGCAAAAAAGCGGGCACAAGTATCGGTTGACATACACAC
Source organism: Patiria pectinifera (assembly GCA_029964075.1). NCBI lineage: Eukaryota > Metazoa > Echinodermata > Asteroidea > Valvatida > Asterinidae > Patiria > Patiria pectinifera. Next base: position 7,831,540 of record CM057145.1, read on the forward strand.
CGGGCAATAACACCAGGAAAAGGACTAGAAAAAGAGAGGTGACATGGTACAACCCACCATACAAGAAGAACGTACTTACCAACATTGGAAAGAAATTCCTTCAGATAATAGAAAAATGCTTCCCCAAGGAACATAAGCTTCACAAAGTGCTCAACCGGAACACCGTAAAGTTATCCTACAGCTGCATGCCGAACATGAAGGCAACGATCCAGTCAATCAACAAACGGAAGGTAAAACAAGAGGACGACGTCGGTGGTAGAACATGCAGTTGCCCCCGCAATGCCGAATGCCCGCTGAACGGGGAGTGCCTCAGCAAGAACATAGTGTACCAGGCCACCGTCACGAGCGAAGGCAGGAAGGAGGCATATGTCGGGCTGACGTCCACAACCTTCAAGGCGAGACTGGCGAACCACAAGCAGTCATTCAGATCCGAGAGCAAGAGGGCGCTAACAGAGCTAAGTAAACATATATGGGACTTAAAGGACGAAGGGAAAGACTATGAAATCAAATGGGACATTGTTCTGAAAGCACTGCCATACTCTAACGTAAACAAGAGATGCAATTTGTGTATAGCAGAGAGGTACATAATCATATGTAGGCCAGATCTAGGTACACTGAATAAGAGAAGCGAAATCGTCTCCAAGTGCAGGCATCGAGACAGATGTGTTCTTACTTCAGTGACGTAAACGCGTACTAACATCAAAGACGTCACGCGCGTAACGCGTGCGCGCGCTTGATTCGAAATAAGGTAAGATGCTACTTGTTTTCTATTTTTCGTCATTCTGCTGATGAGTGCCTTATGGTACGAAACAGTCTGTTCAGAAGAGAGATATGCCAAAGTTTGTTTAACTCATATTCTGAATTTATTGCATGGTTATAGCTCTACAGAGATGTATCGAGCACTGTGAATTGTGATAGAAGACGATTTCGTTGGATATATATAGATTCATATATATATATCATATTGCAGATAGTATATATGTATATTACAGCATAATAAATGAATATAAATTATCTACAGATCTTTTCTGAAGTCAATGGGCATCTCAATAATAAAACTAGATCAACTCTGTGTGTTTAGTATTAACTATATTGTTGCAGCATCACTAAATATTCCATTATAAAGTAGCAAACAAGTGGTACTGGGTGTGGTTAAGAAACGCATTAGCAAAATACTTTCCACCACTCGGATTTCTTAAGACATTTAATATGTTATAGAGGAGATTTTTCTGAGTAATAACCTTTTTAAATGGTTTCTGTTGCAATTTGTTTGAGGTTACCCCTTAATTTTCACATAATGCCTGTACTAATATGCTGTCAGTGCAATATGTTGTGTCTTTTCATTCATTTCCAGCAAAATTGCAGCTTTGTATACAAGTTGAACATCTGGTAGAAAGGGTGATGGTTCCTCAGAAAAAATGTTAGAATCCGTCCGCCATCTTAGAAAATCATATTTAATAATTCCTTTTTTTAAGCCCGGACCAGCAACTTTTTTCACTTGGCCTTATATCGGGCGCACATGCAGAACTTACCTTTATCTTTGGAATGTATTGATATTGAAAATATTGTGTTTAATTATGTTGATTAGCTTGTCGTTAAAAATATGTTGTTGTTTTTTTTATGGCTGAATAATTGACACATACAAGTTATAATGTTTTTCTTAACAATACGGAATGAATAGTGAGGGACGAATCAATTATAGGTTGATAAAATTATTCAATTTTTTTTTTACAATTATGTGTTTATTTTTTTTTGCCCTTTTTGCAGCTTTGTGATTTGTTGACGCTTGAAGATAATGGCATTGAGAAAGACGAGAACATCTCACTTCGTCTATCCTTTGATGGATTACTTGGCGGTGGACCAAAAGGTATAGAGTCTGACAGAGGATAAGAGATTCAATCAAGAAAATTGCCATATTGCCCTTAACTGATATGTCCACGGATGTACAATTGTATTAATCTCTCACGCCTGACGATTTCCGCTGATCTTCTTTTACAATGAATTCCTCAAGGACAAGAAGTAAAAAAAAAAAAAGATACCAAGAAACTGGAACTGGCGCTGTAAACATGTGCACCCTTAAAAATAGTCCAGGATCAGGTTGACCTGAATACTAATTCATGTCTGACTCATTTGCCGGGTAAATTTGACCCAGGAGCTTTGGCAGCATTGTAATTTTGACCAGGATATACGTCAATTTTGACCCTGAGGTGTGTCAGGTCAAGTAGAACCCTGATTTGGGTCATTCTAACCCTTGAATGTTTATAGCATGCATCCCAAATAACCTGGGTTCAACTGGTAGCTTTCTTAGTGCTTCACAGAAAAGAAATTAAGACATCGTAGTTCCATCACTTATTTTTGCAGAGAGGCCACAGTTTGACCAGTTTCTCTTGGACATTTCCCCAAAAATTGAATCGAATTGGACAGAACTGGCCAAAAACCTGGGTTTTGAAGAAGCAGACATTGATGAAATCCAAGCTAAGAATAAAAATGACTCCAGGGAACAGAGCCTGACGATGCTGTTCACTTGGTGGAGCAAGCAGAGGAAAAGCAGAAAAGCATCTCAGACGCTGAAAGAAGCACTGAAGGCCTCAAGTTTGGCTGATTTGGCGCTGACAGTACCAGGTAATCTGAATGACCACTTTCAAATAATGAATGCCGACAGGACTACGTTTCATTGTGATTACTGGCTAACAGTGTGGTAGTCGAGTCTATTACCTATCCATTTTAAGTAACAGGGGATAACGGGAACAAAGGTATGCCTTGCCACAAGCCATTCAAATAACTTGTAAATTGATTTTCACAGGCTTAAGACCCCTTGTCTAAGTTCCCTGCATCAGGTCATTACTCGACAATATTTACCATCTTCATTCGCTGCTTCTAGCCTATAGCCCAACTACTATGGAGAATCTTGAATTTTCGACAAGCCAGGCAACCCTTAACTTATCTAAGATCAGTTTGATGTTGTTCTTTTCAGATCCAACTGAAATTGAACAACATGCTCAAGGCAAACAAGGGAATGACGGCATTGCCACGTCATCGGCGACGGCTGGTGATCATAAGATACCTCAACAAGAGAAATATGAAATCACAGAGAGGATGATGTCACCATCTCCGCAAGGAAACAGAGACTTAAGTAAGTTAACATCACAGCAGAAACGTGACGTCGGTGTCTTGACAGAGTCTCCGAAGCAAGCGCCATCGTTTGAGAGAACAATAGAGCAGGAGATTGGCAAACCAGGCAAGTCTCAGTCAGAGACGCATCAAGTGGAAAAGTTCAAAGACCTCTGCTCCCAATACAAGTCGGCAGCATCAGTGGAAGAACTTGTACTTGGGGAGGAGCAGATTCGTGATCAACAAAGACCCAATACAGAAATGAGAGAGGTCACGGAATCACAAGTATTGACATCAACTGAATATGAGACAGTAGGACAGGAGCCGGTGGCTGCTCAGTCAGAGGCTCAAGTGACTGGGCCAACAGCAAGTGAATCTCTTTTCGACCCACAAAATGCAGAAGCAAAGAATAAAGGTGCGCAGCAAGAGATGGTGACGTTTCCTGGTCAACAGAGTGGGGAGCAGAGTCATGGTTCTGCCTTAGTACCCCAGGGCCAGCCGGACACATCTCCTGCATTACCTGTTCCCCAAAGACACGGGCTGATGCAACCAGGTCCAGTCAATGTCAACGTTGGTGGGAGCAATAATCCTACCTTTCTTGCACCTCTTATCAACCCTACTATCAATATTGTTCAGAACGTAGTTGCAGGCATCAATCCAGGTAAATATTAAACCTAGTGCATAGTCAATTTTATACAGGAAAGTGAGAACAGCAAATAAAACCATGACTTTGTCAACAAGGATGGATGAAATAGAATTTGAATCATGCATGAATTTGAAATTATTTTCATGAATTCCTTTAACGAGGTTACAGAAGACATGTGTTCTATGAACATGTCATAAAGCATTATGTCTAGTTTGGCCTCACAGACCGTCAGTATAAGGCTGAATGTTACTTTCCAATGTAACCCTGGGGTTTGAGCCCTCATTGAGCCGCATATAATCTGCTCTAGCCTTTCCCTTTTATACCAGAAATGCAAACCATGACATAAAAAGCTTCTGTGTTTCTTTATCAAGGACAACTGAAGGGCAACATGCAGAGAAAACATAAGAAGGGCTCCAAACTACGACGATCAGGTTAGTCTTAATTGTATAATCCACGTAAAACAAAACAAAAAACACGATAAGCATGTACATCAGACGATTGGCCTATAGACTTGATTTAAGCTGTGCAAGTGTTTCCTTTGGTATACATGTACAGGAAAACCGGAAATAAACGAATCGTTCCTTCAGAGGTTGTCGAGAAAAATTTCCAGCGACTGGGAGAAGCTGGCTTTCATTTTAGGTTTTACAAAGGAAAAAGTTGAGGCGTTCCAGGCTAAACTCAAAGACAACCGAGTGAGGCAATGCCGGGCCATGTTAGGAGCCTGGCTGAGGATGCAGAATAACGATGAGGAAGCAAGACACATTCTGAGCAATGCTTTGACGGAAACGGGATGGAAAGATCTGGGACGAACCGTTTTGGGTAAATAATTATTGTGTTGTTTTCACATTGTTCCCGTTGCATAGGCGTAGCCAGCGGAGGGGGCGGGTGTAAGTTGGACGTATCCCCCCAAATATTTTGTAAAGACTGCCCTTTTCCTTTCAAATACCCTTTTTTTTTCTCCAGCGTTAGCCCCCCCCCCCCCCATCCCAATAATTTGTAATGAGTGCCCTTTTTTAAGAAGTGCCCTTTTTTTTCTGAACAAGTCCCCGTTTTAAAAATATGTGCTGCCTTTTCTTGTGTCATCGGCCGTTCCGGGTGCCTTTTTTTGATTTTCACCTCTTTTTAACCATACTATCAATATTGTTCAGAACGTAGTAGCAGGCATCAATCCAGGTAAATATTAAACCTAGTGCATAGTCAATTTTATACAGGAAAGTGAGAACAGCAAATAAAACCATGACTTTGTCAACAAGGATGGATGAAATAGAATTTGAATCATGCATGAATTTGAAACTATTTTTATGAATTCCTTTAACGAGGTTACAGAAGACATGTGTTCTATGAACATGTCATAAAGCATTATGTCTAGTTTGGCCTCACAGACCGTCAGTATAAGGCTGAATGTTACTTTCCAATGTAACTCTGTGGTTTGAGCCCTCATTGAGTCGCATATAATCTGCTCTAGCCTTTCCCTCTTATACCAGAAATGCAAACCATGACATAAAACGCTTCTGTGTTTTTTTATCAAGGACAACTGAAGGGCAACATGCAGCGAAAACATAAGAAGGGCTCCAAACTACGACGAACAGGTTAGTCTTAATTGTATAATCCACGTAAAACAAAACAAAAAACACGATAAGCATATACATCAGACGATTGGCCTATAAACTTGATTTAAGCTGTGCAAGTGTTTCCTTTGGTATACATGTACAGGGAAACCGGAAATAAACGAATCGTTCCTTCAGAGGTTGTCGAGAAAGATTTCCAGCGACTGGGAGAAGCTGGCTTTCATTTTAGGTTTTTCAAAGGAAAAAGTCGAGGCGTTCCAGGCTAAACTCAAAGACAACCGAGTGAGGCAATGCCGGGCCATGTTGGGAGCCTGGCTGAGGATGCAGAATAACGATGAGGAAGCAAGACACATTCTGAGCAATGCTTTGACGGAAACGGGATGGAAAGATCTGGGACGAACCGTTTTGGGTAAATAATTATTGTGTTGTTTTCACATTGTTCCCGTTGCATAGGCGTAGCCAGCGGAGGGGGCGGGTGTAAGTTGGACGTATCCCCCCAAATATTTTGTAAAGACTGCCCTTTTCCTTTCAAATACCCTTTTTTTTTCTCCAGCGTTAGCCCCCCCCCCCCATCCCAATAATTTGTAATGAGTGCCCTTTTTTAAGAAGTGCCCTTTTTTTCTGAACAAGTCCCCGTTTTAAAAATATGTGCTGCCTTTTCTTGTGTCATTGGCCGTTCCGGGTGCCTTTTTTTGATTTTCACACATGCATCGCGCTGAAAAGCACCATATATTGTCCGTTAGTGTGCATAATCGTCGGTTTTGAACAGCGCCCCCACCGACAAATTGTTCTCGTCCCCTCTGCTTTTTGATTTTACGGAAACCAAGTGTCCGTCTACATTTCACCACAGAAGTGCAAGTGCCCTTTTTAAGAAATGTTTACCCCTTCCCCCAATAAATATGACCGTGCTACGCCACTGCGTTGTTTCAGCTACTTCGAACACTGTTTAGAACTGCTTGTGGCCTTGTGCACATAGACAGTGTCGTAAGTTGAGATTTGCTGAATGGTGGCATAGGAATTAGGCGCAACATCTCTTGTTTATTCCCTGCTCTTAGCATTACGGAAACAAAACTATCTCTTTATGCTCTTCCAAAAAAAAAGGCATGTGCTCCCCGTATATTGAACCCAGGATAACCTTAGCCAGCTTTTTGCAAAATAGAACTTCCGCGCCGTTTAACCCCTTTTCACTGTCCTGCTTTTGAGTTTTTGAGCGTCCCAATTTTTCTTTAAAAAATCTCAATCCCGTTGCAATTTGTAAACTTCTCCAGTTACGCCCTGGAGAAACACATTGTGTCCAAATGCAGACTGTTTAGAATCAATCAGGTACTTTTTCTTATATGCAACAAGCCTTTTTTGGTTAGATCATTCTTTTTCGTCAGCATTTTCAATTGGCCATGTCGCCTCGTGACAGGTGTAACGTACTGTACTTTTTTGTTTTACCAGAACGACCTCTTCTGAATGTTGCAACGACAGTGACAAGGAAGACGAAAATGGACCCAGTCTTGACAAAGACTTTTGAAGATTTCGTACTGAACTTATCACAAAACTATGGCGTGCAATGTGTTGAGGAACTAATGACCGAAATGCTCGAAAAATGTAGGGCAAATGTTCAAGATGTGCAGTTTGGATCTGTGACATTCGTATTTCGCATCGACAGTCGGGAGGGTCTGGACGAGCTATGGAATATGTACACCACCGGAGAACTCGCCAAGAAACTGACAGAGATTTTCATCAAGGATGAAATGACAACCGAAGATAGGAGTGACCTGGCTATCCAGGCTACTATGCTCGAAAGCGAATACGAACAGGCCTGTGGGTTCTTTGACGAGTTGGAAAAAGACCAGCAGAAAGGTAGCTGAATATAATATAGCCAATGACAAGTCTAACTTGAAGAAAAACAACTGCTAATTTTTGCCTTCTAAGTTTTGTGTAACAATTAACGCTAACCTTGTTGGACAAATACCTTATTTTTACAGAAGAAGAGGAGGCAAGCGAAATGACAGAGGTACAGCATAAACAACCAGGAGAAAGCAGCACAGCAACGTTATCTAGCAGTTCTGATCGAGCTGAACTCGCTGGTGATAGATGCCAAGAAAAGCTGAAGACATTGTATATGACCACAGGTACATATTCACAAATGATTAAATGGGTAGATGGTGACACCAAGAAGATATTAATGCCAAAGCTAAAGTTGCTTCAAGCTGGCAATAAGACAGATGAAAGGGTAATATCATATGACGATATTTTCCTCGAGAAAACACGAGAGGGCGATCCGATTAAACTGGCCGTTCTGACTGGACCAGATGATGAGCAAAAGTCCAATATCTTGGAAAACATGGCGTATGATTGGGCAACCGGCTCCAGTCCCACACTTAATAACTTCAAAATTGTTACTGTGCTGCAGATGGAAGCCTATGAAAAAGAATCTGACCTTAACCTTATTGACTTGATCTATCTCAACTGTTGGGTCAAGACACATATATTGACAGAGGTCACTTTGAGTCATTTATTGATACCAACCCTCACAAAATGTTTGTCCTTGATAAGTTAATCAGCAACCTTCATTGAGAGAAAGTTCGTTCTGTTCTTAAACTCCTCGATCGGATGGCAGCAAACGAATACAGGTACTTGTAACCACACGTCCCTCTAACAAACACAAATTCCTGAGCAAATCAATGGTCCTGGAGCCTGTCACTCATATGACAGCTTAAGATATCGCTCAGGTACAGATTGAAGATTATGTCAAAACATTTTTCCTGGATACACCTGGTCAGGCTGAGGATCTTATTGACAAAATCAAATCCTCAGATGTTCTCTCCGACTGGGCGAAAAGTTTCAAGCTGTCGCCCTTGCTGTGTTCATTGTCGAGACATTCAGCACAACCTGATACAATGTCACGCCTATACAGTAGAGCAATGCCATACATATTCACACGACAGACAGATATAACACAAGACGAAATATCCGAAGTACTGATTGCCCTCGGTAAGACTGCATTGGAGGGTCTGGTTTCCCCTCAGCAAAGGTTTACATTTCAAGAAGAAGAGTTTGAGAAAGCGGCTCTCGGGAAGGCCCTAGATGAAGGTCTCCTTATTCGCCAACGAGCCCCTATTGGTCAAAAAAAGTATCAGCGACTGCATACAGTTTAGTCACAAAACAATGCGAACATTCTGTGCTGCTAAGTACTGGCAGAGTTTATCAGACGAGGAGTTTCAAAAGTTTCTTAGTCAAAGTGATACGAAAGCCCATTAGCGCCACTGCAAGTATATATGTTGCGGATTATTTAATTCGTTATTACGGATTATTAATTCGTTATTACGGATTACTAATTGTTATAACGGATTATAAATTCGTTATTACGGATTATTTATTTCGTTATTACGGATTACTAATTCGTTATTACGGATTATTTAATTCGTTATTACGGATTTTTAATTCGTTATTACGGATTATTAATTAGTTATTACGGATTAATTAATTCGTTATTACGGATTATTATTTCGTTATAACGGATTACTAATTCGTAATAACGGATTATTAATTCGTAATAACGGATTATTAATTCGTTATAGCGGATTATTAATTCGTTATTACGGATTATTTATTCGTTATTACAGATTATTTAATTCGTTAACACGGATTACTAATTCGTTATAACGGATTATTTAATTCGTTATTACGGATTATCAATTCGTAATTACGGATTATTTAATTCGTTATTACGGATTATTTAATTCGTAATTACGTTCTGAGTCATTACTCGGCAAGTATGGCACAGGAGTGGTGCCGGTGTAAAGCAAACGGTGTATGCAAAGATAGCGCCGCCTAGCGGCGCCATATACATAGGCCCCTGGTCACGTGCTCTCTACGTGTGAGAACATCAGACTTAATTCGTAATAACGAATTAATAATCCGTAATAACGTTTTAATAATCCGTAATAACTAATTAAGTAATCCGTAATAACGAATTAAAAATCCGTAATAACGAATTAATAATCCGTAATAACGAATTACATAATCTGTAACATATATACTTGCAGTGGACCTAAAAGTATAGTATATTATGTCACATTTTTGACCTTTGCATTTTTTTTTGCCAAAGAAGGAATTTTTGACATATTTGGGTAGAGTTTACCTTCCTAAGCCAGAAATCCATTGGTAACATTTTTTTTCCATCTACCATGTGGCGGCCATTTTGGATTTCAAAATGGCGTCCATTTCGGACCTAATGTGTATCATAACTTCGGACCTGATTGTCACATGAAGTCCATCTTGGTGGCAAACCCTATGTTTTTGATACCAAGGAACCCAAGTAAATCACTGTTGATGGGGTACTCCCAATGGATGGCAGCCATCTTGGATATTTCAAAATGGTCGCCATTTCGGACCTAATTTGTATCATAACTTCGGACCTGATTGTCATATGAAGTCCATTTTGGTGGCAAACCCTATGTTTTTGATACCAAAGAACCCAAGTAAATCATTGTTGACGGGGTACTCCCAATGGATGGCAGCCATCTTGGATATTTCAAAATGGCCGCCATCTTGGATTTCATTTAAATAATAACGTTGCACCTGAATGTCGTACGAAGTCCATTTTGGGTGACAAACGTCATATGTTTGATACCAAGGAACCCAAGTAAATCATTGTTGACGGAGTACTCCCAATGGATGGCAGCCATCTTGGATATTTTGGTGGCAAACCCCATAAATTTGATACCAAGGAATCTTCACATTGTTACCCCGATGGATGACAGGTTTCTCTATGTTTCAAACCACATGAAATAATACTTGGAGTGTAATTACCTCATGGGCATCAACAGCACGACCATGATGACTGCTGGATATGATTGGACTGACTGTAACCTGACTGAACAGATCAGAAGCAATACCCATGCAGACTTGGTCTAAACCACTTTGTTCAACCGCCTTTCCGAGGCACCTGACAGCACATAAACTTGTGTGAATCAGAATTGTAACGAGTCACTAATTTTTGTGACTCGAGTCAACCCGAGTCGAGTCAAGTCATTTTAAAAAAGTGAGTCGAGTTGAGTCATTAGTTCCATTTGAGTCGAGTCGGGTGGAGTCAAATGTTTACCTTGAGTTAATTCCAGTTACGAATATTTGAAGACTACATAACAAAGACAAGAGAGAAAGTCATTTGTATCACTAACAGTTAACAAGAAAAGAAACTTCGATGTTATAAAGGCTATCTGGTTTGGCTTTGGGTCTAGATTTTATTTCGCTGATAAGCTGACATCAAAACCGAATTGCATTATACAAAACTGTTTCTGATTGTTTAAGAGTCAGTATGTTTCTATTTAATTTTTAAAAGGAGGGCATAAATTTAGCCGGCGTCCGTATCCAAGAACTTTATAAGAAATCGCCCAAAGCCAAAGATGAAACAACAAATTGGAAAATGTGTTTTAAATCCGGTTCCTCGGTGGATAGTATTTTGTGCCTTCCAGAATGATGTGGTGTGGGAGTCTGTGACACGTGGACATTACATTATCCTTCGCTCGAGTCGAGTCGAGTCTTCTGATGAGAACTCGAGTCGTTTGCTCTCCGTCGAGTCAAGTCATTTACCCTAAGGGACTTGAGCCGTTTGCTCGCCGTCGAGTCAAGTCATTTACCCAAAGGGACTTGAGTCGTTTGCTCGCCGTCGAGTCAAGTCATTTACCCTTAGGGACTTGAGTCGAGTCGAGTCACCAAAAGTTGTGACTCTGCTTTCATATCTAGCCTAGCCACGACAGGACCAGGGTTGTCTGGGCAGGTGATGCAGTTGATGCAGAGAGCCACTTAACCCTAAAGGGGCCGGGGGGATTCCGCCCCCCCCCCCCTCAAATCTTTTAAGCGACACGAGCTGTTATGGCTTTTTAGCCTCGAGCTTTGCGCATCTTTTGATACCAAAAACATAAAAATAGGACCACGGGTTGCCAAGTAGCGAAAAGTAGCGCCGTGAAAAATGAATTTTCCCATATACGTCGTGTACAGAGAGCAGAATTGCCATTCGTACATATGAATAATTAATTAGCCATAATTCCAAAACCCTTTGACCTATAGTCTTGAAATTTCTTGGGTATGTTTAGGAAGATTTGCTCTATGCATGTGCCGAGTTTCAAAATTTTTCGTCATTCGATGGCCGAGATCTTGGGGGGGGGGAGCGGAATCCCCCCCCCCCCCCGGCTGTGAGATGGTCAAAATAACCCGGCGACTTTAGGGTTAAACAAAAAGAAATCAAGGCACACACATAACCTGAAGTGGACTTACTAATTGCTAACTATAGACAGCATTCACACGTACTTGTAGTGGAGCGGCATAGCCCCAATAATACCAAGAATTGTGCAATCTGTGATAAAATTATGAATTAAACTTCGCATGTTGGTTTGTCATGCCTTGAAGACCTTTATTCTTCAAAACTTCACTTTCCTATGATATCTATCATATTTATTCCATAGTCATGTATTGAATTCAGACCCCATGCACAAAACATTTTGAGGTGACCTCTGAACTCAATTTTCTTTTTCTTTTTTAATTAATGGCAGACTCAACATGTTGTGATTGGAATGCAATGGAATATATTAACAAATGTCAAGCAGTATTCATTATTTTGTTCTTATTACACTCTGCTATCCAGATGGACTTGGGTAACCACATTTTTACCTTTTTACACAGCCCACTGGTCACTGTTAGAGTGTGATGCTTGTCCGATGTACCTCTTATATTCTCAAAACAGGGAAATGGAGATCAGAGGTCATGACAAAATTGTCTTTGGGTCTGAATCGTTACATACTATAGAATAATTGTTAAAACACCCTTCCTTTTCACTATTAAGACCTGCACACATGTCATGAAAAGTGGCATTTGGAAGATTAGATAAATAGCGGCATTTAGGGTATACAAAGTTAGTTCATTGGGAAAAGATGTTGCATCTTGACATCACTTTTTTTCCATCATATATCATCTCAATAAAGGTCAGTCATCGACAAAGTGTTGAAAAGACATTTCCAATTTTGTTAGGAAAATACTTTAAAACTTTCTTGACTCTCCATAGACTTTGTACACAACAACTGAAGTGGAACCTGGATTCTTCATTCTTCCCATTCATTGACCCTTCACAAAGGTCAACAGGGATCAGATATGATTTGCTTCCATATCTGAAAATTCTCGTCAAGGCATGAAGACGTGACATGCCAGGTTTAACCACAAAGTGCACAATTCTCTCACTATGCCGCTCTACTATTGCCAATAATTAACAATCCAGCCCACGAATGGTCAACACTTGTCACCGTGGCTATAGAGACCCTTTAAAAACTGAACTGCAAAATGGCGCTCATTCTAAAATATCCAAGATGGCTGCCATCTATTGGGGATACCTCATCAATAATGTATTTTTTAGATTCCTTGGTATCAAATTTATGGGGTTTGCCACCAAATGCAACATACGTTATTATGTATGTTTGATGGCGGTTATTTTGAAGTATCCAAGATGGCTGCCATCCATTAGTCTACCCAATCAAATTTGATTTAATTGGGTTCCTTGGTATCGAAAAAATAGGGTTTGCCACCAAAATGGACTAATTTATACGACATTCACTTGCAACATACGTTATTATTAAAATGAATCCAAGATGGCGGTTATTTTGAAGTTTCCAAGATGGCTGCCATCCATTGGGACTACCCCGTCAAATATGATTTACTCGGGTTCCTTGGTATTGAAAACATAGGATTTGCCACCAAAGTGGACTTCATATGACAATCAGGTCCGAAGTTATGATATAAATGAGCTCCGAAATGGCGGCCATTTTAAAATATCCAAGATGGCTGCCATCCATTGAGAGTACCTCACCAAATATGAATGATTTACTTGGGTTCCTTGGTATAAAAAAACATAGGGTTTGTCACCAAAATGGACTTCATACGACAATCAGGTCCGAAGTTATGATACAAATTAGGTCCGAAATGGCAGCCATTTTGAAAAATCCAAGATGGCTGCCATCCATTGGGAGTACCCCATCAGCAATGAATTACTTGGGTATTTTGGTATCAAAAATATATGGTTTGCCAGCAAAATGGACTTCATATGACAATCAGGTCCGAAGTTATGATACACATTAGGTCCAAAATGGCGGCCATTTTGAAATCCAAGATGGCCGCCACATGGCAGATCGAAAAAAAATGTTACCAATGAATTTCTGGCTAAGGCCGTGTTCGAAACGGGCTTCCAGAGCTACGGCTACGTCTATTGTCAGCCCGTCCCCGCGTATTTTCAATTGGCATGGACCTAGACCTAGCTCTAGACAATTGATTCGGATGCAGCCATAGGAAGGTAAACTCTATCCAAATATGACAAAAATTCCTTCTTTAGAAAAAAAAATGCAAAAGTACATAACAGCCTATACTATAATGGGCTTTCGTAAATTGACAACCCTTGTGATTTTCAGTATTTGTTGAGCTTTTGCTGCGGCGACAATGAGAAATGTTGCCGACATATTTTGCTGAGGTTTCACAGGAAGTCTATTAAGAGTCATTTCGTGTAAATACTTCGAAAAAGTGTCCACGCTCAAAACAATCATTTTTGGGCAATTTTGAGGCTGCAACAATTCATTTTTTGCGTTTTTGCAAAGGTCATCAAGCCAAACTGCGAAGTAATTTTAGAAAAGTAACTATATCACGACAAAGGATAATCATTACCCTTACAAGAAAAAATAGAAACACTTCTGAAAAATCTCCTTTATATTATTTTTAGGCTCTACAATACAGCATGTTTTTACAACTAGCAAAATTGCATTTTTTACCCAATTTTTATCCCTTCAAAATGGCTCTTGCCAGGGCACTCAGAATGATTTCCCTATGCCTATGGTTAGTTCAGACATTGGTCTTTTCATGTCTGGTGAGAAAATGTTGGGTTATTGTATATCCTCTGTGCAGTAGCGCTCCAAATATGGTAAATTTCACAAAAACCTTAAAAAGTGTATTTTCAGTGTTTTTCCTTTGTTTTGAGTAATAACTTGTATAATTGGTATTGTACATAAATCTAGCGCATTTTCTAAAACAGAATCAGACTGTGTATCATTTTTAGACCAGTGGAGGAATAGAAGGTCGTGTTCTCCCCCCACACACACCTGGCTAGGCCCCGCCCACTTCCCCGTGCCACCGAATTTTGAAATTGTATCTTGCATAACGAAACAAATGTAAATAAATAACATGCAAGTGAACATTGCTTGGGGTTGAGGGTAAGGTGTGACCACCCATCACAAACATGGCTTTGTCGGTAAAATCATTGTCACATGGGCAAAACACATGTGTTTGGTAGCCACAATGAATAAAAATGGCCATATCCATTGTCCTCTGATTGAAGTGCATTCATTAGTTAAAATAATGATGTCTAGTCCTCCCCTCCCAGCTAGGCCTTGCCCCTTCCCTTGCCACCAAATTCAGAATATGATTGCTACCTGTATTTACCCACATTAAAATTGTCAATATATATCAATTTGCAAGTGAACCTTTCATAATGTACACCAACAGGCGTACCCGTCTCACAGCCCACCCCTGCCACCCCTCTTCCAGAGCTCATTATGAGCAACGACCCTTCCCCCTCCTAAAGAATTCAACATGTATTATTGTTAAGGTTACATATTGCCTTGCGGAAAGTCAAAATAGTTATATGCACTATGTGGGTTTGGCTATTTTTTTGGGCAACGTGGGAGTGCTTGGGAATTTCAGGAATGCGCGGGGGAGGGTGTAATGTGGATATACATGTACATTACATGGTACATGAACATAATGCTGTAATTTTTTTAACAAAAAATGCATTTATTTTATAATTTTTAATGCAAAGAAGTGATATGGCGATTGCGAGAGCAAAAACCCATAATGTTATATTAAAATACATGTACTTTAAAACAACTATCGCTCTAGTGAAAACTCAAAATAGCGTCTATTTTGATTGATTGAATTGTCTTGGCCCTAAGTGTTAATATGGCCAGATCGAGCACATATAAAGTCGAATATAGTACCCTTGTGGGTGCTGCTACGCCCTCCAAAATCGTAATTTCGTAATCAGCATGACATTTTGACTCACTTCCAAACTGTCATCAGTAGTCAACATGGCCACACTTCTATAGTGCATCCATTGTTGCATAGCAAGCAATTTGAATGTATTGGTGTTTATAAATTACAGGGTTTTTTTTAATACAAGCAGGGAATGTTTTGTTGAACCTACAAGGGCCGGGGGGCGGAATCACCCTTAACTTTTTCCGCGATAACCTTGATTTTTCTTTTTTCGCGACCCAAGCTATTATGACTTTTTTAGCCTGGAGCCTTGCGCATCTTTTGATACCAAAAACATAAAAATCGGACCACGGGTTGCCGCACAGCGAAAATTCCCCGTATACGTCGTGTACACAGAGCAGAATTGCCATTCGTACATATGAATAATTAATTAGCCATAATTCCAAAACCCTTTGACCTATAGTCATGAAATTTCTCAGGTATGTTTATGAAGAGTAGCTCTATGCATTTACCGATTTTCAAAATTTTTCGTCGCTCGATGACCGAGATCTTGGGGGCGGACGCCCCCCCCCCGGCTTAGAGATGGTCGAAATATCCCGGCCCGTTTAGGGTTAATGTGCTAATTAAAAAAAAATATCAACTTCCCCACCGAACCACAGGTGCTTACAGATTTGAACCCTTTCTGGTGGGTATTTGGGTTTTTTTTCTGAAAGGGAGGGGTACAGCACACTGTGATCCCCATGTTGATTTGCACATGCTTTGACCGACTTTTCTACAACTGATCTGGAAGGAAAATGTTGGTTGACCATTACTCTATAATATGACATTCTTTGCTCTATTGCTGTACCACTATAGGTTTTTTTTTTATATATATTATTTCCAAACTCTTGTCTAGATAACATTTGGGCATAATTTCTGTATTTTTTTGTGTAAACATTCATCCCAGTCAGGCAATTGTATGCACCCATTGTCACTGCCATATAGGGACTATATACTTATACTGATTTTATTCCAAAAAATTGTGGGTTTTCAACCCGAATTGGCAAAACTAAAGTAAATATACATAATTGTGGTGATGTAATTAAATGCTCTGCAATTGATTCATGTAATAACAATCAGAAACGTACATCAAAACAAAGAAAATGGTACAGGTTGAAAGGTGAAAATTACACGGGCTTCTCGCACCAATGGCGGCCATAACACTGAGAGCAATAACATTGGGGTATTGAAGAGATATGGCAATGAACCTCTGGCCCGGACTCGGGGCTTCCAATTCTGAGCATTTTGGATACAATTGGGCTCTAAAGTGGCGCTATTTTGCCATGTTGTGGAGGGATCGTTTTTCAAGATGGCTACCGTTCCGCTTTGGGGAAAATAGGGGTTGTCTTCTTTGGGCGAAAATTTCTTGAAAAGTCAATGGTCAGCCCACCGACAAATGAAAAGAAATTCAAAGATGACATGTCGATAATCATTTTCCTGTGCTGCTTAAATACCTGTGAGAGTTCTGAGTATTTTTAAAAGATTTATGAAGTATGGGCATTTAGCACTAGTGGCTATGGGATTTTTTGTGCACTGTTGCACCCATACTGGGCATGTATTGTTGTCTAAAGATAATACTTCTTTTATGAGCACTGATGTCTTTACAACGGTTGCCATGGTAATAATGAACACACTACAGAAGTGTGTTTGGTGCCATGGTGACCACTGTTAAAAGTCACACCATTTCATGTTGATTAGGCAAATACAAATTTGGAGGACACTTCCACTAAAAAAATACTTCAGACCCTAACTAAATGTATATAGCCAAGGCAAGTCAGAGTGAAATTCATGCAATCAAATTGATGCTGTGTTCTGTCGGAGTTTTCACTGGAGTGATCCTTGTTTTAAAGTACATGTATTTCAATATAAACAAATAAGAGTTAGTTGCTCTCTAAATCGCCAGATCTTTTCCGTTTTGAAAATAATAAATAAACGTGATTTTGTTCACCACACATTATTGTAATAAGTAACGTGCTGTAAAAAAGCCACCTTACATAATTCAGACTTTCCCCAAGGCCATATGCATGTATGTAATCTGAACAAAATTGTTGACTTGTTGGGGGGAGGGCGTGGTTCTCTTTTGAGCTCTGGGAGTGGGGGTGGCAGGGAAAGGGGCTAGCTGTGAAACGACTGTTGGTGTAGATTGTAAAAGGTTCACTTGCAAATTAATATTTGGTATTTACAATTTAATTTAGGCAAATACATGCAGAAATCAAAATCTGAATTTGGTGGCAAGGGAAGGGGCGGGGCCTAGCTGGGAGGGGAGGACTGAACATCATTTAAATAATGGTGCACTTCAATCAGAGGACAATGGATATGGCCATTTTTATTCATTGCGGCTTGCAAACACATGAGTTTTGCCCATGTGACAATGATTTTACCAACAATGCCAAGTTATTGGTCGGTGGTCACACCCCACCCTCAACCCAAAGCAATGGCCCCGGGGTGGGGGGAGGGGAGGCTGTGAAAAGGAAGTCTATGTTATTTCTAATGTGTTCACTTGCATAGGCCTATTTACATTTGTTTCGTTATGCAACATACAAGTTCTAAATTCGGTGGCAAAGGGGAGTGGGCGGGGCCTAGCCAGGTGTGTGTGGGGAGAGTACACGACCTACTATTCATCCACTGGTCTACAAATGATACGCAGTCTGATTCTGTTTGTGAAAATGTGCTAGATTCATGAAAAATACCAATTATACAAGTTATTACTCAAAACAAAGGAAAACACTGAAAATGCACTTTTTAAGGTTTTTTTGAAATTTACCATTTTTGGAGCGCTACTGCACAAAGGATATACAAAAACCCAAGGTTTTCTTACCAGATATGAAAAGACCGATGTCTGAACTAACCATAGCAGAAGGGAAATTATTTGAAATTATTGACATAACTTCGCAGTGTGGCTTGATGACCTTTGAAAATAACGCAAAAAATGAATTTTTGCAGCCTCAAAACTGCCCCAAAATGGCCAAAACACATAATGGCCCGTATCCATGGCAACGGGCAAAATATCGGTTTAAAAAGTATATTTTTTTTTACTTGCTCCCAAAGTACTTTCATCCCACAAAGTATAAACAATTTTTTTTTATTTTTATTTTTTTGAGCGTGGACACTTATATGAAGTATTTACACGAAATGACTCTTAAGAAACTGGCCTTAGATTGCTACTTTGAAAGTCAGGCGACACGTGTGATATCAGAAGATGTCATTAAGTTGTGGTTGGCTGAATGTAGTTTTCTGTCCATAAGTGATCATACATTGAAGTCGCGCATGTGGTTGCTGCAGCATGTTGCCGGGCAGACAGGGCTCTTGCGATACCTCGCTGTAATAGAAGAGACTAGCAGGTTACCAGTTAGATCACATTTTGTTATCACTTCAAAGGGCAGGCAACTTGACTCATCAACGCAATCTGACATTGATTTAGGTGGCACTGCAAACTTTTGGGCTGTCAAATTGCAATGTCTCAAAAGACTCGAGACACTATCATTCCCTTCATGTAACTTGAACGCGGAAGATATACCACATATTGCATCATCGGTCGGGAAGAAGCCAAACCTTGCCAATCTTAGCCCTTAAGGTCTTGAGGGATTGGGTGGTAACGCCTGAACGTGGGTGGCTAGTTTGCAGTCGATGACTCACCTAAAAAAGCTCAATATGACAATGTGTAACATTCAAGGTCACGATGTAAAATATATCACTGAATCAGTGAGTTGCATGGGAAATCTGGAAACAAGTGTATTCAGTGGTTCCTTGGATGTGTTTCGCGTACAGCCATACGACAGTGGCATGCAACTAAGCATAAAGCGGTTATCACTTACCGGCAAAGGACTGTGTGAGTATTTCAGAGTCATTCAGTAATCGGAGAGACTTAGTCAGTTTGACACTTGATGGCATTCATTGTATTGGGGGTTCTGCAGGTACCGGGAACATACCCTTACAAAACCTGACGGGGCTTCGGGAGTTGGGCTTAAGTAATTGCTCACTGCATAACATTGATATTGAACACCTTGCTGCACCATTAGGTCAAATGCCAAACCTGGCCGATCTTAACCTTTCGCATAATTCAGTCTCGGGTGGTAACGCCGGAACGTGGGCGGCTAATTTAAAAATGAAAATTCACCTCAATGCACTCGATTTATCGGAATATGGCATCAATGAACAAGATATAAAACATATTTCCTCATCAGTTGGGGAAATGACAAATTTGTCCGAACTTTACCTTAGCGGCAGTTATGACTTGGGTGTTATGACAGCACAAACGTGGGTGGCTAGTTTGCCATTGATGATTCACCTCAAAAAGGTGTTATGGCATACTGTAATAGTCTGACGCAGATCACTTACGATTTTAAATACATCGCCAGATCAGTGAGTGTCATGGGGAATCTGGTGCATTTTGATTTCAGTGGTTACAACGAGGAGATGCGCGTACAGCCATGTGGTAATGGCATACGACTGATCATTAAGAGGCTCTCACACAAATTAACCGGCTATGATGATTTGGCGGAATGTTTACAGTCATTTAATAGGAACGATTTTCGTCACTTTGATCGTTGGTGGCGTTGGTGGTCTAAGTTATTCGCGAACTTTTGGGCCCCATCGTTACAAAACCTAACGCACCTGAAAGAGTTGATTAACTAACTGGTAATTTCAGTTACATGACACTGTACACATTCCTGCATCAGTAAGTGAAATGCCAAGAGTAGAATCCCTCAGCCTGGCGGGTAAAGATTCTTTGAGTGGTTGTGCAAAATTATTGGCTCCCAGTCTGAAACAACTGAAATACGTTGGTAGCCTGAAATTGGGTGGATGTGCATTGACAGAAGAAGATAAGAAAACGTATATCTGAGGCATGGGGTCTCCTTTGAGTCTCCTAAAGATGACAAGATTTTAAATGTGGGTCTGCGCTGAGATATGTAATGATGCCCATGCCATTATGTGATGCAATTTTTGAGTCATTTTGTTCGAGTCAATCTCAAAGTCACCACTTTTTGTGAGAAACGTAGGAAACGGAACATTCTTTTAAATCCAGTCATTTTCTATGAACGATATTACACGATAATAGAAACACACGGGAAAATTTCTGAGAAATGACGCATTATTTATCCATTAACTTCAAACTAAATCAATTGTAAGCAAGCTACCCAATTTCCAACTATAGAAATAATAGGTAACTATATGGCATTCGCAGTAAACTGAACACATATTTCTCTTTTCAAATAGTTGTACGAATTAGCCAGGGTATATAGACTTTGCTACAGATTGAATACATGCATTTCATAATTATTATTAGAGAAGTGCGAGTATGACATCATTCAATCAGCGAAAAGTCTCAAGGATTAAAATGAACATACATTTATGTACAGGGTGACCCCCAAAAAAGTTGTGCAGGCAGACATTTTTAAATTTCTCAAAAAGTACTGAGCATTTCATGTTGATGGAGTATATTGTCTGTACTCTTGTGTATAATCACAGCAAATATTTGATGAATATCCTTTCATGCAAACCAGAGACACAACAGATTATAAATGGCAATGTGCTTTCCACCCGTTCTCATGTGATTTACACAGTTAATGAAATGAGATATTGTAATTCCCATTGGAATGGTTGAAAAACCACATATCCTTTTTATAATCTGTTACAGCTCTGGTTTACATGAATGGTTTTCCATTTCATTTTTACTGATTAGTATACATAAGTGTACTTTTAATATGCTCCATCAACATGAGATACTCATGGTGGTTACTTTTGGAAAAAAATATATATCGACGATATCTGCTTGCACAACTTTTTGGGGATTCAACCTGTATTTCTTTAAGTGGACAGATGCCAACTGATACGGTCAGTCTGCAATGTAATACAGCGTGTCCCAATAAACATTGTGCATGAAGAAGTCGCCGATTGGCTCAAAAGGAGATCATACTAGCTAATCACATTTTATATTATTTTAAATACTGGGCTTGTTTATTTTTGGTAAGAATGTCAAGACAATCCATCAATGCAAACCAGACATGTTATTTTCCTCCTACAAAATCAGAATCCTGTAGTTAAGATAAGGCCAATACATTAGTCCTTTTAAAAATCTTTGTCAAAGACTAAACTAAACACCTATTCACACAGGTTTTCTAAACTTCCAATACTATATCCAATGACAAGTCTTGTTTGAAAAGAAACTGCTTTTCTTCTAAGTTTTGCTGAACAATTAATGCTAACCTTGTTGGACAAATACCTTATTTTTTTTTACAGAAGAAGAAGACTCAAGCGAAATGACAGAGGTACAGCATACACAACCGGGAGAAAGAAGCACAACAACGTTATCTAGCAGTTCTGATCCAGCTGAACTCGCTGCTGTTAGATGCACAGAAAAGATGAAGACATTGTATATGACCACAGGTACATATTCACAAAAGGTCAAATGGGTAGATGGTGACACCAAGAATATATTTATGCCAAAGCTAACGTTGGTTCAGGCTGGCAATGAGACAGAGAAAATGGTAATATCATATGAAGATATTTTCCTCCAGAAAACACCGGAGGGCGATCCGATTAAACTGGGCATTCTGACTGGACCAGATGATGAGCAAAAGTCCATAATTTTGGAAAACATTGCGTATGATTGGGCAACCGGCTCCAGTCCTACACTCCAAAACTTCGAAATTGTTATTGTCTTGCCAACGCAAGCCGTTGATCAAGAGTCTGACCTGCAAATTGCAGACACTGAAAAAGAGTTACACCTTGTTGACTTGATCTACGCTCAACTATTGGGTCAAGACACATATATTAACAGAGGTGACTTGAAGTCATTTATTGACACCAACCCTCACAAAGTACTTGTTCTCTGGGATGGGTTTGATATCTTACCGTTCACGTACAGCATTGGGAATACAATTAGAGTTGGTACTTGTCCTGAGCTCCTAAATAGGATGGCAACAAAGGGAATACGGATACTTGTAACCACACGTCCCTCTAACATACAGACATTCATGAGCAAATCAATGGACCAGGAGCCTGTCACTCATGTGACAGCTTCAGAAATCACTCGGGTACAATTTGAAGAATATGTGAAAACATTTGTCTTCGATAATCCTGGTCAGGCTGAGAATCTCATTGACAGAATCAAATCCTCAGCTGTTCTCTCCGACTGGGCTAAGAGCTTAAACCTGATGCCCTTGCTGTGTTAATTGTCGATACATTCATCACTACCTGATACAATGTCACGCCTTTACAGTAGGGCAATGACATATATATTCACACAACATGCAGATATGTCACAAGACGAAATATCCAGAGTACTGATTGCCATTGGTAAGACTGCATCAGAGGGTCTGGTTTCCCCTCAGCAAAGGTTTACATTTCAAGAAGAGTTTGAGGATGAGGCTCTCGAGAAGACCCTAGATCACCAACCGATAATGTATCACAAATTGACCGATATTGTATCACTAACCGATAATGTAGCAAAAAATGACTGATAGTGTAGTAAAATTTGTATCCGATAATGTATCACATCGGAACGGATAATTAACTACAAAATAACTGTATCATATAATGTATCACCACGGAACGAAAACTGTATCAACCGATAAAGTATCAAAAATCAACCGATAATGTATCAGTATGGGGAAAAGGTGTACACAAAAATTTGTTTTATCTCCTATATATCCCGCCCCACTTTTTGACAGGGGGGGGGGGGGGTCTGGGCTATGAGATCGCCCCCACCCCATAATTTCTTATTGAGAGAAAAAAGGCAGATATTCAGGTATTTTCCAAACTTTCCAACCGCCGAAATGTATTAAATAGTACTGAGAAAGGGAGAAACAGTACACTTGGCCTCCGTAAAATCAAAAACTTGGGGGTACCATATTTCAATTCGACGATTATTAACACTGGATTGCAGAATGGTGTACAAATACCCCCTATGTAGGCTGCCTCCGTCCGTATTTTGAACAGGTGGACATTGTACCAGTATAATTTTTTTGGGGGGTCACAGCGGGGGGGGGGGGGTTTAATCCCCCCAGGCGTTTTGATTTTACCATGGAGCTATGGGCTCCGTGCACAAGTGCCCCTTCAACGGCCAGAAACGGAGAGTTGGGGGAGGGCCTAGACTGGTTCACGGTCCAGCCACTGCGTATTTTGAATGATCCAAAGTTATTGGGGGAGGGAATAGTCTGGGAGACCATCGCAAGTTAAATTGAACGTTTGCGTGCGCCGACGTTGCCTGACGATCATGCGAAGACGCTGCGGCTAATAGCCTTGGCACATTCTGGAAGTGGTGTGGAACTTTGCGCGCGAACCAGTACAGTACAGTACGCACATGCTGTGTCTCGTCCATTGATCTCCATACGGAGATCAATGGTCCCGTACGTCCATGGTGCTCTCAAAAGTTGTAACACGCGCCCTCTTAGTTGGAGCACGGAGCTCATACGGAGGCCAAGTGCCCGGAGAAAAGAACTTGTCCACATTTCGGCGCGGATGTGCGAGTGCGGTTACCCCCCCCCCCACCCGACATCAAAAGCCGGATACGCCATATAGCCTAGGCCCACTTGGAAGTAGAGCGTCTCCAAACCAGAGCAACTCCCCCCCCCCCTCTCAAATTCACAAAAAAATGTTCTTAATGATAAACGTTCCCGAGTGGGGACTCATCATAGTAAAGGCACTTATTATGGGATACAGATCCGGAAGTGCAACAAGCTAGACATCAACTCAATACTGCAAACAGAACAAATCCCAACTCAAATCATCGACAGTTGGAGGTGAATCTCGAAAACACATACACTCGACGAAAAGAAGAGCTTATACATCAAATATCCAACGAGATTTCAGAACATCACGAGGCAGGTCGCAGTCAAGCAGTCTGGCGAGCTATTGACAAGAACACCGGCAGGAAAACACGACCGAACACCATTGTTTCTGCAGAGTCCGTAGATGATCGGTTAATGAAGATAGCTAGCTACTTTCACAGGCTCCTGAACAGACAGCCTCTTGACCTGGATCTACCACCGCTCGGTCCTCCACCGTTGGCACCTAACATAAATGTCGGTGCTATTACAATCGAATAACGCCACAAGGCCGCCCAACAAACTCCTCCAGGAAAGGCTGCAGGTCCCGATGAGCTGCCATCCGATATTGTTGGCATTTTGCCGCTGCTGGAGTGTGTGCTGCCCATCATGAACGACGTGCTTGCTGGCAACGATCCTCCTCCGGAATGGCGCCAGTCCATCATTGTCGCGATCCCCAAAAAAGGCAATAGTACGAAACTCAACAACCTGCGCGGACTGAGCCTTATGTCAGTTCATGCAAAACTCTTCAATCGTGTGCTACTGATCCGCCTTCGCGAGCGGCTAGAAACGCTCATTCTACCACTGCAGGCTGGTTTCCGACCTAATCGTAACACCGTGGAACAAATCGTATGCCTCCGAATAGCAATCGATGCGTGTCGCTCCAGAAAGCGGAGTCTAGTGGTAACCTTTGTTGACTTCTGCAAGGCTTTTGACTGTGTCGATCGCGGGGCACTCAGAGATATTCTGGCATTCTATGGGATACCCACATCTTTCATCAATGCAATAATGTCACTCTACACCAACACAGCCGCATGTGTACGCACATCTTCGAGATGCACTGACGAATTCAAAACAACATCTGGTGTACTTCAAGGTGATACTTTGGCAAAATATATTTTTATCATCGTCATGGATTACATCCTGCGCACATCACTTACCCTTGAGGATGGCTACACTGTGAGAAGACGCTTGTCGGCGCGATGGACAGCCGTAAAAATCCCTGCACTCGCATATGCCGATGACGCTGCGCTGATGTCTGATGACGTGGATGCAGCTCAACGCCAACTGCTTCGCTTTGAGGCAGCATCAGCCAAAGTTGGTTTGCGCCTGAATGCCACCAAGACAAAAGTCATGTATGTTGGAGACGTTCCGCAGACTATCATCAGCACAACGGATGGCATCCCTCTTGAAGCATGCGACGACTTCTGCTACCTAGGATGCAATGTGGCAGATAGCAGAAGTGCCATCCAGCGCCGACAACAGCTTGCATGGGTCGCAGCACGAAAACTCACTCCCGTGTGGGATGGGGTAGCTAGTGACAGTGCCAAAATGCAGCTATTCCATTCCACAGTAGAGTCAGTGCTCCTGTACAGCTGTGATGCCCTAGCGATCACCGAAACCATGGCCAGGCATCTTGATGCTTCACACCGTGCTCTCATCCGTTTTTGTCTTGGTGTCCACTATCCAGAACGACTTTCCAACGACAGTCTGTACGCTCGTACTTCCGCAGCACCAGCCACAACCACCCTGCTGAGAAGTCGCCTTCGCCTCCTTGGTCATGCACTGCGAAGACCTCAGGTGCCTCTGGCCATCTTCATGAACCCACAAAACCAACCATCAGAACCCTTTCGACAGGGCGGGGGACTACGTCACACCTACATGGCACAAATCATCGGCCTCAGTCATGGTCAGGCTGTTCGAGCTGCCCATGATCGGGCTGGATGGCAAAGACGACTTTCGAGCATTGGAAAAGCCACCGGTCACAACGCCTCGAGCCGACTTCGACTCCAGTAGCACCAACTCAACACTTATTAGACTTTCATTAATTTGCAATATTTCCACCTTTTCCAAATATACTGATATATTATCGGTTGATTTTTGATACATTATCGGTTGATACCGTATCCGTTCCGTGGTGATACATTATCGGATACAGTTTTTTGTAGTTACATTATCCGTCGACACGTGATACATTATCGGATACAAATTTTAATACACTATCAGTCAATTTATGCTACATTATCGGTTAGTGATAAAATATCGGTCAATTTGTGATACGTTATCGGTTGGTGATACATTATCCGTTGGTTGCTACATTATCAGTTGTAACACAGGTTACCAATTTGATGACATTTTATTATCACTTCAAAGGGCAGGCAACTTGACTCGTCTAACGCTTTCTGACACTGATTTATGCGGCACTGCAGAACAATGGGCTTTCAAATTGCAAGGTCTCAAAAGACTCCAGGCACTATCATTCATTTCATGTAACTTGAATGCGGAAGATATACCACATATTGCATCATCGGGCGGGAAGATGCCAACCCTTGCCAACCTGAACCTTTCAAGCAATAAGGTCTTGGGTGGTAACGCAGGAACGTGGGCGGCTAGTTTGCAGTCGATGACACCTAAAAAAGAGATTTAGCCTAGTGAAATTCAACGACGATTTTGTGTATTAAATTCACTCAGATCGTATGGGCGAACTTTTTGCTGCGTCATGTACAATTTTGATATTGACGACCGTTACCGAGATTTTCCAAACCTCGGGGTTCATTCGGCTCCGCTTGCTAACAGTGCTATTTTGGGTGCCTAATTTTGAAGATTCCAGATCAATTTTAGTCAATGTTATTACTGTATTATAATAACTGTATAATATTACAAAGCAAGTGATTTATTTAAAAATTTAATCAGAACATTAAAAGCTACAAACGATAAAGCGAAATCGGAAACGAAGCCGAGCTTTGGAAAAGGGCTATCAATGTCGTCATGTTTATTTTTAGCCACGGAGGCTGCCTGACCTAAGATTCATCAGAAAAAGTCAGAATCTTTTGGTCTGGGAACCAGACTAGGCGCGTAAACGATATCCTCGCTAGAGCCATGCATTATGCAGTGCATTAAAAATACAGCGCTAACAGCGACCTCATGCGGCCACCATTTGCAAATTAGTTGGACCCAATATCGCGCCTTGGTTCAATCGTCGGCAAAATCTTATGTTTTTCTTTATTTTGCGCTGGATTTCTAGCGCACGACCTCGTATGCGAATACAGATAAGTGTAGGCGGGGCTAATATGTGGAGTGTCCGATCCGGATGACTATACTACAAAGCGACTACGAACAGGCCTGCAGATTCTTTGACGAGTTGGAAAGACACCAGCAGAAAGGGAGCCGAATGGTTTACAATAAAAAGTGAAACGTAAGTACCTACTTTTTTGTATAAAGGTATGTTTTACGTTAATGCTTCCATTGCCGGATATTACTTTTGTTACAGACGAAGAGGACTCAGGCGGCATGACACAGGTACAGAATGCACAACTTGGAGAGAGCAGCACAGCAACGACGGCTAACAGTTGTGATCCAGCTGAACTCGCTGCTGATAGATGTAAAGAAAAGCTGAAGACATTGTATATGACCACAGGTACATATTCACAAATGGTTAAATGGGTAGATGGTGACACCAAGAAGATTATGATGCCAAAGCTAACATTAGTTAAGGCAGGTGATGAGACAGAGGAAAGAGTAATATCATATGAAGACATTTTCCTTTTGAAAACACGAGGGGGCGATCCGATTACATCGGCCATTTTGAATGGACCAGATTATGAACAAAAGTTTATTTTGGAAAACATTGCGTATGATTGGGCAACCGGCTTCAGTCCCACACTCAATAACTTCAAACTAGTAACTGTCTTGCAAATGGAAGCCCCTGAACAAGAGTCTGACCTTGTTGACTTGATCTATGATCAACTGTTGGATCAAGATAAAGATATTGACAGGGGTGACTTGGAGTCATTTATTGACACCAACCCTCACAAAATCCTGGTCCTCTGGGATGGCTTTGATAACTCAATGTCTAGCAGTGAGAACAAAACCAAAGTTCGTTCTGTTCTCCAACTTCTCAATCGGATGACAGCAAGGGGGATACAGGTACTTGTAACCAAAAGTCATACTTATATGAACAAATATATATTCCTGGACAAATCAAAAGTCCAGGTACCTTTAACTTTTATGACAGCTTCAGCGGTCACCGAGGTAGAGATGGAAGATTATGTCAAAACATTTTTCTCCAATAACCCTGGTCAGGCTGAGTATCTCATTGACAGAATCAAATCCTCGAAAGATCTCTCTTTTTGGGCCAAGAGCTTAAAGCTGATGCCCTTGTTCTGTTTATTGTCGAAACAGTCAGTAATACCCAATACAATATCACGCCTATTCAGTCAGGCAATGAAATACATATTTACAAGACAGACAGATATGTCGCAAGATGAAATATCGGAGGTACTGATCGCGCTTGGTAAGACTACATTGGAGGGTCTGGTTTCCTCTCGGCAAAGGTTTACATTTCAAGAAGAAGAGTTTGAGAAAGCGGCTCTCGAGAAGGCCCTAGATGCAGGTCTAATTTTTTGCCTACGAGTCCCTGATTGTAACAGATTTGTCCGCTGTATACAATTTAGTCACAAGACGATGCAAACATTCTGCACTGCTAAATACTGCCAGAGTTTATCAGACAACGAGTTTCAAAAGCTTCTTGATCAAATTAACTACCTGTGTGATTTTCAGTATTTATTGCGCTTCTGCTGCGGCGACAATGAGAAATGTTGCAGACATATATTGATGATGCTGCACATTAAGAAAGAGAAGGAGTTGGCCTTACATTGCTACTTCGAAAGTCAGGCAAAACATGTGATATCAGAAGATGTCATCAAGTCGTGGTTTACTAAAAATATGTCGATACATTGTAGCTACGACACATTGAAGGCGCTCATGTGGTTGATGCAGCATGTTGCTGAGCAGACAGAGCTCTGGGGATACCTAGCTGAAATACACGACATTACATTTGCAGGGTGTGACCTGTCAAGATTATGTGACGTCGTAGCTTCGCGTTTGATCACATTGAACAATCTGTGTTCATTAAGTTTTGATGAATGCAAACTAACAGGTCATCAATTTTATCACATTTCATCATCACTTCAGAAGACAGGTAACTTGACTCAACTAAGGCTTTTTGGAAATGATTTGGGCGGCTCTGCAAATATTTGGGCTGCCAAACTGCGATGCCAAAATAAAATTGAGACACTATCATTCACTTCATGTAACTTAAGAACGGAAGATGTGACATGCATTGGACCAATGGGACGTGAGATGACCAACTTAACCGATCTTAACATTTCAGACAACGAGGAGTTGGGTGGTAATGCAGAAAAATGGGCGGCTAGTTTGCAGACCATGGTTCACCTGAAATCACTAAATGTATCTTCATGTCACATAAATGAACAAGATATGACACACGTTGCGTCTTCCGTTGGAGAGATGCACAGCTTGGCCGATCTTAAACTTTCAAGCAACAAGGACTTGGGTGGTAACGCCGTAACGTGGGCGGCTAGTTTGCAGTCGATGATTCACCTCAAAAAGCTTGCTATGAGAGATTGTAACATTAACAGTAGCGATGTGAAATACATCGCTGCATCAGTAAGTCGGATGGGCAATCTAGTGGATTGTGATTTCGGTAGTACTGCTGCGAAGTGTCGTTTTCAGCCGTGCGATAATGGCATACAACTGAGCATTGAGGGATTCTCACTAACCGGCGAGGATATTGCGGACACTATACAGTCATTCAGTAATCGGAAAGATTTAGTCAGTTTGATCCTTGATGAATTTCATGGTCTTGGTGGTTCCGGGGATGTATGGGGCCCACCCTTACAACAGCTAACATTCCTCAAAAAGCTTGCTATCAGAGCTTTTAACATTGACAATCACGATGTGAAATACATCGCTGCATCAGTAAGTCGGATGGGCAATCTAGTGGATTGTGATTTCGGTAGTTTTGCTGATAAGTGTCGTGTTCAGTTATGCGATAATGGCATACAATTGAGCATTGAGGGGTTCTCACTAACCGGCGAGGATGTGGCGGATATTTTACAGTCATTCTGTAATCGAAGAGATTTAGTCAGTTTGATTCTTGATGAGGTTCATGGTCTAGGTTGTTCCGCTGATTTATGGGCACCACCCTTACAGAAGCTAACACACCTTATGGGGTTAAACTTAATTCATTGCTCGTTGATGAGCACTGACATTGAACACCTTGCTGCAGCAATAAGTCAAATGCCGACCGTAGAATCCCTCAGCCTTGAGGGAAACAATTCTTTGAGTGGCTCTGCAAAAGAATGGGCTCCCAGTCTAAAACAAATGAAACATGTCAGCAGCCTGAAATTTGGCGAATGTTTGTTGACAAAAGAGGATAAGAAACACATGTCTAAGGCACGGGAAGGTGGTGTTGATTTTGAGCCTTCCCGGGAGTATTTGATGATGAAACGACAAGAACAGCGCCCCGCATATATGAGTAGGAGACACAGATACGAGTCGCTCCAATCGATCTCTAAGCCAATTTCCGGGTCACCTGAATTGTGTGAAGCCCAAGTCATAAGTAAGGTCCTGAGTCACACGTCATCTAGTTCGAGTCAGAGTCACGAATACAGGTCACTGAAATCGATCCCCGGGCCAATTCAAAAATCACCTGGATCGAGTCAGGTTCCAAGTCACGAGTAAAGTCTCGGGTTACACGTCACATGCAAATATCCTTCAAACATACCCGGGAAAACAAGCACTCGATCGAATTCAGTCATTTTGTTTGATTGAAATATTTAAACGCGCGATGAACCATTATTGAAATGACGCGATATTCGTACAAATCATTCTTAATCAAGCTTAATTCTTAATGTATAAGTTATAGGCATGTTTTCTCGTTGATTAGATACCCTTTAAAATTAACGGTTAACTAAACACATGTTGATCTAAGGTTTCTGAAACGACTAAATCATCATAGCAACCTCCAACCTTATGATATAACATTTTGAATCCAGCCTGTAATGGAGGTGAGATTTCTCGAAGGTGAAATGCTAGCAAGGGTTGTTTTTGCATCCAAATAGGTGTGGAAGTTTGTGTTGAAATGACTCGTGGAAATTTAGAGTTAAGTCCAATGCAGGCTCATTGTAAATGGCATCGTTATAGAATCGAGGACAACTTATCATCGGTTCTGCTGCTTGGCAGGAATGTGAATAGTGACATAAAAATGTTTAATTAAGAAATCTTCAAAATAAATCACAGAGGATGTCAGATAAAGACTTATTTTCGCATACTCAATTCAATGATCGACTTCATCTATAAAGCCATAATATTTCCACAGCAAAATAAAAAAAATATATATAATGGTATATAAACATAAATATATCCAGTAGCAACTAAAAGAGCTTCGTTGATGAACAGCCCAACAGGAAAACATTCAGCTGAATAAATGTATATGTATATTTCTAATGACCGGGTTAATATTCTTTGGTTTGTCTGGTACATATTCGCTGAACATGGAATGTATGAGATAGTAAGGATGTAATTTGTGAAACAATGAGAGTATGGCATACAACGAGTTAGTAAGATCTTCCTGAGAATGTGCCATACTGTTTATAAATTGTACATATTTTTGTTCAACCCAACTTTGTTAGAGAATTCGAATTGGAGTTTTGAAATTGTACCTATTTTTTACAATTTATAAAATTACTGTATCACCACAAGAGCTTTTGACAATTGTATATGTTTGTGTAAGACTGTTTCTGAATGGCTGAGCAAAATCGCTCATTGATTGACATACCATTAACATCTTGTATTAATGAAATTTTCATTATGTGGTTAGACACGATATGTCCAATACGACCGGTCTTCAAAGTCGAACTGTGTTCACATGTATAGACAATATTACTCTCCTGTATAATGCGGCAACTTCCTGCCATTCCTCTGGGCAGGTGCTCACGTTATATTTTGCTGAGATAACGTATACAAAGTTAAATCTGACAAATATTGTATTAACGTTAAATTGTGACTCATAAACAAATTGGAATTTGGTCAAGGACCCCAATGCCAATGAGACAAATAATTGGTGAGACATGTATTTGACAAAAAACCACAGCTAAGTCTGCAGTTGAGCTATATTACTTGCATATAGCTCCTAAGAAACGATGCTTAATATCGAGCAAAAAATAATATCATATGTTGGTCACTCGCGTATGATGAAAACAAAGTGTTCGTCATTTTTCTTTTGATTATAAGTTACACTTTTGCTGAATCATGCTGATGACCTTCAAACAAATGCTTAACCCTACAGGGGCCGGGTTATTTTGACCATCTCTCAAAATTTTTTTTTTAGAGGCTATCACGGAAAATGTTGAGGGGGGGGGGGGCGGATTCCGCCCGGCCCCTTTAGGTTTAATCGTCTGAAAAGTGTGGGGTTTTTCAACAAAAAAACCTGCATGCCATTTAGCAATGTTTGTTGTTGTTTTTTACACGAAGTTTGGGTGAACTCCATGCACAGTTAACAGTATTTAAATAATATGTTGTTGTTGTTACTGTTTTAAACTGAAGGAGATTTGAAACGTTTGTAATTTTAATGATTTGTGAGTCATGTTGGACTCGTCCGTAAAACGTCATTGGCAAATAAAGTGTTGTGAAAAAAACAGATCTTGTTCGTAATTGCTTTAATGGCACAAACAAATAGTTGTAGGGTGCATACCAGTAAATTAATTGTCACTTATTAATGGGGGTTACAATTGTATCCTACATATCCTCTCTTTAACAAATCGGAAAACCACACCCTCATAACTTCGTATCGCGGTTGAGGCTTAGAATGAAAGCTTGATTTATCCTCTGTCCTTTTTATTCTAGAGGGGAATATTTCCTTCTCCGGGTAGCAATCCCACCATCAAACTGATTATGAATCCCTTTTCCATTTTGAAAGAAAGAAAAACAAATATACCTCCTCTCTATTGCAAAAAAAAATTGTGTAACAAAGAAAAGACCAGTACAGTAAAAAGGAGTAGTAGTGCTATGCCACCCCCTGCCCTCGGGAGAGTTAGAAAGGAAAAGGTGTCACACACAGCTTAGTTTACTAGCAGCAAAGACAGGCGCCTCCTTTAGTCCAAGGGTGACCAATATCGCCTGCTTTGAACAGCGCCTCCTATTGTCAGGTGGTGACCAGCCCCAACCCACCCAATTCGTGATTTTGCAACAGCTGGGTTCCTAAAAAGACATTCTGGCTACTTTACTTCAAATGGGAAAGCATTGATATATCATGGAATACGAATAATTATCTTACAAAACAAAGCTTCGGCACAAGTTTTAAAGTTATCCCTTGGTGTAAATAGGTATAGTAATACTCAATTTCCGTTATTAACCATATTATAAATGTTTCATCAGACGTTTATATTCGCTGATTGTTCAGGAGGTGGATCCCGTCACTGAATCCCGTCAATGTGTCTCAGATACTAAACTTCCTCCGTATTGTGAACCACACAGAGATGTATGCTAATTTTTCCCTTAAAATTGCACATCTAAACTGTTTTTCCACTTGACATTCACTGTGAAAGCTGCTGACCTGGTTAAAAGAAGATAAATAAATCTAGATAAATCGATTTCCGTACCGCTAGTTGTACCCCTGGAAGGTTAGCATGAATACCGGTAGATAATATGTGGATCTAAATCCATGTACCAAAAAATTTGGTCCCCCAAAAAAGTGGGTCAAAAAATTACGGCGTGGGGTTCGGGGCCCGCTTAAGGATTCTAGATGCCCTGTTGTGCGATCTGAGGCAATTTCTGACCACTCTAACCAATGTTTGTTGTTGTTTTTTTGAAAAAGATGGTGGTGTACTCATTGCCTGCCTTTATTGCGATGTCACATAAAAACAAATGGTTTCGTTTTTTTTTTTGGGGGGGGGGGCATGGCCCCCTTTGGCCCCCCTGGATCCGCCCTTGCCCCCCCCCCCCCTCTCAAATTTCGGTCATTGAGTGACGAACAATTATGAATCTCTGTGCATGCATACAACAACTTAATAGGAACATACCCAATACATTTTATGACTATAGGTTAAAGGGTTTTGGAATCATCGGCTTATTAATGATTCATATTTACCAATGGTATAATTTTGCTTTAAAGTGTACACTACAAATGGGGAAATTCATTTTTCACTGCAAATTGTTTCGATGTGCAATAATCCATTGTCGGAATTTTTTTTGGGGGGGGGGGGGTGTATCAAAAGATTCGTTAGACTTTGAGGCTAAACAGTTGGGAAATTTTGTTTTGCAAGGATGGTGGAAAAAGTTAAAGGGGGCAGTTTTTTTTAGGGTTACGGCGCAAAACTCTTCTTCATTTACGGATATTTTCGTGACATTGCTATGATATAAAATTTAACCATAATACATACGTATATAGGCGATTATTTTTCAACAAGCGCCGTAAGTGCATGCAGTACCCGGCGCATTCATGCCTGACTTAAAGCTAGAGTATACAGAGGGCGCTATGGCGACACAATAATTCATAACAAAAGGCCAGACGGTATGCTGGAGAATACGTACGGAGTTTATATCTGTGTTCTGTACTGTTTTGCTTTTATGTACCTACACAATTAAAAATGCATGCCAGTCTATGTTCTAACTGTAATGTATACGCTAGCGATTTCGGCGCAAGATTGGGCGGCGCTACGGCATGAAACTCAACCGAATCCGCGTCTTACATGAATGAGCTTTGTTTTTCTAGCACAGGTTTTTTTTTTTTTTTTTTTTACGCCAAAATTTAAGGATACGCAAGTTTCATGCCTTATGTCTATAATTCTGACTCGCCACGCGCCTTCTTAGAGAATTGTTTTGACTAGCCCGCCGCCGTATTGACTCGCATTTGGCTACCGCATTACCGCTAAGGTAGGACAATATTACAGTAATGAAAAGAAACGATATACCCAACACCGTCTGTATACAGGATTGTTTTATGACCTCGGAATAAATACAGAAAAGTGGAAAATGCACACGCAGGAAAGAGAGATCATATGTGATTTAAGCCGAGTAGAGGCGATCAAATCTGTGCCGAGTACTGTACGAGAAGAGCCGAGCGCTTTACAAGTTTTACGAAAATACTTTTCTGCACTGTAAAAGGCGTGCATTTTTTTCATTATTAGAGCTGGATAGCAGCATCAAGTTCACTACCGGGTCAAATTCACTACTGCGCTACTGTAAACACGTAGGGTAACAAACAGTCCGTGCACTACTGTACAACTGTACACGTAGGGCAGCAGTCCATGGCCTGCACCCTACATGTAAACCTTGTGTGTGCCAGTTCGTTCTCACAAAAGCGGGACTTTTGTTGACAACCATTCTTCCGTGCAATCTGTCCAACAGTAACGACCATAACCATGCTGTCTATTGAATGCTTAACTGTAAAATAATTGATTTCTCATACGGATTCAAGAATTGTATTATTTTGTCCTTAATGTTTGTACTCATCCCTTACGAAAATGTCCTGTGGTATTACCACAAAAAAGTACCACAGGACATTACCACAGGAAAGTTCTTGTGGTTTTTTGGGACATTACCACAGCACTGTTCCTGTGGTAACATTCCTGTGGTACAATTCCTGTGGTAACAGTCCTGTGGTACAATTCCTGTGGTAACATTCTTGTGGTAACATTCCTGTGGTACCATTCCTGTGGTAATATTCCTGTGGTAACATATTCCTGTGGTAACATATTCCTGTGGTACTTGTGTGTGGTACATTCCTGTGGTAATGTTCCTGTGGTACAATTGTTATTATTTCTGTGGTAAATGTTCCTGTGGTACGTTGATATTATTCCTGTGGTAAATGTTCCTGTGGTAACTAAATGTTCCTGCGGTGCATTTGTTATTGTTCCTGTGGTAAATTGACCATGGTATAATGTTTTGTGGCAATGTTGCCGGGGGGGGGGGGCAATGTGCCTTTGTTAGTTTCTGCAGTACCTGTTCCTGCAGCTGTGGTAGTAATGTATATTTGATAATGTTCCTTCGGTATTAATGTTCCTGTGGTAATTGCTGGATGGGATTCCATTGTTTCCACTTGAACGGGATTCTTGAGGTAGAATATCCATGGTTTCTTCTTCACATGTACCAACATCTTTGGTGGGAATTAAGTCAGGAAAGCTGGAAAAGGAAAGAAACAAACTTGTTACATGTAGTTTGTATGAATCAATATGGTGTTCAACAAAGGAAAAAAAAATGAGCACATGTAGTTTCCCTTTTAAGTTGTGGTTTAGTTGCAGTCAAACTCAAAAATATTTTTGTACATTTCTGTAATATACGTTTCATATTAAAAAAGAAATTGAACAGTCAACGTTTGTAATAATAGCAAAGAGTGCATGCAATAACTAATCACTTACGTATGGAATATTTGAGGTAACATCCTCTGAATTGATTATTAACTTGTGTGTAATTTACGAATGCAGAAGTTAAACGAGGCGAGTAATTTCCCATGGTCATGAGCAGATGGTGTTACTGAAGTTCGTCCAAACGGTTCCATACTTGATATTTAAAGTGATGAGTTTGCATTTTACTTTTACTATGTTTAAATCTTAATGTTTGGTATCGTTTCATGAACAATATCTTCTTACCCTTTTTAAATTCCCAGTCAAATCACTTGAAGACAAAGTTTTCCAATTTGACACAAAGAACACAAACAGTTTATACTTTTGATGAGGCAGATCTGATAACCAAGATGGCGCTGAACAAATACAGCATTGTCATCAAGTCATATGTGACACGGTTTATAAGGAGCATGGGATTTTTCAAAAAACCTTCCATGTTGAATGTGCGAGGATGCAAACTATCCAAACTGGAATTGATTCTATGAAGTTGTAAAGGGAATTCCTAACTGATCCACATAAATGTCTTGAAACAAATTCCTACATTGGCACTAGCTAGAGACATCATAATTCAGACTTACCGGTACATTAGACAGACCATGGAGCTATAAAAATAGCTCAATGAACAGACGTACTGCAAGACCCATTCAGCATGACTCGATCCACTCGGTCCAGTTTTCATCATCCAGAAAACTTAACATGCCTCCTACTATGGTATGTTCAAGCTCACAGTAACATAGTATATTATACTGGCAATTGATCTTTGCTTACAGGCAGAAGTGAGGCACTTATTTCATACACATATTCAGTCTTGAATTCTGCCATGTCCAGCCCCATGCACATCTGTACTGCTTCTTGTAGTGCTGTGATACAAACTGTACTGGTTTTCAAATTTCCCACACTCAGTGCATGCATTCCAAAATTTGTATCCTTGTGGAGACATTTCTTTGTTCCCGTGTAGTAAAGTGTTCAATTTTGAAAGTGAATTTTCAAAATGCTCTTATTTTAACCAGAATAAGTTTCCTGGGCTGAAATTTGGAATTAATATCCCTTTTCTAAAACTCTTCCATCTGCGACAAATAAACACACCTTGGAAATTCCTAGTTTTTGAGTAAAACCCATATATCTATTTCGTGAAAACCTTGTGGAGACCTATTCATCTATAGAAATTGCCCTGTGGAGACCTTTACAATGTTTTGTTCACTATTGTGTGTCAGTCTCCACAAGGCAGCGAATTTGTGGTCAGTGGAGGAGCTGTGTGGGTGACCTTTCGTGAAACCTGACCCCTGCATGGTTAATACACTGTGTATATGGAATCACGCGTGGGTCATGCACGGGTCACACACTGCACAGGGCACACAAGGTCACACATGTGGTTGTAGGGAACAGGATACAGTGTACCCTGCAATATACATGTACCCATGTACATGTACATGTTCAAGTATGCATGGGCTTTATGTACAGGTACTGTTCAGTACATATTGGGGCAATATTTGTTCATGTATGTTTTTATGACGGTGTGTTCTTATTTGTGTTTTAGTTATAATTTATGTACATTGTATATTGGATGGTAATCTCTTTTTCTTTGGTAATTTATGTGGTAGCTTAGTTAACTATCGTATTTTTTAAATTTGCACATATGTAACTAAGGCGAAGTAAAAAAACAAACATGTTTCTCGTCCCGCCCGCTTCCTTTTTGGAGGCCGCCTGGATTTTTTTATTATTTTTTAATTTTTAAAAATGCAGTAAAAAAACACCGAACAATGTTAAAGCATATATGCAAACTGTTCATTGTAGACCAATACAACTCAAAATGAATGTAAATATGTTCAGTTCTCTTGTCCAACTTGTCTTTCATTTTAAAAGTGTCTTTGAACAGTGGACTAACACCAACGATTGCAGGAAATTTTAAAATGGCGGCCATCTTGAAAAAAATAAATAATAAAAAATAAAAAGCCCCTCTAAGCTTCCTCCTTTTTTTCAAAATTCCGGACGAGAAACTTTTTTTTTTATTCGGCCTATATACATATATTCGGCCAAAATATATCATTTTTGTGTGTATGGTATTTAGCATGGTACAACAGAAGCACCACAGAATATCGAAGGTACCACACACATTTATAGTATGGTACTCTCCTCCAATTCCACTGACCTGTGGTAGTTTGTGTGGTATTTAGTAAGTACAACAAGAAGTACCACAGGATATCGAAGGTACCACACACATTTATGTGGTACTCTCCTCCAATTCCACTGACCTGTGGTAGTTTATGTGGTATTTAGTAAGTACAACAGAAATACCACAGGATATCGAAGGTACCACACACATTTATGTGGTAATTCCACTGACCTGTGGTAGTTTGTGTAGTATTTAGTAAGTACAACACGAAGTACCACAGGATATCGAAGGTACCACACACATTTATGTGGTACTCTCCTCCAATGCCACTGACCTGTGGTAGTTTATGTGGTATTTAGTAAGTACAACAGAAATACCACAGGATATCGAAGGTACCACACACATTTATATGGTAATTCCACTGACCTGTGGTAGTTTGTGTGGTATTTAGTAAGTACAACAGACGTACCACAGGATATCGAAGGTACCACACACATTTATGTGGTAATTCCACTGACCTGTGGTAGTTTGTGTGGTATTTAGTAAGTAAAACAGAAGTACCACAGGAAATCGAAGGTACCACACACATTTATGTGGTACTCTCATCCAATTCCACTGACCTGTGGTAGTTTGTGTGGTATTTAGTACAGTACAACAGAAGTACCACAGGATATTGAAGGTACCACACACATTCATGTGGTAATTCCACTGACCTGTGGTAGTTTGTGTGGTATTTAGTACAGTACAACAGAAGTACCACAGGATTTGTGGTAAATACCACACACATGTATGTGGTACTTTTCTCAAATCCTACTGTTCTGTGGTACTTTGTGTGGTACCTACATGTACCACAAGAATACCCCAGGACAGCGTCGGCATTACCACATAAATTTGTGTGGTACTCTGGTCATATATACTTTTCCTGTGGTAATTTCTGTGGTAAAAATATGTACCACAGAAGTACCACAGGAATACCACAGGACATTTTCGTAAGGGATAGGTAGGCCTAAATGATTTTGCTGTTTTTTTTACAAGTACTTTCTATAATTTGCTGAAAGACTGAGTGGTGCATGCAATATGAGCATACACTGGGAGGGCTTATAGTCTACATTCGAAATCAGAAGTGATGGGGACCAGTCACTAGTGTAGAACCAGTCTAGTAGACAGGGTGGTAAAGCGCATGCGCACTGTGACATTACCCCTATTGTTAGAAGATATTAATAGTAACATTACAACAGGGGAATTCCCAAATCGGTAGGCAGAAGTATGAACCTGGGTGCCGATCGGTGCGCATCGTAGGATTTCGTGATTTTTCCACGACTGTTTCTTTCCCCTTCTTCGATCTCCATCATGCAGTCTTGATAAACAAAATCTTCTGAATATCGTGAAGTGAATGAAGTTAACTCACCAAGTCTGGTGCATATAGAATAGGGATGGAACTTTACATGAGTTCATGAGGAGTTGTCGGTGCAGAGTGTAGAGTACAGCGTTGCTGTGAAACTGGCACAGGTAAATGTAAACATACATGATTATGTCACTTCAGTTTCTCAGGGTAGTGTGGGGTGGGGGTAGGGGAGACAGTTCGCTGACTTCGCTCTTTCGGGAATTTGTTTCTTTTCCTATATGGGTCTTCTAAAGTATTCATCTATTAATGAGACAGCACTGAATGATACAATGCTCAGGATATAACGCCAGTGAAGGGCAACAGCCAATGTTGAATTATCAGAATCAGGTGCAGTTAGAATTAACGTACACGACATTCGGTATTGTTTTTATGCAATCGTAAATGTAGGACTTACATTTTCAAATTCACGCATGTGATTAATATCAATTCATATGTTTTCATTTCAACTTGCCTGGTTCGTGTTGTTGGGTTTTGTGTGGGGGTAGATTTGCATATTCATGAGCAACCTCGTTCCCATACTCCTTTTGAAAAAGGGGTTTATAATAAATTAGACACTCGGCATGAGGTTGACGCATGACCTTTGTGTCACAGCTGTTTCTCAATTGATTTTTACCGTATCAACATTCTATATGTTTTGCTTGATTTTCTTTTTCACAGAATCACAGTCCCATTTTTTAAATAAGCAACATTTTTGGGTGCAACGTTTGTGTACTTAACCCCTAAACCGAATATTAGGATATGCTCTCAAATGACTTTACAGTATTAACGGCGCCCTCAATTGACAGCAATAGTATAAAGCACTTATACAAGTAATAATACAAACATACCCTTACAACATTTTGCAGAGTGAAATTTAATATTACATTATGTTCTATTTCTTTTCAAGTGCGCCCTCATA
The DNA here is from genome assembly GCA_029964075.1 of Patiria pectinifera. NCBI lineage: Eukaryota > Metazoa > Echinodermata > Asteroidea > Valvatida > Asterinidae > Patiria > Patiria pectinifera. Next base: position 7,872,308 of record CM057145.1, read on the forward strand.
AAAAAAATTGTGTTTTATGTTTTGGGGGGAATAGAACGATTTTTACGATGACATTCTTTCGAGTGTGATCCAAGTTGTCGATTTGACAGGCATTATTTTCTCCTTTCAACAGCGAGGACCACTAAAGAAACATACTGCTCTCTAAGACCGTCGTTATATTTTTTTCTAACCCGTCGGAATGAAACTATTTTGTTATTTACAACACATTTGTTGCTTAAAATATTCCAACAAAGGCAGAAATTGTAATGATGTTAATCACAAGTAAATCACTAATCAAATTTATACAAAAAGAAAACAAATAAAAAACAATCAGGGTTTTTTTGCAGCCTGCGAAGCTGATGGATTGGAAATTTGTTCTGGTGTCCCCAGTAGTTTGTTTTGGACGTCATGCATTATCATGGCTACAACAATAGAAATGGTTTCAGGAGAAAAGTTCTAGAAGTACTCCGCGTATCAACTTAAGCCTCGCCATGGTAATTGGTCTCGGATTTCCCAAGAAATACATTGGTTTCTGTTGAAAGACTCCTGAGATTATCACGTGAACCACAACGCTGACGATATCCTTTAGATGGCCATGGGCGACGCGGGAGGGGGAGGAACAACCCCAAAAAAATGAGAAAAAGGAGAAATAAAGAGGTGGGAAGTCATATTGCTGTTATTTTAATGCAGATTTAACAAAATGGGCGTCTGCGGGGGTGTCAACGGGGGAGGCAGTGGAGGATCCAGAGAGGTTCGTGCCGTGGGGGGGGGGGGCGCAACGGCTCATTCGAGTGAAAAAATGGCCTTATTTTACAAAATTTTGGTCACTGCCGGGGGGGGGGGCGCACGCCCCCGTAGCACCCCACCCCCTGGATCCGCCAATGAGAGGGGTGGGCAAATGTCCTCCAAGCAACCCTCTAAAAATGATATATTGAGAATGGAGAAAGTACAATAATTTTGAAGGGGGAGAAATGTGCTTTGCCCCCACTTGAAAAATCCTGGCGACGCCCATGGAAACGGCCATTATGTCCATATAGTCTTATAGGTTTGTAATGGTTTTAACGATGACTTTTTGTTGTGTTCTTTCATTTAGGATACTTTTAATCTACCTGATTACTACCAAGATGTCGCAAAAGACCGTTCAGCAGTTAGATGCATACATTAAGGCAACAGCCGTCGTGTACGACCACTCCAGCGCCAAACTCATCAGCAGGAAGACTAAAGTCAAACCAAAGAGAAAGCAAGCTTTCCTGTCTGGACTGCATTACAGAAAAACGTCTTTTGGTAATTGCTGTACAAAGAGAAATCCATCACAGCAATCGATTCAAAGACAATCGCGGTTTAATTATGGAAGTCGGAGGTAAATATCAATGACATTTATGCAAATAAACTAAAGGTTATCTCGTTTTCGAAGGGTTTGTTTAATCTTTAACTCTTTCCAGATACTTGTGTAAAAGTTGAGTAAACTTGCGCAACTAAAGTCTTTTATTAGATTCATAAAATCGACAGTGGACGTTGCTTAGACTATAGTTTCAAATTAAATTGTTTACTAATCTCGTGCTAATGTAGAATATTGCATTTCAAAAACTACACAGCATCTTCCCTTATTTCACAGCAATACCAAGGACGTGAAACAAAAACTGCAGGTCTTTGTCCGGAATCCCTCCTCACTTAGACCCAAGACATTTCATTTTGAACTCCACCCCGAGACATCAGTCTCATCTCTCAAAGAAACAATCCAGAAGAAGATCGGTGTGGAGGAACGATATCAGCGCCTCATCAGGAGAAACTTCCAGGTAGGTACACTTTAATTTATAATACCGGTATACTTCGTTCCATTTCAAATAGTTATTTGCATTGTGGGATTTTAGAAATTGTGATGTGAAATGCAAAATCTCACATGTTTTTTATCAATAATTTGTTTGTGTATAAGATCCCCCATCATAATCCATTCCTTCCAAATTAGGCTTAAACGAACGTCATTTGCTAGATGTTTAAGCAACGCACAAACAAAATCCTCTCTGTTTCTCCTGATTATGAAATTTACCTTCTCACACGATTCACTATGTTAGCTCTGTGACTTGCTCACACTTGAGGAGAATGGTGTCGAGAAGGGTGAAATCATCTCTCTCCTGCTGTCAATGGAAGACCCAAATGTCAACGATGAACCAAAAGGTAAATTATAGAGGTTAGGAATAAAGGTTTACGTAAATATTCAATCAAAATTTGGGTATTGAATAAGGTTCAACAGTCTCTTTTGTTGCTGCTGCCGTTGATATCTGATACAGTGATGAGCGCATTTCAAAATGTTTCACTGAAGTTTAAATGTCTTGCAATGGCAGATAAAAACCAACATTGATGAAGAATACCTCAAGGACTTGTCCTCGAAAACCGAATCATCATGGCAAGAATTGGCTAAACACTTGGGATATGAAGAAGCTGAACTTGCAGACATGCAAACCACAAACGAAGGCAGCACTGAAGACAACTGTCACATGCTACTCACTTGGTGGAAAAAAACGACAGATCGCGACGAAGCAGCTCATAAGCTGAGACTAGCATTGGAGGCCATCGGGTTGACTAATTTGGCTCAAAATATACCAGGTGAGCTAAAATGTGAACAAGCAGGTTTTTCATATTCAAGAGTGATTTTCGAATAGCCATTAGACGCTCTATTTTGGGGGATGGGATGGGATGGTACCTCGCTCTCTTACAGAACTCTTTATACAAATAAGACATTTTAAATGAATCGCCTAGTTAATTGAAAACAAAAACAGAAAAGTCATTTTTTAAACGATTGGTAAACAATGACATTGTAATTATTCTGTTTTCAAACTTGCATCAGTGGCAAGCGAATCGAGACACGAAGCAGCTGGACCCGAGCCAGAAAGGCGTCGAGGTACAGGAGTTGACGAGGAGAGCAAACAAAACGGGGAGGTGTCAACCGAGGAAGAGAAACTGAAAAAGGAACATACTTGTGATCAAGACAAACTTCAACTTATCTGGTAAGACATAAGTAAACGCTGATATTCGTCATGCACCTCGTGTTTAAAGAATTACCTACGCATCACGCGTTTGGTGGACAATCAAACTCCCTTGGAAAACAATATTTTCCCACTCTAACAATATTGTAGAGAATGGTTACAATAATGGTTGATGGTCTTTACCTCCATTCCTTTGCTCTATTATGTCAATTCAATTATTAATTCATGTCTTTTATTCATTAATCATAATTCAACAACAACAACAACCAAAAGACATGGAGGAAACCTAGATTCTCATGAACATGAAAGACGAATCAAAAGAAACAGTCTGAATGTCAATGAAGCAAGGAACTAGAAATTAATGAAGAAGTAAGAGAAAAAATGGTCTGCAGAATTGACAAATTAAATAATTAATAATTTAGCATAACAAGAAAAGCATAAATGAGCCTTAACATGTAAAACCTCCTTTCTGACAGTTTCAGACATGTGCAAGTCTTCATCCAATATCACATCCGACATAAGCCATCGACGCTTTGTCTCCAAATGGACCCAGAGACATCTGTCTCGGCCTTGAAACAAATAATAAATGAGAAAATCAGTGTCCAGCCTCAACAACAGCGTCTGTTCATCCGTAGAAACTTTCGTAATTTTGAGGTAAGGAAGACTCCATATTTTAAACTTACCGTGCTAAAAAGTACCAATAGCTATTCCATCGAATTAAAGGCCATGCAATGTGGGTTGTAGTGGCAACATCAGTTGTGTATATTATAATAGTACTATCTATGATGCTGGTATAATGGTGATTTAGCAATATCGTTTGCTGGTCTTATCACCACTGATTAGGTCTTAAGATGAAAAAGCACTGCGGGAAAAATGTATCCTAAATTATTTTTACCCGTGTTTTGTTATTCAACCACCAAGATTTTTTTTCCAACAGTGTTATATGAGGATCGTTAAAATTGTTTTTATTTTGTTCAGCTCTGTAACTTGCTGACACTTCACGACTGTGAAATTCATCAGGACGAGAACATCTCACTCCGTCTGTCTACTGATGGTCTACTGGGCGGTGGACCAAAAGGTAAATGCTTATGGGAAACATAATCGTTCTAGATTGGAGTAAAATCAGCAGACTTTCCACCCTCACACTTTAGCTGGGGATGCATGTCACTAGATGCATATAACGGGAACAAAAGGTTTGAACAACTTCTCCGAATGCCTCCTGGAAAGTGCGATCATGAAAACAGGATGTGGTACAATTACTTGTAGTTAAAGAACGATCTAAGATAATGTGCTGTACCGCCTCCTCCCCTGTAATGTCGCACCATTTCCCAGCATTTTCCACCCATTTCCAAAAGAATAAACAGTTAAAAAAAACAATAGCACTGATATTTATAAACGTCGCCAATTAATGTCTAAACTTCATTGCCTTTCAGTCACATACATATAAACTTCCAACTTCTGTTTTGTTTGGCAGACAAACGCTCTGGTGATGATCAGTTCTTCCGGGACTTGGCTTCGAAAACTCAATCAGCCTGGGAAGAATTGGCAAAATCGCTGGGATTTGCAGAAGCAGAAATCAGGCAAATCCAAGCCACCTTCCAAGAAAACAAAGAAAGGAGCCTACAGATGCTGCTTTTTTGGTGGATAAAGCAAGCAAACCGCGAGGAAGGATTTCATAGTTTGAGACATGCGTTAAATTCAATCGGGCGTACTGAGCTTGTCTCAATGATACCATCAGAAGAGCAACAGAGGTTAAAAGAGGAGGAACTTGGTCAGCGAGACAAACCTCAACCATCGGTACAAGAGGGAGGAGCCAAACAGTCGCCCAAGCAGAAAGAGACTACATCACACGAGGGACATAGACTAACACAGCAAGAAGTTCGTTATCGAGACAACCCTCAATTAGGGGCTCAAGTGGGAGGGGCTGAAGGTCTGAGCCCACAGAAAGGGACTACATCATCTGACGAGGAGAGACCGAGACAGGAGGAAGTTGAAAACCGAGACATACCTAAACTTGAGTTGCAAGTAGGAGGGGCTAAGTTACAGAGTAAGCAGAGAGGGGCTAAATCATCTGAGGAACAGAGGCAGGTACACAAAGAAGTCTCCGAGCAAAACAAACCTCAGTTACATGAACAAAGAGTTGATGTTGAAGAACAGGTCAAGCACAAACGCGCAAGAATGTCCATTGAAGAACAGAGTCTGAGTCAGGAGCTTCCACAGAAAAAGCAGAAACTGGGAGAATTCGAGACTACACAAGAGAGGATGATGTTGTCTGAAGAACACGGACCGAGGCATGTGCAATTAGAGAGTCGTAGAGATAAGCCCCGAAGTGAGATTCAAGTGGGAGGGGCTACACAACAGAGCAACTGGACAGAAGCAATATCAAGAGAGGAACAGATACCGCGTGAGAAGGAAGTTGCTCATCGAGACAAAACTGAACCAGAGGTTCAAGAGGAATTGGCTAAAGAACATAGCAAGCTAAAAGTAACTTCATTATCTGAGGGACAGCAACCGAGACGAGAGGTTCGTCGAGACAAAACTGAACTAGAGGTTCAAGTAGGAAGGGCTGAAGAACATAGCGCGGAGAAATTACCCATATCATCTGAGGCACAGAAACCGAGACAGGAGGAAATTGGTACTCGAGACGAATCTGAACCAGAGATTCAAGTGGGAGGGGCTCAAAGAACATACAACGCTGAAAGGAACTTCATCATCTGAGGGACAGAAACCGAGACGAGAAAATCAAGCTAGGGCTACTGAGAGCGAAAGCAGATTAGGTAAAGAATTATAAAATGAATTTTCAAATTCAATACATTTTTTTACTAGCTTGCTTTTTCTTTAATTTCCCCGTCCTATTATGATATATGAAACTGTTTTTAAAATAGATTCTCCATGCTTTTCACCAATGATGATTTTTTTTGTCCCAACAAGTTTTCAAATTGTAGTGTTTGGCTGCAACTCTCCCTGCACCAACAACCATTTTGTTAACAACTGACGCATGCGCATTATGCTAAACAATTTGGGAGATAATGATTTTCTAAATATAAGTCGATTTTTCGCTGACTCATTCAAAAATGAAGAGTAAAAAAGCTTATTTTTTTATAGATAGATGTTTGGAAATAATCACTAGAACACCTATTGAACTACAAAAGAATTATTCGGAAACCAAACGCGACGGAGACGCAAACTTTTTGCCACAAAATAGGAACATACATTGAAAATTACATGGGAAAACAAGATACAATTTTATTCGATTGCATGACATTTAATTCTTAACTAATGGGTTTTTATATTTTTAATGTACACAACTTTTAATATTTGGTTTTAATCACAATTTATTATGTTTTAGTACGATACTTGTTTTTGTTTAAATCATATATGATGTTCACATGTACAATTCAGTTTTTTAAGTGCGAGACATGTTTTTAATAAACCCTTATATTTCTTGTTTTTGATTGTAGATTGCCTACAAAGAAGTGGAGCCAGCATAGGAAGCATCGGCACAATCAGTGGTGGCCACAACCCTATCTTTGTTGGTTCAAGTCAAGTTCACATCACTTACTCGCAGTTGCAGGAACAAGGTAAATATAGTCGTGTTCGATACGATAAGTTTCCACAACATGGACTCGGTGCAATCTCAATCACAAAATTCATTTCATACGATCCAATTTATGGGAATGATTTCTTTAAAGTGCATGTACAGCATAAGCTTTTGCTGTTAGTTTCAGAAATGAACTATTTGAGGGATTAGTATAATAGATCAATAATTGTTAGACTGACAGGTTTGAGATTTTGTGTTCAAAAATACTGGAAAAACCAAAAATATCAAAAAATGTTCAAGTAGTCCGGTTCCTTGACTCCACTAATACATGTATAGATGCCAGAAAATTGTAAGGTAAGGAAACCAGTCTAGCTGGCCTGCACTCGTTCATGAACATGTTACCAATAGCCAACACAATTTTGACTGAAAAGGGGTTAAATTCGGAGCAGTAGTTGAACAATAGCAGTAGTTGAAAAAAGAAATACAGTCGGCGAGATGCTGCTAGTCAGTTCTAGAAACATTTCATAAAAAAGCTAAACAAATTCTTTGCATGTCAGCCATCCTGGGGTGGACTCGCGGTGCACAGGGTATGGACGTCTTGGCTATTACTGACTAAAGTATACACAGACAAGTGGGTGCATATATTTTAATCGTTGTTTCCGTTATATGCCTATTTATTATTGTTTAGATGATATCCAATTGAGAACTCACACCCTATTCGTGAAGCCAATGGTCCTTTAATGTTCACTGTCCGCCACTCAATGCCCATAAGGTGCTTGTCATGCAAAGGGTCGATACATGCAGTTGCATGTAGATATCCAAAACGTCTGTGTACTTTCATCTTTTTTTCCAGGAGACAAAGTTCTTTAGACAGAAATGCAAACCCACTTCTTGGTACAGACCAGTTTTGCTAAATTAGCATGAGAAAATTACTGATTGGAAAGACAATACACAGAGACCAATTTTCGATGAGGACATCCCGGACATAACATTTTAGCATAGGCCCACTTCCAAAAAATGACCTTTTACAGAATAGACAAACCAATGCCAATAAACTGCTGTGAAGAAACTTCAGCATGAAGGAAAACATTGACCCCTTTTTTACGCCAGTGTTACTGCAAAATACAAACCTTATGTTGCGTCTTTTTTCTCAACAGCCGAGATGGGAAAAGCTCAATCTAGTCCGATTGATGATGCTGCGGATCAGTGCAGGAGTGAATTAAAAGAACGGTATATAACCCGAGGTAGTTACGTGCAATTAGACCCTTCGGATGATGACGACATGAAACATATTATGGATATTTATACAAAGTTACAATTAGAGAAGGGTGACCAGGATGACATAGAGGAAGATGTGAGGGAGTATGGGGACATTTTTCTCGTAAAAACAAGAGAGGGGCATGTAATTAAACGCGCCATATTGTGTGGGTCAGCAGGGATGGGGAAGTCAACCATTATTGACAAAATTGTATACGACTGGGCTGTCGGTTCCACTGCACTCGGAATGTTTACACTTTTGTTTGTTTTGAAGATGTCCGCTCTCGACGAAACGTCGGACCTTGTTGTTTCAGTGTTTGATCAGCTTTTATCAGACGACCCATCCGTTAAAAGGTGTGATTTGGAAGCATTCATTAAGAAAAATGGCAGGAAAGTGCTCGTTCTCATAAATGGGTTTGATGAATTCAGGACAACAAAACTCGAATCAGAGAAATTTGGTTCCATTCTTAGAATGCTCAATCAAAAGGCTGGCGTAGAATGTTTTGTAGTTGTAACAACACGCCCCTCTCACTTGGCTAAATTGACAAACAGATCACTCATTTACAAACCTTTCACCCATGTGAAGGTTTTGGGATTTAGTGAGGAAGATGTCGGGAAGTATGTGAGGAAATTTTACTCCGAAAATTCTGATAAGGCTGAGAGACTTCTTATTAGGATTCAGTCATCAAATGTTTTGTCTGATCTAGCAAGGAGTCCCATGTTGCTTCTGCTAATGTGTGGACTATGGGAGGAAAAGGCAACACTACCCGATACTCTATCGATATTGTTCAGTGAGGCAATCAGATACATGTTTCAAAGAAAGATGCCTAAACTATCAGAAGCAGCAATATCGAAAGTAGTGATTGAAATCGGAAAAATTGCATTGGAAGGGCTTTTTTCTCCAGAGCAAAGGCTTTCATTTCAAGAGAGCGAGTTTGAAAAGAGTGTGCTTGATAAAGCAATACAAGCGGGCATTCTCACTAGCCAGAAGGTCAAAAAGTGGAATCGATCGCACAATAACGTGCAATTTATTCATAAGACAATTCAAGAGTACTGCGCGGCTATGTACTGTCAGAGTCTTTCAGGCAAAGGCGATGGGGAATTTCAGAAGATTCTTGATAAAATTGACTATCCTCCTTATTTTGAACTCATGTTCCGCTTCTGCTGCGGCGACAATAAACAGTGTACGAAGCACATATTGCAGATGCTTCATGATAGGTCTGGTGACCTGAAAGTAAAGGAATTGGCCGTAAATTGCTACTTTGAAAGTCAAGCAAGAGATTTGTGCTCAGTTAAAATCATAGAGTGGTTTTTGACTGAATCTACATACAATGTATATATAGGTCACTATAGCAAAGATTCATTGAACTCGCTCTTGTGGTTACTGCGGAATGTTGTCAAGCAGACAGAGCTAGATGAAGTAAGTATGATTAAGTTTGCTGAGTATGACTTGTCAATGTTAAGTGAAATCCTACCTTTCTGTTTGAGAACAATGACAAATCTGCTCGAAGTGCATTTTATCCGATGCACACGAACTGCTACCAGTGATGATAAATTGTTTTCATCATTGCAAAATACAGGTAGCTTCAATACAATTCGCCTCGTAAAAATTAATTTAAGCGGCTCCGTCAAAGACTGGGCGGTCCAGTTTCGAGGGATAAAATCCCTCACGACACTCTATCTAGTGGAATGTAGCTTAAACCCATTCGATGTGTCAGACGTTGTATCCTGGGTGAAGGAGATGCCAAACTTGGTCCATCTTGACCTCGAACGCAATAAGGACTTGGGTGGTGACGCCGGGACGTTGGTGGCTAGTTTGCAGTCAATGAGTCAACTCAAAAAACTTTCTTTGAGAGAGTGTAACATAAAGAGTCGCGATATGAAACACATCGCTGCATCAGTAAGTCGCATGGAGAATCTGGTATATTGTGATTTCGGTAGTCCCAATGAGGTGTGTAATATTGAGCCTTGCCATAATGGTATACAACTGAGATTAAGGTTTATTGTACTAACTGGCAAGGATATGGCAGATATTCTACAATCATTGAGTAATCGAAGAGATTTGGTCAGTTTGATCCTGGATGGTAATTATGGTCCGGGTGGCTCTGCAGATTTGTGGGCCCCACCCTTACAAAACCTAACGTACTTAAAGGAGTTAGAAATAACTAGCAGCTTATTGCAAAGCACTGACATTGAACACATCGCTGCAGCAGTAAGTCGCATGCCAACAGTAGAATCCCTCAGCCTTGAGGGAAATCGTTCTTTGAGTGGCTTTGCACAAACATGGGCTCCCAGTCTGAAACAAATGAAACACGTTAGTAGCCTGAAATTAGGCGATTGTGATCTAACAGAAGAAGATAAGAAACACATATCTGACGCACGGGCAAGTGGAGTTAAATATGTCAAAGAACACTGGATGTACAAGTACGGTGTACCTCTGCGCTGAAATTTATACGAGGCACTTATCCAAGTACATGTATATAAGATTTAGTGAGCACATTTGGATTGAGTCAGTATCAAAGTCACAGGTGGTTATAAGAAACCCAGTAAAAGGATCACTCTTTTTAAATGCAGTCATTTTTTTTTTATATGAACGCTGTGTATTACACAAACATCGAAACACTCGGGGAAAAAGCCGAGAGGTGACGCAATATTCGTTCATTAACTAAAACTAAACGATTTGTAATCAAGCTACCCAATTCCCAACTATATAAATAAAAGGGAAATATGATATTTGCTGTAAACTAACCATATCTCTCTTTTCCAATAGTTTTTACGAATTTTGAGAATATGGGTATAGTTTCTCAAATTTGATTTTAAAACTTTATTACTGTATAGGAACCTTCAACTAATAATCAGTCACAATGTTGAAGCAAGTCAGCAACAGAAGTCAGATTTTTCAGATGGGGGAATTTTACTTTTGCAAGATTCGTTTTGAACCCTTAGGAGAGGAATGATTTCTGTGCTTGAAACGGCTGAAGAATGAGTCTTTAAGAATAATAATCTCCGAAACAATGAGAGTATGACATGCAATAAGTTAGAAAGCTCAATTAAGGATTTGTTTCCTGTTTAATTACCTATTCATATAGTTACTTAGCCCAAATGTGTAAGATAAATCGAACTGATTGGTTGAAAGTGTATATATGTTTTTCCTTTATACGTTCTAAATGGCTGAGAAAAGTCTCTCAATTATGGAAATGTTTACATACTAATCTGTATATACTAATCTGTATATTTGATTAAGAGGGCAGAGCCAACTTGTCTACTGCGACCGCTCCACAAAGCCATTAAAAAGACAGTACTTACTTGTAATGCGGCAACTTCCACCACACGTGATGCTTAATTAGACAACGCTAAAAAAACGTTAGATCAGATATATGGGGTTGTTTTACGTTAAATTGTAAAAACACCCGCAATTGCAATTTTGTCGAATGTCCCTTGCCTTGAGACACCCATTATTCGTGATACTTGATATAAGAACCACAACTTATTCTGCAGTGCAGATTTTAGTTGTCTGTAGTTTCCAAAAAAAAAAAAATAAGCTTAATATTCAAAAACATTCACGACGTTTTGACCCCCGCATTTCGAAAAAAATGAGTTGTCAATTTTTTTTTAGTTCTTCGGTTGTTTTGAAAAGGAATCGTACCGTTCTCCACTAAAGGAACGATTACAATATTGAAAAGAACAAAAACAATGTCATAACAACAATAGACCTATTCATTAATCCCCGCCCATTGCACATGTGGTCAAAAATAGACCTTCCCAATGCCACACTGATTGGTCCATACACGCGTGAACGCGTGTTGGACTTCAATAACAGCTGTGATTGGTAAAAGCGTGATTAGTCAATGCGTCATGGGCGGGGCTTAGCGGGTCGGTCTGTTGTTATTTAATGTTTGCGTTGTGAGAAAGCTTGTCTTTCAAATAAAGTTTGGGTTATCTTTATGCATATATAATTGAGTATTGAGATAATGTTTATTCTAATCCTGATGGAAACAAGATGTCCAATACATTTGAAGTTGTACTCGTATAATTATTGTTTGGACTTGTCTAAAATGAACAATTTGAAAATAAAGGCGTGGATGGAAGAAGCGAATAATGTCTTCTGGTGGGTTGTTATTTTAAGGACGGCTAAAAGAAAAACAAAATAAATAGTTTAAGGGTGCATACCAATCAATAAATTGTCATAGTGGCCGTCCAAATCTATCTTAAAAATTAAATAGAACATGCTTATTTTTGTTTTTGTTTGTTTGTTTGTTTGTGTTTTTTTCTAGGGGGTGAGGGACCACTATCATCTGGATGATATTACCCACTTAAGTTAACCACACCCTCAGAAAAAGTTGTGAAGGCCATTGCCAGTTTTAGAAGAAAACAAATCCATAGACCCTTCAACGGATAGCCGCCCGACCGGAAATGTGAAGGGAAGGTTTAGCACCCTGCGCTGCATTGTGGGTCATTTTTGCACTGCACACAATTCCGGTTCGTTGCGCAACCTATCCCAGGATGCAACGCTTCCAATCTATCCGTGGATTGGACCATTGCAAAACAGAGTAACTTCGGGTCTGGTTCAGAGATTCGACCCTTACTCGCTATAAACCCTTCGATGCTCTACTAGGCAAGGGCATTACCCAAGCCAAGGGCGTCGGATACTTTTAATTTGTATTGTATGGCGCCGTTATATGTACGGAAAATAAATTGGTCTGGTAAAATGTTGTGAATATATCATTGCAATGTAATTGGAACAGTGTTACTGCTCTTTCTCTGGGAACTGATTAACCCTAAAAGGGCCGGGGGCTGAATCCGCCCCCCCCCCCTTGAATTTTTTTTCTGCAATAGCCTTAAACATATTTTTTTTCGCGACCCGAGCTGTTATGACTTTTTAACCTCAAGCCTTGCGCATCTTTTGACATCATAAACATAAAAGTCGGAGCAGGGGTTGTCTCGAAGCAAATAGTTTTCCGGCGCTATGCGCCTTTAAAACAGAATTTTCCTATATACGTCGTGTACACAGACCAGAATTTCCATTCGTACATTTGAATAATTAATTAACCATAATTCCAAAACCCTCTGACCTATAGTCATGAAATTTCTTGGGTATCTTCATGAAGAGTGGCTCTATGCATGTACCGAGTTTCAAAATTTTTCGTCACTCGATGGCCGAGATCTTGGGGGAGGGGGCCGGCTGAGAGATGGTCAAAATAACCCGGCCCCTTTAGGGTTAAATAGCGTGAAGGGAAGAAAGTGGTTATTATATACAGCGGGAGAAACCATCTTGATCTCAGATTTTCACGAACAGAATTATTTGTCATTGGTGTGCTACTGAGGAAATGAATGTCATAATACAAAAAGATTTATTTGGACAAATGAGTGCGATGTACCAAAGTACATTCCAATAGAATCGAGGCACATAGAAGAGGGGCCCATTCAATTAGGGAACTGCATGCTCTAGACCTTTATTTGTCACCCGTGGATGGCAAACTATGGAAGGTCAGCGGACAACACAGAGAATAATCTTGACAAGTGCATGTACACCATTTCATTGAATTAATGGAAAACCCAATAATAGCAAATGCACGCTAGTTAAAACATCTTGGCCCAAAATAGTAGTGATCGATAGTGCAAGGTGAAAAGTGCGCCCTCTAATAACAAAACAATTAGACCAGCGGGCCCACTCGCACTCACGTCTCGGCGGCCATTTCGATTCAGCGATTAAACTTTTTCTTTAATTTATCCCTAGGATTTCCTAAGGAACCAATCAGTGATCGAGAAAAGCTTCAATGCCTCTAAACAAAAAATATATTCCTAGCTTCCTTCAAGCAAGGAGGAAGAGTACACCCCCCCCCCCCCCAATACTGCACGCATTGTAGTCATATCCAGTATCAGTATTGGTATTTATTTTCATCTTCTCAATTTAATTTATTTCTCTAGGGTCATTTTTTCCTGAATAAATCAAGATGCATGTAGTTTCTGGTTGGTATGCTTAATAGGCTGTACTATCTTTCTGTACTATCTTATGTTACATTTTTATTTTTTTTCGTGGGCGCTTATTTACTCACGCAAAGTTCCAAAAGTCCAATACTGAAGTGTTTTCGGCATTTATGTGACTGTTTACCAAGTCTGATGCCGCCAGCTAGATAAAACCAAATAATGATGGGTTTCTCGTGCACGGTTTCGGTTCCATTTTGGTTGAAAACACCCAAAGATAAGCCTTTGACCTGGTGTCCCGCCTTGTAATGTACACATCGGTTGAAGAAATATTAGGTCAGGAGTAGTCCGTGCTACCTTGTAAAATATGTTTACTTGGAGGGGAGTGTTGTTGATTTACATACAATCCACTGCAGTATAGGGCATACAATGGTGGTACGTGGACAACATCTATTTGATTTTTCTTGCTGTGTGTGAGACTCTTAGCTGGTTTCCTTTCTTCATCGCCAAACCTGTCAATACCAAGATGCCGCAAAAGACCGTTCAGCAGTTAGATGCATACATTAAGGCAACGGCCGTCGTGTACGACCACTCCAACGCCAAACTCATCAGCAGGAAGACTAAAGTCAGCAGGCGTAGGAAGGAGGCGTTTCTTTCTGTGCTTCCATACAGGAAACCGTCGTATCATTACCAATCCCATGAGAGAAGAACATCATCATCATGGATTGCCCCCAAACCAATAAGTAAAACCGCGAAAGAAAGGTAAGGTATTTTGTAAAAGATCTATCCATAAGAAAACTCCAGCTCTGTAAACAAATGTATTTTGTGCTCATTTTCCCTGGCAAGATCATGTCGAGTGACTACATTGAAAAGAATAGACCTAAAGTAAGCGATTTCCCCTACCCCCTCTTTGTTTCGGCATTTTTCTTTTTTTTTAAGTGGCCTATTTGGAATTTCGGGCGGACGTCAGCAATTGTGACGCCCTTATGCGCCACCTATTGTCCAATAGTGCCCGTGATCGTCCGGTTTCAGAGCGAACAACCCTAGATCCCCCCCCCCCCTTGGTTTTGTTATTTTCTACGCGAACACGGGTGACAGTCGGACGTGTTTGTTCAGAGCTCCCAAAAAGTGACCTGATTTAACCGGATTTTGGAGAAGAAGATAAGACAAACAGGTTTGGTGGGATAGTATAAGGTTAAGCTTGACCCCGTAATCCAATCAACCATGGTTAGAACATCCAGAACTCCATCAATATCGAATGATACCCAAGAAAAATCAAAATCCCGGAAATCGAAAATCCAAGATTGCGGCCAGGTAGGCCTACGTGGCGAAGCAAGTGGTACATGTACTGATAGTAGTAGTAAACAATATAGTCCAGTGATCAGAGGCTGCAGGCATAGCCCACTAAATACAAGTGGAATTCGTAAGCTACCAGAAATTCCAGCTGCTATTAGTTCACCAAGAAATAGTGATATGGAGGCTGAAGAGGTCACAGAGTGTGCATTATTATCATGCCGTAGAGTAATAAATGAGAGTGACAATGCAGTGAGCTGCAACAAGTGTAATCGATGGCTTCACCAGTCATGCGCAGGCTTTAATTAATTAACCAGTCTGAGTTTAAAATATTGACCAAGAAGAACAAAAATCTTGACAATCTGATGTGGTTCTGCAATGGGTGTACGCCACAGATTCGCAGCTTCCTGCAAGGCAGATCGCAATCACCACAAAATACATCAGCTATGAATGGGGATCTCAGCAAGAAACTAGACAAGTTGGTCGAAGGGTTCACGAGAATAGAGCAAGCTATGGTTAGCAAAGAGAACAAAATGGAAGATCTGATCGAGGAAAAAGTGGAGAAATACTTGAATGAGCAAAGAGAAAGAGAAGTAAGACAGAGCAACCTAATCTTCCACAACATTTCTGAGTCTAATGATGAGGATGTTAATGAAAGAAAGGATCATGATGTAGCCCTAGTGAAGGAGATTTTAGGGAACCTGGAAGTAGATTACACAGAGATCAGCCAGCCAACCCGTTTAGGCAAGAAGATAGATACAGCAAAGGGTCCAGGAAAACCCAGACTGCTGCGAGTCACAGTTGATAACGCAAATGCCAGGAAACAAGCCCTAGCCAAGGCCAGACAACTCAAGTCAGAAGAATGTAAGAGATGGAACAAGGTTTTCATAACTCCAGACTTAACATATAAGGAACGGTCAGAGAGCAGGAAATTGAGAGCAGAGCTGGCTACAAGAAGGGAGAAGGGAGAGAACGACCTTGTCATCCGAAAAGGGAGGATTGTTAAAGGCGACCACGCTTCCTCCAGAGGCGGACCACCTAGAGTTCGGCGGGACAACGCAGCTGCGTCTTCCGCCGAAACCTAGTCACCAAGAAGCTTCCGCAACCGTAACGAATTGTGAATATGTTTATTGCACCAAACCACTTTCTGCACTATCCAGCACATCTGAACCTAAAAGTCATAGGTCAGTAGCCAAAATCAATGATGTTTATGCAACAGAGGAGCAGCACAGCAGAAAGGGATCATTTACATGTACAAGCAGTACAGCAAGAGTTGCAGAAAGTCAGTGCAACGTAGATGATGATGACCTTCAAGAGGAAAAGGTCAATTGCACCACGCCCATGGAGAACATGGGAAGCACTAGCACCATGCACAACACATACGATGAAGAGCCGAACAGCACGGGCAATGAGAATCAAAGTGTTTTTGATGTAAAAGGCATAAAGTGTTTCTACACAAATGCAAACAGTTTCATAAATAAAAGGCATGAAATGGAGACTTTGGTTGAAGTTCATCAACCCATGGTAATTGGCATCGTTGAAACTTGGTGCAACAACGCTATATTGGACAGTGAGCTGGCCATAGATGGGTACAACATGTATAGGAAGGACAAAGAAGGAGCCAATGTGATTGGAGGCGGTATTCTTTTGTACACCCACACTACCTTGGATGCAGCCCAATGCCATAAGTTCGATCACAACGATATGGAGACATCACTATGGTGTGAAGTAAAGATCAATGATACAGAGGTCTTGCTCATTGGTCTAGTTTACAGAAGCCCAAATAGCACCGGTCAAAACAACGAGGCTTTACGTAATCAGCTATTGCAGTTAGCATCTTTGCCAGACAGCACACAAATACTAGTGTTTGGAGATTTCAACTACCCAGAGATAAGATGGAATCAGAACACTGTAAATGCTGGGATCAATTCTGAGTCACAGCTATTTATGGATGTTACCCAAGACCTACTTTTAGTGCAGCTTGTTGAAGAATCAACTAGAAGAAGAGAGGGTCAGAGGTCATCACTGCTGGACCTAGTGTTTACAAAGGATGAAAACTCTGTTGACACAGTAACTCATACAGCAGCTGTAGGGAAGAGTGACCACGATAGCTTAATATGGACTTACATCTGCCAATCTGAGACAATCCATTCTTCTAGACAGAAGCGTAACTATGCCAAAGGAGACTATAATGGAATGAAAACGAAGTTCAAAGAAGTTGACTGGGATTCCAAGATGAGTGCTCTGAGTACAGAAGACGCTTGGAATTTCTTTAAGGAAGAATACAACAGAGCTGAGGAAAGTTTTGTTCCCAAGAAGAAATCAAAGATAAGGAACAAGCCCTTATGGATGAAAGCCAGTGTAAAGAGGTCTGTCAAAAAGAAGCACCAGATGTACATGAAGTACAGGAAGTCACAGAGATATAAAGACTACCTGGATTACAAGAAACAGAGGAACAAGACAAGGACGATAATAAAAAACGCTCAAGCCGAGTATGAGAAGAAGATAATGAAGGAATTTAAAGAGAAACCAAAGCAGTTCTTCAACTACGTCAGAGCGAAGCAGAAAGTTAAGTCTGGTATATCCAGACTAGAAGATGAAGAAGGCAATTTAACTGAAACAGAAGAGGAGGCAGCTAACGTTTTAAACAGTTTTTTTGAGTCCGTCTTCACCCAAGAGCCAGAGGGAGATGTACCTGAACTTGACCCTAGGCATGAGGGGGAACTGTTGACAGATTTTGAATTTTCAGTTGAAGATGTCAGAGAGCAGTTGCTGAAATTAAAGAACGACAAATCACCGGGCACTGACAGTATCCACCCACACGTGCTAAGAGCATGTGCAGATGAACTAGCACGTCCACTCTACATTATCTACAGGAAATCGCTAGATGAGGGCAAGCTACCACGAGATTGGAAATGTGCAAGAGTTGTTCCCATTTATAAGAAAGGTGCCAGGAAGAGCCCCGGAAATTACAGGCCAGTGAGTTTAACTTCAGTGCCGTGTAAAATGATGGAAGCCATAGTGAAGCAGTGGGTCCTTAGTCATGTGGAAGGTTTGGATTTGTTAACCAAAGATCAACACGGCTTTGTGAAGGGTAGATCATGCCTCACCAATCTGCTTGAGACATTCGAAGAAGTCACCAGGATGGTAGATGAAGGGGGCGGAGTGGACATTATTTACCTTGACTACTCCAAAGCCTTTGACTCTGTCCCGCACAAAAGGATGCTGTCCAAGGTACAAGCGTACGGAGTGAAGGGCAAAGTTTGGACATGGATCCAGGACTTTCTGACAGGAAGAGTGCAAAAGGTATCTGTGGGTGACGCGGAATCAGACTGGACCAGCGTGGCAAGTGGAGTGCCCAAGGGCTCTGTCCTGGGCCCCATCCTGTTCGTTTTGTACATAAATGATCTGCCAGAAAATGTGAAATCAAACGTAAAAATGTTTGCAGATGACACCAAATTGTACAGGCACATGGTTGATGAAGAAGACAAGCACTCGCTCCAAGAAGATCTCAACGCACTTCATAAGTGGTCCGAAACCTGGTTGCTGAGGTTTAATGCAAGTAAATGCAAGCGTATGCACATGGGTAATACCAACAAGGGAACATCTTATCATCTGGGCAATGAACAGATACCTCACGACAGTGAAGAGAAAGATTTAGGAGTCTATATAACAGAGGACTGTAAGACCACCAAGCAGTGTGCAACAGCAGCAAGTAAGGCAATGGCTAATCTAAGAATAATCAAGAGGACATTCACACACTACGACAAAAAATGCTTCACTACCCTCTACAAGACATACATTCGTCCACACCTTGAATATTGTATCCAAGCATGGAGCCCAAGTCTCAAGAAAGATGTGACGGTGTTAGAAAAGGTACAGCGCAGGGCAACCAAGATCATTCCAAGCTTGAAAAACAAAACTTATACAGAGAGATTATTGGAGTTGGACCTGTACAGTTTGGAAGCAAGAAGACAACGAGATGACCTGATCGAGGTTTATAAGATCCTAAACGGCTTGGAAGGCATTGAGGAGAGCAAGCTCTTCCAGAGACACGACAACCCATTCCAAGTCAGAGGTCACAACCTAAAGCTCTACAAACCGGGATTAAAGAAAGGGTTGAACTGCAGAAAAAACTTCTTTTCCATCCGAGTTATTTCTGAATGGAACAACTTCCCATCACATGTGGTGAATGCAACCTCAACAAACCTGTTTAAGAACCATCTTGATGCCTACTGGAAAGAAATTGGATATGGGGTCACAAAGGCTTAGCCTATTCTATTCCCATCAACCTAAGTAAGTAAGTAAGTAAGACATAAAGCTTTCTACCATTCAGCACGGATGGACGAGAGATTTTTCATGTGTATCGCCTATAAAAACAAAAATTATCCAAATGGCTGGGAATGCCAGGGCAAAGGAAACACTTTTTTTCTCTTTCTCAACCGCTATGTTAAATTGAAATTTATATTGTTATGACACATATAATAACTTAATGTTTGTCCTCATTTCGATAATAATTTCGGTCTTTGTCTGAGCCTAGAAATAAGGCTATCCACATTTCGATGTTTTATATTGTCCCGGCCACATTTAGATGGGTTGTCATTTGACAGGCCTCAGGGGTTTGCTCAGAATTGTCAGGAAAATTACGATTTGCACGAACATTTATGATTTACAATTAATTTGTGAAAATGTACATAGACTTGTTGCACGTGATCAGGGGGGGGGGGGGGTCAGCTTGGAATCAAGGCTACTCACATTTCTATGTTTTATATTGTCCCGGCTACATGGTAAACATGCCGGAAGTCATCTATCAGCAGATGCACATTGATGATTGACCAAAACCTGTGCTCTTATTAGATAAAAACAAAATAATGCTTGGGAATAAACAAATAACCCGGTTAATTACATTTCATGTGGATTAAAAATCATCCAAGCTGGAGCACATGGGTGAAATTGGGATGCTGGTTAACCCTAAAGGGGCCGGGTTATTTTGACCTTCTCTCAGACGGGGAAGGGGGGGGTGGCGAATTCCGCCCGCCCCCTCCCCAAGATCTCGGTCATCGAGTGACGAAAAAAATTGAAACTCGGTACATGCATAGAGCAACTCTTCATGAACATACCTAAGAAATGTCATGATAGTCAGGTGGGATATGGTTGAATCGTGACCGACTGGTCCAAAGCACCAACCTTGGCAGATAGATCCTTATAGCCCTAGAGAAGATATTTAGAAGGGCGGACACCTGAAATTCTTTTGGGAAGGGTGCCTAATTTGCATAAATTGTTAATCCCTGCCGTGCAACATATATATTTATTCCCTATTTGGTTATTTTTTTTTATTTTAAATTTTTTTGGAAAGTGTATTTTGGTGATTCTACTTGCATATTCTTACTTCAATGACATTTTCTAAAGCATAATATAAGTGACTGAATAATTAGGAAGACATAATAAAGAACCAAAATTGCTACTATTTTACCCTAAAGTTGCGCGCATTTACCTTTTCCTCAGTCTAGTCTCGCCAAACGTGGGTACTGATGAGCTTCAAATTCACAAAGTTACTTACTGGCATAGTTACCCTAACAAAAATAAGTGGGAAATTATGTGAAAATTTATAATATCTTGATGTTTAGCCCAAAAGACCCAAAAAAATGAGAAAATGTGGTGTCCGTAAATTGGGCTATTACGGGAAGGGTGGGGACTTGAAAAAGTTCAACGAAATCCCCCAATAAGAGATTATTGTTGTTTACAATAATTTTGTCTACGCCAAAACGTTTTCTCAACAATAATTTTGGGAATTTTCTTGAACTTGTTCCAGTCTCCCATGTTAGGCAACCCTTCACCTACCTGTTAGCCCAATTATGGCCACCTCGTTTTTTTTCCCCAGTTTTTGTTTTCTGAGCTAAATATCACAATGTTATCATTGTTCACATGATTTTGCATTAGGTTTTAATAGGTTAAAAAATACCAGTAAGCTACTTGGTGAATTTGAAGTTCATCAATGCTGATGATTGTCAAGACTAATTGATGATATCTGGAGACAAGGTAAATGCACGCAACTTTAGGGCATAATAGTAGCCATTTTGGATCGTTACTATGTCCTCATAATTATTCAGTCACTTATATGCTTTGGAAAATGTTATTTAAGTAAAAATATGTAAGTAGAATCCCCAAAATACACTTTTCCATTTTTTTTTTTAAATATACCCAATATGGGAATAAATATATTACACGAAGGTATTAAAAAGAATTTCAGGTGTCACCCCTTCTAAATATCTTCGCTTGGTCTATAAGAATTAATCTGCCAAGTTTGGTGCTTTGGATCAGTCGGTCACGATCTTGACGAAAATTAGATCTAAGCCACCTGACTATGACTAAAGGTCAAAGGGTTTTGGAATTATGGCTAATTAATTATTCATATGTATCAATGGCAATTCTGGTCTGTGTACACGACGTATATGGGAAAATTCAGTTTTCACGGCGCGTAGCGCCGGTCAATTTTCACTGCGAGGCAACCCGTGGTCCGACTTTTATGTTCTTGGTGTCAAAAGATGCGAAAGACTCGAGGCTAAAAAGTCATTAAAGCTGGGGTCGTGACAAAATTTTTTTTTTAAGGTTTTTGCGGAAAAAGTCGGGGGGGGGAGGGGATTCCCCCTGGCCTCTTTAGGGTTAAAATTCAGGGTTAAAATACACATGTAAACTCTCCCTTCCGTAGTTGTGGGGACTACACACGATTTGTTCCATGGTACTTAGGGGTCCAAAGACGCTTTGGGAACAGCACAAAGTCACCTAACTCGGTCTTATCTTGCCCATACCAGGCGTGGATCCGGGGGGGGGGGGTTAAAAAAAACCAGCTCTGTCCCAAAAAAATAATTCATACAAATTCCTAAAAAATAAGTCGAACCCTAGTATAACTAGTATTATGTCTGCCTGTTTAAAATACGGTGCACCATTCTGTAATCTAGTGTTAATAATCGTCGAATTTGAACAGCGCCCCCTATTGAAATATGGTCCCCCCTCCCGTTTTTGATTTTACGGAGGCCAAGTGTCCGGAGAAAAAAACCTGTGTACATTTTCAGATTTCATTGCTGATGAACCCCCCCCCCCGCGAAAATTTCTGGATCCGTCCCTGCATAACGCGCTTACGGCACGCCTAAACTGTTATACAGGTTCTTTGATACATACAAAAAAATTCTAGGGTATGTTTTGTTATTTCTTGACAGAAATCCCAAAACCTACTAAAATATTCTCATTTTGCTCACAATGTCATCAGTAACCCGAAACAGAAGCTGAAAATCTCTGTCCGGACTCCCAATAATGACAACGATGATGCACCACAGACGCTTAGCTTTCAAATAGATCCAGGGACATCCGTCCTATCTTTAAAAGAGGTTATAGAAGAGCAGATTGGTGTCGAGGCGCGGTATCAGCGACTATTCACCCGACAACACTTTGAGGTAGGTAAATTTAATTTACATCAAGTAAACTTTAATATGGAAGATCAAAGACATTAAAGTTGTGCATAGTTTTATTTTTAAAATAGAGATGTAAAATACAATAGCTCACTTTCTATTCAATAATTTGTCAGTCAATAATTTGTCTCGAAGTTACATTTGCTAGTTGTTATTACAAGAAACAAAAAAATATATAAGATAATGTAACTTATTTTCCAAATGATCTACTATCAGCTCAGTGACTTACTTACACTCGAAGATAATGGTCTCGTCAAGGCTGAAATCATCTATCTTCGTCTATCAAAAGACGACCATCAAGACGACGGTGTACCAAAAGGTAAATGACAAAGTTTGGAAATATATCGTTAGTTAAGCACTTCACACACACAAGAAAACCCTATTTTTGTTGTACTATTACGCTGATAACTTATACGGTAGTGGGCGGACTTGTTTCAATGAAGGCTGTTGAACTTTATTTTGGCAGACAAAGCCACCATTGATGATGAGTACCTCAAGGACATGTCCTCGAAAATTGAATCATCTTGGAAGGAATTGGCCAAACAACTAGGATATGAAGAAGCGGGAATTGCAGACATCCAAACCACCAACGAAGGCAGCACTGAAAAGGGCCGTCACATGCTACTCACTTGGTGGGAAAAGGCGACAGATCGCGACGAAGCAGCTCAGAAGCTAAGGCAAGCATTGGAGGCCATCGGGCTGACTGATTTGGCACAAAATGGACCAGGTGAACTAAAACTGTTGTCTTATATTGAGCGTTCACTTAGTAATAATTCGCTGTATTTCCAGGACAAACACGAGTGGTATGAAACCCTGTTCTCTTACAGAAATCTTTAAACAAATAAGCCTATAAAAACTTGCTGTAAATTGTATTAAAAAAAGTTCAAACAGTTAAAAGTAAGTGTAAAAACACAGTAAAAATGCACCATCTTGTTGTCTGTTTCCATCAGTAATGAGCGAATCGAGAGATGAAACAACTCGACCCGAGCCAGAAAGGCGTCAAGATGGAGGAGGTGACGGGGAGAGCAAACAAAACGGGGAGGCATCGACCGAGGAAGATAAACTGAAAAAAGAACCAGTTGATGATCAAGACAAACCTCAACTTCTCTGGTAAAACATTGTGTCTGTAATAAAGCTCATCAAATGTTGCATTGTATATTGCTACCTGAACTCCTTTTTGAAACTCCTTTTCTCACTTTAAAAATGATGTCAGTACAACATGTTTTCGATGTATATTGATGGCCTCTACTTACATCCGTTTCCTTTAAATTGCCGATTAGCAAATAATCAAATCGCCTTCAATGCAAAGCATCCCTTTGCCAGTTTCAGATATGAGACCCACAAGCTGCAGGTCTTTGTTAATAGCCATCTTTTACATAAACCAACGACACTCTGTTTACAACTGGATCCAGAAACATCTATCTCGACCTTAAAGGGGATGATACACGAGAAAATTGGTGTCCTGCCTCAACAACAGCGACTGTTCGTCCAAAGATACTTTCGTAAATTTGAGGTAAGGAAGGCTTCAAGTCATATTTTACAAAGCAAACATGTCGTACAGCACTAGTAACCTGCCATCAAATGGAAATGCATGATTGATGTTAGTGCCAACCTATTGTGATTCAAACAACGGGAATAGTGCAATTATTAAATAGTGATTCTTCTTAGTATCGTTTTAACATTTTAGTTCAACAAAAAGATAGATAAACGATTATGAAAAACGGTAGTTGTTGGTCTTAGCCGCACCAAGATAAAATGCACCACACCATAAACTTAAATTTATATTTAATTATTTTTTATCCCGTGTTTTGTTACCCAAACAACCACATTGTCGTTTTTAAAAACCTTGGTTCCAAAAGAGTGCGTATTATATCAGGATCACAAAACTTGTTCTTTTGTCCAGCTCTGTAACTTGCTGACACTTCACGACTGTGGAATTAATCAGGACGAGAACATCTCACTCCGTCTTTCTACTGATGGCCTACTGGGCGGTGGACCAAAAGGTGAATGCTTATGGGAAACTGTGCTTTTAAAGATTTGAAAAACCCGTGGGCTTAATACCCTCGCAATTTAAATGGGACACCACCTGGGGGACGTCTCTCTAGTCCGAAGTACCATTGGTCCGAAGTGCCAAAGTACCATTGGTCCGAAGTGCCAATGGTCCGAAGTCCCATTGGTCCGAAGTCTCTTTGGTCCGACGTCCCTTTGGTCCGACGTCCCATTGGTCCGACGGCCCATTGCTCTATATGTTTCATTGGTATAAACGTCCCATTGGTCCGACGTCCCATTGGTCCGACGTCCCATTGGTCCGACGTCCCATTGGTCCGACACCCCATATGATTAGGGTTATAGGGTTAGGGTCAGTCAACCTGAACAATGGAACTACACAGTATTATGTTTTGGACCAATATGACTTCGGACCAATGGGATTTCGGACCAATGGGACTTCGGACCAATGGGACTTCGGACTATCGAGACGTAACTCGCCACATGCGCCTCAGAAAATATTGATGTGACGAAAATCCGTGTCACAAAAATATGACATCAGCAACATTGCAAAAGCCAACTCTGAAATTGTTAGATTTTGATCAACAGTGTTTTCACTTGTTTTACTTTGTTTTACTTTGTTAGTCTAATGAGGTGAAAATTCTTGTAGTTTAAATGAATGTACTTGCACCGCCTCCTCCAATGTAATATTTCACCAGAGAAATAAAGACTGGCACTGATATTTAAAGCGTCTACAAGAAAGCTTAGCAATTATTTTGCTTTTTCTTCAACCTAATTACATACTTCACATACTAAAACACCGTTTATTTTTGTTTGGCAGACAAACACCCTGTCGATGATCAGTTTTTTCGGGACTTGTCTTCGAAAATTGAATCGTCCTGGGAAAAAGTGGCAGAGTTGCTTGGGTTTGCAGAAGCCGACATCAAGCAAATCCAAACCACCTCTCAAGAAAACAAAAAAAGGAGCCTACAAATGCTTCTTTCTTGGTGGAGTCAGCAAACAAATCGTGAGGAAGGATTTCAGAGTTTGAGAGATGCGTTAAATTCAGTTGGACATGCTGAGCTGGTCTCAATGATACCATCAGATGAGCAACAGAGGATGAAACAGGAGAAGCCTGGTAATGGAGACAAACCTAAACCAGAGGTCGAAGTGGGAGAGGCTAAACAACAGAGCAAGCAGAAAGTTATTGCATCATCTGAAGGACAGAGACCGAGACAAAACAAAGTTGATCATGGAAAAAGACCTCTACCAGACGTCGAGGAGGGAGTGGCTAGAAAACAGAGCAAGAAGAATGGGGCGTCATCATCTGACGGACAGAGACGGAGAGAGGAGGAAGTGGGTGACCGAGATAGACCTCAACCAGAGGTCCAAGTGGGAGGGTCTAAAGAAAAGAGCAAGCAGAACGACGCCACATCATCTGAGGGACAGAAAGCGGAACAGGAGGAAGTTGTTCATCAAGACAAACCTCAATCAGAGGTACAAGTAGGAGAGGCTAACGAACAGAGCAAGGAGAAAGGTACTACGTCATCAGAAGAAAAGAGATCGAGAGGGGGGGGGACATTAGTCATGGAGACAAAAACAAATCACCGGTGCAATTTGGAGAGACTGAGACAAAAAGATCAGGTGAGTAGAATTCAATATGTTGTTTCGTTCTCTTGCTTTTTATTTTCAATCACTCGCATTTCTCTCTCTACTGTACAGTATCACTGTGTGTTACAGGTGACTGTCCACGCTCTACAGCACATGTCATCTTTTTCTCCCAACAACTTTTCAACTTAACATTTATACACTACAGATAACACTAATTAATATGTGTATATATACACTCAACAAAAAAGAAAGTGCCCGCTAATATATTTTTGTCTAACTCAAAAACTCCTGGGCACCTCTCTTTCAAATAACGAGTGATCAGTACAGACATTCCTTAGCAATCCAACCATGCTCTTTATTTCGCCCAAAACAGTACTAATGTGTACGAATTTATTCAATTCGTGACAATTGATACTACATACTTTTCATGTTCTTCGAGGTTCATTAAAGGATAGGGTAAACATATAACCAACAAGACTTCAAATTATTTTTTTTAGATGAATATTTGCTTCAAACGCAATCTTCCAACAAAAAATCTTTAAAAAAAATAATTTCATAAATGTTGTTGGTCATCTTTTTTTACTCTATCATTGACTAAACCTCGAAGAACATGAAAAAAATGCAGTAAAAGAAAGGGTGAAAACATTTGAAATTAAAAAAAATATATATTGGAAGATTGGGTTAGAGTCGAAATGTATACATTATCGATATTTTGTGCCAAAATAAGGTATGGCTGGATTGCTAAGGAATGTTTTCATTAATTAGTCGTTATTTTTGCAAAATATGCTCAGTTGTTTTTTATTACAAAAAATGTATGGGGGGGAGGGGGCTTTCTTATGTCAGAGTGTATTTTGGCGAGTTGCAACTCTCAGCAGGAAAGGCATTTATTTATCTTTGCTTTTGCCGGCGAACATATCCGGTCTGCGAGTAGACTTGTTTCAAGCTAGTACTTTGTATTTCTTCTGAAGGCTAGCATTTACGTAAATACGCGTGCCTGAAACATATCACGCGATTGAATAAATAATGTTATATGATTTCAAAAAAAAAAAAACACCATATATTTCCGATTCCACGGCATCACAGTGCCCTGCTTCGCTATTTCAGTGGTCCAGGTGAAAAGGTTATCGCTGTTATTTTTCATCCCAACCCCCCCCCCCCAACCAGAAGTGAATTTGATTTTTTTAATAACGCTTAGTAAAGTTCTGCTTGTTAATGAAATAAAGTTCATTGTTGTTCTGCTCCATATGGCTTTGGGTATTTGTGACCTACTGAGGCTAAATGAGAAATGTCTTCCTAAACTTTGTTTTAAGTAATCAGCACCTAAAGTTGCCTGTACGAGGAAAAATCTGTCTGCATCGATTTTGGTTGTTTTAGTGGCAAAGGTATCTTGGATTTTTTTGTGAAAACAAATATCCCCAAAAGTGATGATTTCGGAGGTATGTAGTTTTGTTAGTGTGACTTTTTTTTGAAAATCATCAGTAATTTTCCTCTGAACAACTAAAAATGACGCTCGGAAATCGTTTATAATGTAACAAAATCGTCCCACATACGTATGTACGTACACGTTGCACATAAAGCTTGTAGTGCACAACGAGTAACACCCAACTTTTTTTCGAAGCTGGTTTTCTCGAAATGAGGTCGCGGAAGTTCGGCAACGCACTACCGACATTCCCGCAGCATACCTTTGGAATAAATTGAGCTTTAAAAATATATTTGGTATCATTAGATATCTAAAAAAAAAAATGCACTTTTACATGGTGTAGAAAACTTAAAAATTCAAAGATATTCCCCAATATGCCATAGCAGGTCACATTTGTTTAAAAGGAAGATTATGTCAGACAATCACTTCATCAAGTGACACATGCGCATTATGATAATTGACTTCACTAAGTTGTAGAGAAAGTATGTTTGCAGGAAGTAGTCATCCCTGTGAAAAGCAACTAACATGCAGTGTCAGGCTACCGCAACATTTTGAGTAATTATTCATAAAAATGAGTGGATTTTTTAAAGATAAAAAAATTGTGATTGTTAGAATACTATACATTTGAAAAGAAATTAAGTACAACTAGAAAATGTATCACTGACACATGCAGTGCGTTCGATTACTTCCCCCGCGCTTACTCGTGCAAGCACGACAGCGTTCGATTTACCTTTCACGTGACTTTTCGCGCTTAGTCAAGCTTGACCCAAGTACCCGACTCGCCGAGCCGGTTACTTGGGTAGGTATCCCATAAGGCCAAAACAAAAGTATCAGGTTTCTGGTATGCACGCGCGTCGCCGTAGCCATGCGCGTCGACAACATGAAAAAGTTTTTTTTTCAATGAAAGATGATGTCTCAAACCGCCACGCTAACTGATTTGCCTGGAATCCTGCTGCTGCACAATTTTAACGTGTTTTAAGATGGGGTTATGATCGAGAATAAGCTTTATGTGGCCTCTATAGACTCCCATATATTTTACGACGTTTAGTCGTGCACCATTTGCAGTTATCAGCCGACATTTGAAGCAAAAAAAAAGGGAAATAAAAAAAAAAAACACGCGTCGCCGCACCACTTTTTGGGCAAGCTACATACCAGAAACCGGAGACTTATATTTGTTTGGGCCTAAGGCCATGCAATGTCCGGCGGCCGCCTTAGGCCGTGTCCGAAAGGGGCTTCCACGGAACATAGAGCTACAAACCCTATGTACCTTTAAAACACCTTACCCACAGATTATGTGTCTTGATCGGCTGAGAGCGAGTCATATGATACTTTCTATTTTTGCTATCTTTCTGTGCACGGCCAAAAGTTCTATACCCGTAGCAACCAAAGTACTATACCATTAGCAAACAAATTACCACGGCGCAGTATGTGTGTGCAGATGCATGCTGGTGTGCGCGTTGCGCGTAGCGCGTTTTGTTCCAACGAGAGCGGTCCGCAGAGTTGGGTTGAAATGGCTCATACATTTCGTGAAGGAGTGGTTTGGAAGAGAAATACATTTTCCACCAATTTTGTATTGAAATTGAAGTTTCTTTCAACTGTGTTCAGATTTAAATAATTTAAAATATTAAAACCAAGCAGAATTTTTGGGTAAAGTGTTATGAAACAAATATTGAATGCTTTATCTCGTGGTTACGGAAGCGTAGAAGGGCCAAAAGAAATTAAGAAAAGCTAGTTCCTATCTCGCCGCGGCGAATTACTATCTCGCCGCGGCGAGTTACTATCTCGCTCAATGACTTATTATCTCGCCGCAGCGACTTACTATTTTGCATCGGCGAGCGTCAGGCACGACGAATAGCGATACTCCTTGGGTTCTATGGAACGCCAAAGAGGCATTTAATGTGATCAACGAGTCGGCGATGCACCTTATCGATAGGCAGTGGGGTTTTGCAATCGATGATTGACTGTCACAATCGGTGATGGATTTTTGCGAGTGGTGATGGATTTTTGCGATCTTTGATCAACATTGGCAAAACTAACACCCTAATCACCCATACAGGGCTGGATTCTATAATAACTCCTCTAGTACGTCCGGTAAATGAAATAATTTATTTAATAATAAAGTTGTCCTTTCTTGTTTGTTAAGAATAAAGAAAGAAAGAAAACGAAGTTCAGTGGGCGGCAACAGGTGATTTATCCACTTGCAATGCCAGGACCATTAGCGTACGGGATGAGGATGACCCAGCCAACTATTCAACATTATAATTGCATCTTTCAGAGGGCAGAAAAGTAATTACTGTAATGTTCCGCCTTGCGATTGTTACGACCGATTTTGAATGAAACAATCTCAAATTACCGTTACACAGACATTTTGATGTTCGCGGGCTAAAATCTTTTAACATCAATTTCTCCCGTTTTGAATGTCGTATCTCAGAGACATGTTTGGAGTTTCTTTCCCTATCATGATCCTACTATTCAGTATTTTTTATAACAATAGAAACATAGGCTTTGAGTTCGTAATTTTTCAATATTTTTTAAGCGTCACGAATATGAATAAGGTTCTATCCATATGGAATGCAGTTGCAAAGTTTACGACTCCCTCCTTCACGAGTTCTCTACCAAAACAATATTAACTGTTTTGGTTGGTTTACATTGGTCTATACAGAGGCCCACGCGAAGTCACGCAGAGTCAGGCTAATTAATATGCTAATAACGCGCATGTCATATATACGTCAACGTCACTGACCATGCTTTCTTTGCTCGGCAAAATCCGAGCTTGACCTCGGTAATAGGAGATGTAACGCAGGCGTCTGCAACATATTAAGCTTAAATTCGGAATATTATAAGTGTTCAACTACTCGTGAAATAACAACTTGTGAGGATTCCTAGAAAAAAAAATTGGGGAATTACCTTTAGAACGATTTTCCCCACGTGCACCTTTTAGGTCAGCTTAATCGGTGACCAGTATTGACGTTTCAGCATCGTGAAAGTCCATCAACGATTGCAAAGTTCATCACCAATCGCGAAAATCCATGACCGATTGCGATATTTCAACACCGATTTCAAAAGTCTATCACGCCCCGCAGCCAAAAAAGTTCGCACGCCCAGTCGCCCCCCCCCCGACTGAAAATTTGGCATCCGTTAAAAAAACACCTCAATGTGAGTTACCATGACAACCTGGAAGAATATAGGCCTAAGTCAATTTTTTCCCGGCGATTTTCTGCGAATTGTTTTCGCGAGTGGCTGTTTATTACGGTCCCTTGGAAATTGAATAGTGGTAGTTAGTTAACCCGCGAGCGCGAGTGGAACACGGATTAATGTAGTGCATCTATAGTGGCCCGGCCGAGTGGTATGTGGGACACTAGACTTGGGCCGGTATTGGGCGGATATCCGGTGAAGAAACCCTCTGTCACGGCCTTTCAGCTCGGATGAAATTTTGGGGCGCCCATCCATTGTAACCTCAAGCCCCCCCACCCCTCCCGCACTCCAAGTCCCCTAGGATGAAAACCCTGGCTACGCCGATGCCTCTTTGGCGTTCCATAGGACCCGGAGGGATCGCCATTGTTGTGCCCGAAGCTCAACGATACGAAATAGTAATTTACCGCGGCGACATAGTAACTCGGCGCGGCGAGATAGGATCTATTTTTTTCTTAATTTCTTTGGGCCCTTCTACGCGTCCGTACGTGGTGAAGTAAAACTAGCCTACCTCTGTGATCCATGGAACATTATATTTTCCTTCGGCTTCGCTTCGGGAAAATAGAATGTCCATGGATAACCACGGGAGGCTAGTTTTACTACACCACTCGTAGCATTCAATATTTGTGTACTTTGCACGGAGCTACGGCTACGAATTATTGTCAGCGCATCCCCGCGTATTTTCAGTGGGCATGGACGTGCTCCAGGCGGTTAATTGATTCGGATACAGCCTGGGAAAAATGTTGCAACCTGACGCTACTTCCGCGATTGTGTACAAAGGTTTATGGAGAGTCAAGAACAATTTTTTCCTAACAAAATTTGAAATATTTCTCATTCCCAGATTCATGTCGTATCAACTTTTTTGCACTGAATGACATTCATTGAGATGATATATGAAGAAAAAAAGTGGGGATAGGTTGCAACATTTTTTTCCGCCAGCGCCGTGTCAAAATTCAACTTTCCAGCCATGGGCGACGCGGGGGGGGGGGGCAAAGGGCGCACCCCCCCCTCCCGCCCGGAAAAGCAAAAAAAAAGAGCCAAAAAAAACGGAAATATAAAGAGGCCAGAAGTCATACTGGTGTAAATTGAATGGGTGAGTGGGGGCAAAATGTCCCTGTCCCCGGGCCTCCTCTAAGACTGATAAATCAAGAACATGTCTAGAAATACAGGATTTTTTAGGGAAAATATATGGGTTTTTTCCCTCTAGAAAAAATCCTGGCGACGCCCATGTTTTGAGCTCTTGCAAGAAACCTTACCCGGAACCTTTCATTTATTTAGCTCCACTGCGCATGTCTGTCATCACGCGAGAAGCCAGGCGCGAGTAAGCTGGGCGAAATAATCGAACGCACTCTAGATATAGTGCCGACAGGACATTTGTAGTCGTTCGGCAACAACACAAAAGGTGTCAGAGACGCAAGGTGTGAATGAACTAATAGTATTAGTTGAAAACCAGCTACCAAAGTATAAATTAATAGGAAAATCAAATTCAATGTAACACGAATACAATAGAACAAAAATTTTATGATAGAGTTGGAACGTAACAACCGATTTATCTTTAGATGTATCCTCATAATGCAAACACAGTCGTTCCTAACGCATACATTTTAGCAATTTCTTATGACCGTAAAATACAATGTACGCGCTTTAATTATGGTGCATTTACATTTTATTTATAGATACTCTATCTGGGGATATCAACGTTTGGATTCTATCTGAACAGATTGGAACACAATGGGAAAAACTTGCCTCGTTCTTACAATTTTCTACTATACAAACTGGAACAATTAAGGCTGATCATTCCAGCGATACTGTAAGGCAGTGCGTGGAGATGTTAAGCACATGGTGGAGAAAGCAGGACAACTACAAGGTAGCACAGCAGACGTTGGGGAAGGCTGTGATTGCTTTGGGCAGGAACGACATAATTCGGGGCACAACAGGTATGCTCAGTAACTGAAGACAGTGTGGGAAAAAAAACAAGATTAGAAAAATACTTTGGTGCACGAAGACAAAAGTACATAATGATCATCAAATAGTAACGCAGCCTTACCGGGTGTGAGAAACTAATGGCATTTAGTGGAAAGGGGAAATTCTATTATTACTCTTCATGGATATACGCTGTTGTTGTGATTTGAATTAGGAAATGAGATGTAAAGCCGTTTTTTTATCGGAATTGTTCGTGCATGTGGATATTTTCGAATAAATATTATTGCTCGCGGAAACAAGGGACGAAATGTTTAGAACTTTTACAGTTATATATTAAAATTCAAACTTTTTTTAGGGGGGCCAGACCATTGGGCAGTTTGATAATCTGTGTTACGTGAACCATCATCTCTAACAATATGTATTTATAACAGGCGAACTGGGCATCAGAATCTGCAGTCTACGAAATGTTAAACATAGAACTGACTAAAACTGAAATCGAAAAAAAATATATATAAAATCACTGAAAAGCATCCGTTTATGACAGTGAGTTATGGTCCCAGTACCAAAGGCCTGTACACATTACCCGTGATGCACCTTAAGGACTATAGAACAGATCACAAGCACAAATGATCTACATTACCTGAGGACCAGAGACAAGAAGAGGAAGTTGATCACCGAGACAAACCAGTTTCTCAAATAGGAGAGGCTACGAAAGCCCTGTAGTGCCATAGAGATTTTTTTTCTCGAAGTTCGTTTTTAGGAGATTTTTTTTCTCGAAGTTCGTTTTTAGGAGATTTTTTTTCTCGAAGTTCGTTTTTAGGAGATTTTTTTTCTCGAAGTTCGTTTTTAGGAGATTTTTTTCTCGAAGTTCGTTTTTACGAGATTTTTTTTCTCGAAGTTCGTTTTTAGGAGATTTTTTTTCTCGAAGTTCGTTTTTAGGAGATTTTTTTTCTCGAAGTCCGGTTTTAGGAGCTTTTTTCTCGAAGTTCGTTTTACGAGATTTTTGTCTCGAAGTTCGTTTTTACGAGATTTTTTTTCTCGAAGTTCGTTTTTAGGAGATTTTTTTTCTCGAAGTTCGTTTTTACGAGATTTTTTTTTCTCGAAGTTCGTTTTTAGGAGATTTTTTTTCTCGAAGTTCGTTTTTACGAGATTTTTATGAAGTTTTATGAAGTTACGGAGCCCCTAAAGGGACATCCAAAATTATTTTTTTATCTCGTGCGCACGACATAATATCTCGTGCGCACGAGATAATTATCACGTGCGCACGACATATATCTCGTGCGCACGACATAA
Source organism: Patiria pectinifera (assembly GCA_029964075.1). Lineage (NCBI taxonomy): Eukaryota > Metazoa > Echinodermata > Asteroidea > Valvatida > Asterinidae > Patiria > Patiria pectinifera. Next base: position 7,906,178 of record CM057145.1, read on the forward strand.
TATCTCGTGCGCACGACATACATCTCATGGAATGTCGGACGCTTCGCCCCTTTTCCACGTCGCCCCATGTCACTTCGCCCCTAACCACATCGCCCCATCCCCACTTCGCCCCATCCCCACATCGCCCCATCCCCACTTCGCCCCATTCTCACTTCGCCCCATTCTCACTTCGCCACATCCCCACTTCGCCCCAGCTTCATAAAACTTCCTAAAAATCTCGTAAAACGAACTTCGAGAAAAAAATCTCGTAAAAACGAACTTCGAGAAAAAATCTCCTAAAAACGAACTTCGAGAAAAAATCTCGTAAAAACGAACTTCGAGAAAAATCTCGTAAAAACGAACTTCGAGAAAAAATCTCGTAAAACGAACTTCCAGAAAAAAAATCTCTTAAAAACGAACTTCGATAAAAAAAGTCTCTTAAAAACAAACTTCGAGAAAAAAAATCCCTAGAAAATGAACTTCGAGAAAAAATCTCCTAAAACGAACTTCGAGAAAAAATCTCCTAAAACGAACTTCGAGAAAAAAATCTCCTAAAAACGAACTTCGAGAAAAAATCTCCTAAAAATGAACTTCGAGAAAAAATCTCCTAAAACGAACTTCGAGAAAAAAATCTCCTAAAAACGAACTTCGAGAAAAAAATCTCCTAAAAACGAACTTCGAGAAAAAAAATCTCCTAAAAACGAACTTCGAGAAAAAAAATCTCCTAAAAACGAACTTCGAGAAAAAAAATCTCCTAAAAACGAACTTCGAGAAAAAAAATCTCTATGGCACTACAGGGCTTTCGTAAGAGGCTAAGTAATAAAAGGGATAGAAAGGGACTACATCGTGACTACACAGAGACCGAGATAGGAGGTAGTTGGTTGTGTTGTCAAACCAAAACTAGAGGTTAAGGTGGGAGGGGCTATAAAACAGAGCGAGCAGAATCGTACGACCCCATCTGAGGACCAGAGATTTGAATATCAGTATCAACGTAAGACAAAGGAAAAATGGGAGTGCATCGGAAACGAAGCAGACACAAAGGAACTGAATCATCTGGCGGACAGAATTCAATACTGAAGGAAGTAATTGAACAGGACAAACCTCACGCACATGAACAATGAGTAGTCGTTAATGAACAGGACAAAGCTTAAGAAGAGAAGAAAGCAGAAAGGGATTACATCATCTGATTGGTAGAAATCGAGATAGGAGGAGGTTGCTCATTGAGAAAAACTTGAGACAGATATACAAGAGGGAAGGGCTAAAGAACAAAGCAATCAGAAAGAGACTTCATCATTAGAATTGAATTTCAATTGCATACTACAGAGACTACATCATCTAGGGGATAGAGACCGGTACAGTGGTCTGAGCCATCGATTTCGATGGGTCTCCATTCCTCGTATGGTATGCTCTTTCTCAGGGCTTTTGTGACCTGCGGTGGCTGTATAACCCGATGCGGGATGCGCAACTGCGGGAACAGACATCGCATGTGTAGGTTAGTCCATTTGGGGCTGGCTGTTGTGTGGGTTGCTGCTGTTGGGCTTTCCTAACTTGCCTGCGCTGTCTCGCATGCTCAAATTGGTCTAAGCCTTTGTGGAAGGTGTTGCGCCCTGCTGATCTCTTTGATGCTTGATTTTCCCAGGTGTCTGATCTCTTGCCAGATTTGAGCTGACCATAAAAGATAGCTTTAAGTATTCTGCAATCATCCATGCGCCCAAGGTGGCCCGACCAGCGAAGCTGAGCTTGAGACGTCAGAAAGAACTCGATACCAGGAATACGACAACGCTCGAGGACTTGGATGTCAGATACACGATCACGCCAAGTGACCCCAAGTTTATCTTTCGAAGACACTGTTTGTGGAAGCGATCAAGGGGTTTGATGTGTCGTCGGTAGGGCCTCCAGCATTCACAGCCATACAAGAGTGTTGAAAGTACGGCTGCATGGTAGACATTGATCTTGGTATCCAGGCGCATGTCTCGCTTATTTCAACGGCTGGTACAGTAGGAATTTGGTCGAGACAAACCAAAACCGGATGTTTAAACGGGAGGGGCTAAAGATCAGAGCACACATATAGGAAATACATCATCTGAGGACGAGAGACTGATACAAGAAGAAGGTTGTTATAACGACAAACCTCAATCAGAGATTCAAGTGGGAGGGGCTAAGGGATAGAGTAAGCAGAAAGGCACTACTTCATTCCATGGATAGAGACCGAGGGTTCTTTGAGCTTGAGCTTCAGTTGCGAATATTGTCGTTTATGCTACTGTGTATCGGGAGTCCTGTTTATTACGTCACGATTTACTGTGTTTTGTTTGCTGCCCGCAACGACGACTTTTACACAGTTGCACGTTCGAGTCGAAACTGGACCTGAAAACAGCTCTCAAAAGTACCTTTTGTACTCATTTCATGACAGAAACAATAGTCGTTTTTATTTCATCACACCTTAGGCTACATATACCCGAAAAATGACGGAAATGTCTTCGAGCATTCCACAACCTCTTAAATAGCTAGATATTTGTTAAATGGGAATCACCTAAACGAAAGAACCAGATATCCAGATCGTGAAATAATGAGATGAATCGAATAAAATGCATGTAACTGACAAGCGATAGTAGAGATGAAAACAAACCGATGCAACATATTGTATATGACGTTATGTTGAGCTTTAAGTGTTTAAGTGTTTATGACTTAATTGGGTTCGGAAATGTAGCCACATTCGTATTAGCATACAATTATAAATACAATGACCAACTGCATATGCCTAAAAAAAAAGTTCCAAATTTAACATCAAGTTGTACCGTAAGTGTAGAAAAACATCTGCCAAAATTAAAACTTCTTTTTTGTTATTCAAAGTTCTTTTCTTATCATTCAGTAACCATTGTATTTTTTTTCTCGATGTATCACGTAGGCTTTCGATTACAGAGTTTTTAATGCAAATAACAACGAATGGAACCGACAACGGGAATGAGGGCGGTCCATTGACAAAGCTGATTGAAGACTGGTTTGCTGCCACAAATTAATATTCCGGACGTGCCATGATTGCACTTGTGATTTTTTCAAAGCATATGGCATGAAGCTTGTAGACGTACAACCTGGATCTTTGATATTTGTTGTTCTTATCAAGAGTCGGTAGGTTCTGGACAATCTTTGGAGTATGTACACAAGTTAAAAACTCGCCAAGAAACTGACAGAAATCATCATCACTGATGAACTGACAACTGAAGATGTAGTATTAAATGTACTTTTCTTTTTTGCAGAACAACCCCATATGAGTGTAACCGCAACAGTGCAGAGGGGGGAGGAAAAGGACGAAGACAAGGACGAGCAATTTAAAGCTGACGTCCTTAGCTTATTAAAAGACCATGGCCTGGAACACGTTAAAAAAGCATTCTACGAAGCTATTGGAGAATATTGTTGTCTACACAAAGTACAATTTCGATCTGTGACATTCGTATTTCGCTTCGAGAGTCGGGAGGGTCTAGACAAGCTTTGGAATATGTACAACACTGGAGAACTCGCAAATAAACTGACAGAGATTTTCATCACGAATAAACTGACAACAGAAGATAAGAGTGACTTGGCTATTCATACGACTATACCGGAAAGCGACTACGAACAGGCCTGCAGATTCTTTGACGAGTTGGAAAGAGACCAGCAGACAGGTAGCCGAATACTTTACAATAAAAAGTGAAATTAAAGTACCTATTTTTTTTATAAAGCTTTGTTTTACGTTAATGATTCCATTGCCGGATATTTGCTTTTGTTACGATGAAGAGGACTCAGGCAGCATGGCAGAGTTACAGCACACACAACTTGAAGACGGCAGCACAGCAACGACGGCTTACAGTAGCGATGCAGCTGAACACGCTGCTGACAGAGGTAAAGAAAAGTTAAAGACATTGTATATGACCACAGGTAAATATTCACACACGGTTAGATGGGTAGATGGTGACACTAAGAAGATATTAACGCCAAAGCTAACGTTGGTTCAGGATGGCGATGAGACAGAGAAAATGGTAATATCATATGAAGATATTTTCCTTCAGAAAACACCGAAGGGGGATCCGATTAAACTGGCCATTCTGACTGGACCAGATGATGACCAAAAGTCCATTATTTTGGAAAACATTGCGTATGATTGGGCAACCGGCTCCACTCCCACACTCAATAACTTCAAAATTGTTACGGTCCTGCAACTGGAAACCATTTAACAAGAGTCTGACTTAAATGACTCGATCTATGCTCAACTGTTGGGTCAAGACACAGATATTGACAAGGGTGACTTGGAGTCATTTATTGACACCAACCCTCACAAAGTGCTTGTCCTCTGGGATGGGTTTAATAAGTTAATCAGCCATCTTGATGAGTACAAAGTTGGTCTCCAACTCCTCGATCGGATGGCAGCAAAGGGAATACGGGTACTTGTAACCACGTGTCGCTGTTACATACACATGTTCATGATCAGTCCAATGGTCCAGGAGCCTGTTACTCATGTGACAGCTTCAATGGTCGCTAAGGTAGAGATGGAAGATTATGTGAAAAAAATGTTCTTTGATTCACCTGGTCAGGCTGAGGATCTCATTGACAGAATCAAAACCTCAGATGTTCTCTCCGACTGGGCAAACAGCTTAAAGCTTATGCCCTTACTGTGTTCATTGTCGAGACATTCATCACTACCTGATACAATGTCATACATAAACAGTAGAGCAATGACATACATATTCACACGACAGACAGATATTACACAAGAAAAATATCCGAAGTGCCCTTGGTAAGACTTATTGCCCTTGGGGCAATTTGATTTCAGTGGTTACAACGAGGAGATGCGCGTACAGCCGTGTGGTAATGGCATACGACTGATCATTAAGAGGCTCTCACACAAATTAACCGGCTAGGATGATTTGGCGGAATGTTTACAGTCATTTAGTAATATGAGAGATTTTTGTCACTTTGATCGTTGGTGGCGTTGGTGGTTTAAGTTTTTTTGCGAACTTTTTGGCCCCATCCTTACAAAACCTAATGCACCTGAAGGAGTTGATTAACTAACTAACTGCTCATTTCAGTTACATGACACTGTACACATTGCTGCATCAGTAAGTGAAATGCCAAGAGTAGAATCCCTCAGCCTGGCGGGAAAAGATTCTTTGAGTGGTTGTGCAAAATTATTGGCTCCCAGTCTGAAACAACTGAAACACGTTGGTAGCCTGAAATTGGGTGGATGTGCTTTGACAGAAGAAAATAAGAAAACGTATATCTGAGGCATGGGGTCTCCTTTGAGTCTCCTAAAGATGACAAGATCTCAAATGTGGGTCTGCGCTGAGATATGTGATGATGCCCATGCCATTATGTGATGCAATTTTCAAGTCATTTTGTTCGAGTCAATCTCAAAGTCACCACTTTTTGTGAGAAACGTAGGAAACGGAACATTCTTTTAAATCCAGTCATTTTGTATGAACAATATTACACGATAATAGAAACACGCGGGATATTTTCTGAGAAATGACGCGTTATTTATCTATTAACTTAAAACTAAATCACTTGTAAGCAAGCTACCCAATTTTCAACTAAAGAAATAATAGGTAACTATATTGTATTCGAAATAAACTGAACACATATTTCTCTTTTTAAATAGTTGTACGAATTAGCCATGGTATATAGACTTTGCTACAGATTGAATACATGCATTTCATAATTATTATGTGGAAAAGCGCGAGTATGACATCATTCAGTCAGTTAGAAATCTTAGGGTTTATCTTCAAAATGTGTAATATTGTTTACAACTTGTACATGTCTTTGCTTAACCCAACTTTGTATTAGAAATCGAACTGAACGTTATATACCGGTATGGTGTCATCAAAAGTGCTTATCATAAACGTGTTTTGTTGTATGCCACTGATTCTAAATGACTGCGAAAAGTCTCAAGGATTAAAATGGACATAAAATTTATGTACTGGAAGACCCCAAAAAAAGTTGTGCAGGCAGACATTTTTAAATTTCTCAAAAAGTACTGAGCAGTTTATGTTGATGGAGTATATTGTTTGTACTCTTGCGTATAATCACCGCAAATATTTGATGAATATCCTTTCATGCAAACCAGAGATACAACAGATTATAAATGGCAATGTGCTTTCCACCCGTTCCAATGTGATTCACACAGTTAATGAAATGAGATATGGTAATTCCCATTGGAATGGTTGAAAAACCACATATCCTTTTATAATCTGTTACATCTCTGGTTTACATAAATGGGTTTCCATTTTATTTTCACTGATTAGTATACACAAGTGTACATTTAATATGCTCCATCAAAATGAGATACTCATGGTAGTTACTTTTTGAAAAAAAATATATCGACGATATCTGCTTGCACAAAGTTTGGGGATTCAACCTGTATTTCTTTGAGTGGACAGATGTTAACTGATACGGTCGGTCCGCAATGTAATACAGCGTGTCCCAATAAAAATTATGCATGACGAAGTCACTGATTGGCTCAAAAGGAGATCACACTAGCTAATCAAATTTTATATTATTTTAATTACTGGGCTTGTTTATTTTTGGTAAGAATGTCAAAACCATCAATGCAATCCAGAGATGTTATTTTCCTCCTACAAAATCAGAATCTTGTAGTTAAGATCAGGCCAATGCATTAGTCCTTTTAAACATCTTTATCAAAGACTAAACAAAACACCTATTAACACAGGTTGTTTCAACTTCCAATACTATATCCAATATCAAGTCTTGTTTGAAAAGAAACTGCTTTTCTTCTAAGTTTTGCTGAACAATTAATGCTAGTGTAACCAGGTCGGGTTTCAATACTTACTTTTACCCGACTGGTTCCTTACTCCAGCATTCATTTTATAACTTTTGTAATTTCGTGTTTGTGTCGATTCACATGTGAGCAGCCATTGCGATCATGCTTTTTGCCTAGCGCCCTCTCGCGGCCAACTAAACTTTTTTTTACAGCGCGCGCCGCCTACAATTTTGCTTAACTATGCGATGGGCGTAGCGAGCATGCGAATTTAGCATTCCACCGCGCTTTGTTTAAAGGAATAGCTGACATTCCGGGCGTTTTCGGTAGGTTTTCTTGTAAGGCTAGGTCCAAAATATCGTTGATTCCGTTCCAACTCTGCTTTGGGTTGACATCTATCTGCCTGGTTCTGCTCCTGCTTTGCGACTAGCATTTACAGCGAGCATTGCACACTCCACTTATATCTACAAATGTTGAGAGAGGCTCCCTATAGCAGTGGAGTATTTTCATTTATTTTCACTGCTGATCTTCGATTTTGACATCGGACACGGAGTAGGCATGAACGTAGAGCATCCCAAGTGGTGAGTAAATTCCTTGTCTGATATTTCACTTTTTATGCCTAAAACCTTTCTATGCCTGAATCTCTTTATGCCATCATTTATGCAACATTCAGGTCTTTTGTATGCTTTGGTTATTGCCAGAAATTAAGGCCGTCAAAACGGACACGGCCTGAAATTTGTCTTGTAATCACGACTGATTAACCTTTGAAATCAATCTGTTGTCGTGATTTGCAAGTATTTTTGAGAATTAGTTTTTTCCTAAAGATTCTCTATTTAATTCTTGCATGAGATGGCAAAAAGGATTTTCTGTTGACTATAATACTTTGAACATTTCGGGTAAACACCGTCTATTGATTTAAACACAATTTCCTACTATTTTAATATTTTTCGGCAATTTCGGGAAACAATTTTATCAGGTACTTTATTTTTGTGAATTTCCATTTTTCCATTTGAAAGAGAAAAAACTTGTAACTTTTGCAGCACGCACACTTTAACTTAAATTTTAGTGTTGCTATAATATTTACGTTCTCGTGTATCATTTGAAATAGACTTTCCCATTTTTTCCAGAACTATCGGTTTTCTTTAAAGTAGTATGATCATTCGGGAATTTGTTATTAGAGCATGGTATTATATTCTTATTTCATTTTATAACATAACTTGGTGAATAACTCATTTCTATTTTCGGATTAAAATTACAATACATGTACATAAAATATTCATGTTCTTGCATAATGGCCATTTAAATAATTCTTCTGTTTGGGCAACAATCATTTTATGCCACAGTAATTCCCATAATTCATTAGTCATTTATCGTTTTTCATACATTTTAGATACCATCCTTGGAGTGACAGTTCACCACCCTATTTTCCCTTTTTGACTGTCGTTTTTATATACCCAACAAAGTTCTGTTTTTATTAACCCAACAAAGTTATGTTTTTATATACCCAACAAAGTTCTGTTTTTATTAACCCAACAAAGTTCTGTTTTTATATACCCAACAAAGTTCTGGTTTTATATACTCACCAAAGTTCCTAATATAATTCATTTTGTAAATACTGTACCTGATCATTTGTTTATAAATTGTCTCAAATTTGTACTATAAATAAAACATTTCATATTATTGAGACTACAGAAACATTCGCTCTACCCAAATCATTTCTTTAGTGGAACATTTGGCGTAGTCGGCAGGATAGCTTTGCTATCCACTTTATTTTGGATTTGGGATCGAAATAAGATAAATTAAATCAGGGATAAACGGCAGTCAAATAAATAGGGAACTCGACCGGCACTGACGGCGTGACCACTTCCCCAGCCGTAGATGTTGATGCCCATTCACAGGCTCTATACACTGATTTGGCTGATCCTGGACCCACGGTGCTGCTACCCGGCCTGACCTGATGACATCTTGAACTTCAATAGCCAGAAACTCCAGCATTTGGGCTCCGAGGGACTTTGGTGTGGCCATTTTTCACCATTGAACTGGTACTTCTTTTGTCACCAACGGACCTTTGATCCTTGCTGAACAGTATTCCTAAACTGTTTCATTTTGTGCTGGTTTTACATGCATGTACTGCAATTTTTATGCAATTTAATCTGTTTTACTATATAATACTATATTTAACTTGCATACTGAAGGAAATGCATTGTATGTTTTTACTGTTCTTTGACAACTTATAGAAGCAAGACAAAGGACACAACAAAATTTTACCTGAGAAACATATTGCGCCTGCTTATACACACCTGTAGCGTAGAGTTCAATAATGGACGGATCCAAAAGCTTTTCTATTTTAGTTTTCTAATTGTTATTTTAATATGCACTGCTCCTTTATACATGTAGCTCAATATTCTTCCTCTCATAGTAATTGTTGTATATATTTCAATATTGCCATTTTGTCTAATGGAGGAAGTGCTTGGAATTCTTGATATTTTTAATGGAGCTCTGTTACAATGATTCTTGTTGAACATTTTAATGCCCCTGTGGCAGGTGTCTTTTCATTTATATGTTTCTGTGCATGCAGATTTTGGACATACTACCACTTGGGTGACTACGTTCATGCCATCCATCCCTTCTTCCACCCCCTAATTCACCTTTCATTTTAGTTGCACGTGATTCGACCGTGCTTGGGTATTGTATATAGTGGATATTGTAGGTGCACTGCAGCTGCTAAACGCTAAAGCGTATTTTTAGGTTTTCGTTGCTTGACTGCGTACGCGCGTTTTCAAGCGAAACCCTAACATTTTGTACATGTGTTTTACCTTCTTTTTTTAATCGTCCTATTACCAGTACATGATTCTTTTTTTAGCAATATATTGAAATCATAGCTGCAGAAAGTAAACTATTTTGCAAATGATTTAATTAGCGCTTTAGGCGAATAACCCTTTTACATCTTTAACCTATGATCTTGAATGCAGACGCCATATCTTTTATTAAACATTGTACATGTAGATTCCATTATATCTGTATGGATAGTAGAGCCAGTATTTGGTAAATTTTATTCTTTCATTACCCTAATTTCGTTTTAACCGCTGTTGGGATTAGCTAACCCAACGAGGATAAATATACATGTTTAGGTTTGGGTTGAAAGACGCCCTGTAAATAGATGTAGAGGATTTTGTTTTTTTAAATGCATTAAGTGTAGCCAGATACTTGGGTTTCTATAGTAAGATTAGTGTAGTATGATTATATATTGAGAATTAGGTTATTGGGTCCATTGGAGATTATCTCTATTTCTCTAGCGACATGCTAGAGGTGGACCATATTTTGCCATTTTTCTCTATCCCGTCATTCAACACTATCTTGTCATTTTAATTAATACTGATTTTATGGATGTTTTTTTAGGGATTTTTTATTTGTAGAAACTCATAGCCAAATCTTCATATTTTTTTTACGCGGACTTTCATATGTCTAATTTTGGCCAAATTGGGAGTTTTAGATGTAAGGTCCATAATGAGGTAATCTCTAATTCACTAGTCAAATACTAGTGGTGGACAATCTTTTATCGCGCTCTCGACCATTTGAACATATTATTATTGTCCAAGTTTATTTCATGGAGCTGGTGTAGTAGTTTTTTTTATAAAAGATATTCCTTTTAAGTGTTAGTTACTATGAAATTCCCTTCTATAAAAATTCTTTTTTCTTTAAAATTAGGGGGTGAGTGTAACCAGGTCGGGTTTCAATACTTACTTTTACCCGACTGGTTCCTTACTACAGCATTCATTTTATAACTTTTGTAATTTCGTGTTTGTGTCGATTCACATGTGAGCAGCCATTGCGATCATGCTTTTTGCCCAGCGCCCTCTCGCGGCCAACTAAACTTTTTTTTACAGCGCGCGCCGCCTAGAATTTTGCTTAACTATGCGATGGGCGTAGCGAGCATGCGAATTTAGCATTCCACAGCGCTTTGTTTAAGAGGAATAGCTGACATTCCGGGCGTTTTCGGTAGGTTTTCTTGTAGGGCTAGGTCCAAAATATTGTTGATTCCGTTCCAACTCTGCTTTGGGTTGACATCTATCTGCCTGGTTCTGCTCCTGCTTTGCGACTAGCATTTACAGCGAGCATTGCACACTCCACTTATATCTACAAATGTTGAGAGAGGCTCCCTATAGCAGTGGAGTATTTTCATTTATTTTCACTGCTGATCTTCGATTTTGACATCGGACACGGAGTAGGCATGAACGTAGAGCATCCCAAGTGGTGAGTAAATTCCTTGTCTGATATTTCACTTTTTATGCCTAAAACCTTTTTATGCCTGAATCTTTTTATGCCATCATTTATGCAACATTCTGGTCTTTTGTATGCTTTGGGTATTGCCAGAAATTAAGGCCGTCAAAACGGACACGGCCTGAAATTTGTCTTGTAATCACGACTGATTAACCTTTGAAATCAATCTGTTGTCGTGATTTGCAAGTATTTTTGAGAATTAGTTTTTCCCTAAAGATTCTCTATTTAATTCTTGCATGAGATGGCAAAAAGGATTTTCTGTTGACTATAATACTTTGAACATTTCGGGTAAACACCGTCGATTGATTTAAACACAATTTCCTACTATTTTAATATTTTTCGGCAATTTCGGGAACCAATGTTATCAGGTACTTTATTTTTGTGAATTTCCACTTTTCCTTTTGAAAGAGAAAAAACTTGTAATTTTTGCAGCACGCACACTTTAACTTAAATTTTAGTGTTGCTATAATATTTACGTTCTCGTGTATCATTTGAAAAAGACTTTCCCATTTTTTTCCAGAACTATCGGTTTTCTTAAAAGTGGTATGATCATTCGGGAATTTGTTATTAGAGCATGGTATTATATTCTTATTTCATTTTATAACATAACTTGGTGAATAACTCATTTCTATTTTCGGATTTAAAATTACAATACATGTACATAAAATACTCATATTCTTGCATAATGGCCATTTAAATAATTCTTCTGTTTGGGCAACAATCATTTTATGCCACAGTAATTCCCATAATTCATTAGTCATTTATCGGTTTTTATACGTTTCAGATACCATCCTTGGAGTGACAGTTCACCACCCTATTTGACTGTCGTTTTTTATATACCCAACAAAGTTCTGTTTTTATATACCCAACAAAGTTCTGTTTTTATATACTCACCAAAGTTCCTAATATATTTCTTTTTGTAAATACTGTACCTGATCATATGTATATAAATTGTCTCAAATTTGTACTATAAATAAAACATCCGATTTAACTGGCCATTCTGACTGGACCAGATGCTGAGCAAAAGTCCATAATTTTGGAAAACATTGCGTATGATTTGGCAACTGGCTCCAGTCTTACACTCCAAAACTTCGAAATTGTTATTGTCTTGCAAAGGCAAGCCATTAATCCAGAGTCTGACCTGCAAATTGCAGACACTGAAAAAGAGTTAACCTTGTTGAATTGATTTACGCTCACCTATTGGGTCAAGACACAGATATTAACAGAGGTGACTTGAAGTCATTTATTGACACCAACCCTCACAAAGTGCTTGTTCTCAGGGATTTGTTTGATATCTTACCGTACAGTACAGCATTGGGAAAAGAATCAGAGTTAGTACCTGCTCTTGAACTCCTCAATAGGATGGTCCAGGAGCCTGTCATTCACGTGACAGCTTCAGAAATCACTCGGGTACAGATTGAAGAATATGTGAAAACATTTGTCTTCGATAATCCTGGTCAGGCTGAGGATCTCATTGACAGAATCAAGTCCTCAGATGTTCTATCCGACTGGGCTAAGAGCTTAAACCTGATGCCCTTGTTGTGTTCATTGTCGAGACATTCATCATTATCTAATACAATGTCACGCCTTTACAGTAGGGCAATGCCATAACATGCAGATATGTCACAATACGAAATATCCAGAGTACTGATTGCCCTTGGTAAGACTGCATTGGAGGGTCTGGTTTCCCCTCAGCAAAGGTTTACATTTCAAGAAGAAGAGTTTGGGAAAGCAGGGGCTCTCGAGAAGGCCCTAGATGCAGGTCTCATTATACGCGGACAATTCCCTATTGGGCACAAATCTGTCAGTGACTGCCTAGAGTTTAGTCTCAAGACAATGCGAACATCTCGCGCTGCTAAATACTGCCAGAGTTTATCTGACGAGGAGTTTTAGAAGCTTCTTGATCAAATTTACGACCTGTGTAATTTTCGGTATTTGTTGCGCTTCTGTTGCGGCGACAATGAGCAGTGTTGCGGACATATTATACTGATGCTGCACAAGAAGTTTACTGAAGGTGCGAAAGAGGAGGAATTAACCTTAGATTGCTACTTTGAAAGTCAGATAACACATGTGATATCAGAAGATGTCATCAAATCATGGTTGACTGAATGTAGTTCTATGTCCATATGTGATAGTACATTGAAGTCGCGCATGTGGTTCATCATTATCTAATACAATGTCACGCCTTTAGAGTAGGGCAATGCCATAACATGCAGATATGTCACAATACGAAATATCCAGAGTACTGATTGCCCTTGGTAAGACTGCATTGGAGGGTCTGGTTTCCCCTCAGCAAAGGTTTACATTTCAAGAAGAAGAGTTTGGGAAAGCAGGGGCTCTCGAGAAGGCCCTAGATGCAGGTCTCATTATACGCGGACAATTCCCTATTGGGCACAAATCTGTCAGTGACTGCCTAGAGTTTAGTCTCAAGACAATGCGAACATCTCGCGCTGCTAAATACTGCCAGAGTTTATCTGACGAGGAGTTTTAGAAGCTTCTTGATCAAATTTACGACCTGTGTAATTTTCGGTATTTGTTGCGCTTCTGTTGCGGCGACAATGAGCAGTGTTGCGGACATATTATACTGATGCTGCACAAGAAGTTTACTGAAGGTGCGAAAGAGGAGGAATTAACCTTAGATTGCTACTTTGAAAGTCAGATAACACATGTGATATCAGAAGATGTCATCAAATCATGGTTGACTGAATGTAGTTCTATGTCCATATGTGATAGTACATTGAAGTCGCGCATGTGGTTGCTGCAGCATGTTGCCGAGCAGACAGAGCTTCGCATTTAACGACATTGACAAATCTGTCTTTATTGTGTTTGGATAAATGCAGACTATTAACAGGTTACCAAGTTGATGACATTTTATTATCACTTCAAAGGGCAGGCAACTTGACTCATCTAACACTTTCTGACATTGATTTAGGCGGCACTGCAAAACGTTGGGCTGTCAATTTGCAAGGTCTCAAAAGGCTTGAGACACTATTGTAACGTCGACCAAATCCTGGGTTGTCACACGCCAGACGAAGGAAACCACACACACTATTCTTCAGGGTTTCGGGGCTCTACGGCCATTTATTCTTGCCACTTTCTTTACACGAGGCTCTCTCTTTATACAACTCACAACGAAAAGGAACGCTATACAAAAGTCACACTACTGAGTCGGCGCAGCAGTGGTCCCAACGCTACGGTTGCACCGTGGGTCCGTGCTGGCGCCCTCTGCCGGCGGCCCGGCACCGCCGTTACACAGCCCCCTCCGAGGACCCTTGTTCGTCCCCGAACAAGGCGGCGCCTCCTCTGGGGTATCCGCTTGGGTCTCCTGGTCTCCTCTGTGGTCTCCTCCGGGGTCACCTCTGGGGTCTCCTCTGGGTTTTCTTCTGGGTTCTCCGCTGGGATCACCTCTGGGATCACCTCTGGGTTCTCCTCTGGGCCCACCCCGGGGTCTCCTCTCGATTGACTCCTGTGCGGAGCAACTCCATCGGCTCCGCTCCATTGAGTCCCGTGCGGAGCAATTTCGCAGGCTTCTCTCCATTAAATCCCGTGCGGAGCAACTCTACCGGCTCCGCTCCATTGATTCCTGTGCGGAGCAACTTCGCCGGCTCTGCCCAATTGAATCCCGTGCGGAGCAACTCTGCTGGCTCTGCTCCTTTGAATCCCGTGTGGAGCAACTTTACCGGCTCCGCTCCATTGAATCCCGTGCGGAGCAACTCTACCGGCACCACTCCATTGATTCCCGTGCGGAGCAACTCCATCGGCTCCGCCCCATAGACTCCCATGCGGTGCAACCTCGCCGACTCCGCTCCATTGACTACCGTGCGGAGCAACTCCAACGGCTCCGCCCCATAGACTCCAATGCGGAGCAACCTCGCCGGCTCCGCTCCATTGACTCCCTTGCGGAGCAACTCTACCGGCTCCGCTCCGTAGACTCCCGTGCGGAGCAACCTCGCCGGCTCCGCTTCATTGAATCCCATGCGGAGCAACTCTACCGGTTCCGCTCCATTGAATCCCGTGCGGAGCAACTCTGCTGGCTCCGCTCCATAGACTCCCGTGCGGAGCAACCTCGCCGGCTCCTCTCCATTGAATCCCATGCTGAGCAACTCTACCGGTTCCGCTCCATTGAATCCCGTGCGGAGCAACTCTGCTGGCTCCGCTCCTTTGCATCCCGTGTGGAGCAACTCTACCGGCTCCGCTCCATTGATTCCCATGCGGAGCAACTCCATCGGCTCCGCCCTATAGACTCCCATGCGGTGCAACCTCGCCGACTCCGCTCCATAGACTCCCGTGCGGAGCAACTCCATCGGCTCCGCCCCAGAGACTCCAATGCGGAGCAACCTCGCTGGTTCCGCTCCATTGACTCCCTTGCGGAGCAACTCCATCGGCTCCGCTCCATAGACTCCCGTGCGGAGCCACCTCGCCGGCTCCGCTCCATTGAATCCCATGCGGAGCAACTCTACCGGTTCCGCTCCATTGAATCCCGTGCGGAGCAACTCTGCTGGCTCCGCTCCTTTGCATCCCGTGTGGAGCAACTCTACCGGCTCCGCTCTATTGATTCCCGTGCGGAGCAACTTCGCCGGCTTCGCTCCATTGAATCCCAGGCGGAGCAACTCTACCGGCTACGCTCCATTGAATCCCGTGCGGAGCAACTGTACCGGGGAACATGCATCCGGAGCTTGTACATGCGCGGAACGGAGCCGTTTCGGAGGGAAACATGCCCGGTGTATTGGTGTCCGTGGAACGGAGCTGTTCCGGATAAAAACATGCGTCCGTTGTATGGTGTGTGTTACGGGGCTGTTCCCATCGTGGGCCCTGGCACGTGTGTTGATGCGGGGTGTCTCCGGACGATCAAGCCCGGCCAGCCCCGCTTTATCAACAGGCACAACTCGGCAGTGTTCCGAGTGGAACAGAGCGTCTGTTGCGCCGTGGTGCACAGCGCGACTCCATTCCCCATGGGATGCGTCCGTAGTATGAATGTGTGTTTTACGGGGCAGTTAAACGTGCACCCGGTGAATTGGTGTTTGTAAAACGGAGCTGTTCCGGAGGAAAACATAGGTCCGTTGTATGGTGTGTGTGTTACGGGGCTGTTCCCATCGTGGGCCCTGGCACGTGTGTTGATGCGGGGTGTCTCCGGACGATCAAGCCCGGCCAGCCCTGCTTTATCAACAGGCACAACTCGGCAGTGTTCCGAGTGGGACGGAGCGTCTGTTGCGCCGTGGGGCGGCGCGACGCCATTCCCCATGGGATGCGTCCGTTGTATGAATGTGTGTTTTACGGGGCAGTTAAACGTGCACCCGGTGAATTGGTGTTTGTGAAACGGAGCTTTTCCGAAGGAAAAAATGCGTCCGTTGTATGGTATGTGTGTTACGGGGCTGTTCCCATCGTGGGCCCTGGCACGTGTGCTGATGTGGGGTGTCTCATGACGATCAAGCCCGGCCAGCCCTGCTTTATCAACAGGCGCAACTCGGCAGTGTTCCGAATGGAACGGAGCGTCTGTTGCGCCGTGGTGCACAGTGTGGCGCGATTCCCCATGGGATTTAGCATGTGGGCCTAGCTGGCTCCCCGAAACCCTGAAAAAGTCCAACTCCGAGTCATCCAACGTGACGAACGCTTTGCTGGCCATCTCACCAGGTTGGTTTACGCTCTGCGAGGCCCTGATCCAGCGTGCGTACCCCCCGCGTGGCGAGTCGGACGCCACACTAACTCGACCCGGTGTATTCATGGCGAAAAAGACTCCAAATTCTACCTGTTTTTCCACCGCTAGACATGCCACGGCTGCCACCAATGTAACGTCAATCAAATCCTGGGTTGTCACACGCCAGACGAAGGAAACCACTATTCTTCAGGGTTTCGGGGCTCTACGGCCATTTATTCTTGCCACTTTCTTTACACGAGGCTCTCTCTTTTAATACAACTCACAACAAAAACTGAGTCGGCGCAGTCCGGCAACGGGTCTCCCTGGCCCAGCAGCAGGGGTTGCACCGTGGGTCCGTGCTGGCGCCCTCTGCCGGCGGCCCGGCACCGCCGTTACACTATCATTCCCTTTATGTAACGTGAATGAGAAAGATATACCACATTTTGCATCATCGGTTGGGGAAATGCCAAACTAGGCCGATCTTGACCTTTCAAGCAATAAGGTCTTGGGTGGTAACGCAGGAACGTGGGCGGCTAGTTTGCAGTCGATGACTCACCTAAAAAAGCTCGATATGACATTGAGTAACATTCAAGGTCACAATGTAAAATATATCGCTGAATCAGTGAGTCGCATGGGAAATCTTGAAAAAAAAGTGGTTTCAGTGGTTCCTTGGATGTGTTTCGCTTACATCCATACGACAGTGGCATGCAACTAAGCATTAAGCGGTTATCACTTACCAGTGAGGACTTTGCGAGTATTTTAGTGTGATTCAGTAATCGGAGAGACTTAGTCATTTTGACACTTGATGGCATTCATGGTGTGGGTGGTTCTGCCGGTACCTGGACCGTACCCTTACGAAACCTGGCGGGGCTTCGGGAGTTGGGTTTACGAAATTGCTCACTGCATAACATTGATATTGAACACCTTGCAGCACCATTAGGTCAAATGCCAAACCTGGCCGATCTTAACCTTTCGAATAATTCAGTCTTGGGTGGTAACGCCGGAACGTGGGCGGCTAGTTTAAAAATGATAATTCACCTAAAATCACTCGATTTATCGGAATGTGGCATCAATGAACAAAATATACTACAATTGCTTCATTAGTTGGGGAAATGCCAAATTTGGCCGAGCTTTACCTTAGCGGCAGTTATGACTTAGGTAGTATGATAGCACAAACGTGGGTGGCTAGTTTGCCATTGATGATTCACCTCAAAAAGGTGTTATGGCATACTGTAATGGTCTGACGCAGATCACTTACGATTTTAAATACATCGCTAGATCAGTGAGTGTCATGGGGAATCTGGTGCATTTTGATTTCAGTGGTTACAACGAGGAGATGCGCGTGCAGCCACGTGGTAATGGCATACGATTGATCATTAAGAGTTTCTCGCACAAATTAACCGGCTAGGATGATTTGGCGGAATGTTTATAGTCATTTAATAGGAACGATTTTTGTCACTTTGATCGTTGGTGGCGTTGGTGGTATAAGTTTTTCGCGAACTTTTGGGCCCCATCCTTACAAAACCTAATGCACCTGAAGGAGTTGATTAAGTAACTGCTCATTTCAGTTACATGACACTGTACACATTGCTGCATCAGTAAGTGAAATGCCAAGAGTAGAATCCCTCAGCCTGGCAGGGTAAAGATTCTTTGAGTGGTTGTGCAAAATTATTTGCTCCCAGTCTGAAACAACTGAAACACGTTGGTAGCCTGAAATTGAGTGGATGTAAATGACAGAAGAAGATAAGTAAACGTATATCCGAGGCATGGGGTCTCCTTTGAGTCTCCTAAAGATGACAATATCTCAAATGTGGGTCTGCGCTGAGATATGTAATGATGCACATGGCATAATGGGATGCAATTTTCAAGTCATTTTGTTCGAGTCAATCTCAAAGTCACCACTTCTTGTGAGAAACGTAGGAAACGGAACATTCTTTTAAATCCAGTCATTTTGTATAAACGATAGTACACGATAATAGAAACACGCGGGATATTTTCTGAGAAATGATGCATTAATTATCCATTAACTTAAAACTAAATGACATGTCTTTGCTTAACCCAACTTTGTATTAGAAATCGAACTGAATGTTATACACCGGTATGGTGTCATCAAAAGTGCTTATCATAAACGTGTATTGTTGTATGCCACTGATTCTATGTGACTGCAGTAGTAGGAGGGGGCGGATACCAGACTTTACCCCCCCCCCCGCCCCAGTGATCCCCCTCCGAAATAGATCTCTCTCCCCCTCTCCACAAATATATCCCTCTCCCAATATCTCAGTCTCGGAATCAGGCCAGGCTCTTACTATCTCTTTATTTAAGGGAAAGAGAGGTTTTAATGATTAAAAACTTTTTTTTTTTAAATACATCATTTCTAATAAATGAATCTTTTTCAGAGTAAAAACCTCGAGCTATTTGATAAAACAGAACAATGCGATCACCATATAATCATTGAGAATGGTTTCTTGTGAAACGTGCGGTGAAATAGTCTCACGTTTCTTTGATTTTTCAGCAGAAAATGCGCAAGAAGATCGTATCAATTGATCCATTTTAAAGAGGAATCAAAAGAAAAACCTCGAGAAACTGATCAATAAATATAACAAGCTCTTTAATTACAAAACATTGAGGGGAAACGGATGTGTTAAACGATCATTAATAGCCGCGTGTTTTTATTATGTAGTTCGATTAGACAAAGAACGAGCTAGAGATTTATTTAAAGTGACTCAAAATCAATTTAATAAAGCACTAAAAAGATATGATGACCACTACAATAAAGGCGGGGTCGAGGGTGACGCCCTAAGAGGTGATTTAGAGGTATAACTCGGTAGATCGCTGTCATAATGTTTATTTACCGAGAATTTGAACTTGTAAGTTTTTCGATAAGAATTTTTTTTCTTTTGCCAGCCGTTCGTCTACCCGTTTTTTAACTTCTTTTTCAAAGTCTGAATCGTTTTTAAGTTGTCGAAGCTTTGTGCTGGTCTTCCCTTTAATTTTTTGCTTAAGCTCGTTAAACTCTTCGTGCGATATATCTCCATCGTTGATGGCTTGAGACACGCATTCTTCAATCGTATTAAGTTTGGAGTCCGCTAATATTTTAACCTGGTCGTGCTTTTTCAGCTTGGCGGAAAATTGCTTAGACGCGATTCTAAGCATAATATCTACACCAAAAGCGCCTATAAACGTTCCTTCTAGCACCAATCCAACGGGTGCTGATATAACACCCAAGAGGGCGGGAATACCGACAGCCGCCGCTATAGCCCCCAATCCTTCTAATTCTAGCTCTACGTAATTAATAGTGTCGATCACTCTCTTTATTTTTTTATAAGTGCGCTCTCGGCAAGCTGAAAAAGTCTCTCTCTTTCAAGATTAAAGATCGAATCTCTTCGATCGTTTTAAGTCTGTACATGTTTGTTTCTTCGTTATTATTTAATAGGAGTACATCTCCAGAAATATCGGGGTATAACGCCTTATCATCTATAATCATGTTTTTAATATAAAAGGATTTTAAAATTAAAATATCTCCACCTCTATCATTATACTCACACCCTTGTTGTTGATGATCTGTACCTTTTCGCCTATTATTGAAAATGTCAGTTTGTCGATTATACCTTTTTTAATTTTTTTGAAATCCTCGACTCTATCAGGCTCGGGTTCGCGCGTACCCACGGGTACGATTGTTAAGATATCAGACGGTCGACCATCGAGAAAATTTTCACTAGTACTTAATTGCGGACAGCGAATAAACAAACATTTAAACGGATTAACGTTGTAAGACCCTGTATACACCACTTTGGGTACCAGTCTTCCTTTGGGTAAATTGAGTAATCGAGAAACTTCTCTGTTTAAGCGCAATTTGAGATTCACGTCGGTTACCACCAACGTCACCTTTTGAGATTCTCTAAATATTCGAAAACTTACCCCGGGTATAGAATTTCAAATGAAATCGAACCAATCGAGGTCGAACCACCCCGGTGGGATGGTGACTGAGCCGGTGACTCTGGCTGGTAACAGCGGTAAATGACTCGGAGAAATAAAATCTAAATCATCACTCGACACGATAAGACTTCCCCGTATTGTTATACCGCTTGTCTAATTTCTCTAGCTCTAGGTTTGCTTATTCTACCTTGAATATATTCTAGCGCTATCATTATACCTTCATCAATGTGGTGGTGTCTGTCATGTAAGATGTTTACCAAAAACTTAAGCGTATCGGGTTGTGTGTCAATTTCAAGTGGTCTTATTAGCAATTTATCGGCTAAAGGTCTTTGTCTTCTAGAAATTTGTTCTTTTTCTTTTTCTAGCGATTCTAAAGCATAGTCTAGTCTATCTTCTTCGTACGCTTTTATAAGATCGTTTATAACTCTATTGAAAGTATTTTCGTCGTTAATAAAATAGTCGTAGGGTAAATCACCTATAAACGATTCGACAAAATCTCTATCTTTTATTATTAGTGCGTCGGGGCTTAGTTCAAACCTATATACTGAGCCATCTGATCTATCATCATCACGTCTTTCAGCGGGTCCCCCGTCTATTTGCGTAAACCAATCAATCTCCGTGGCGCTGGAAATACTAAAATAGCCGGGGTTAAACATCACCCTTTTTACGCGTTTCTAATTTAAACGTCTGCTCATTTTGAAACAAGTGAAACGAATGCATTTATTTAAAAGTCTTTTTATATTAAAACTGAAACTAAAATAATGAGTCAAGCAAAGTTTTTAAACAGCACTAAACCCAGTGAACTGGAGGTCATAGTTAATAATACCAACGGGTTTTTAACCTTGTTTCCCGACTTAACCTCGGACTGTAAATTGCCTCACGTTGAGACGGACGAGGATGTAGATCGTTGGAAATCACACCCCATGTCGTTTTATCAAAATCAGTTAAATTTTGCGATCTACTGCGCTACTACGGGCTGCGGTGTTGGATTTGATCTTTTAAACGCGAGCAACCGTTACGTTTGGGCCATCTTTAACTTTTGTTTATATTTTACGGTTAGAAAGACCCTGTACGACTTTGCCGCTCCTTTACCGGGAGATGACGCATTTAACGCTTTAGACAACAGCTATAATCACAGAGCATTTACCGATACCTGTTTGTTGTTTGGCATAGATCAAAACAAGTTTTTTAAATAGACGAGAGACACAAAATCTAACGGTTTAGGTACCTCATATATCTTTAATAAAGGCAAGTTTGTGGCGGTTGGTGAATACGATAGAGCATTACCCGAAAACCCCAACATTATTTACGGCGGCTACCACGGTCTAGATAGTCCTAAAAAGAGTTGAAGCCGTTACGTTCCTTGGACGGTTATTTACATCGAACAAAATGAATCGGGACAAAAGGCTTGGTTAGATTTTATATTCTACACGAGTTCGTTTACCCCCGCGGGAATCATAAAGATCAACGAATCGATTAGATCTTACGTGTACGCTTTACTCGGTGCGCAGGCTCAAACAAAAACGAGCGTATTAACGCCGGGCACCGGATTAGACGCTCAGAGACAATTTAACGTCATCGTTGAAGATATCATCAATGCAGTAGACGACATGGAAACGAGTATCGATCAATTTCAAGACTCTTTGCAGTATGCCAGAACGCCTTTAAATTTTGTCGTGAAACCGGGGTAGTATTTAATTCCATCGG
Source organism: Patiria pectinifera (assembly GCA_029964075.1). NCBI lineage: Eukaryota > Metazoa > Echinodermata > Asteroidea > Valvatida > Asterinidae > Patiria > Patiria pectinifera. Next base: position 7,928,461 of record CM057145.1, read on the forward strand.
ATATGAACTTGAGGGTTGGAACGCACGACGGATATAACAACAATTTTCAAATCGCTACCCAGAGTATGAAAACTGGTTTGGTGTTAGATTTAAACTCACAACCTCAACCGGACGACTCTTTTGATGACACCGATGACGTCGCGCCACCAACACCCCAGAGCCTATAACGAACGATATTGTAACACCAGCACCTACACCCTCACCAACACTAACACCCTCACCTACAGTTTTAACCCAAGAACCCACGAAACTACAAACTCACCAAGACGAAAAATTATCGTTGACGGTAGGAATGTTAGCTATCATTGGCAGGGGTATTTTGGCTTACGAGGTAACGCGATAAGTCACACTCTAATCACACCCAAAAAAAGCCTTACCAACTTTGTGCTGGGAAGGCTTTTTTTTACTTTAATTACAACTATAACAATCATCGTTTTTGCAGGTACGCAAACACCAAGGCTCCAACACCCAAAAAAAAAGCCCACACGTGTTCGGCCGACCACGATACGGTCTTACTCAACGCGTTAAATATCCAACTTAGTCTGCTGCCTATGATACCCGGCAGAGCACCCAACGCGCTCGCTCCGAGTTTTTTTAACAGCAGATGCAAAATTAGCGAGTTGTTTTGAAATCCATTCTTTGATACCGCCTTTTGGTGGTGTTGGTATCGGTGATGGCGCGGTTGGGGCACCCGCACCTCTCACGCCAGCGACGATGCTACTCACTATCGTGATGATGGCTAAACTAAAAGCGGCTAAAATACTCACGACGGTCACGCCTTGTTCTCTAAACAGAGTTCTAATCTTTTCCTCCAGAGTCGTGTCGCCGCCTAATATTTTATTAATCGTTTCTTTGATTCTAGCGATCTGACTTTTGAGCCCTCGTTCGTTGGTTTTTGCGGCTTCTAATCTGGCGGATCTTTCAGCGTTTAAGTCGCTCAATTTATCGTTTAACTCTCGTCGACCCTTCTTCGCTGTGCGATTCGTCGAGTTTTTGTTTCGTGGCTGTTATCTCTCGGTCGAGTTCAGTGAGACGCGATAAATTAAGTTCTAGGTTACCTCTCAACGTCTGAAGACTTTTGTCTAAACCCTGGAGTTTTCTGTAATTTAATCCTTCCGTTTGAGCGCCGGTGTCGCGTTGAAAATCGTCTATAATCTCGGTTACCTCATCGGTGACGCTGGGTAGTTCTGTCATTGGGATACTCTCGGGTTGTACTTTTTCGAGCGGATTACGTTTATAATCTTTAAACCCCAATTTTTTCTAATAAATTCTATTCCTTTAATACATAATTTGTTTGCATTTTTCTCTATACTCAATAGAGCTAAAAAATTATTTGGATTATTTATATCCGTTAACCTTACATTTTTACCATTAATTAAGTAAAATAGACCTTTTTCATTATCATTTATACAATTTTCGTATTGTGGAAGCATATCACCTCTACCAAATTTTTCGTAAAAATCATCAACGATAAATATAGTGACCTCAATTTTTAATTGACTAAAGCTATTATCAACATCAGTCGGTTCTGTAGTGGTGATACCGGTATCAAAGTCATTGTCCTCATCCAGATTGGTCTCTTCTACATCATCATCGTTATCATTTCTTTTATAGTCAAAGGGTCCTCCTTCAGCCATTTATTTAATTAATAAACCTATTTAAATTACGACGTTTTGACGATACTGCCCGGTAGTATACCCATGGGTTATCAACCAATTTTCACGGCTAGAGCTACACTTATACTACCCGTCCATTTAGCAAAATCTTCTAGCTTAGTTTGTCTAAATCCGGCGCTTTTATTTTGAGTAGTTTATTTCCTCCCATGGCGTATCCCATTGAAAGACCCGATATGACGGCTCTGTGATAAATCGTTTTTGCTATTCCGCTGGTGTCAAAGTTACTCATCGTTTTTAATATAACAATTTTTAAATTGCTGTTTATTCCATGTCTAGCGTTTCGGGGGCGCTGGGTGTAGTAGGTTGCTTTACTACCGGCACTGGCTGTACTACCGTCGCAGTTGCCTTACATTTTAGTACCAGCAACCCCACTCCTATTATTGACGCTATAGCCCCCCACATCGCCCAAGAGTTGTAATTTATAGCATCGTCCGATGTTACCTCCATTTTTGCTAACTTTAATTTCATCTGTCTATTGTGCTCAGCTAATGCTTTACCCTGCTGTGTTCGTTTAGGATATTTAGTCTTGGTCACTCTCGTTACCGTCGGTGATGACGTTGTTTTTATCGGTTGGGGTGTCTCTGTCTCTGCTGGTTGAGCCGCAGGCGTTGCTGTCGCTGCTTTCTGATCTTCCATTTATTATATTAGGTTTGTTAAATTTCAAATTTTTGTTGTGATAATCGTAGGTACAAGGGGTGATATAAAAGTTCCGTACTTGTAACAAACGTCGCTCAACATACCAGCCATACTCGCGATTATAATATATCCTATTATAATACATCCTATAATAGATACAGAACTCAAGTCGTTGGTGAGTTCTTCTTCAGAATCTATAGTGACGTTATATCCTAACACTTGTACGGGGGTAACCACAGCTAACACTCTCGAAAATAGACTTAAAGTGAATTTGCCAACAGTTTGAACAATTTCATTTCCAAATTTAGTTTCGTACAGATGATATAATTTGTCGAATTCTTTACTGTCAAGAGCTTCGATATGTTTAACGGTGTATTCCTTTCCCAAGTACTTTCTAGAGTTTCCGGCTGCTACGACACCGAACAAACGATCTTTATGTTCTGTGTTTTGATCTTGCTCGTTCGTTAAAGCAAGTTTTAGGTCCTCCATTTAATTAGCAACGAATTTAATTTTGTTGTAGCTTTTGCAACTTTGTTTCAAAAGCGAAGGTATTTGTAGGTGTAAAACGATACATTAAGCGATATGATGATAATAGCCTAAAATGTTAAATACTCGAATATTTCTATCATTTACTAACAGCAAAATGTATTCTGTTGACGTTTATTGAATAGGTTGCTGATTTTTGTTGATTAGCAAATTGTAATACCTGTGTAGCTTGTTGAGTAGGTTGCTACTCACCTAGCTTATTTTTTTAGTTAAGCACCTAGCTTAGTTTAGTTAAGCACTTAGCTTATTTTAGTTAAGCACCTAGCTTATTTTAGTTAAGCAGCTAGGTTATCTAGCTACTCCAATAGCTCGTAACTAACTGGAGGTTCGGTGTATACGACCAATTTACTATATTTCACATCTCCCAAACGTCGTTTTATATAATCTCGTCTAACGCTTGATCAAAAGATGTTTTATCTTTGCAGTAAAATATTTGCCGTATTTTCTCTATAATCTTTTAAAACGCTGTTGTACTTTTGAGTCATAACCAACAGCTGTGATTTACGTGTCTTCTGCTAAACGCCATTTTGCTTAGCGCGCACGTCTTTTTACGATATTTAATCTCTTGATCCGAAGAGCAATGGTCCAAGATAAATAGCGTGGCAACACCTTCGAAGACTTTCCTGTAAAAATCGATCGCTTCGTTGAGCGTCATATACCTCGGGATCTGCTTGAACCCACTTTCTTTCGATGTACGTTTTGTTTTTAAATATGGTAGGGCAAATGATGACTGTAACTTCAAATACGTTTTTATAGTCTGACTCTAACAGATCCAAAATCCATTTGGTTTTACCCGAATTTGTTTTGCCGACGATTAAAGCGCAATGCGGTTGTGTCATTTTAACTTAACAGAGATTTAAACTTCCCCTCTTCCAAGTTCATTTGAGCATCCATGACCAAAAAGACGTACATCGTGAGGTCACCTTGACTTCCGGCTTCTCTGTTAAATTGGACGTTGATGCCTCCTCCGTCTCCGTGAGCGGAATTGTCGTCGTTACTTCTAAAATCGAGCCACAGACCGTACTTATTTTTTAGATAGTCTCCGAGGTCACAACCCGTCACATTTAAGTCTTTGGATACTCCACGCCCACCTCACCTTCTACAGTCACAGATGTTTTGGTTAGTTTTGGATTATACAATTGCTGCGGATTTTTCTCCGCGGGATCCTTAAACAAAAACAAAATACCCTTGAGACTCCTGATGGGTTGATTGACGCTGACGTTCCAAAGCGTGTCCGATTTGTTGACGGATCTAACTTCTAGCGAGTGGATTTTATCAAACAGATATTGCATTAAACCCTTGTGTTTATTTCTGATAGTGATAGCTAGGTCTCTGTTGGTCGAGAGTCAAGTCTGAGATAGAATACATCGCCGCCGTATCTGAACTGTTAACTACTTGTTCGTGATCGTCAAACTTTATCTCGTACGTCAGAGGTTGTTTGAAACCGCTGGGGTAAAAAGGGTGATGCGAAGTCAGTATGTCGATGTCTAGGGGAATACAATATCTGTTACCATAGGCATCAACGATAGCTTGATCTTTACCGTTGTTGGCGCCCGCGTTAGCATCTTGAGCCCCAGTTCTTAGTTTAGACACGTTTTCTTTTTCTATGCCCGTGTACGCCATGTTTCGAGTTGTCGAGCTGTTGAGCCAATTGTCTTTAAAGTTGTGATACGCGTGACGATAACTCACGATTTCGTGACCTTGAAGTCTGACGCTGATTTCACTGACTAAATTTCTGGCCAAATTGCCAAAAATGGTTCTATTGTTGTCGCCTCCACCGTCGAGTTCTAAACTGAAAGCTAGTTTACAAGTCCCGGGTACGATCACGTCGTCTACACCCAATTGAGGAAACTTGACCCTCAGCATTTGGCCCGCCGATATACTACTGGGATTGTGGGTAATGACCACCTCTTTTCTCTCACTCTTGATAGATCTGGGTATTTTTAATAGCCTGCTGGGATTGAGCTTTTTTTCCATACGCATTAATTTTATTTATACGAGTTTTAAATTTAAAGGTATCTGTAAGTCAAGAAGCCCACCAATAGCGTTCCCCCCGCGATAAACGCGAGTTCTCTTTCTATTTGTTGGTCGCTAGGCTCGTAAAAATCTTCGAGTTTGCGTTCGCGTTGCAGTCCTACGGGTAGTTCGGTAGACTGTCCACACACCTCGTTCTGATACGTTCGTTGAGAAAATCTAGATATTTTGTTCGTTCTCGTTCCCACTTATCTTTGGCGGCCGAGAGTTGTTCTATCGCTAAATCGTGTCTCTTTTGCTCTTCGCTGCCGTCGTCATTTTGATTTGAAAATAAAAAGTTTGAACCAGTAAAAACTAAGGCGTTGACGACCGCACTTCCTATCATCATAGCAACGTTAGCCATCTTATTATAAATGTCTTTTATTTTAAATAATGTAAAAACATTATCTAAACTGTACTGACAAGTGATCTGGCAAATTTATCTACCGGGTCCTGCGTATGTACCCAGGCCTACAAGTACTTCACGAGAGTTTGAAACACCAAACGACTTTCACCAAATGGATGTGCTATACCTACCCTTTGATAAAGTAAAACGCAAGACTTATAAATACGCTTTGACGGTTGTCGACGTTGCGAGTCAATACCACGAAGCAGAACCTTTGATTTCTAAAACGGCGGATCAAACGCGGGATGCTATCGTCAAGATTTACGCGAGTTACCCCAAAACGTTGAGAGTAGATGCCGGTACCGAATTTAAAGGCGCATTTAAAAAATGGATGACCTAAAAAAACGTCGAGATTATCGTCGGCGAACCCGGAAACGGAAAGATTTAATCCGATCATTACCATTAAAGCAACAATTTCCGCAAGACGTTATGGTTGGATACTTATGTTATCCGGGGGAACAAGAGGGTGGAACCTCGAGAAGAGGGGTAATGGTTAACAGGAAAAAAGTGACGACGGGCCCCACGCTACATTACCTGCAAGACTGCCCAAAAAGGAGTTTTGTTAGACAAGAGCTTCAAGTCGTACCCGAAGACACGCAATTACCGCCGTAGTGACCAAAAGCCAGCGTGTTTATACCGTTCGGTAAAAAATACCTTTTAGTGTCCAACGGACTCAACGATAGTTTGTTTTGAGATACGGTGTAAAGGATGTGATTTTCCGACCTAATGTGAGTCATGGTTTCGTAATGAGATTTCTTGTTTAAGATGCAGTCGTAATAGTGTCGGTGTTTTAATTTAATTTCTTAGAGGTAACCGATTTTGTGACACCCTTGGCTTTTTTTCAGGCTGATGTCAGCGGTTAAAATCGAGTACATTTTAGGTCTTAAACAAACGACTTCTTGAATTATTTTACCTCCAAACTCGTCTTTAAATTTACCGATCACTTTCTTATTGGTTGGGTCGTACAAAGGATGATCCGTCGGATAATTCGAAAGGTCGTATTGTTGTCCGTTTTGCTGCATATCTTTGTATACGTCGTTAGTGTGCTCTACGAGTACCAAACTGTCTGTATCTGTGTACATCAACCTGATTTTCTCTTTGTACTTGTCTTTCAAATGGTTGTAATAAAAATCATACATCAGCGTCTTAGATAGATCTAAGATACTCACTCCGCAATAGATCGGTTTGTTTAACACGGTTTTAGTATTGTACTTTTCGACTAATGACAATTTGCATTTTGAAAATGACGTCGTCGTTTTGTTGCTCGGTTTCTGTATAATTTTTTCGTATTTATCTCGATCGTCATCGTTACTGTCTCTGCGTAGGTAACCGTCAATCCGGTTTCTGACATTTTCCATCGTCTTACCAAATACGCTGTTATTCATCATCTCAAAATCAGAGGTCGCTTTTGTTCTAAGTTGCGTGTTTTTGTCTATGTAAGATGCCATCCAAGGCGCTTGTTTAAATTGTAGCACTCGATGCACCTTTTTAAGTTTCAAGCCGAGTTTGAGATACAACTGCAACGTCACGTGACGTAGTGCAAAACATATTTTTGTTTAGGACTAAAGGTACACGTTAATTTTTGCACGTTATTACTAGGTTCGGTATCCAATAACTCGTTTTGATAATCAAACATCCATTCTTTTGGTATGACGATATTTTCTGGCGCTAGGGGGTAATCGTTGTGCAGGTCGTGGAGGTTGTCTGGGTAATCGAGGTCTACTTCAAAGCAGTAACCGGTGTTTGACGTTTTCCTGAGAGATAATATCTTGGACTCGGTAAACGTTTTTCTAGACGCCCATTTAAAGTCTTTGTACGGCAGGTATTGACTCATGGCCCAGCCGTACAGATTGTTTGCATCGTGGTAGGTGATGTAACTCGACGGCTCGTTTGAATTATGGTCGGGTAAGTATTTGTTGTTGGCTTTGTGGTATCTCATACCACCCACGCTCGAGATACCACCTCTTTTGCCTTTTCAAAAAATAAATGTTTGTCTACGTCTTGCAATAGTTCGAGTTTTACTTCCGAGTATTTTAACAAGGCATCCCACGACAATCCTGGTGCTGTGTAGTAATTAGCCGGATCTAACGCGTAGTTTGTAATACACGTTTTCCCAAAGTTTTCAAATACGCAAGCCAGTAATAACGTATCGGTAGTGACGTACAAATCGTGATATTCCCCCAAGTTTTGACGTTAAACTCATTCCACGTCAGTTTAGCTCTGTCGTAGTCCTCTCGCGATATATTTTCGTCTTTTAGGCTGCTGTAAAATTGTTCGATGGGGGGTAGGCTGGTCTCTTGAAATCTGTCAAACGAGTCCATGTATTCATATGGATAAACTCCTTTTTGTAACAATGAGTCGGTGTTTTCACGATTAAAATGTTCTCTGAGTAGTTTAAACGACTCTCTTGGACAAGCTTTAGATAATCTAACCAACGAAGACGCCATAAAATTAAACGAGTGTATAAATCGCATATTTCCGATCAAAAAACGAAATATACTTTTCCGAATTTTTAGCGATAACTTGTCATTTGTTTTCGTCATCGTACTCTGAAATACTCTGCATGATCAAGTGAACGTCGTAATTTTGCAGATTGTGAAAGACGACCGGTATGGGGGTAAAACCTGGTTTAACTTGTAATTTTAGATTGCAGTAGGCGTGCGCGGCACCTCTATATCTACCCGTGACGTGGCAGTGATCTCTCACCTTTCTAAATTTGTTGATTTTCTTTTTGCATTCGAGACATTTAGACTCGATAAATCCATTTTGTTTTCGTACTGATGTTCTTTTATTTGTTTTTCTGTTTTTGGTTTTTGGGGTTTCTGGCACAGACATTTGCTCGAGTAATTGGGATAAATTGGTTTCTCGCAAATCCAACACGTGTTTGTTTTATCATGATGTTCTTTGGCTCGCTCGTTAAATTTCATGGGTTGGTTTTTTTTTTAAATATGCAATTCATGTCGCTTTGTATTTTTAACATTTTATTTACAAACTTTGATGCAGCATCTTTACCTCTATAAGTCTCTTGATACGCATTGGTGCCATCGCATCTAACTACTACCAACGAGTAACCACTTGCTTTGTGAATGTTTGTCTTTTGCGTGTTGTTCTTTTTATTCCGGTTTTTTTTCTAATATCCATTCAAAGTCGGCGTAAACTACAAACGGTGCTTTTTGTTTAAACCTGTAGTTTTTAAATTCTAATATTGGCACATCGTTTTCGTCGACTATCCACTCGTTATTTACATATTTTCGCTTAGTGGTAGGAAATACAATCTTTGACGGATGTGTATCTATACCATTACAATCAGTCATGTGTCTATTTAATTTTACTTGCGTTCTATAATGACTCAGGCACCTTCGACAAAAATATTTCTTACTTTTATCTTTTGTAACGTTGTGAATCAATCTCGAAAAATTATTTATCCAGTAGTGATGCTTGTCGCCCTCAGAAAACAAAAACAGATCGATAGGTCGTGACTATGCTTTGTAGTTTTTAGACACGTATAATGGATATATTTCCACCTCATAACCGTATACGTTTATCGTTAAATTATTTTGTCTTTCTATCTTTGGAATCTGGTCGATCGGTGTTGGAAAGTCTACGCCTTTAAATTTGAGTCCGTCGTCTTTGGTGTATACAACAGGTTCTTCTTTATGAATTTTATATTTAGGATCGTTTTTGATGTTATTTTATACTTTAACCATATACAAGCCAAGAACAGCTCTCAGACACCATCTTAAACACTCGTCATCTTTGTTTTTAATGTTTATCATCGCCGTTTTCTGTTTGATACATTTTGGTAGGTCAATATAAGAACTACCCCTCATGGGGTTAAAACTGTTGATTTTGTTATACAACGCCATTATCTTTTTTTAAAACCCAACCCGATCGTTGATGCGTATACCTTTCATCCTTTCTAAATAGCTGGTCGATGTTTTCTTTTAAAACCTGTTTTATTTGACTTTGATTTAAAACGACTCTCTGATCGGTAAAGTGTGGAGCTTCGATCGTTTCAATCGTATTTTATTTTGATTGCGAGCTCTACTTTTAAACCTCTTAGCTCTCTCAATTCTGACTTGATTTTATTTACAATTTGATCTTTGTGCGTATCAACAAATCTGACTAAATCGTCGTTAAAAAGTCTAGGAATCAGTTCCCAGTTTCTAAAGTCGCTCTAAACTCAGCCTCTTGAAAATCCTCGGGTTGCCTAGAGTTTTGAATCGCTGAGAATAAACTCTTTTTTTTCAAAAATCGACCTTTATAACCCGACGGGTTATATTCTAGATCGTAATCGTCTACAATCTGTTTGAGCTCAGTAGCGTCTTTTTCCTCAAGTCTTTAAATGTAGCTTTGTAGTTTTTTATCCCGTTGATGTAGACTTTACGCGTAATAGCAACATTTTGATTGTACGGTATATTATATCGCTGGACGTAATCGCGCAGCGTCGCTTTATTCCATCTAGAGAATCCCTTAACGATTGGCCTGATCGTATTCATCATTTACATATATTAATACAATTTTTTTTTATTATAAGCAATCAGACTCACCGGCTGGTGAGAGAAAGATCTTCAAGACGAGAGATATTGGGTCCGGTTTTGGCCTGATTCGAAGACTGAGATTTTGGGAGAGAGAGAGAGAGATATTGGGATGGGGATCTATTTTGGGGAGGGGGAGGGGAGGAGGAGGGGGATCACTGGGAGGGGTAAAGTCTGGTATCCGCCCCCTCCTACTACTACTGCGAAAAGTCTCAAGAATTAAAATGGACATATCATTTATGTACAGGAAGACTTCCAAAAAAGTTGTGCAGGCAGACATTTTTAAATTTCTCAAAAAGTACTGAGCATTTCATGTTGATGGCGTATATTGTTTGTACTCTTGTGTATAATCACAGCAAATATTTGATGAATATCCTTTCGTGCAAACCAGAGATACAACAGATTATAAATGGCAATGTGCTTTCCACTCGTTCCAATGTGATTTACACAGTTAATGAAATGAGATATGGTAATTCCCATTGGAATGGTTGAAAAACCACATATCCTTTTATAATCTGTTACAGCTCCGGTTTACATGAATGGGTTTCCAATTCATTTTCACTGATTAGTATACACAAGTGTACTGTGATATGCTCGATCAAATTGAGATACTCATGGTAGTTACTTTTTGAAGAAAAAAATACATCGACGATATCGATCTGCTTGCACAACTTTTGGGAATTCAACCTGTTTTTCTTTGAGTGGACAGATGCCAACTGATACGGTCGGTCCGCAATGTAATATAGCGTGTCCCAATAAACATTGTGCATGAAGAAGCCGCTGATTGGCTCAAAAGGAGATCATACTAGCTAATCAAATTTTATAATATTTCAAATACTGGGCTTGCTTATGTTTGGTAAGAATGTCAAGACAATCCATCAATGCAAACCAGAGATGTTATTTTCCTCCTACAAAATCAGAATCCTGTAGTTAAGATAAGGCCAATAAATTAGTCCTTTTAAAAATCTTTGTCATAGACTAAACTAAACACCAATTAACACATTTTTTTAAAACTTCCAATACTATATCCATTGACAAGTCTTGTTTGAAAAACACTGCTTTTCTTCTAAGTTTTGCTCAACAATTAACGCTAACCTTGTTGGACAAATACCTTATTTTTACAGAAGAAGAGGACTCAAGCAAACTGAGACAGGTACAGCATACACAACCGGGAGAAAGCAGCACAGCAACGTTATCTAGCAGTTCTGATCTAGCTGAACTCGCTGCTGATAGATGTAAAGAAAAGTTAAAGACATTGTATATGACCACAGGTAATTATTCACAAACGGTTAAATGGGTAGATGGTGACACTAAGAAGATATTAACGCCAAAGCTAACGTTTGTTCAGGATGGCGATGAGACAGAGAAAATGGTAATATCATATGAAGATATTTTCTTCCAGAAAACACCGGAGGGCGATCCGATTAAACTGGCCGTTCTGACTGGACCAGATGATGAGCAAAAGTCCATTATTTTGGAAAACATTGTGTGTGATTGGGCAACCGGCTCGAGTGCTACACTCAATAACTTCAAACTTGTTACTGTCCTGCAACTGAAAGCCATTGAAAAAGAGTCTGACTTTATTGACTCGATTTATGCTCAACTGTTGGGTCAAGATACAGATATTGACAGAGGTGACTTGGAGTCGTTCATTGACACCAACCCTCACAAAGTGCTTGTCCTCTGGGATGGGTTTAATAAGTTAATCAGCCATCTTGATGAGTACAAAGTTGGTCTCCGACTCCTCGATCGGATGGCAGCAAAGGGAATACGGGTACTTGTAACCACGTGTCGCTCTTACATACACATGTTCATGACCAGTACAATGGTCCAGGAGCCTGTTACTCATGTGACAGCTTCAATGGTCTCTCAGGTAGAGATGGAAGATTATGTGAAAAAAATGTTCTTTGATTCTCCTGGTCAGGCTGAGGATCTCATTGACAGAATCAAATCCTTAGATGTTCTCTCCGTCTGGGCAAGAAGCTTCAAGCTGATGCCCTTGCTGTGTTCATTGTCGAGACATACATCACTACCTGATACAATGTCACGCCTATACAGTAAAGCAATGACATACATATTCACACGACAGACAGATATAACACAAGAAAAAATATCCGAAGTACTGATTGCCCTTGGTAAGACTGCATTGGAGGGTCTGGTTTCCCCTCAGCAAAGGTTCACATTTCAAGAAGAAGAGTTTGAGGATGAGGTTCTCGAGAAGGCCCTAGATGCAGGTCTCCTTATTCGCCAACGAGTCCCGATTGGTCAAAAATTTGTCAACGACTGCATACAGTTTAGTCACAAGACAATGCAAGCATTCTGCGCTGCTAAATACTGCCAGAATTTATCAGACGAGGAGTTTCAAAAGCTTCTTGATCAACTTTACGACCCGTGTAATATTCGGTATTTGTTGCGCTTCTGTTGCGGCGACAATGAGCAATGCTGCAGACACATTATACTGATGCTGCACAGGAAGTTTACTGAAGGTGCAAAAGAGAAGGAATTGGCCTTAGATTGCTACTTTGAAAGTCAGGTAACACATGTGATATCAGAAGATGTCATCAAATCATGGTTGACTGAATGTAGTTCTATGTCCATATGTCATAGTACATTAAAGTCGCGCATGTGGTTATTGCAGCATGTTGCCGAGCAGACACAACTCACGGGACACCTCGCTGAAATACACAACATTACATTTGCAGGGTGTGACCTGTCAAGAGTAGCTGAAGTCGTAGCTTCGCGTTTAACAACCATGACAAATCTGTTTTCATTGTGTTTGGAAAACTGCAGACTAGCAGGTTACCAATTTGATGACATTTTATTATCACTTCAAAGGGCAGGCAACTTGACTCATCTTACGCTTTCTGGCACTGGTTTAGGCGGCACTGCAAAACATTGGGCTTTCAAATTGCAAGGTCTCAAAAGCCTCCAGGCACTATCATTCACTTCATGTAACTTGAATGCGGAAGATATACCACATATTGCATCATCGGTCGGGAAGATGCCAAACCTTGCCAATCTGAACCTTTCAAACAATAAGGTCTTGGGTGGTAACGCAGGAACGTGGGCGGCTAGTTTGCAGTCGATGACTCACCTAAAAAAGCTCGATATGACATGGTATGACATTCAAGGTCACGATGTAAAATATATCGCTGAATCAGTGAGTCGCATGGGAAATCTGGAAAATAGTGTTTTCAGTGGTGCCTTGAGTGTATTTTGCGTACAGCCATACGACAGTGGCATGCAACTAAGCATTGAGCGGTTATCACTTACCAGTGAGGACTTTGCGAGTAGTTTAGTGTCATTCGGTAATCGGAGAGACTTGGTCAGTTTCACACTTGATGGCATTCATGGTATTGGTGGTTCTGCAGGTACCTGGACCATACCTTTACAAAACCTGACGGGGATTCGGGAGTTGGGTTTAAGAAATTGCTCACTGCAAAGCACTGATGTTAAACACCTTGCTGCAGCATTAGGTCAAATGCCAAACCTGGCCGATCTTAACCTTTCACAGAATATGAACTTGGGTGGTAACGCTGGAACGTGGGCGGCTAGTTTGCAGTCGATGACTCACCTAAAAAAGCTCGATATGACACGGTGTAACATTCAAGGTCACGATGTAAAATATATCGCTGAATCAGTGAGTTGCATGGGAAATCTGGAAAATAGTGTTTTCAGTGGTTCCTTGGGTGTATTTTGCGTACAGCCATACAACAGTGGTATGCAACTAAGCATTAAGCGGTTATCACTTACCAGTGAGGACTTTGCGAGTATTTTAGTGTCATTCGGTAATCGGAGAGACTTGGTCAGTTTCACACTTGATGGCATTCATGGTATTGGTGGTTCTGCAGGTACCTGGACCATACCTTTACAAAACCTGACGGGGATTCGGGAGTTGAATTTAAGAAATTGCTCACTGCAAAGCACTGATGTTAAACACCTTGCTGCAGCATTAGGTCAAATGCCAAACCTGGCCGATTTTAACCTTTCGCAGAATTCGGACTTGGGTGGTAACGCCGGAACGTGGGCGGCTAGTTTGAAGACAAGGATTCACCTGAAATCATTAGGTTTATCGGACTGTGGCATAAATAAAAAAGATATACCGCATGTTGCATCATTGGCTGGAGTTATGCGAGACCTGACATATCTTAACCTTTCATGCAATATGGACTTGGGTGGTAACGCCGCTACGTGGGCGGCTAGCTTGAAGATGATAATTCACCTGAAATCACTCGATTTATCGGCATGTCGCATAAATGAACAAGATGTACCACATATTGCATCGTCAGTTGGGGAGATGCCAAACTTTGAAGATCTTAACCTTTCATGCAATAAGAACTTGGGTGATAACGCCGTTACGTGGGCGCCTAGCTTGAAGATGATAATTCACCTGAATTCACTCGATTTATCGAAATGTGGCATAAATGAACAAGATGTACCACATATTGCATCGTCTGTTGGGGAGATGCCAAACTTGGCCGAGCTTTACCTTAAAGGCAACTATCACTTGGGTGGTAGCGCCGTAACTTGGGCGGCTAGCTTGAAGATGATAATTCAGCTGAAATCACTCGATTTATCGGAATGTGGCATAGATAAACAAGATGTACCACATATTGCATCGTCAGTTGGGAAGATGCCAAACTTGGCCGAGCTTTACCTTAAAGGCAATTATTGCTTGAATGGTATGACAGCACACATGTGGGCGGCTAGTTTACCGTTGATGATTCACCTCAAAAAGCTTGATATGACAGGCTGTAATAGGGTACATGATCAGATGCACACCAGTCGCGATTTGAAATACATCGCTAGATCAGTGAGTCGCATGGGGAATCTGGAGCATTTTGATTTTAGTGTTGACAAAGAGGTGATGCGTGTACAGCCATGTGGTAATGGCATACGACTGATCATTAAGGGGTTCTTACTAATCGACAAGGATATGGCGGATATTTTACAGTCATTTAGTAATCGGAGAGATTTAGTCAGTTTGATCGTTGGAGACATACGTGTATGTGGTTCTGCGTATACATGGACCCCACCCTTACAAAACATTACGCACCTGAAGGAGTTAAGATTAACACACTGCTCGTTGAAGAGCACTGACATTAAACCCCTTGCTGCAGCAGTGAGTCGAATGCCAACAGTAGAATCCCTCAACCTGGTAGGAAATCGTTCTTTGAGTGGCTCTGCAAAAACATGGGCTCCCAGTCTGAAACAAATAAAACATGTTAGTAGCCTGAAATTTGGCGGATGTGCATTGACCGAAGAAGATAAGAAGCACATATCTGAGGCATGGGGAAGTGGAGTTGACTTCGAGTCTCCTGAAGATGACTAGATGTCAAATCTAGGTCTGCGCTGAGATATAATGATGCGCATGTCCAGGTGTATAAGATAAGCAGGTGCGAGTACATGATGCACATTTCAAGTCATCTGGCTCGAGTCAGTCTCCAAGTCACCAGTTATTGTGAGAAACCTAGGAAACGGAACATTCTATTAATTCCATTTTTTTTTGTACGGACGCACGATATGACACGATAATTATGGAAAACGCGGGAAATATTCTGAGAAATGACGCAATAGTCATCCATTAACTTAAAACTAAATCATCCGTACTCAAGCTACCCAATTTCCAACTATAGAAATAATAGGTAATTATATGATATTCGCGGTAAACTGAACATATACATGTATTTCTCTTTTTTTCAACGAATTAGCCATTGTAAAGACTGTGCTACAGATTGTACATGTCTTCGCTTAAGGCCAAAAAAAAGTCTCCGGTTTCTGGTATGCGCGCGCGTCGCCGTAGCCATGCGCGTCGGCAAAATGAAACAGTTTTTTTTCAATACAAGATAATGTCTCAAAACCGCCAAACTCACTGGTTTGACTGGAATCCTGCTTCTGCACAATTTTAACGTGTTTTTAGATGGGGTTATGATCGAAAATTAGCTTTATGTGGCCTCTCCGGACTCCCATATATTTGCATTAAGTTTAGTCGGGCACCATTTGCAGTCATCAGCCGACATTTGATGCAAAAAGACAGGTAAAAAAAGAAAGCCGCGTCGCCGCACCACTTTTTGGGCAAGCTCCATACCAGAAACCGGAGACTTTTTTTGGCCTAATCCAACTTTGTATGAGAACGTTATATATTGTGCCATCAAAAGAGCTTTAAACGTGTATTGCTGTATGCGACTGATTCTAAATGAGTGCGAAAAGTCTCAAGAATTGAAATGGACGTATCATTTATGTCCAGGGTGACCCAAAAAATTGCAAGTAGACGTCTTTAAATTTCTCAGAAAGTTCTGAATGTTTCATGTTGATGGAGGATATTGTTTGTACTTTTGTGTATAATCACAGCGAAATTTTGATGAAAATCCATTCATGCAAACCAGAAATACAACAGATTATAAATGGCAATGTGCTTCTCACACCTTCCAATGTGATTTACACAGTTAATGACATAACACATTGTAATACCCATTGGAATGATTGAAAAACAAATATCATTTTATAATTGGTTACAGCTCTGGTTTGCATGAATGGGTTTCCATGACATTATTAGTATACACAAAAGTATAATTAATATGCTCCATCAAAATGACATACTCATGTTAGGTACTTTTTGAACAATTTAACGATATCTGCTTGCACAAATTTTTGGGGCCACCCTGCGTTTATTTGAGTGGACAGAGGCCAACTGATTAAAACGGTCGGTATATACGGTCAATATTATAAGTCAACTCTTATCATGTATACCCATGTTGCAGCCAGTCTTTTAGCCAGATATTTGATGCGCAAACTGCGCGTGTCATGCCTATCATGATTTTTCCACTTCATCAGCCTATACCATCAACATAACTATGTAGATATTTTATAACTGATAATACGAGTATCAAACTTTTCTTTTTTTACTGTTCAAGTGGCCAATTGTTTTTGTGTAAGGCCAAGTAAACAAAAAACATGTTTATAGCCTTCTGCCTTTTTGAAAAAAAAGGAAGGAGGCCATTTTTTCCCCAAAATGGCCACCCGACCCATTTTCCAAAACGAAAGGCGGGCTATTTTTTTCAAGATTTTTTTTGTATGGCCGCCACTCGGACTCAGGAAATGACATACCAGCTTTATATGGGCTAGATGCAATGGAAAAAGAGGCCACAATGATGTCACCGTTTAAAATTTATCATTTTTCGGGTTTTTTTTTAAATAAAAAAAGGAGGCGGCCTCCCAAAATGAAGGGCACGGGGACGCTAAACATGTTTTTTTTTTTCTTTTTTTGGCCGAATTCGAAGTAGATACTTTGTCACTGCGATGTCAGATTGTGTTTGGTTAACGCCCGGTTTTGTTATAAATCCATACCAAAGCATTATTTTTAAGCTATACGTTAAAGGGTATGAGGCTTTGTATTCGCACACGCGCGCACACAAATTTGAGAACACTACTGATCAGCGCCCAATGGATAAACACTCATTTTGCATTAACTTCCGGTTCCGATGGCTCTTATGCTACTTAACACGTGCAGTGGGCGTGGTTTAAAGCTGAAGTGACGTCACACTAATAAACCGAATACAAAGCCAGTGCTCGCATGAGGTCTAGAATTCATGGATAACTTTATCAGTCAGAGGACATTAATTATTTGTGTAAACACGGTTTGAGTGTTTTCTCCAAAGCTGACATGTAGGCCTGGACCCAAAGATTTCCTAGCTTCTAATGTTACTTTTTGGGGGGAGCAATTCCGTAAATTCGGATGTACATGTCAGACACTTTAACGAGTTGCTGTTGGAAATGTGAATGTGATACATCACTAATTATGTGACATCCAATGCATAAAAAAACAATTCCAGACCAAACCAAGGCGCCACCACCTAACGACTTCGTTCATATGCATCACGTGGTTGGACGTACGTTGGATTGTTCGGAATTGTTCACTTGTGTATCTATGACACATTGTAGTGGTAGCTATATACGTATTCATTTCAGACTTTATGTATGCTGTATTTTTGGTCTTTAGATCAACAGAAGATATTGATATGCACTCGAAATAAAACAAATGGGCGGTCTTTTAATACGAATTCTGATGGCCCTGGTTTGTTTTGTTTTTAGTGCCAAGCCATACGACAACGGAAACATTTATCAAGACTGTGCATATAGGTTTTCCCGGCGAATTTTTGAATTTTTCTAATTAGTTTCATTATCAGCCAAACTAAGGCACCTCCACTTAACGACTTTGTACATAATATATTACGTGGTTGGACGTACGTTGAATTGTACGGAATTGTTCACATGTGTATCTATAACACATTGTAGGGGTAGCTATACGGCTTACGTATTCATTTCAGACTTTATGTATTATAATGCTGTATTTTTTTTTTTTTATCAACAGAAGATATTGATATGCACTTGAAATAAAACAAATGGGCGGTCCTTTAATAAGAATTCTGATGGTTCAGGTTTGTTTATTTTTAGTGCCAAGCCATTCGACAACGGAAAAATATATCAAGACTGTGCATATAGGTTTTCCCGGCGAATTTCCGATTTTTTTCTAATCAGTTTCATTATCAGCCATTCAATTTCGCGAGAGTTTTGCACATGTGGTCAAATTGGGGTTTGTTTTTCATTTTAGGTTCATTCAATTTCATTTTTCAGCAGCCAAGATTTTGCAATGAATGTTCGTTTTCGTTTGGGACATTCTATTTCGTTTTGGTGCATTCAAGACTTAATTTGTAGCAGTCTTAAATTAAGTCTTTACAACCTTTTAACGGTTTAAGCAGTGCTTTTCGTTTCTTATTCGTTTATGGGTAATCGCTTTCATTGTTTGGTCATTTAAATTAGTAAGATTTTTTCAATCGATATATTTTTCTATTTTCCTCCGACGTTCATTCCCCCCCCCCACCCCAAAAAAAAAATCTTGATGACTGTAAAATTTACAATGTTACAAATTAACTGTTATGAGGGAAACACGATTAGATGTATTGGAATAATTAATTGACAGGGATTAGATAATATCTTTTTTTTTACTGCTGATCTTTTCTACTTGTTTATACGTTTGAAAGGGAAATTTACTTTGACGATTTCTTGATGTGCAAGACTTCGGGACACGTATGTTTGGCAATGGTTGTACCATCGGGAACACTTCTCTTGCGTTATTTCTACACCTTTGTGTCACATTTAACCATTTTTGCAAGTTTTATTTTTCCATTATGAAGGATGTGTTTGATACCTTTTCCGTTTTTATACTAATGCAAAGTTTCATCACAAAACCTCTGACGGCATTCCCGGCATATGATTAATGTTACATAGCTATTTCAGCACAAAACGTTGCTAGAATATTGGATATTTTGCTGTCTAAATGTCTTTTATTTGGTGATTCTTTGATGTGTTAGTACAGGGCGCAAATGTTTTCAAATATCAAATTTTGGCTGAATAATTTGAATGATTAAACCCCAAAACTTAACAGTGTCTTCCAGACCTATTCTGAAATGACATCACAGTAACAGCGCGCTCATACGCAGTCCGGAAAAGCATGGAAACTTTTCAATGTTTAAAGAAGTGCCCTTTTGCAATAAGATTAATCAAAACAGGTTGTCAAAAATGTGCTGAAAGGTTACCGCAGCTTCCCTGAGGAGTCGTGTATTCAGCCATGTGATAATGGCATACAATTGATCATTGCGAGATTTTCCCTAACCGGCGAGGATATGGCGAGTATTTTCCGATCGTTCAGTAAACGGAGGGATTTAAGCAAATTGATCCTTCATGAGATACATGGTCTGGGTGGATCCGCAGGTATCTGGATCCCATCATTACAAAACCTGACGGAACTTCAGGAGTTAGATTTCAGTAATTGCTCGTTGCAAGCACTGACATCGAACACCTTGCTGCATCATCAGGCAAATTGCCAAACCTGACTGATCTTAACCTTTCGAGAAATAAAGATTTGGGCGGTAAGGCAGCAACGTGGGCGGATAGTTTACAGTCGATGGTTCACCTGAAAAGGCTTGATATGAGGAACTGTAATATTCACAGTCGCGATGTGAAATATATCATCACATCAATAAGTACCATGGGAAATCTGGAGTATTGTGATTTCAGCATTGCCTCCCAAAAGGAGTCGGGTATTGTGCCATGCTATAATGGCACACGACTGAGCATTTATGACTTTTCACTAACCGGCGAGGATATGGCGAGTGTTTTACTGTCATTCAGTAATCGGAAAGATTTAGTCAGTTTGATCCTTGATGGCGTTGATGGTCTGGGTGGTTGTGCAGGTATCTGGACCCCACCCCTACAAAACCTGACGGAACTTCAAGAGTTGAATTTAAGAGATTGCTCATTGCAGAGCACTAGCATAGAACACCTTGCTGCCTCGTTAAGTCAAACGTCAAACTTGGCTGATCTTTACCTTTTATCCAATGTGGGTTCGGTTGGTAAAGCCGGTACGTGGGCGGCTAGTTTGCAGTCGCTGATTCACCTAAAGAAGCTGAATGTTGAAGATTATAGATTTGAAGATCAGGAAGTTAAACATGTCGCTGAATCAGTGAGTAGCATGAAGAATCTGGTACACATTACATTTGGACGTTGCTATACGATGCGTGTTCAGCCATACCACGTTGGCATACGACTGGGCATTGGCTAGGCTGCACTGACGGGCGATGATATGGCAGATATTTTGCATTCATTCAGTAATCGGAGAGATTTAGTCAGTTTGATTCTTGATGACATTCGTAGACTGGGAGGCTCTGCGGATTTATTGACCCCACCCTTACAAAACTTAACGCATCTGAAGGAGTTAGAAATAACACGCAGCTCTGCATGTTGCAGAGCACGGACATTGAACACATCGCTGCAGCAGTAAGTCGAATGCAGACAGTAGAATCCCTCAGCCTTGAGGGAAATGATTCTTTGAGTGGCTCTGCAGAAGCATGTGCTCCCAGTCTGAAACAAATAAAACATTTTAGTAGGCTGAAATTAGGCGGATGCTTATTTACAGAAGAGATGAGAAGCACATATCTGAGGCACGGGGAAATGAGGTTGATTTTGAGTTTGCTGAAGATGAGTAGATGTCAAAGTCCAGTCTGCGCTGTGATACGGGTGTAACTCAATATAAGTTTTGCCCCATCCCGACGCAAATTCATTTCATTAGTATGCAGGGTGTTTAAAGAAAAAAAATGAAACCCAGATGTTAATGTAAATTTTCAAAAAATGAATATTTTCAAAAAAAATTAAAATCATGTAAAACACCCATGTGTCCTTACGAGTAATAACTGGCATGTGAAACGGCTTGATTGAAAGAAAGAAGACATCCTTTTCTTTCAAACATTTTTTGACACAGTGGGTAAACACTCTTATTGTTGAAGTTAATCCCTCGTGGCCCAATGCCTTCAACGTGGCCGCCACCTCTGACACAAAGTTCTGCACGAAGTTGCAGGTCGCCGACCGCCCGTCTTACCATGGCCGGATTTTCCCGTAGGTTGTTTGCGTCTTGTTCAATGTTGGCACGTAACTCCTGGATGTCACGAAGGGGGAGTGGTGAACACTTTTCCTTTCAAGTGCCCTCCACACAAAAAAAAAGATATCTCGAGGAGTTAAGTCGGGTGATATCGGTGGCCATTCAATGTCATAGTAGTTAGAGAGCAATTACTCTGTTCTCGAACAGTTCCCGCAATCGTTTCCTTACAGCCGTCAATCGATGAGGGTGGGCACCATCCTTTGCCCACCAACCACGTCGAAACACCACGTCGCTGCCTTAGAAACATTTGTTCCTGCCACGGAACCACAACATTCTTTATCTGAAAGTATCTGTTTCAAGAAAACCCGGTCCTACCAGCGATTCATTCCCACTCAAACCAATCCAAACATTTACCTTTGTTTGGCTAATGGTTCTGTCAAAATTGGCTTCCATGGGACGGCGGACTCGCGCGTACTGGCGGACGTTCTGTGAATTAACCTCTCCATTCAGAAAAGTGAAGCATCACCACTCGCTAAAAACTGCATAAAACGTTCATCACAGTCACTTTGACCGACTAGCCACCTAACGTCACCTGGCTGAGTCCCCTGGTTTCAGTTAATTGCGAATATGCATGCGGTGTGGATGCAATTACGTTCAATTGAATGTGGCTGATGGAAGTCCATTTTATGTTCTTTCGTGCACTGATATTCGTGGGATTTTCCTCAACCTGTTTTCGCACACCATCGATGTTCTGTTGAGACCTACCATTGCAGCTCTGCCCCAAATGGCCCTTATTAAGGTTCATTCGAATTCCATGCTCCTGATACGTCCTCACGTTTTGCCAAATTGTCATGTTGTTGGGGGCTGAACTCGGAAAATTGCATTCTGAATTCATTTAAAACAGTCCGAACATTTCTTGTTTCCTGGTATTTTTGGACAACGAATTCTCTTTGTTGGGTACAACTTAATTGAACCATTTAGGCAAATTGGAGCTTCGTACAAAGTACCTACATTTCCACATGTTTTGACTCTTGACATAATAACAATGAATGCTCAGCCGTCCTTTGCCACAGACACACATTCAATATATCATTGGAAAGATGACACATTGGTGTTTCACATGATTTTTAAATAATTTATTAATAGGCCTGCTCGTTAGTTTTTTATTATTTAACATTTACATCGGTGTTTCATTTTGTTTTGATACACCCATTATAATGATGGGCATGCTCAAATACATCAGATAAGCAAGCGCGAGTATAAGATGCAATGTTCAAATCATCTGGATCGAGCCACTCTCAAAGTTACAGGTTACTGTGAGAAACCTATGAAACGGAACAATCTATTGAATGCAGTCATGTTGTACGAAAGCAGTGGTATTATTACACGATAATCGAGACACGCGGGGAAACATTCTGCCAAAAAAATGATTAAAGAAATATTTATTTGTAAAGGCAGGCCACTCAATTTTCAAATATAGAAATAATGGGAAACTATGATGTTCGCGGTACACTGAACATATTTCTCTTTTCCAATAGTTTTCCGAATTTCGAAAAAAGCGGTATAGTTTCTCAAATTTTATTTAGAACTAAATCACCGTAACAACCTTTAACTGATATTCGGTTAAAACATTGTAGCCCGTGTTACAACTGATAATGTAGTAACCAACGGATAACGTATCACCAACCGATAATGTACCACAAATTGACCGATATTGTATTACTAACCGATAATGTAGCAAAAATTGACTGATAGTGTAGTGAAATTATTTTGTATCCGATAATGTTTCACGTGTCGACGGATAATGTAACTACAAAATAAGTGTATCCGATAATGTATCACCACGGAACGGATACTGTATCAACCGATAAAGTATCAAAAATCAACCGATATTGTATCAAAAATCAACCGATAAAGTATCAAAAATCAACCGATTAAGTACCAGTATGGGGAAAAGGTGTACACAAATGTGTGTTTTATGTCCTTTATATCCCGCCCGACTTTTTGACCCGGGAGGGGGTCTGGGCTATTGGATCCCCCCCCCCCCCCATTATTTCGTATGTTGAGAAAAAAGGCAGATTTTGGGGTATTTTTCAAACTTTCCAACCGCCGAAATGTATTAAATAGTACTGAGAAAGGGAGGAAAGTACAAAAAGCTTGAAATCCGCTGATACATCTGTATCATGAACAGTCTCCCAGTGTCATGTGCTATCCCCCATATCACAGTCCCCGGCACAGATTTACACCACTGTTGCAAGGGCGGACCCAGGAATTTTCGCAGGGGGAGGGGGTTTCATCAGCAAACAAATTCTGAAAATTCGCTGTTCGAATTCGACGATTATTAACACTGGATTACAGAATGGTGTACAAATACCCCCTATCTAAGGCCAAGTTCGCGCAAGGACTATAGTTGACCAATGGTTAAATAACGTTTGCCCGAACTCTGTCTAGTCAACGATGGTTGACTACACTAGTCGACTATTTGGAACCAGCCTACTGGGGTTGGTTGCTTCGCTGGTAAAAAAAATAGCCGCGAGCATTCATAACGCTAGCAGAGAGCCAGGATCCAGAGGTTTTGCGATGACATTTTGTCCAGCGTTGACTACTGAGGGACGTTTGCACGTTGCTATCAGTGCGCAGGCGTAAGGTACGTACAATTCAACCACTAGTCGACTTATGGTCCTTGCCCGAACTTGGCCTAAGCTGCCTCCGTCCGTATTTTGAACAGGCGGACATTATACCGGTATTTTTTTATTTTTTATTTTTTTTAATTTTTTTTTTGTCGGGGGGAGGGTGTCACAGCTGGGGGGGGGGGGGATCCACGCCTGTGGATCCGCAAGGGTGCGGCAGGTTCGTGACGTTTGGACTGTAAACTGTATGGGTTCATGAAGTCACTGGGTGGACAAAATAACAAATGACGTCACATGCGAACGGTCCCCCCCCCCCCTTAAAATAAAAGCCGGGGCATGTGTACGGTACAGTAATATAGTGTACATGATTGTAGGATTTTATTAGCGCTCCCTGTTGAAAATATGGCACGAGCCCCCCCCCCCCCCTTAGTTTTTTATTTTACCATGGAGCTATGGGCTCCGTGCACAAGTGCCCCTTCAACGGCCAGAAACGGAGAGTCGGGGGACGGCCTAGACTGGTTCCCGGTCTATCCACTGCGTATTTGAATCAGGCAAAGTTATGGGGGAAGGGAAGAGTCTGGGAGACCATCACAAGTTAAATTGAACGTATGCGCGCCGACGTTGCCTGACGATCATGCGAAGACGCTGCGGTTAAAAGCCTTGGCACTTTCTGGAAGTGTTTTGGAACTTTGAGCACGAACCAGTACAGTACAGTACGCACATGCTGTGTCTCGTCCATGGTGCTCTCAAAAGTGGTAAAACGCGCCCTCTTGTGTTAAAGCACGGAGCCCATACGGAGGCCAAGTGTCCGGAGAAAAGAACTTGACCACATCAATTTCGGCGCGGATGTGCGAGTGCGGTTACCCCCCCCCCCCCCACCCGACATCAAAAGCTGGGTACACCACTAGCCTAGGCCCACTTGGAAGTAGAGCGACTCCAGACCAGAGCAACTCCCTCCCAAATAAAAATAAAAAACATTCTTAATGATAAACTTTCCCGAGTTGGGACTCATCATAGTAAAGGCAATATTTGTCACCTTTTCCAAATATACTGATACATTATCGGTTGATTTTTGATACATTATCGGTTGATACAGTATCCGTTCCGAGGTGATACATTATCGGATACAGTTATTTTGTAGTTACATTATCCGTCGACACGTGATACATTATCGGATACATATTTTACCACACTATCGGTCAATTGTTGCTACACTATCGGTTAGTGATACAATATCGGTCAATTTGTGATACATTATCGGTTGGTGATATGTTATCCGTTGGTTACTACATTATCAGTTGTAACGAAGCGTTTATACAGCTTGTGTTTAAATTTACAGGACTTCAGTATTCCCCGGGACATCCACGGCTGATTCTTCTTGGTTTTACCAACAACCTTTGCTACAAGTGGGAAATGGTGATTGTATAGAACAGTAAATCTATTGAGAAAGGCATCATATGCGGTCTCCGCATTGGTGCAATCGTAGACTTCACTCCAGTCTGTGTGCTCAATGTCAGCTTTAAAAGCTGAGAGTGTAGCGCTACAGATGTCCCTTGCAATGTAAGTACTTGGGGAAGGATGATGGCCTTGGAAACACTCAGAAGTAATCTGGAAAAGGGGAAGGTGATCAGAGATATCAGCATAAAGAATACCTGAGGCAGAAATATTGGTGTTATTGTTAGTAAGGATATTGTCGATAAGTGTGGAGCTGTGGGGTGTGATACGAGTAGGTTTATCTATCAATGGACGAAGACCGTAGGCATAAAGAGTAATCACAAAATCCTCTGTAGGCTGATGAGTGGAATAATTCGTCAAGTCAAGATTGAAGTCACCCATTATATAACACAGCTTCTTTTCATTCGTGATCTTGTTGAGGCAAATATCAAATGAATGGAAAAAAATTGTCTGTGGATGTGCCAGGAGCTCTGTAAGCATTACCAATGAGAAGATTTCGAGCACCATCACGCTGGATCTCAATAAACACACATTCAAAGTCCTCACAAGAGGACATGAGATCGTCTCTTTTGATGAAGTTCAGGCAGTCACTGACAAAAAGGGCAACTCCTCCCCCTACTCGGTTACACCGTGATGAGTGAACAAGATGGAAGTTGCTCATGTGAATATAGGAAGGAGGAGTTTCTTTAAACCCCGTTTCAGTGAAGCCATATACAGAGAAAGAAGAGGTAAGGGAGCAAAGGTAATCCTGGACATCAAAAAAATGTTTACAGAGACTCCTGGTGTTCAAGTAGAAAATAGAAAAATCACCCGGTGTGTTGCTTAACTGATTAAAACCATGAGTATCATAATACGAGCAATTGTCATTATCTGCCAAAATACCATCTTCATTAACATTAATCAAATCATCAGCACTATTTTGGTTAAACATTCAAGCAAAATACACAAACGAATCACATAGACAACAGAAACAATTACATTAATGTACAAGGGATTGCAATAGCAAGAAAACACAAAAGAAAAACACGTTGTAGTATAAGGAAACGTGGGCAAATGAATCGAGCTCATAAGCTGAAAAAAAAACTCAGTATGCGCCAAACTAAGTAAAAGTGAACAAAAAGAAAAAGAAACAAATTAAGCCAGCCATGAACGAAACAACGAAAACGATAAGCTCAAAAGTAAACAGCATATTTAAAATCAACCTTAAGGTAAACACAAGTAAACTCAAAGGCCACAGGATAAATGGAACAGGTACGTGTGAAGCAGCTGCACAGGCCTGAAGGTAAAAAAAACAAACAATCAAACACCAAAACAAATTACCGATGAGTCACAAGCAAAAACGACATAATTAAAAAAAGAAAGGGACTGATGAAAATATAGACAGATCAAAGAAAACGTAAGCGACTATACTCTGCAAGGAAAACAAATAACCAAATTATGTGCGAAAAGTGTTATTAAAGATACAAACATGCATTGTGTGACAGGAGCGGTAACATGCATACATTGTATATATCTTCAAAAGCAGACCAGTGAGAAAATTGCATGGTGTTTAATCATACAATGGCCTGAGAAGGGGCGGTTATTGTCGGGAAAAGACTGCTGGAGCACCTCTGTGACCACGCCATTTACCGGCATAGAAACGGTACTTTTTACCTTCCCGGTATGCCTTGCTTACTTCAGCCTTCCACCTACGCTTCTCCTGCAGATCTTGTCTAGTCAGGTCCTCTACGCAGAAGTAGGTCTCGTCTGACAGGGCCTGTCGCTGGTGCCGCAAGATTGCAAGCTTATCCTGGTAGCAGTTCAATTTGAAGAGAAGATGTTGGGGCTTACCAGGAATCTTGGGGCCATCACGATGGGCTCGTTCGATCTTAGCGTCAGTCAGATCAAACTTGTCTCGAAGAAGATTCTTGGTCAGGCTTAGGCAGTCTTCATCTTTTTCTTGTGGAAAGCCGATAACTCTGACATTGTTACGTCTGCTGAAGTGTTCGAGTTTGTTGAGCATTTCATTGTGGTCAGCCAGCTGTTGATCTATTGTGCTGACATGTTGGCACAATTTCTCCAGCTCCTTCACCTTCTTCTCAAGATCGGAAATTCACCGGCTTTCGAATTGGATCGACTCGTTGATATTACTCTCCATCAGGGTGATGCGCTTGTTGATGTCAGCTTGACCTCGGTGGAGATCGGTAAGCGATTTTCTGACAAAGCGTTGGAATTCATCGGTATCATCATTCCGGGGAGTCGATGTCGTTCGCTGGGACGAAACGCCCGGAGAGACTGGCTCCTCAGCAGGCTGCATAATGGGCATGCTAGGAGTCTGGGGAGCGGACACAGGCTTACCAACACAGATCTCTTGATTTCTGCTCGGTGATTTTGCCCCTTTTCTCGGCATTTTGGCCCTGATGACGATGATCCAGGTAGGCAGTAGGTGATATCAGACACTGATCGTCGGCGATTCGTAGCTGAGAGCAGGTTTAGAAGCTGGAAATTGTGATCGTATATCACATTTTGAAGAGCCCAAAATTGCACGTCTCGTCTAAATGATTACGTAACTTCATTTCTTGCGTAAATGAATGCACAGGTAACGTAATTGGCCGTCTGTTTCTCGAAACCGAATGCACGGACAATGAAAACGATTGAACGGTCGTTCAATTGAATTGGGATTAAAGACGTGCATTCAAATTCCGACGAAAAGTGAATAACCGATTTCCAGAAGTGAATGCACATTTTAGGAAATTGACCGGGAAAACCTATACAAAAAAGGCTTAAAAACCATAAAAACAATGATAAGAAACGTTTGGCAGTCTCACTTGTCCTGTCCACCGTTGTAATCATCATAGTAGTCTCAATCCAAATATTAAACCGGGAATGCAATATCCATCGTTGCAAGTGAATGTATCCTCATCACACGCTTAAGTACAAAATACAAAGAAAAAAAGAATCAATTAATTTTTTTTCTCGTTCTATATTTATTTGATTTTTTTCTGCTTTACATTACAACAAAATACACACTTGTATTGTTCTATATTAAATATGATCTAATAGCTTTAAGAAAGGGGCATTTACATTCCATCAAAACACAATGATTTTAACAAAACAATGTAACTATATGTATATATTTATAAATATAACTTTGAGTTCATTTGAAAACAGTTGACATTCTTTGCGATAATCAAACCTGTATTATTCTACAATAAATGACCTTTAACTAAACCTTCATATAACGACACGTACATTGCGTTCCAAAAGTGGCTTTAAAATGTATCCAACAGGAAAACGCAATTAACATAACTTTTAACAAAATAATACATATGTAGATGGATATTTTACGCTCTGGTTGCACTCCGCGGTCGATGTCCAGGTTGCTGGGAAAGCCTGACCAAGGTACAATGTGATTTAAGTATTTGACGGAGTGTTGAATTTTACAAGAAACAACTCCAAAACTTCTTATTTGTCTTTTGTATTTTAGCTCTAAAAACGAGTTCGCGTAAAATAATATAAATAGTGCTATTCCACGTATTGTTTTGGTATGCTTTCAGTCTAACTTTTAATATAGAATATATCGCTATTGTAATAATCAAATTTGTTTCAAGGTCAAAGTCCGGGTTTAGTATTAAATCTGACATTGATGGAAAGTTATAACAATGCTATGTTACTGATTGATAATACTTAATAAATTGATTCCAAAATTTAACTGTGTGTGCACACGAAATAAATACGTGTTCATAATCATCTGCGGTATTGCACAGGCTGCATAGTGGGCTATCTTTGGTTTTCCATTTATACAGTAAGTATTTGGTTAGCATAATGCGGTGTATTAACTTGAAGATAAAATTCCTTAATTTGGCTTTTTTTACATTCATAACTTTTTTGTTTCCACACTGAATTCCAATTGAGTCCTTCGGTCTGCAGTATTTCGTTCCAACGCTCTTGTGCAACAGGTGTTTTACTTTTATACTCGAGTAAAATCTTATACATTTTTTGTGTTTATATTTTCCAACTTACCGAGTTTTTCACTGATATGAACATGCCTTTCAGTTGGAATGTTTTCATTATTTAAGAGTTTTGTTAACCATTCTTTAGGTAGGGCCTTCTTTAGTATATACATTTCAACTAGCCAGTTCGGTTTGCTAATTAGTTTACCACTCACATACCTGATGGAGAGTTCGCCCTTTTCATTCAAAATGATATTTACATAAATGATATTGGATTTGATCCAATTTCTGAAGAACAAAGGTCTGTCGTTATACCTTATGTGTTGATTACCCCAAAGTATTTGTGTCTTTATCTCAGTTCGGCATAAATCTGCTTGCGTTTTCTTTTGTTTGTTCAGTTTCTGCCAGCAGATTATTATCTCTTTGTAAAATTGCGGTAATTTACCTGGAAGATTTGAAAAACATTTTGTATTTTTAAGTTTCATATTTAGGACAGCTAAATCAGGGCAACGTAGATTAAGGAAGTAGTCACAGAAGCTTGTCCATTTACCAGCTTTTTTGTTAGTCAGTTTAATGATCCAGTTGCATTTTAGCGCTGCATTGTGTGATTCAAAGTCAATTAGATTTAGACCTCCTTCATCTAAACCACGAATCAAAGTTTTTCTTGAAATCTTATCTATTTTCCCTTGCCAGATGAAAGGAAAAATCAGATTTTCTATTTTTGTAATTTGTTTTTGTTGGGTTGGAATAACTAATGCTAGAAAGGTAAATATTGGTATTGCCAAGTTGTTTACAATGGTTACTTTACCTGGTAGTGTCAGGTTGCGTCTTTTCCACTGGTTGATTAAATTCCAAATTCTTTAACAACGTCAAGAGCGTTGTTGATAGATTTAGAGTCTGATATAAAAAGAGTAGTATAATCTGCGTACATAGAGATACGGAGGTTGGTTTTGTTTGGTACCCCGTGTATTTCATGGTTTGTTTCTACTCTGTTCGCGAGAACTTGTGCTACGATTAGGAACAATAAGGCTGAGAGAGGGCAACCTTGTCTACGCCCACGTTTCAATGTGAAAAATTCAGACATATAGTTATTATTAATTACTTTGAATGCTTTTATACATTGTTCTTATCCAACTGATAAAGCTATCTCCAAAATTAAACGTTTTTAGTGTTTTTATCAGGAAGCTCCATTCTACAGTGTCAAAAGCCTTTTCGTAATCTAAAAAGAGAATTGCAGTATTTGAATTACTTTCTTGGCTAAAATGAATAACATCATCGATTAACCTGATACTATTCCCGATAAATCTTCCTTTGATGTAGCCTGACTGGTCATCTTGAATGACATCTCCAATTACGCTTGACAGTCGATTTGCTAATGCTTTGGCAGCTATTTTGTAGTCAATGTTTAGAAGGCTGATTGGTCTCCAATTTTTTAAATTATTTCGCTCACCTTTTTTATACAGTAATGATTTTATAGCACGGCGTTGGGATATCGGAAGTTCCCCTTCTTGGTAACATCTATTCATTGAATTCACAAAGAGGTTTTTTAGTTCCTTCCAGAATGCAAGGTAAAATTCAACTGTTAAACCGTCTGTTCCGGGACTTTTGTTCTTTTTCAAACTTTGTAGGGCTTTCTCATATTCTACTTCGGTAATAACCCCTTCACATTCCTCTTTCTGTTCCTCGTTTAACACAAAATCAAACCGAGTATCATCTAAGTATTGATTACTTCATTTATTTCTACGCTGTTTGAAGCGTACAGACATTTTATTATTTTCATTCTTTAATTCTGTTATAGTTTTTCTCAATGCGTTACGCTTTTCAAGTCCCAAAAAGTATTTACTGTTTCGTTCACCCTCTTCGTACCACTGTTCTCGAGACTGAACCATTTGTCCTGCTATTTCTTTCTCGTACATTATCTCTTAAGTTGTTTGAAGTTTGTTGAGCTCTTCTGATTCTTCTTCACAGTCATTCGTGTTTTTCAGCCTTGTTATTAATAATTATTTTACTGTATTTTCCACCCTTTTCTTCTTTTTTGAATAATATATGGCATACTCGTTAAGTTTTAATTTACATATTTCGCAGCAGAATCTTTGATCTTCAAATTCCGTTACTAAGTTATTCGTTAACTCATGCAAATTTGACTTCATTTTATCTACAAATATTTTATCGTTAAGAAGGGAACTGTTGAATTTCCAATAGCCTGACCCTCGTTGAGCTTTGCTGCTAGCTAATTTAACTGAAATCGCTTGGTGATCGGTTTTAATGCTTGGTCTTATGTCGCTCGAAGTAACTGCATCAACAAGAGAGGTTGAAATAAGAAAGTAATCAATTCGTGTTTTTACACTGGGATTCTTTTTTCTTAAAGTGTACTGGTAAGTATCTGGATGTTGATTTCTCCATATGTCTGTTAAATGTTTCTTTTTACACAAATCTATCAGTGAAATTGTATCCTGTTTTCGTAATTTAATCCCTCCCTCTTTATCACATCTGTGGTTAAGTATGCAATTAAAATCACCTCCTAAAATTAACTCATTGGTATTGGGGATGTATTTAAAAATCCACTTCTCCAATTTCTTAAAGAACTGAACTCTTTCTTTGCAAGTGTTAGGGGCATAAATATTCATAAATGAGATGCATTTATCTTCATGGATTGCATTAATTAAACATATTCTTCCAAACGAATCACAATGTGAATCTTTGACCTCAATGTTAGCTGAATCTCTAATTTAAATACCAGTCGCCATATGAGTGATAACTATTCCCACTTTGCCAGTCATACATATCATGTGTATTTGCTGTATCTTCTGTGAAGTGTGTTTCTTGTGTAAATAGGATGTCGGCTTTTTGATCCTGGAACCATTTGTATGTTGCCAGGCGTTTGCCTCTATCCCACAAACCTCGAACATTCAAATTAATTATGTAGAGAGAAGCCGTGCCAAACAATTAGGAGCTTTGATTAGATTTTCATTATTTCATCGATTAAATCATTATTGGTTTATTTATTTACTTCATTACTTGTTTATTTTATATTTTTGGTTGTTGAGAGGATTCAGCTCGTTTTGTACCTGATGAACTCCTCTTAGTCGGTGTCATATGTTGCTGTAGCTTGTTTCTTTTGGATATCTTGGTGTGTCGATGTTTGCTGCTTGCTGTGACGCTTCCTGCGTTTCCTGCGTCTCGTTTGTCTTGTTCCGTCGTCTGTTTTCTCGATCGGGGTTGTGGGGCTTGGTCGAGGTCGTTTGGGAGTGTTGGCGGTTTTGGCTGGATGAGCTGTAAGTGGTTGTCGCTCTATGTGACTTTGAAACGCCGATTCAATGACCCGGATTGCATAAGCTGTGTTCGGTGATGTGTCAACCATGTTTGGTATGTTGACTTCATTGTCGTCAGCTGACTGTGACAAGTGTTCCTCTGAATGGGATTCACTCGGCATAATAGCTGACGGAGACCCAGGTGCTGAACCTTGTTCCAGGATGGAGGGTCTGAATACAGGGTATCCTTTTGAGAATGCTGGGCAACAGGGGTCCCCCGGTCTATGCCCGGATTGGTGGCAATGGAGGCATTTCGGGGGATTCGTGCACATCCCATCATGGTGGCCAAGTTCGAAACAGTTGAGGCAAGTGTGATTCTTGAGACGATCCTTCTTTTGCTCCTTATGGTATATGGATGCCAGGAAGCTAGATATTTTAAGTTTGTTAGAAAGTGGTTTGGCAGGGATAGCAACGTACACAAAACGCCTACCGGTCTTGAAACGGGTAAGTCTTCCGTTGAAGTCTCTTGCGCATTCCATTTTTACGGAGCACAGAAGCTTGGCTCCGTTCCGTTCCAATTCGGGTGCAATATCTTCATTGGAGACTGATAGGGGTAGATAGGATATGATGACCTTGGTAGACTGATCATCTTCTGACAGGTAGGGGTTGTTGTCTAGGAGTCGTATATGTTGCTGTCGAAGGGAGATACCGGTTGCTAGTAGGGTAATTCTGGCCTGCTTATTGGTGGGGTAGATGCGCCATAATCCCCTTATGAGCTGTGCTCCTTCCAGGGTGTTGTAGCCTGATACTTTTTCGGCGGCCATACAGATTTCGTAGGTGTCCAATTTACTGGACCCTTCCGCCTGCTTCACTGATTTCTGTTGGAAGAACACTGGTCGATTGGTGTTAGGGGTGGCACCCCCCGTGCTCGTAACAGTAGCGTATGTCGCCATTAAAGTACGCTGATTTTGCTGTTGGGTTTTTGTCTTATTTCTAACGAAACACAGGTTTTTTGGGGGGTAATTTTGTCCGATCCGAATGACTTACTGTGATGACTTTTAGTATTGCAAAGTTCACGACGGTAACTTGCTTTTATCTCAATTTACTTGTAGATTTTGGAGAGCAAAATAGAACACGTCTGGTCGCGTACGAGCCTGACATTATCCATAGGCTTGCGTAAATGAATGCACAGGTAACGTAATTGGCCGTCTGTTTCTCAAAACCGAATGCACAGACAATGAAAACGATTAAACGGTAGTTGAATTGAAATGGGATTAAAGACGTGCATTCAAATTCCGACGAAAAGTGAATAACCGATTTTCAGAAGTGAATGAACATTTTAGAAAATTGACTGGGAAAACCTATTAAAAAAAAAGGCTAAAAAAATCATAAAAACAATGATAAGAAACGTTTGGCAGTCTCCCTTGTCCTGTCCAACGTTGTAATCATCATAGTAGTCTCAATCCAAATAACCGGGAATGCAATCCCCTTCGTTGCAAGTGAATTTACCCTCATCACACACTTAATTACAAAATAAAAAGAAAAAAAAATCAAGTAAGTCTGCATTCCCATATACGCTACTATTTAAGCCTAACCTAAGCTTAATAGTCACGTGTTTTGAGAAATGTTCCTCCCACTTTAGTTATTTAAAAGGTCAAATAACAAGTGAAAAACGCTCACTGATAATTATTAGAACTCGGATCACCTGATTAGCAGTCAGGACTACTTCCAACCAGTCCATATCATCAGCTGCCAATCGTCAGTGAATTAAACACCATTATTCCTTGTAAATATTCTCTAAAGCCCTAGACATCTTGAATATGCATCACGTAGAAAGAGCGCCCTCTTTGTAAATTGTTCGATCTCGTTTGGGAAAAAATATATTTCGCGTGCGGTCTCAACTAAAATCTTTCAAGTAAGACTAGTTCATTCGAGCAGAGGCAAGCAAACCAGTGCCGAGGCGAGTCGAGTATTGTACGAGAAAAGCCAAGCAATGTGGCGCTTGATAAGTGTTACGAAAGTACTTCTTCTGCACTGTAAATGGCGAGCATTATCTTCATCATTTGAGCTGGAGTAAATGTCAAATTCACTACTGGATCAAATTCACTACTGGATCAAATTCACTACTGCACTACTGTATACAGCATGTAAACTTTGTGTGTGTGTGTGTGTGCCACTTCGCATTCACAAAATTAACACTATTGTTAGCAACCATTCGTCCGTGCACACAGTCCAACAGTAATAACCATTTTACAACCAAGCTCTATATGGTGAACGCTGAAAGGTAAAACAACTTTATTTTTCATACGGATTTTAGAATGTTTGGTTCCCTTAATGTTTTTACTCCAAAGTTTACAAGCAGTTTCTAGCATTTGCCGAAAGACAGATTGATGTATGCAAAGTTATAAGCATATACTGAGAGGATTTGTGCCCGTAGTCTACATTCAAAGTCAGAATTGCTGATCGGGGAACTGGTATGGAACCAGTCTAGTTGACAGGGTGGTAAACCGCATGCGCACTGTGACGTGTCACAGTGCGCGTCACACATTGTTAAACGATATTAATAGTAGCATTACAACATCGGACTTCCCAGTTCAGTATGCGGAAGTATGAAACTTGGTGCGTACGACTTCGTGGTTTCATCACGACTATTCCTTCCTTCTTCGGTCTTCACCCTGTAGTGTTGGTCAAATAATATGCATTTGTTTCTTCAGAATAGTGTGAAGGACTGAACTGAACTCGCTATGTCTGGTACAGGTAGAATGGAGACGGAATTGTACATGACTTTATGAGGAGTGTAGAGTGCCGCATTGCCGTGAAACTGACCGAAAAGGGATAACAGGTAAAAATTAACAAACAGATGTCACTTCAGTTTCTCGGGGTTGGTGTTGGGGTGGGGGTGGGGGAGACTGTTCGGTCTTTCAGGAATGTGTTTCCATTCCTCAATCGGTCTTCGTATTTATTACTGGGGCAGCACTAGGGTGCAATGCTCAGGATATAAAGCAAGTGAAGGGCAACAGCCAAAGTTGAATTTTCTCAATCATGAGCAGTTTGAAAAAAAAAATACATGATATTCTATACGCTTTTTGCAATTGTAAATGTAGGCCTAATATTCAAATGCATGCTTGTGATTAACATCAATTCATTTTTAAACTTCAACTTGTTTGTTTAATGTTGGGTTTTTTTGCGGGCAGGGGGAAGGGCTTTTTGACATACACGAGGAGACAAGTTTGCATACTCATGTCCAAAACTGCGATGTCGTAAAGCACCGAGGCAACCTCGTTCTCATGATGTCACTCACTTCTTTTGAAAAACGGGATTTTAAATAAATATAACGCTAGGAACGAGGTTGAGGCGAGGCCTTGGTGTCACAGCTGTTTCAGCACTACAAGATGGTAGCAACTGACAGTCCGATAATTTTAATGATCTACATTTTGGGCTCAAAAATCCTTACATCTCACACGAGAGATGTCTGAACCACGAAATGATCAATATCAATGGTTTCAGGAGAATATGCCTACAATCCTGGCCAAATGTCGCTGGGCCTCCAACCCCCCGGCCCCCGTTCAATGCTGTCTCTCATTGCGCGGTGTGTGCTCCATCAGCTGGAGAGAACAACATTGACCGGGGGAGCGGGGGAGTGGGTGACTGTGGCAGGCCCAGGAAGTGTCCCAACCATTTTGGCCGAGATTGTCTGAATGTACAGTTATATAGCCTTGCTATTTGGACGTTGCGGGTATTACGTGCTCAAATAAATAATACACATGCGCGCGCTGGTTTCATAATACAACATGGTCAATGCATAAACACGATTCACCATGACGGTTCACCATCTCATTTTGGCCGATATTTTTACAAAATACACATTGTGTTCAATGTGAAGCCGTATTAGGATGCACAAACAAGGTGTTATCTCCGCCATTCCATTAGTTGGACGAAAAATTCATCCAAACCATAGTGTAACCGCGGTTCACCGTTGTAAATTATATAAGAAGCAGAGTCACTCACTTCCTTTATATATTGGTCTGGATGGATCACCAATTCATTTTTCGGCAGAATAACGGACTTAGTGAATACAAACCAATTAAAAAAGATTGTATTTTGTTTGCGTATCCTGTAAGAGCCGTTCAAGTTCAACACAAACTGTATTTTGTACAGTTATTGGCCAAAATGGCATGGTGAACCGTCATGGTGCACCATTACGATGCACGCTACACTAAGTTGGGATGGCCTCTTAATTATTGTCGCCGGTACTTTTGGTGGTCTATTGGTTAAGACATGTGCTCAATTCAACAAAACAGGGATCGTGGTGGGTTCGAATCTCACCGGAGATAAATACATGTATATTATTTCCCTCCAGCACTCGGGAAGTAAAAAGTATACCCTGATTACCACCCATACGTGTTAGGCAAAACACGACAAAATATATATGTATTTGCTATTTCGATTTTACTATCAATAATTATTATCTTGCCCAAATATGTGTTCCTTCATTCAACCTTCGGCCGCCATTTCACATTTTGGAAACAAAACTCAAGAAAACAGCCCCTGAAACGGCATATCATGCACATTTGAAGAAATTCAGACAATCCTGGCCAAATCTCGCTGGGCCTCTATCCCCCCGGCCCCCGTTTAATGTTGTCTCTCATCGCTCGGTGTTTGCCCCATCAGCTGGAGAGAACAACATTGACCGAGGGAGCGGGGGAGTGGGTGACCGTGGCAGGCCCAGGAAGTGTCCCAACCATTTTGGCCGGAATTGTAGAATTACTCGCCCTATCAACTTAAGATTTGTGATGGTAGATGGTATTGGGGTTCCCCAGAAATATATTGGTGTCTGTTGAAAGGCCCCTAAGATTATCACGTGACCACAAAGCTGACAGCATCCTTGAAACGGTCATGGGCGTCAAGATGGGGGAAGGGAGAAGGGGGCGTCCCCCCGAAAAGTAAAAAAAAAACACCAAAAAAAGGAGAAAAAAAACAGGTGCAAAGTCATGTTGCTGTTATTTTAATGCACATTTTAACAAAATGGGCGTCTGCAGGGATGTCAATGGGGGTGGTGTGGGAAAATGTTCTGCAGCTTACCCTCGAAAAATGAAAAGTTGAGAATATAATAGAGAAAATACAATGATTTGTTTTCCTTGGGGGGGAATTTGCTTTGCCCCCCCCCCCCCCTTTACAAAAAAAAAGCCTGGCGACGCCCATGGAAACGGCAATTAGGTCCATAAAGTCTTATAGTTTTGCACTGATTTTAATAACGACTTTTCTTTGTATTCTTTCATTTAGGATACTTTAAACCGACCTGATTACTACCAAAATGCCGCGAAAGACCGTTCAGCAGTTGGATGCATACATTAAGGCAACAGCCGTCGTGTACGACCACTCCAACACCAAACTCATCAGCAGGAAGACTAAAGTCAAACCAAAGAGGAAACAAGCTTTCCTGTCTGTACTGCATTATAGGAAAACGTCGGATGATTGCTGTGCAAAGAGGAAACCATCAAAGCGAAGGATTCTACGACAACTGAGGTGCACAAATAAAAACCGAAGGTAATCATCAATGAAAGGTTAATTCAGTGAGGACATTGCAAATAATAGAGGACATCGCAAATTAAACAAATCGTACATCGATGTTATTAATGTAGAGCTGTGATAATGAATATTGACTGTTTCTTTGACTAACCGCAACTTAAATCTCGTTCAAGGAAAAACATTTGCCAAACCTACAGAAGTGTTTCCCTATTTTTACAGCCATTTCAGGAAACAGAAGCTGCAAATCTTTGTCCGGACTCCCCTCTTACACACACCGAAGACTCTTTGTTTCGGTCTTGATCCAGGGACATCCGTTATTACTTTAAAAGAGTGTATACAAAAGAAGATCGGTGTCGAGGCACGATATCAGCGGCTGTTTATCCGTAGAAACTTTCAGGTAGAGGTAATTGTACGTAAAATATAAAAATGTACAAGCTCCTGCACGCATCATTTTCATTAAGGCCAATTAAATAACCAGTATCTCATTACTGTCTGCTTAAATGTTCCGTCCACCTCCGTTTTCAATTACAAAATAAGCATTTTAGCTGTGTATACAAGTTCAAAATCTGGTACAAAATGTAATAGATTCTTCAGCCATCTTTTGGAAAAATGTCATATTGTTGAAACAAATTTCCTTCTAAACTCCGGGGGAAAAACTTCAATTGTGTAACTTGGCCATACGCAACGCGCAAGTGCAGAACATACCTTTATATGGCTTTATTATAGTTATAAATGCTATACTATAAGAAGAAATATGCGACTTTATGGTGTAAGTCAAGGACACACAAGTGAATCATCATCGAGTAATTTAGGACAAGGGTCAGATCGAGGACGACCTTGATAAGAAAACGTGTACAAGACCAGTATAAGCTGTTGCAAATCAATGAGGAACAATATAAAATCTTCGATTTAGTCAATGAACCTCATTGTGCACAATAGAGGACAACAGGGTCCACAATTCCCGAAGGTCTACATCTGTAGAGATTGTACAATAAATGTGGGAGGTCTTCTTAAAAAGTTATGGTACGGACAAAAGAGGGACAATAAAGGGTCCACGATTGAAGGTAAATACACACAAACGTCATATACACTAAAAATCGCAATTAATCTCTCCAAACTAAAGAATACAAGAACAGAATGTGCTAGATGTTAGAACGATACAAAGGTAAAGTCCAATGTATTTCTCCCTAATTAACTTATTGTCTAACATGTTTTATTTGGGTAGCTCTGTGACTTGCTTACACTTGAGGAAAATGGCGTCGACAAGGATGAAATGATCCAACTTTCAGTAGATGATCAGGAAACCGACAGTGTATCAAAAGGTTAGCGACATTATTCAGGATTTTAAATAAGGAAACAACCCCCCATGGAGATTTCGATACATTTGTTTGAGCTATCAATAAAAAAGAGGAATTTTCCTTTGTTGTAATTACAGTTAATAAGTTAATTGCTATGTTGGTAACTTAAACGGTAGTGGACGCATTCAAGAATGTTTGTTTGACTAACGTTGACCATTCTTTTGGCAGAAAAAGCCAACATTGATGATGAGTACCTCAGGAACTTGTCCTCGAAAATTGAATCATCATGGAAGGAATTGGCTAAACACCTAGGATATGAAGAAGCGGAAATTGTAGACATACAAGCCACCATCGAAGGCAGCACTGAACAGAGCCGTCACATGTTACTCACTTGGTGGGAAAAGACGACAGATCGCGACACAGCAGCTCAGACGCTGAGACGAGCATTGGAGGCCATCGGGTTGAGTGATTTGGCCCATTATGCACCAGGTGAGCTAAAATATGAACAAATAGATGTTTTATCCAGGAGTGATTTTCGACTAGACTTCACATTAGATGAACTATTGTCAGGACAACAAACAATTTGTATGGTACCCCGCTCTCTTAGAAATCTTAGAACTGTTTATACAAATAAGCAATTATAAAATCTTCCTCGTTAATTGTAAAAAAACAACAATAATAAACAGTAACAATATTAGTAAACAATACAATTGGGATGTGATCTATTTCCCGATTTTTAGCAGTAACAAGCAAATCGAGAGAAAAAGGAGCTGGACTCGAGCCAGAAAGGCGTCAAGATGCTGGAGTTGACGAGGAGAGCAGACAAAATGAAGCGGTATCGACTGAGGAAGAGAATTTAACAAAGGAACAAGTTGACGATCAAGACAAACCTCGGCTTACCTGGTAAAATATGATTGAACGCTGCTTTTCTGCTCCTGCATGGTGCTTGAAATATTAACCAAGATTAATCAATTTAAACTTCCTTGGAAAACATTCTTCCTTATGATGTAGAACGAAAAAAGGTTGATGGCCTTGACATTCATTCCTGTAGGCCTACTCTGTTAAGGAGAATACACGAGAAAGTGTGGATTCGTAATTTAAGAATTCACGAGGCGCGAAGCGCCGAGTGAATTCGTAAATTAAGAATCCACACTTGCGAGTGTTTTCTTCGACTTAAGCCATTGCGTCAAAAGAGGTATTGGAAACAATGCTGCAACCTGACGCCACTTTTTTCTTCATATATCATCTCCATGAAGGCAGTTTATTGCAAAAATGGTGATAAGACATGAATCTGAGACTGATAAATGTTTCAAAAATTGTTAGGAAATACTTGAAATGACTCTCCATAGACGTTGTACACAAGCGCGGAAGTGGCGTCAGATTGCAACATTGTTTTCTTACGTGTTTAGCATGTGTATCGACACACAGGCTCCTTACTTCAAAATGGATAGTTCAGACGACGATTTCTTTCTGACTAAAAGTAGATTTTGCAGTGAAAGCGGAAAATCTGACAGTGAAGATGCATTGGTAATTTTCGGAAAACAAATTTCACGCAGACCGTCCTATTCATGCTCATTATGGAGAGCAACTGTCTGACATGTTCAAAGTGTGGATTCGTAGTTCCAAATCCACACATTACTAAAGATTCGCCGTTCCGAATCCACACTTTGTGACCAGTATAAGAGATTCGTAGATCCGAATCCACACTTTTAACAATAGTGTGACGTCATAACAATGGTTTAAACTATGTGAATTCAAACTATTAAATGAGCTTTAACATGCAGTATATCATTTCTACAGTTTCAGATATGTTCAAGTCTTCATCCAGTGTAAAATGTCACATAAACCAAAGACACTGTGTTTGCAAGTTTATCCAGAGACATCCGTCTTAACATTTAAACATATGATCCACGAGAAAATTGATGTCCAGCCTCGACAACAGCGATTGTTTATCCGAAGAAACTTTCGTAACTTTGAGGTAAAGATGGCTTGAAATTGTATATGACGTAAAGTACCATTCAAATCCCATCGGATAAAAGGCCATATTTGGGGTTTTAGTGACAACCTCTGCCGTTTCAATATTACATGAATATTTCAATATAGCAGCTTCTGATGCCGGTATATACAATATTGTTTAGCACTTACGAAACGATCAACGATTCGTTGTTTTAATATGAAGAGTTACGGTGACATCATGTGACGAAATCTCTTTGTTTCTTCGTGACGATTGAAAAGGCTATTTGGTTTTAGCTCCACTGATTCACTCTGGCGGTAAGAATACACCACGGAAAAACAGATTTGCAATCCCAACCACCAAACTGTAGTTTTGAAAACCTTCGTTCTAAAGAGTGTGCGTTATGTGAGGATCTAACACTTGTTTTGCCAGCTCTGTAACTTGCTGACACTTCACGACTGTGGAATTCATCAGGACGAGAACATCTCACTCCGTCTGTGTACTGATGGCCTACTGGGCGGTGGACCAACAGGTAAATACTAATGGGAAATTTAACCTTTCAACGTGGGAAAAACCGACTGGAGTTATACCTTTACAGTTTATTCATTCGTTGTCGGCGGCGGCGGCGGCGGCGGTAGGAGCAGCAGCAAAAACAAAAAATAAAACAAATAGTATCAGTTGAAAACTAACGACCAAAGAACAATTCTATGTGAAAATCAAGCACGGTGCATGCAGTTCGATTAAATGGCACGAGATCATTAACAAAAGTATGTAAACTGTACAATATACAGACCAAGCCGCTTCATCCACTGTACGACTTTGTCCCTGAGCTGTCTGTGCCGGCAAGAAATATTCGGCTTGCATCGTCTCTGCGTCCGCTCATTCTGCATCCGATGAGATGTCGCACCAGCCAGTTCCAGCGTTGTTGCTTGCCTAGTGCCGTACAGCTATGGATTCCTTAGATGTCGATACATGTATAGCAGGCAGTGTGCATACTTTTAAGTCAATGGCCAACAAGAATCTAAGGTCTAGTTAATTATTTCTAGTGTTGCTCGTTATTGTCTAGTTTTTAGTCGATCACACGTGTTTTTGTTTTTTCGTTCTTTATCTTGATTGTTGTCTCTCAATGGTTTTTGTTTTCTTTGCCGACGCTTCAGGAGTGTGGGTGTTGCCTACCTAATTCGTTTTGTTTAATAATAATAGTAAGAATAATAATTACCGATAATTGGGTATCAGGGAGACATTCGCATATACTTGTGCACACATTTTTTTCTAACCTTAATGACCCCTAACCCCAATTTTACCTTATTCTACCCCCATGAATCTCGGCATTTTTACAAATTGGACCACGAGCATTCGAATTAGCCTATTTGCGACGGTAAAATGTTGCCTCTAAGTAGGGGCTGTGGAATTAGGGGGACATTGAAATGTCTCCCTAATCCCACGTCTCCCGAAGGTATAAAAGACACTAAATTAAACATCCCCCTAAGTTTATACTTGTTATAATAATTAACAAAAGCACCATCTAAAGGTACCCTTTGTGACTCTTATTTCTCTATGTGCACATTTCTTGGAACGTAACATTCAACCGGTTTTTTAGGGATATAACCGCATAATGTAAAAGCAGTTGTTCCAAATGTATAAATTCTTACACTATTTATGGTTTCAAAATAAATGCGCTTTATTTAAGGCAAAATGTCATTTTATTCATTCATAGATACTCTACCTGACGAAATCTCTGTTTGGAATCTATCGAAGAAGATTGGAACAGACTGGGTAGAATTGGCCTTAAACCTGAAAGTTTCCAGAGAAGATATTAAGATAAATAAGGCTAGTCATCCCAACGATATTATATGGCAGTGCTTTGACATGTTAAGCACATGGTGGAAAAAGCAGGAAAATTACAAAGAAGCATGGCGGTTGTTGGGCGAGGCTCTGAATCGTTCGGGTCGGAACGACTTGGTTCGAGACACATCAGGTACATTCAGTAACTAAAACAGTTTGGCAAATCCCACACGTATGTTTCACAATTCACAAATACTTTGTACGAAGAAAAAGTACATGCAATATTTTTTTTTACACATAGTAACACAGCCTTATCGAGTATATAATAAAAACCAAACGCACGTAGCATGGGGGAA
The DNA here is from genome assembly GCA_029964075.1 of Patiria pectinifera. Lineage (NCBI taxonomy): Eukaryota > Metazoa > Echinodermata > Asteroidea > Valvatida > Asterinidae > Patiria > Patiria pectinifera. The sequence continues at coordinate 7,971,900 of CM057145.1, forward strand.
ATTAATTGTTACTCAAAAGGGGTTTTCCCTTTTGTTATGATTTGAATTGTATAATTCATGTACAGTCTTGGGCTACCATCAACAAGTTTAATTGCACAAAGACAGATATACTGCATATCTCCTCGCGGTTCCGCAAGTCTGACACGCTGCCACAAATAAATGTTGATGGTGATGTTGTCAGAGTCTCTGAGTCAACCGGCGATCTTTGCGTCACTGGTTGAAGCATCCACATTGTAAACCATGAGACAATCACTTGACAGAAGAACCACAAACATGACAACACAGAAAAGAGAATACAGAGACGAGGACGCAGCGATATTTATGTCGCGCGTGCCTCTATTAGTCAAGAATCAATTTATGTATAACCTAAATACGAAACCAGATATCCAGATGGTAAAACAAAATGGAATTAAAGCGTAAAAACCATACATAAAAGTAACAACAAACGATGTCAAAAAGAGCTATTTATTTGCATAAATGCACTAGGAATTCTACAGTCTTTTCTTTCCCATTAAAACGTCAGGTGAATGCATGAAATGTTCACGTGTTCGTTCACGTCGAGTTGCTTATGCAACTATCATTCATGTAACGTCATGTTAAGCTTTATGACATAGGACCGGTTAATGAGGTGTTTTAGGAGATCGGAATCATAGCCACATCAGAACACATATCATTAGAGTGACCAATTCAATGGGTTTACGATTAAATTTAAAGTTTAACCGTCTAGAAACTCTGCCATGATTCAAAGTTGTACTTTTATTTAGTAACCATTTTAGCATCGAATTTGTTTTAATTTCGAGGTGTCACGTGGTCTTTTGTTTTCAGAGTTTCCACAGGTACGAATAGAAACGGACGTTACGCAGATGGGGACGAAGGATGACGCCAAGACCAAGCTATTGAGAAAACTGCTGGCTGACATACAACGAACTCGCGGAATAGATTGCGTGATAAACGAAGTGATGGATTTTATTAATTCATATGACGGAGACCTTGAGCAAATAAAATCCGGGTCTGTGACATTCGTTGTTCGCATCATGAGTCGAGAGGGTCTGAACAAACTCTGGAGTATGTACACCACTGGGGAACTCGCCAAGAAACTGACGGAGATTCTCATCAGGGAAGAACTGACAGCAGAAAATAAAAGTGACTTGGCTATCCAGGCGACTATACCGGAAAGTGACTACGAACAGGCCTGCAGATTCTTTGACAAGTTGGAAAAAGACCAGCAGAAAGGTAGCTGAATATTACTTTAATCCAAGGACCAGTATAATTTGAATCAGAAACTGTAATATCATTCGTGTTCTACATTTTGCTGAAAATTAACGCAACTGGTGTCGGATAAATCGGATAAATACTTTATTGCAGAGAAAGAGGACTCGAGCGGCATGACAGAGGCACAGCATACCCAACATGGACAAATCAGCCCAGCAACGACGGCATACAGTTCCGATCCAGCTGAAGACGCTGATAAACAGTTGAAGAAACTGTATATGACCACAGGTAAATATTCACAAATAATTCAATGGGTAGATGGTGATACAAATTACATTTTAATGCCAAAGCTAACGTTGGTTAAGGCAGGCGATGAGACAGAGAAAACGGTTATATCATATGAAGGTATTTTCCTCCAGAAAACACGAGAGGGCGATCCGATTAAATTGACAATTCTGAGCGAAATGACGTTTAGCAAACGTTGCTGCCAACTTACAAACGACGTTGATATGACGCAAGCAATAAGATCGGAAAATGAGAGAAATGACGTTCATTAAACGTTCAGGCAATATTGGGAAAACAATTTTATGCCACGGAAATAAGGTTGAGAATTGAACAAAATAACGTTTATCCAACGTTAACGCCAACTTTCAACCAATAAAATATGACGTACAAAAAAAGGTCGGAACATGAGTGAAATGACGTTCGTCCAACATTTATGCCAGCGTACAGACGACTTTGGCATGCAACTAAGCATTAAGCGGTTATCACTTCATACCGGCGAGGACTGTGTGAGTATTTTAGAGTCATTCAGTAATCGGAGAGACTTAGTCAGTTTGACACTTGATGGCATTCATGGTGTGGGTGGTTCTGCAGATACCTGGACCGTACCCTTATAAAACCTGGCGGGGCTTCGGGAGTTGGGTTTACGAAATTCCTAACTGCATTACATTTATATTGAACACCTTGCTGCACCAATAGGTCAAATGCCAATCCTGGCCGATCTTAACCTTTCGCATAATTCAGTCTTGGGTGGTAACGCTGGAACGTGGGCGGATTGTTTAAAAATTATAATTCACCTAAAATCACTCGAGCTTTACCTTAGCGGCAGTTATGACTTGGGTGGTATGACAGCAAAAACGTGAGTGGCTAGTTTGCCACTGATGATTCACCTCAAAAACGTGTTATGGCATACTGTAATAGTCTGACGCAGATCACTTACGATTTTAAATACATCGCCAGATCAGTGAGTGTCATGGGGAATCTGGTGCATTTTGATTTCAGTGGTTACATTGAGGAGATGCGCGTACAGCCATGTGGTAATGGCATACAACTGATCATTAAGAGGCTCTCACACAAATTAACCGGCTATGATGATTTGGCAGAATGTTTACAGTCATTTAATAGGAAAACAAATTGTCACTTTGATCGTTTGTGGCGTTTGTGGTCTAAGTTTTTCGCAAACTTTTGGGCCCTATCGTTACAAAACCTATCGCACCTGAAGGAGTTGATTAACTATTTTCAGTTACATGACACTGTTCACATTGCTGCATCAGTAAGTGAAATGCCAAGAGTAGAATCCCTCAGCCTGGCGGGTAAAGATGTGCAAAATTATTGGCTCCCAGTCTGAAACAACTGATTAGAAGCACGTTGGTAGCCTGAAATTGGGTGGATGTGCATTGACAGAAGAATATAAGAAAACGTATATCTGAGGCATGGGGTCTCCTTTGAGTCTCCTAAAGATGACAAGATCTCAAATGTGGGTCTGTGCTGAGATATGTAATGATGCGCATGCCATTATGTGATGCAATTTTTAAGTCATTTTGTTCGAATCAATCTCAAAGTAACCACTTTTTGTGAGAAACGTAGGAAACAGAAAATTCTTTTAAATCCAGTCATTTTATATGAACGATATTACACGATAATAGAAACACGCGGGAAATTTTCTGAGAAATGACGCATTATTTGTCTATTAACTTAAAACTAAATCACTTGTAAGCAAGCTACCCAATCTCCAACTATATAAATGATAGGTAACTATACGATATTCGCAGTAAACTGAACACATATTTCTCTTTTCAAATAGTTGTACGAATTAGCCAGGGTATATAAACTTTGCTACAGATTGAATACATGCATTTCATAATTATTATGTGGAAAAGTGCGAGTATGACATCATTCAATCAGTTAGAAATCTTAGGATTTATCTTCAACATGTGTAATATTGTTTACAACTTGTACATGTCTTTGCTTAACCCAACTTTGTATGAGAAATCAAACTGAACGTTTTATACCGATATGGTGTCATGAAAAGTGCTTATCATAAACGTGTATGGTTGTATGCGACTGATTCTAAATGACTGCAAAAAGTCTCAAGGATTAAATTGGACATATCATTTATGTACAGGAAGACCCCCAAAAAGGTTGTGCAGGCAGACATTTTTAAATTTCTCAAAAAGTACTGAGCATTTCATGTTGATAGAGTACATTGTTTGTACTCTTGTGTATAATCACAGCAAATATTTGATGAATATCCTTTCATGCAAACCAGAGATACAACAGATTATGAATGGCAATGTGCTTCCCACCCGTTCCAATGTGATTTACACAGTTAATGAAATGAGATATTGTAATTCCCATTGGAATGGTTGAAAAACCACATATCCTTTTATAATCTGTTACAGCTCTGGTTTATATGAATGTGTTTCCATTTTATTTTCACTGATTAGCATACACAGGTGTACTTTAATATGCTCCATCAAAATGAGATACTCATGGAAGTTACTTTTGAAAAAGAAATTACATCGACGATATCTGCTTGCACAACTTTTTGGGGATTCAACCTGTATTTCTTTGAGTGGACAGATGCCAACTGATACGGTCGGTCTGCAATGTAATACAGCGTGTCCCAATAAACATTGTGCATGAAGAAGTCGCTGATTGGCTCAAAAGAAGATCATACTAGCTAATCAAGTGTTGTATTATTTTAAATACTGGGCTTGTTTATTTTTGGTAAGAATGTCAAGACAATCCATCAATGCAAACCAGAGATGTTATTTTCCTCCTTCAAAATCAGAATCCTGTAGTTAAGATAAGGCCAATACATTAGTCCTTTTAAAAATCTTTGTCAAAGACTAAACTAAACACCTATTAACACAGGTTTAAACTTCCAACACTATATCCAATGACAAGTCCTGTTTGAAAAGAAACTGCTGAACAATTAACGCTTACCTTGTTGGACAAATACCTTATTTTTACAGAAGAAGAGGACTCAAGCGAAATGACAGAGGTACAGCATACACAACCGGGAGAAAGCAGCACAGCAACGCTATCTAGCAGTTCTGATCCAGCTGAACTTGCTGCTGATAGATGCAAAGAAAAGTTAAAGACATTGTATAGGACCACAGGTAAATATTCACAAATGGTTAAATGGGTAGATGGCGACACTAAGAAGATATTAACGCCAAAGCTAACGTTGCTTCAGGCTGGCAATAAGACAGATGAAAGGGTAATATCATATGAAGATATTTTCCTAGTAAAAAAACCACGGGAGGGAAATCTAATTACACTGGCCATTGTGACGAGACTAGATGATAGCATAACTCCATTCTTTTGGAAAACATTGCGTATGATTGGGCAACTGGATCCAGTCCCATACTAAAGGCGACTATACTGGAAAGCGACTTCAAACAGGCTTGCAGATCCTTTGACAAGTTGGATAAAGACCGGCAGAAATGTATACCCTAATGCTGTATAATTAAACCAAAAAAGTGCAATTAAAGTACCTCCTTTTTTTGAAAATTCGTATAAGACAATGATGCGTCTGTTGTCGCATATTTACTTTTTAACAGATGAAGAGGACTCGAGCAGCATTGCAGAGGGACAACATACGCAACTTGGAGAAAGGAGCGCAGCAATGACGGCTGATAGTAGCGATCCAGCTGAACACGCTGCCGATAAATGTCAAAACCAATTGAAGACACTGTATATGACCACAGGTACATATTCACAATTGATAAAATGGGTAGATGGTGACAAAAAGAGGATTATAATGCCAAAGCTAACGTTATCCAAGGTTCACGATAAGACAAAGAAAAAAATACTATATCAAGAAATTTTCCTCGAGAAAACACAAAACGGCGATCCAATTAAACTGACCATTCTGACTGGACCAGATGATGAGCAAAAGTCCATTTTTTTGGACAACATTGCGTATGACTGGGCAACCGGCTCCGGTCCCATACTCAGTAACTTCAAAATTGTTACTGTGCTGCAAATGGAAGCCATGGAACAAGAGTCTGACTTTATTGACTCGATATATGCTCAACTGTTGGGTCAAGATACAGATATTGACAGAGGTGACTTGCAGTCATTTATTGACACCAACCCTCACAAAATTCTTGTCCTCTGGGATGGGTTTGATAAGTTAAGCAGCAACTTTGATGACAACAAAGTTGGATCTGTTCTCAAACTCCTCGATCGGATGGCAGCAAGGGGAATACAGGTAGTTGTAACCACACATCCCTTTAACTTACAGAAATTTATGAGCAAATCAGTGATCCAGGAGCCTGTTACTTATGTGACAGCTTCAGAGATGGGTCAGGTACAGATGGAAGATTATGTCAAAACACTTTTCTTTGATACACCCGGTCAGGCTGAGGATCTCATTGACAAAATCAAATCCTCAGAAGTTCTCTCCGACTTGGCAAAAAGTCTAAACCTGATGCCCTTGCTGTGTTCATTGTCAAAACAACCAGCAGGACCTGATACAATGTCACGCCTATACAGTGGGGCAATGAAATACATATTCACACAACAGTCAGATATGTCACAAGACGAAATATCCGAAGTACTGATTACCCTTGGTAAGACTGCATTGGAGGGTCTGGTTTCCCCTCAGCAAAGGTTCACATTTCACGAAGAAGAGTTTGGGAGAGCAGCTCTAGAGAAGGCCCTAGATGCAGGTCTCTTAACTCGTAGGCGAGGCCTTACGGGACAAACATCTATCATTGACTGCCTAGAGTTTCGTCACAAGACAATGCAAGCATTTTGCGCTGCTAAATTCTGCCAGAGTTTATCGGAAAATGAGTTTCGGAAGCTTCTTGATCAAATTGACAACCCTTGTAATTTTCAGTATTTGTTGCGCTTCTGCTGCGGCGACAATGAGCAATGCTGCAGACATATATTGCTGATGCTGCATAGGAAATCTACTGAAGGCGAGGAAGAGATGGAATTGGCCTTACATTGCTACTTTGAAAGTCAGGCAACACATTTGATATCGGAACATGTCATCAAGTTGTGGGTGACTGAACATATGAAATTATATGATAAAAGCCACGACACATTGAAGTCGCTTATGTGGTTGCTGCAGCATGTTGCCGAGCAGACAGGGCTCTCGGGATACCTCGCTAACATACACCGCATTACATTTGCAGGGTGTGACCAGTCAGGAGTAGGTGAACTCGTAGCTTCGCGTTTAACAACCATGACAAATCTGTCTTCATTGTGTTTGCATAAATGCAGACTAGCAGGTTACCAGTTAGATCACATTTTATTATCACTTCAAAGGGCAGACAACTTGACTCATCTAACGCTTTCTGGCAATGATTTAGGCGGCACTGCAAAACATTGGGCTTTCAAATTGCAAGGTCTCAAAAGCCTCCAGGCACTATCATTGACTTCATGTAACGTGAATGCGGAAGATATACCACATATTGCATCATCGGTCGGGAAGATGCCAAACCTTGCCAATCTGAACCTTTCAAGCAATAAAGTCTTGGGTGGTAACGCAGGAACGTGGGCGGCTAGTTTGCAGTCAATGACTCACCTAAAAAAGCTCGATATGACATTGTGTGACATTCAAGGTCACGATGTAAAATATATCGCTGAATCAGTGAGTCGCATGGGAAATCTGGAAATTAGTGATTTCAGTGGTTCCTTGGATGTGTTTTGTGTACATCCATACGACAGTGGCATGCAACTAAGCATTAAGCGGTTATCACTTACCGGCGAGGACTTTGCGAGTATTTTAGTGTCATTCAGTAATCGGAGAGACTTAGTCAGTTTCACACTTGATGGCATTCATGGTATTGGTGGTTCTGCAGGTACATGGACCATACCTTTACAAAACCTGACGGGGATTCGGGAGTTGGGTTTAAGAAATTGCTCACTGCAAAGCATTGATATTAAACACCTTGCTGCAGCATTAGGTCAAATGCCAAACCTGGCCGATCTTAACCTTTCACAGAATAGGAACTTGGGTGGTAACGCTGCAACGTGGGCGGCTAGTTTGAAGACGATGACTCACCTAAAAAAGCTCGATATGACATTGTGTGACATTCAAGGTCACGATGTAAAATATATCGCTGAATCAGTGAGTCGCATGGGAAATCTGGAAAATAGTGATTTCAGTGGTTCCTCGGGTGTATTTTGCGTACAGCCAAACAACAGTGGCATGCAACTAAGCATTAAGCAGTTATCACTTACCAGTGAGGACTTTGCGAGTATTTTAGTGTCATTCGGTAATCGGAGAGACTTGGTCAGTTTCACACTTGATGGCATTCATGGTATTGGTGGTTCTGCAGGTATCTGGACCATACCTTTACAAAACCTGACGGGGATTCGGGAGTTGGGTTTAAGAAATTGCTCACTGCAAAGCACTGATATTAAACACCTTGCTGCAACATTAGGTCAAATGCCAAACCTGACCGATCTCAACATTTTAGAGAATTCGAACTTGGGTGGTAACGCTGGAACGTGGGCGGCTAGTTTGAAGACGATGACTCACCTAAAAAAGCTCGATGTAACATTCTGTGACATTCAAGGTCACGATTTAAAATATATCGCTGAATCAGTGAGTCGCATGGGGAATCTGGAAAATAGTGTTTTCAGTGGTTCCTTGGGTGTATTTTGCGTACAGCCAAACAACAGTGGCATGCAACTAAGCATTGAGCAGTTACCACTTACCAGTGAGGACTTTGCGAATATTTTATCGTCATCCGGTAATCGGAGAGATTTGGTCAGTTTCACACTTGATGGCATTCGTGGTATTGGTGGTTCTGCAGGTATCTGGACCATACCCTTACAAAACCTGACGGGGATTCGGGAGTTGAGTTTAAGAAATTGCTCACTGCAAAGCACTGATATTAAACACCTTGCTGCACAATTAGGTCAAATGCCAAACCTGGCCGATCTTAACCTTTCGCAGAATTCGGACTTGGGTGGTAACGCCGGAACGTGGGCGACTAGTTTGAAGACAGGGATTCACCTAAAATCATTAGATTTATCGAACTGTGGTATAAATAAAAAAGATATACCGCATGTTGCATCATCAGTTGGAGCGATGCCAAACCTAGCCGATCTTAAACTTTCATGCAATGGGGACTTGGGTGGTTGCGCCGTAACGTGGGCGGCTAGCTTGAAGATGATAATTCACCTGAATTTACTCGATTTATCGAACTGTGGTATAAATAAAAAAGATATACCGCATGTTGCATCATCAGTTGGAGCGATTCCAAACCTAGCCGATCTTAAACTTTCAAGCAATGGGGACTTGGGTGGTTGCGCAGTAACGTGGGCGGCTAGCTTGAAGATGATAATTCACCTGAAATCACTCGATTTATCGAACTGTGGTATAAATAAAAAAGATATACCGCATATTGCATCATCAGTTGGAGCGATTCCAAACCTAGCCGATCTTAAACTTTCATGCAATGGGGACTTGGGTGGTTGCGCAGTAACGTGGGCGGCTAGCTTGAAGATGATAATTCACCTGAAATCACTCGATTTATCGAACTGTGGTATAAATAAAAAAGATATACCGCATATTTCATCATCTGTGGGAGCGATGCCAAACCTAGCCGATCTTAAACTTTCATGCAATGGGGACTTGGGTGGTTGCGCCGTAACGTGGGCGGCCAGCTTGAAGATGATAATTCACCTGAATTCACTCGATTTATCGGCCTGTGGCATAAATGGACAAGATGTACCACATATTGCATCGTCAGTTAGGGAGATGCCAAACTTGGCCGAGCTTTACCTTAAAGGCAATTATTGCTTGAATGGTATGACAGCACAAACGTGGGCGGCTAGTTTACCGTTGATGATTCACCTCAAAAAGCTTGCAATGACATACTGTAATATGGAACATATTCTGATGTACACCAGTCGCTATTTGAAATACATCGCTAGATCAGTGAGTCACATGGGGAATCTGGTGCATTTTGATTTTAGTGGTTTTGAAAAGGTGATGCGTGTACAGCCATGTGGTAATGGCATACGACTGGTCATACAGGGGATCTTACTAACCGGCAATGATATGGCGGATATTTTACAGTCATTTAGTAATCGGAGAGATTTAGCCAGTTTGATCGTTGAAGGCATACGTGGTTCTGCGTATATATGGACCCCACCCTTGCAAAACATTACGCACCTGAAGGAGTTAAGATTAATACACTGCTTATTGCAGAGCACTGACATTGAACCCATTGCTGCAGCAGTAAGTCGAATGCCAACAGTAGAATCCCTCAGCCTCGAGAGAAATCCTCATTTGAGTGGCTCTGCAGACACATGGGCTCCCAGTCTGAAACAAATAAAACATGTTAGTAGCCTGAAATTTGGCGGATGTGCATTGACCGAAGAAGATAAGAAGCACATATCTGAGGCATGGGGAAGTGGAGTTGACTTCGAGTTTCCTAAAGATGACTAGATGTCAAATCGAGGTCTGCGCTGAGATATAATGATGCGCATGTCCAGGTGTATAAGATAAGCGGGTGCGAGTACATGATGCACATTTCAAGTCATCTGGCTCGAGTCAGTCTCCAAGTCACCAGTTTTTGTGAGAAACCTAGGAAACGGAGAATTCTATTCATTCCACTTATTTTGTACGGACGCACGATATGACACGATAATTATGGAAAACGCCGGAAATATTCTGAGAAATGACGCAATATTCATCCATTAACTTAAAACTAAATCATCCGTACTCAAGCTACCCAATTTCCAAATATATAGAAATAATAGGTAATTATATGATATTCGCGGTAAACTGAACACATACATGTATTTCTCTTTTTCAACGAATTAGCCATTGTAAAGACTGTGCTACAGATTGAAAATGGGTCATGTTGTTTACAACTTGTACATGTCTTCGCTTAATCCAACTTTATATGAGAAATGTAACTGAACGTTATATATTATGCCATCAAAAGAGCTTTTAACGTGTATTGCTGTATGCGACTGATTCTAAATGACTGCGAAAAGTCTCAAGAAATGAAATGGACGTATCATTTATGTCCAGGGTGACCCCAAAAATTGCATGCAGACATCTTTAAATTTCTCAAGTGTTTCATGTTGATGGAGGATATTGTTTGTACTTCTGTGTATAATCACAGCGAAATTTTGATGAAAATCCATTCATGCAAACCAGAAATACAACAGGTTATAAATGACAATGTGCTTCTCATCCGTTCCAATGTGATTTACACAGTTAATGGCATAACACATTGTAATACCCATTGGAATGGTTGAAAAACACATATCATTTTATTATTGGTTACAGCTCTGGTTTGCATGAATGGGTTTCCATGACATTACTAGTATACACAAAAGTATAATCAATATGCTCCATCAAAATGACATACTCGTGTTAGGTACTTTTTGAACAATTTAACGATATCTGCTTGCACAAATTTTTGGGGGCCACCCTGCATTTGTTTGAGTGGACAGAGGCCAACTGATTGAAACGGTCGGTCTTCAATATATTATGTCAACTCTTATCATGTATACCCATATTGCAGCCAGTCTTTTAGCCAGATATTTGATGCGGGAACTGCGCGTGTCATATCATGATTGTTCCACTTCATTAGCATATACCATCAACATAATTGTGTAGATATTTAAAACTGATAATGCGAGTATCAAACTTTTCTTTTCTTAAACATTTACTGTTCCAGTGTGGCCAATTGTTTTTGTGTCAGGCCAAGTAAACAAAAACATGTTAATAGCGTCCTGTCTGTTAGAAAAAAAAGGAAGAAGGCCCTTTTTTCCAAAATGGCCGCCCGACCCATTTTCCAAAACGACCGACGGGCCATTTTTTTCAAGATGGCCACCAGGGGTTTTTTTTCTTCTTTTAATGGCCGCCACCTGGACTCAGAAAAATGACATACCAGCTTTATATGGACTAGATGCAACAGACAAAGAGGCCAAAATGATGTTACTGTTTAAAATTTATCATTTTTTTCAGTTTTTTTTTTTCAAATAAAAAAAAGGCGGCCTTCAAACATGCAGCGCACGGGGACGCTAAACAGGTTTTTTTCTTTTTTTGGCCTGAGTGGATACTTTGTCACTGCAATGTCAAATTGTGTTTGGTTAACGCCCGGTTTTGTTATAAATCCATACCAAAGCATTATTTTAAAGCTACGTTAAAGGGTATGAGGCTTTGTATTCGCACACGCGCGCGCACTACTGATCAGCGCCCATGATTGGATAAACACTCATGTTGCATTAACTTCCGGTTCCAGTGGTTCCACTTAACATGTGCAGTGGACGTGGTTTAAAGCTGAAGTGACGTCACACTAATAAACCGAATACAAAGCCAGTGCACGCATGAGGTCTACATGGACAACTATATCAGTCAGAGGACATTGATTATTTGTGTAAACACGGTTTGAGTGTTTTCTCCAAAGCTGACATGTATAGGCCTAGACCCAAAGGTTTCCTAGCTTCTAATGTTACTCTTTTGGGGGAGCAATTCCGTAAATTTGGATGTACATGTCAGACACTTTAATGAGCTGCTGTTGGAAATGTTAATGTGATACATCACTAATAATGTGACATCCAATGCATAAAAAAAAACAATTACGGACCAAACTAAGGCACCACCACTTAACGACTTTGTACATAACGCATCACGTGGTTGGACGTACGTTGGATTGTACGGAATTTTTCACATGTCTATCTATAACACATTGTAGTGGTAGCTATACGTATTCATTTAGACTTTATGTATTATAATGCTGTATTTTTTGGTCTTGAAATCAACAGAAGATATTGAAATGCACTTGAAATAAAACAAATGAGTGGTCCTTTAATAAGAATTCTGATGGCCCTGGTTTGTTTTGTTTTTTTAGTGCCAAGCCATTCGACAACGGAAAAATATATCAAGACTGTGCATATAGGTTTTCCCGGCGATTTTTTGAATTTTTCTAATCAGTTTCATTATCAGCCAAACTAAGGCACCACCACTTAACGACTTTGTACATAATATATCACGTGATTGGACGTACGTTGGATTGTACGAAATGTTTCACATGTGTATCCATAACACATTGTAGGGGTAGCTATAGGGCTTACGTATTCATTTCAGACTTTATGTATTATAATGCTGTATTTTTTGGTCTTTAAATCAACACAAGATATTGATATGCACTTGAAATAAAACAAATGGGCGGTCCTTTAATAAGAATTCTGATGGTTCAGGTTTGTTTTGTTTTTAGTGCCAAGTCATTCGACAACGGAAAAATATATCAAGACTGTGCATATAGGTTTTCCCGGCGAATTTCCGATTTTTTCTAATCAGTTTCATTATCAGCCATTCAATTTCGCGAGAGTTTTGCACTTGTGGTCAAATTGGGGTTTCTTTTTCATTTTGGGTTCATTCAATTTCTTTTTTAAGTAGCCAAGATTTTGCAACAAGTGTTCGTTTTCGTTTGGGACATTCTATTTCGTTTTGGTGCATTCAAGACTTAATTTGTAGCTGTCTTAAATTAAGTCTTTACAACATTTTAACGGTTGAAGCAGTCAAATTAGCGAACATATGCGCGCTTATAACGTGCTTTTCGTTTCTTATTCGTTTATGGGTAATCGCTTTCATTGTTTAATCATTTAAATTAGTAAGATTTTTTCAATCGATGTAATTTCCTATTTTCCTCCGAGGTTCACCCCCCCCCCCAAAAAAAAAATCTTGATGACTGTAAAATTTACAATGTTACAAATTAACTGTTATGAGGGAAACACGATTAGATTTATTGGAATAATTAATTGATAGGGATTAAGATAATTTCTTTTTTTTTACTGCTGATCTTTTCTACTTGTTTATACTTTTGAAAGGGAAATTTACTTTGACGATTTCTTGACGTGCAAGACTTCTGGACACGTATGTTTGGCAATGGTTGTACCATCGGGAACACTTTTCTTACGTTATTTCTACATCTTTGTGTCACAATTAACTATTTTTGCAAGTTTTATTTTTCCATTATGAAGGATGTGTTTGGTGTTTTCAAAGTTTTTATGCTAATGCAAAAATTCATAACTAAACCTGTGACGGCATTCCCGGCATGATTAATGTAACATGGCTATTTCAGCACAAAAAGTTGCTAGAATATTGGATATTTTGCTTTCTAAATATCTTTTATTCGGTGATTCTTTGATGTGTCAGTACAGGGCGCAAATGTTTTCAAATATCGAATTTTGGATGAATAATTTGAATGATTAAACCCCTAAACGTAACAATGTCTTCCAGACCTATTCTGAAATGACATCACAGTGACAGCGCGCTCATGCGTAGTCCGGAAAAGCATGGAAACTGTTCAATGTTTAAAGAAGTGCACTTTTGCAATAAGATTAACCAAAACAGATTGTCAAATGTGCAGTTTTCTTACATTTCTCAGTAGTAAAGAGTTGCACCAAAAGAATTCCTGAGAAAAATTCATTGCACATATGATGAAGAAAGAAAGGCATATACGGATTGAAAACATCAAATATGATTTACGCTAAGGAATACGGACACCTATGAAGTCTTAACAAAATGTTTGACAAAATGTGAAATATGTTTGCCCATTAATGAAAACGAATGCCCGATCAACCCCTTACTGCTGGTTTACACGAAATTGAATGAACAACGCAATACTTTTAATATAAGTGCATCTATGATAGTGACGAGTGAAGCTAAAAGGCGATAGAATGCTCTAATAGTGAAATTGAATGATTCTTTTTGATTGTCGAATGTCGATCTGTGTGATATTTCAATTTCAATCTAAATCGAATTAGCCCGGCGTTAAATTGAATGAAAACTTGGTGAAATTGGCCGGGAAAACCTATATTATTTTGCACAACAAAATATTCTTACTGGAAGTGTTTGATCATGTTGTTTTACTTAATGTATATTTTGTTTTGCTTGCTATACAGGCCTAGCTACGCTAAAAAAAGAGTGATGTTTTTCATCGCAAATTTCTAAACGAGGCGTACATTTTGTTAAATATCAAAATGGATCTGATAATATTATACAGCGTTTGAATAAAAAGTTTATTCTTCTTCTTATAAATGAACTGTATCAGTAATAAATATCGATTGTAAACATTGACCCTAGAACACTGTCCTCATTAAATTATTCTAAATGTTTATTTTCCCTGTCTCATCAATATTGGATGTCATTGAGAAATATTGGACACCAGTGGTGTAAATCTCTATCGGCAAGTGGTGGTATGGTGGCAGGATTCATGGGGGATTATCAAAATATTGCCCGGTCATGACCGTTAGTAGTTCGAAATAATGATGTGCATCGGGTCTGGTTGACCAGGCCAAACCGACCCGAAACATTATAGGCCTAGATATAAACCGAATCCGAACCGAAACCGATCTCAACTCTCTCAAACCGACCCGACAAAAAATAAGGTAAAACCGAACCAAGCCGACCCGACCCGAACCCCCCCCCCCCCCCAAAAAAAACCCGAATACCTGGCTTGGACCATGGAGCTATGCTTGGACAAAGCGATCACTTTTTTTGTGCCTGCCCTTACACACGTGGCATGAATTCTTTTGCAAAACCATCGTCTCTCTCTGTCATACTCAGTGGGTTGATCGAGAGATAACTCCGCTTATTGAACAAACGCATTGGTATCGTCACGCGGTATCATGAAAACTGTTACAATGTATCTATTTCACTGACAGTCCCGATCCGACTGGAAAAATTAATACCTTGGGAACTTGATATGGCTAAAACCGACCTGACACGACCCAAAAATGAAAATGCAAAACCGAAACCAACCCGACCCGACTGAAAAGATGGACAAACCGACCCTACCCGAAAAGATGGACAAGCCGACCAAACCCGACCCGAAGTCGGTTTTCGGGTTGGGTCGGCAAATTAGAATATCTTTCCCTGGAATTGTAATGATACCAGCGTTGAATTAAGAGGGAAAAACTATATTTAAACACGCAAATGCTCACAGTCCCGTTATCTGTTGAAAACCGATTGTTTCATTTAAAAAAAAAATCACAAGACACAACTGTCTTTTTCTGTATTAGGCCTACTCATTTTATTTTTCAATCAATCATACCCAATTATTCCCTTACAAAGGATAATATAAATCTGGAAATAATTTCTCTGTGTATATTACTTAGCCATGATCTTATTTTGGAAGAATATATTTTGCCAAGCCAAAAACAAAATGAAGCCGTCCCAGACTAGTGCAGTACCTGTATTGGGTAAATCTCTAGCTGCTTTTTCCATTATATTTTACCATGTAAATGGATCAAGTAATATGCAGCGCCTCCAAAATTTCACACAGCACGATATTCATCATTTATATAGGGCCTATGAATAATTTGTTTTCCAAGCGCCATAAATTGTTTCCTTTTAGAATGCTGCCCTCTCCTGGCTACCCAAAAGCAGGACTTAAGAATACAACAAACCGAAACAGAAGTTTAGAAACAGCTGTTATATACTGTTTGTATAATTTTGAAAGTTTCTTAACTGGGCAAAACGTTCATTTTTTTTTCAAATGGACGTATCACGAGTTTGAAATAAACTCTTCAAATATCTGTGTACCATGTTGGCCTCTACATGTATGATTACAGTCGACTCTCCTTAATACAAACACAAATTCTGGTAATAAAGCCTTGGTCTCAACTGTGCATTTATGAGCACTCCACTGTCGACTGTATGTGAGTGCTGCTCACTGGCCTAGGTTGAAAAGCAAATTTGCTGATTAAGTGAGCAGATTCGCCGATTAATTATGCGAGAAAACTGCATCTTGACCTCTAGATTTTGACCAATCAGTGGGCGCTTTCCTTATCGGGTCTTCGGTCATTCACCGTTGTCGCGTCATAGACATGGATTAAAAAACCAACTTTATAACAGCAACAAGGGCTGTGGTCACGCGCTCTGAATTATGTCACATGACACGCGTCCGGCTGTTGTATTACAAAACACTGCATTAGAATTGACCAATCACAGTTTTAGTCCTGATTTGGGAATGAAATGACGTCCCGATTTAGTAAAGTCGACTCCGATTGGCTTAGACGCGTGATCGCATAAATCTGCATGCTTTTGTAACCGGGGAGAGTGGAATTAGTTAGTTAAAAATGGGGCACTCTCCTTATGTCCGAGTGGTTCCACTAAAAAAATGATTTGGGTGGAGCGAAGTTTCTGTTTGTTTCAAAAATATGAAATGTTTTATTTATAGTACAAATAGAGACAATATATATACAAAGGATCAGGTACAGTATTTACAAAAGAATATTAGGAACTTTGGTGAGTATATAAAAACAGAACTTTGTTGGGTCTATAAAAACAGAACTTTGTTAAGTATATATAAAACGACAGTCAAATAGGGAAATATGCTAATGAAGTCGCTCCAAGGATGGTATCTGAAAATTAGTGAAATGCATAAAAACAATAAATGACTAATGAATTATGGGAATAACTTCCAGATCCAAATACATTAACGATATTTAATTCAAAGAAATTTGGGAAAAACTGGTTTCCTTCTTTGTAAATCAAAGAAAACTTTTTTTATAAATACATCAGTCAGTGAACAGAATGTTGCATAAAAATGACTGTTGCATTAAAAGATTCAGGCATAAAAAGTGAAATATCAGACAAGGGATTCACTCACCACTCGGGATGGTCTACGTTCATGCCTACTCCGTGTCCGATGTTAAAATCGAAGTAGAAGCAGCAAAAATATTGCAAAATACAATGCCGGCAACGCCGGATATATAATTATTTTGCTGCTATCGGGGAGCCGCACCCAAAACTTGCAGAAATGAGTGTGCAATACTCGCTGTAAATGCTGGTCGCAAAGCAGGAGCAGAACCAGGCAGATAGATGTCAACCCAAAGCAGAGTTGGAACGGAATCAACAATATTTTGGATCTAGCCCTACAAGAAAACCATACGAAACGCCCGGAATGCCATCTATCTAATTGGAACAAAGCGCGTGGAATGTAAAACTCGCATGCTCGCTACGCCCATCGCATAGTTGAGCAAAATTCTAGGCAGTGCGCTCTGTAAAAAAAAGTTTAGTTGGCCGCGAGAGGGCGCTAGGCAAAAAGCATAATCGCAATGGCTGCTCACATGTGAATCGACACAAACACGAAATTACAAAAGTTATGAAATGAATGCTGGAGTAAGGAACCAGTCGGGTAAAAGTAAGTATTGAAACCCGACCTGGTTACACTCACCCCCTAATTTTAAAGAAAAAAAGAATTTGTAAAAGGGAAATTTATAGGAACTAACAGTTAAAAGGAATATCCTTTTTATAAAAAACTACTACACCAGCTCCTCGAACTAAACTTGGACAATATATAATATGTGCAAATGGTCGAGAGCGCGATAAAAGATTGTCCACCACTAGTATTTGACTAGTGAATTAGAGATTACCTCATTATGGACCTTAAATCTAAAACTCCCAATTTGGCCATAATTAGACATACGAAAGTCCGCGTTAAAAAATGAAGATTTGGCTATGAGTTTCTATAAATAAAAATCCCTAAAAAACATCCATAATATCAGTTTTAATTAAAATGGTAAGATAGTGTTTATTGATGGGATAGAGAAAAATGGCAAAAATATGGCCCACCTCTAGCATGTCGCTAGAGAAATAGAGATTATCTCCAATGGACCCAATAACCTAATTCTCAATATATAATCATACTACACTAATCTTACTATAAAAACCCTAGTATCTGGCTACACTTAATGTATTTTAAAAAACAAAATCCTCAACATCTATTTACAGGGCGTCTTTCAACCCCAACCTAAACATGTCTATTTATCCTAGTTGGGTTAGCTAATCCCAACAGCGGTTAAAACGAAATTAGGATAATGAGAGAATAAAATTTACCAAATACTGGCTTTACTATCAATACAGATATAATGGAATCTACATGTACAATGTGAAATAAAAGATATGGCGTCTGCATTGAAGATTGATTATAGGTTAAAGATGTAAAAAGGGTTATTCGCCTAAAGCGCTAATTAAATCATTTGCAAAATATTTACTTTCTGCAGCTTAGTACGATCAATATACTGCTACAAAAAAGAATCAGTATACTGGCAATGGGACGATTAAAAAGAAGGTAAAACACATGTACAAAAATGTTCGGGTTTAGCTGAAGACGCGCGTACGCAGTCAAGCAACGACAACCTAATATGCACGCTTTAACGTTTAGCAGCTGCATGTGCACCTACAATATCCACTTGATAATACCCAAGCACGGTCGAACCACGTGCAACTAAAATGAAAAGTGAATTACGGGGTGGAAGAAGGGATGGATGGCATGAACGTAGTCACCCAAGTGGTAGTATGTCCCAAATCTGCATGCACAGAAAAATATAAAAGAAAAGACAACTGCCTCAAGGGCGTTAAAAATGTTCAACAAGAATCATTGTAAGACAGCTCCATTAAAAATGTCAAGAATTCCAAGCACTTCCTCAATAAGCCAAAAAGGAAACGTTGAAGTACATACAACAATTACTATGAGAGGAAGAATATTGCGCTATAAAGGAGCATAGTAAAATAACAATTAGAATACTAAAAATGAAAAAGCTTTGGATCCGTCCAACTCTACGCTACAGTTTGTGTATAAGCAGGCGCAATATACATGTGTTTCCGAAGTAAAATTTCGTTGTGTCCTTTGTCATGCTTTTATAAGTTGTCAAAGAACAGTAAAAACATACAATGCATTTCCTTCGGTATGCAAGTTAAATATGGTATAAAACAGGTTTATATTGCATAAAAAATTGCAGTACATGCATATATAACCAGCACAAAATGAGACAGTTTATGAATACTGTTCAGCAGGGATCAAAGGTCCGTTGGTGACGAAGGAAGTACCAGTTCAATGGTGAAAAATGGCCACACCAAAGTCCCTCGAAGTCCAAATGCTGGAGTTTCTGGCTATTGAAGTTCCAGATGTCACCAGGTCAGGCCAGGTAGAAGCACCCTGGTCTGGTACCCAACTTCCGCTGGGCCTACCATGCCGATGCTGAGCTTAGCCTGGACTCCCAATCGTCATGAGCAGAACGACGCCACAGAGCTCCCGGTCTCATCAGTGCCAGGCGAATTCCCTATATATTTGACTGTCGTTAAACCCTGATTTAATTTATTTAATTTCGCTCCCAAATCCAAAATAAAGTGGATAGCAAAGCTATCCTGCCGACTACGCCAAGTGTAACCGGGGAGAGTGGAATTAGTTAGTTAAAAATGGGGCACTCTCCTTATGTCCGAGTGGTTCCACTAAAAAAATGATTTGGGTGGAGCGAAGTTTCTGTTTGTCTCAAAAATATGAAATGTTTTATTTATAGTACAAATAGAGACAATATATATACAAAGGATCAGGTACAGTATTTACAAAAGAATATTAGGAACTTTGGTGAGTATATAAAAACAGAACTTTGTTGGGTCTATAAAAACAGAACTTTGCTACGTATATATAAAACGACAGTCAAATAGGGAAATATGCTAATGAAGTCGCTCCAAGGATGGTATCTGAAAATTAGTGAAATGCATAAAAACAATAAATGACTAATGAATTATGGGAATAACTTCCAGATCCAAATACATTAACGATATTTAATTCAAAGAAATTTGGGAAAAACTGGTTTCCTTCTTTGTAAATCAAAGAAAACTTTTTTATAAATACATCAGTCAGTGAACAGAATGTTGCATAAAAATGACTGTTGCATTAAAAGATTCAGGCATAAAAAGTGAAATATCAGACAAGGGATTCACTCACCACTCGGGATGGTCTACGTTCATGCCTACTCCGTGTCCGATGTTAAAATCGAAGTAGAAGCAGCAAAAATATTGCAAAATACAATGCCGGCAACGCCGGATATATAATTATTTTGCTGCTATCGGGGAGCCGCACCCAAAACTTGCAGAAATGAGTGTGCAATACTCGCTGTAAATGCTGGTCGCAAAGCAGGAGCAGAACCAGGCAGATAGATGTCAACCCAAAGCAGAGTTGGAACGGAATCAACAATATTTTGGATCTAGCCCTACAAGAAAACCATACGAAACGCCCGGAATGCCATCTATCTAATTGGAACAAAGCGCGTGGAATGTAAAACTCGCATGCTCGCTACGCCCATCGCATAGTTGAGCAAAATTCTAGGCAGTGCGCTCTGTCAAAAAAAGTTTAGTTGGCCGCGAGAGGGCGCTAGGCAAAAAGCATAATCGCAATGGCTGCTCACATGTGAATCGACACAAACACGAAATTACAAAAGTTATGAAATGAATGCTGGAGTAAGGAACCAGTCGGGCAAAAGTAAGTATTGAAACCCGACCTGGTTACACTTTGACATATCAGACGTTATACAGGAGACTTGGACCCTTGGATGATACTCAAACTACCATCACCCCAGCCCTCACAAAAAGCACCAATACATGTACCTCACAATCTGTACAAGTAAGAATAACTGACGACCTCCCCCCTACCCATCCACCTACACTTTTTATATCTCACAAAAAGGCAATTTTTTTGAACAAAATATACATTTGAAAAAAGTAAGACTGCTGCAAACTGCTTACTGACTGGATGGACCTGAAATATATAAATCTAAAAATTAATGTGGCCTGACATTGCGAACTTAGCAAGTTCTTCTTCAGAGGCTAAAGAAGAACTTGCTAAGTTCGCAACGTCAGGCCACAAAATATACATTTGAGATAGTGAGATGCTGTATGTATAGTCACTGTCACATGACAGACTACTGAAAGACTGATTCATTTTAGCCCCGCCCTGTGATGTCTTGACCAATCGGCAGTTGTGATTAATAGCTCACAAACAGGCTTCCCACAGACACCCTCAATAAAATATCATGTCTTTTCCAGGACAAATCTTCGGCATTCTATTTGTGTGTTTTTATAAAAACCAAAAAAATGACACAAATATAGATATCGCCAAAATTGGCGATTCGACGGTTTGTCAGCTGCAGCTGCTCTGCGACGAAATGATGTGTACTTCATTTACCCTTTACTTTTGGTGTACGTGTAGTTTACTGCAAGTCAGTTGTGCATCCAGTGCACTCCAGCAGAAGTGCATTGGAGGATTTTTGACTCATCAGCCAAGCGGTTTAACCTTAACCACAACATTAAAGGTTGCTCTATCAGGTATTTAAACCAAAACTCTTAAAATTTCTTGTCAGGATTTTGAGATTCGGAGCCCCGCCTGTGGCAAATCAGTCCTAATAACAAATCCATAATTTGACATACATTGTAGTGACGAATATGTAATTTTGCTGGTAACCAGCTAATGTAAGGCATGCGTTCAAAGTACCAACGAATGATGTGCTACTGTGGTTGCCAAAAATGTCACGTAAAAGGTGACTTTTAGGTCTATTTTATCCATGCCCAAATTCAAACGCGAATTACTTGAAACAGGGTTTGCGCTTCTTCGCCGGTATGTCAGCTCTGCGACGATTTGTGTGCAACTGCGTTTGACACACACATCTGGAACATGCAATGTGACATTGGAGGTGTGCATGTGTTGGTGCCATCGTGCACAGTGGGCAGAGTGTAAGGGAGCAGTCTCATGATTTTATACTGCACGCACAGACCCTGCTGTCCACTAAATTGTTCAAGTCGTCTTGTTGCACTATGATGGCTTCTTTGTGGAGGCAGGTTGAAGTGCGCTACACCAGACAGCAGCCTCGGTGGAAGTGGGTAGACATGATTGATTTCAACTTGACCTGCTCACACGTTATGCCACACTGCCTGGACGGGCTTAGCTTCACAGCCAGACACAAGCTACAAAACAAAAAAATCAAGGATATCAATGTTTTTAAAAACTTTTCAGATATTCAAACTGCATTTTTGTGGAAATTGCAGTGTTTAGACCATTCATGGATGCCATCACTGTAATTTCAAGGAGTCCTCCTTAAATGGTGAAAGCACTGTGCTAGCTTTTGCTCAGATAATCCGTCATGGGACAGTTGCTTTGAGTAATAGCCAGCACAATGTATTTGCCATTGAAGGGGGCCGAAGGTTGCAGGCCAGTAAATTGGTCCGAAATTGCCTTTGCTGGCCAAATCACGATTTGCATGCCCTCAAATTCTTCAATATTTGAGAATGTTGTGGGCCATGAACTTGATGGTTTGTAAACAAGTATGGGTGGAAGCTGTGCACAGGACTTGGAGCTTGGGTTTCAGTGAAATGTGCATAAAACTGGGTCCTAAAAGTGCTCTATTTTCCAATGGAGTGCAGGCACCATTTTTCAAAATGGCAATGTGCTTCAGGACTTGTTAAGAGGTGATCATCTTCGGATGGAAATTTCTCCTAAATGTCATCAGATTAACACCCCCCCCCAAAAAAAAAGCAAAGAAAATGAAAGATGATGTACATTTGTATTAAGCTTTAATTTGATGTGTGTCTCGAACACCTTGGAGAGTTGTGAGTATTTTTCCCGAATTTCTGAAGTGGGAGCATTTATCGTTGGGGTCTATGGCAGTTTATTTACTGATCTGCAACCCTATGTGAATATACCACGATGCTCCATATAGATCCCCTACACTGCAGCCATCTTTGACGTGTGTGCTTCTGTCCTGCTACAGTATATGCATGAGTTGATCTGTTGTGCACAAGGCTGCCAGCTTTGAGTTAGAGCTGACAGTGAGTATTGGCGAAGGAGCTTGATCAGAACAGCCTGAAGTTCGGCGGGCCCCAGAAATTATGGATTCTAGACTCTCTGTTGTGTTGTGCGATCGGAGGCAATTTCTGATCACTTTAACAAAAGATCATCATTTAAACATCATTTTTGAGTTTGGAGTCAATCACATCCATTATTTTAATTTTCTATCAATTTTTTTTTTGGACTGAGAAATTCGGTGAGTCTCACGCTCAATGCTTGAGAGTTGGCGGGCCTGTGTGTACTCGTTATTTACTGATTGAAACAAAAACCCTTAAAGGTGACTGCAGGGGCGCTGGGAGTCTACAGTTATTCTTGACACATGGTGAAACAGTCTTAAATTTTACAGGGTGTATAAAATAGTCTTAAATTTTACAGGGTGTATAAAAAAAGTATCTCTCAATTGGGTAAAATTCATTGAAAACTATGTAAACACTGTCTGTATAGTATCTCTTTAAAGGTGAGTTACTGATGGTTTATTTTCCCCCTGCCCTTCTTTTACAAGTTTGGATGATGCTGAGCAGTGGGATGTCAAGTCCAAGCAATCATGATGGAACAGGTGCTTTAAGGGGAGACCCTAGTCTGAGTGGTGACCGCTCGATTGTCCAAAGGTTCTCTAGTCCGAAGGGCTCATTAGTCCGAAAATAATAAGGTTAAATAATCTGAAGGTTCAATAGTCCAAATAGACGATACTTTTTTATAGTCTGAATCGACAATGAGGTTCAACAGTCAGAAATGACAACATTGAACATTATTGTAAATTTCGACCATTTTTAAGTTAGTCCACATTTGTTTGTAATTTTTCCTAGGCCGCTGTTACAATATTTGCTATTAAATACATGTACTAGCCCCCAAATCCATTTTTTCTGAAAATTACAGCAAAAGCAAATGTTGTATTAAATTACCTTTAAGTTAAAAATTTTAACTCACTATTTTTGGATTACATTTTTTATACACCCTGTATCGGTCATGTTCTACATATTACCACTTCCTCCAAATGTCTGGGCTTGCACTTACTGACTGGCCCCCCACAGCCTGGGGAACAACCTGCACCACCGGTGTGGCCAGGGTTGTGGGCTGGTAGTCAGCCATGGTGGTATACTGCTGCTCTTGCTGTGGGGTCTGCTGTGGGGTCTGATGAAGGGTTTGTTGGCTGGCTTGGGTGAGTGTACCAACTGTTTCAAATCTTGGTGGCTGCAAGTTTCAGAAAGTTAAACCTTCATTTAGTAAGAATGGAAAGGTAGTGAACACAGGTATATATTAAAAAAACAAAAAAACATTTGTTTTCTCTGACAGAGAGGGGGTTTGTTTCTCCACCTTTATAATATCTTCAAGTCAACTTGAATCCTCGATCCTGATTGGTCGATCCATGGCAACAAGCCGTGCTACATAGCACGGCCACGGTCCATACCGCACTCTGTGTTTTGCGCTTTTCCAAGATGCGCGCGCCATTCCGTACAAACCATGCACATGTTATGGGATACGCACTTTTTGTACAGCATGCGTTTCATCTTTATTGTGCGTCAAGATTGCTTGATGATCAATTCGTTATCACGCCCGCGCTCATGGAACACGGAAAATGTAGTGCGTCTGTGTCCCACATACCACTTGGCCTTCGGCCTCGTGGTATGTGGGACACAGACGCACTACATTATTCCGTGTTCCACTTGCGCTCGCAGGATAACTCATAGTAGACCATTTGTAATATGTGCACTATTTTCCTTTGAATCAAGAGATAAAAGTGCTCAAATTTAGACAGATGCTTAATATAGCTCTGTGAATGCTGTATATTTCAAGAAAACAGAACAAACATAAACACATTGTTCTGGATCTAGAGTTCAAATCCAAATTTGCCCAGTCTTATTTTGAATTGCGCCCTCTCGTGACACAATCCCGGAATCAGCATTCAGGACATTATTCTCTTTCAGCCGATTAACGGCCCATTCACGGATTCGCCCAATTGCAAACCAACTACAAATCAGAACGCATGGGGCAGATTCACGGAAATTTCTTTGGAAAGTGTTGTTTTCTACAAACGGACAGCATCCCAGAAGGAATTATAATTTCAAAGGGAGTTTAGTGTCATTACTATGTTTAAACCAAGCGTGCATGCCGCGCACGCTAAGACTCGTGGCAGCCCGGCGCTAAACGATCTTTGTGCTATTAAGACCACAGCGTGCATTAAGCAGTAGAAACCTTGCCTTTGAAGTTGATGCAGTTGCCTTGATGATTGTTTTGTATTGTTTTGAGAACCGACAATCATGTTAATTTTCATTATTGTGTATGATTTGACTTTTATTGTTAGCCTTGAAAAAGCTGAAAAGTGGATATGTTATAATTTTGTGAGTTTTGCTTGTTCTTAAAGTTTTATCCTCCAATCGAATGACAAAGACCTACTTGGATGTTATATAAAACAAATAATGAATGTTTCAAATTTGTGCAATGGTGAGAATATTTTCATTTGTTGAAAGATGGAATGTAACATTCAATCTTCCAACTCATGAAAATATTCTCACCAACGCACTTATAAACATTCATTATTTGTATACTATCGAGGAACGTCCTGACCAAGGCTACACCCACCTCTGCCTGTGGTCTGGACACAACCTTGGGTTGCTTCTCGGCAGTGCTTTCCTTACTGTGCGTCTGCACGTGCACGTTGAGAGCACAGCGTCGCTTGGCAGCATATGGGCAGTACTGGCACTTGAAGGGGCGCTCGCCGGTGTGCTTGCGGGAGTGGATGTCCAGGCCTTTCTTGTCCACGCAGGAGAAGTTGCAGACTTGGCACTTGAAGGGACGGATGGTGGAGTGCTTGGCCATGACGTGTTTCTGCAATGAAAGATGGAAGCCGTTTCTTTAACAGCCGTTTAAAATTGGCATTCAAGTCTTTGGCCACACAATTGTTTTTGAAATTTATGTGAGGCGGTCTTGCAAAAAGAGACATAAATGGGCAGAGGTTGAAATGAGGATTTTTGCTTATAAAAGATACATTTTTTGGCGATGTTCTAAAAATTATAATAATAAAACTGAGCCTGAAACGCCTCTTTGAAAACGAAGTCTTCAAAACTGAAATGGAATAGAAATTTCCGAGAAAAACAAAACAAAACACAGATTTAGCCGGATTGAGCATCACAATACAAGACCAAATATATAAAAAAAAACGTGTTTAGCGTCCTGTCTTTTTGAAAAAAGGAAGAGGCCCTTTTTTTTCTTCCAAAATGGCCGCCCGACTGGATTATTTTTTAAGATGGCCGCCAGCTTTTTTTTAAATGGTTGCCACTTGGACTCAGCAATGACATTCCACTTACCAGCTTTATATTGTCTAGAATGCAATAGACAAAAACGCCAGAAAGATGTCACTGTTAAAAATTCATCAATTTTTTGTGCTTAAAAAAAAAGAAGAAAAAAAAAGGAGGCGGCCTCCAAAAAGGAAGCGACCGGGGACGCTAAATATGTTTTTTTTATTTGGCCCAATGGGTACAACCCCCCTAATCTGGGTCTCCCGTCCCCCGAATTAGATTTCGGCCATGATAGAAATGCCATTGAATTTGGGAGTGTGATGTTTAGGATATTATTCATACTCATAGCATTGCCAACATCACCTAATATTTGTTTTTACAAAATTATCAAAAAAATTGTTTTTCATAAGTTTCAATATTTTGAGATTTTGTTCGAGGGCCTATTTCTAATTAGGATACTGTACTGTAGATGTATCTGATGACAAAGGTACGCCAATGAAATGGTGCAATAGTATTATGCACATGTGGTGTTAGGCACACACTTAATAGGCCATCAGCCTCGGTCCAAAACTTTGGCCACCGGTATCAAATGAGAGGAATAATCTTCATAGCGATTGTTGGCAAGGTATACAACCTTTCAGAGTTGGAAAATATGTGAAAGCATTGCAGCAGCGGCAGCTTTTTGGGTATTATCACCCTTTTTTTCAAAATGGTCATCAAAATGCTTGTTACCACTCTAGAGGCAGTATACCTTGTGCATGCGCACTATAATCATTTACAAGGTATGCCCTTATTTGATACTGGCCAAACCCCCAGGCTGATGGCCTATAAAATGCGTCATTATGCGTGCAACATGCGTGTGAGCATGACGACACCTCGTAGGTATGGCAATAACCGCAGGTTTATGTATATTTGACAATTTGAGGCTGAAATTGTCTGGCATTAGGGGCCTACTATTAACCTTCAGTGTACTTCCATCAGCACTCGCATAGTTGCAGAGTTTACATTTGTAAGGCTTTTCCCCAGTGTGTTTCCTCATGTGCACAAGAAAGTTGTCCCTCTTCTTGGTGCTGTATCCGCAGTGTTCGCACACGAGGGGGTTGAGGGCGTTCTTGTGAAGTGGGGACGAATAGTGACGTGACAGGCGCTCAGCGCTGACGTAGGACTTCTTGCAGAGATTGCAGAAGAACTCTGACTGGTGGGTGGCCTTGTGGATAGCCATACGGGCAGCGAAGTGCGTGCAGTAGTCGCAAACGCTGCAGTTGTATATCAGTCGGGACAGCTGGTGTCTCTTGGATACGTGGTACTTGACGCTGGCTCGAGTGGCCAGCGCCAGACCGCAGATCTCACAGAGGAACTTCTTGACCTGCTGATGCTTTTTCTGGACGTGGCGTTCCAGCTCGGCTCGCGACTTGTAGCGAGCATGGCAGGAGTTGCAAAGGAATAATTTTTTACCCTTGTAAGCACGGCTGGTGAAGGGGGACGCGATGCCCAGAGACTCGCCCGTGGGGATGACAGCTTTGCTCTTCTTGCTCTTTTTGAATTGGATGGCCGTAGGTGGCCCGTTGCCCTGGCCATGGTGTAGGACTGTGATCGTAGTGGCCTTGGGGTTGGACTTGGAGGCCGTGTTGGCGATCTCCTGTATGTCGATATTTGGAGCGGGAGAGCCAAGCCCTATCTGGACTGGGATAGGTTTTAAGAGGGTGTCCCTGCCACTCAAATCCTCCTGGTTGTTCTGCTTTGTGTTGTCATCACTCGTGTCTTCATCTTCAGCCCCAGCGTCCTCAATATCGTCATCATCATCATCATCATCCCCATCCAAATCATTATCATCACTCTCCCCCTCACTGTCTTTCTTGTCATCAACCCTCAAGGTTTTAGCCAGCTCCTCTTCATTGACAGTCACCAGGGTCACAAGTCCTCCTGCTTCGGATCCACTCATTTCCATAGTTGTAGTCAGTCCTGTTTTCTGTTTTAACTCACAAGACTCGCTGTTTGTGACTTCAGGGATTGGTCCTGTCCCTGTGACACTACCTGCGGGTACCTGGCTTGTCGTCGTTATTTGTTTAGACTTCAACACTTCTGGGTCATTCTCATGCCCGATTCCCATCAAAAGTTCCAACGCGTTCCCCTCGATTGACGCTGCCTTTGCTTGGCTGGTTATCTGCACTTGTACCGGTGCATTGCTGCCTGCCTCATCGGATACCTGAGGAGTACTACTCATTGGATTTAAAGATGGCACTTGTGCAGTAATTTGTGAAGGAAGAGCTGTGTGTTGATTTTCACTTGAAGATGACACTGGAACAACAGTTGCCGATGAGCTGATGACAATCTCTTCCGTTGTCGCCATTGAAATGCCAGGTTCAGGGAAATGTTTCTCGGTCATGTGTTTGGCCATTACAGCCTTCAACGCATTGTGGAACTTGCAGAGTTTACAGCGGTAGACCTCCACCAGAAACACGTCTATGTGTTCACTAAACATGTCAAATGTCCTCATCTGCTGGGAGGAGGGCTGTTGTGTCTTCAGAAGGGTGACCTGTTTCATAGGCGCCCTAGCAGTGGGCAAGAGCGTGGGCATGGCCACTGTGGACACGCTACCCGAAGCATTACCGCCTGCCGGTGCGGCCGGTAAGTGACCGGCAGCCGCCGGTGCAGCCGGTACGAACGGTACCGCATGACCCCTCGGATCCGCCGGCGGTATAATGCTGATCATGACACTACTCTTCGCTGGTGAACTGCCGGCCGTCTGGTGCTGCTGTACAACTGTGCGTTCTACCGGTCCGGCGCTCGTTACCACAATCGTGTTCGTTTTCTTCTGTCTGCTTGCCATGCTGACTCAAGCTACTGTGAAGACTTCCTCATGACAAATTAATACACTTTCTGGGGGAAATTCCGAGAGAACTTGTGTCTCAAAACTTCATGAAGAACTTCTATGGAATTTGCTATGGTCTGTACATATGTACGTTCCAAATTTGCCGC
Organism: Patiria pectinifera; assembly: GCA_029964075.1. Taxonomy (NCBI): domain Eukaryota; kingdom Metazoa; phylum Echinodermata; class Asteroidea; order Valvatida; family Asterinidae; genus Patiria; species Patiria pectinifera. The sequence goes on from CM057145.1 coordinate 8,001,238, forward strand.
GAGATGGTGTTGTTTTCATGCGGAATTTCGAGCAGCATAAGGGGTCTTCCGGACAGCGCATGCATGCAGTTTCCACACAAAATTCAACATGGCTGCGTGCGTTGACTGAACTACGTGTACATTTATTTAGCATAATTTATTCAACAAAATTATAGTACTGCAGGTGGGCGGGGTCGGGAACGGGGTATGGGGGGGGGGGGTCAGAATTATGTGGGGGCGTTGGAGCTGGGTAGATGTTGTGCATGTAGGAACATTTGGAAATAAATATGAAACTCCAAGGACTTTTTCCTCTCCAGCTTCCAGCAAAATAGTTTCTGTTACATGCCGTAAATCGAATAAGGGAAACTCACTTTTTGTCTTATTACTCCCAGGAATAAGAACACATGTATTCTTATTCCTCCATGGTTCACCTTTGAAAAAAAATCCCTTCATCATTATTAATTATACACTGAGATGTTGATATATATCCGAAGTTTTCAAGGTTTGCTTAAAATCGATGCCACTATGAAATTGATGTATTTGGTAGAATTACCAAATAAAAGGAAAACATATTTCACCTTCATTTTCCAAGTTGCGGGTTATTGAATTAAATTCAACCGTTAGGTTTTGTTTACTTTCTGCGTACGATGATTAGCGATCAATATACTATGTATACAAGTATATACATTGTAATACATTATTTACTAAGCGACGGCTGTTTGTTCTTCAGCTGCGATCCATATCGACATCAAACAGCCGTAAACAGAGTTAATAGATTGAACTGAGCATGCGCTCTCTCTTGGCAACGATGCAAAACAACAGTGATCGTGCCCATTCTTAGACGTGCAGGTGTAACGAAATGGTTCATCCGCAGATCAATTTGCAAAACATTCTACACGTGGACTCGGGATTTGTAACTGAATATTTCCATTGATTCGGACTTGGAGTGAATTTTTGTAGTAACGAACACAGCCTGCGAGGACTTACCGAATCTGAATTTGTGGTTGGTGAGTGAGTGCATGTTGATTTTTGTAATGTTTTTCGCCTTTGCCGATCGAGTGTCCAGCGAGTTTGCTGAACAATTTTCACATTGCACAACTGCAAATCTGTACACATGGCGTATTGGCGTTGTAAACCGTATCCAGTCGGCCTAGCGCAGCTGAACAGTCGCGGTGCTGTCATCGACCACGGGCACTGCTTCCACTGTCGTAGGGGGCCATAGTTTTCTATCACAAGGATCAGTAATCACAGAAGTAAGATTGACTTGGGACAGGAACTAATGTACTGTTTACTCGGCAGTTAAACTAAAGCATTTGTTGTTATGAGCCTGAGCACAATTTCACTTTCTTATCATAATACTATAGCTTGCATAAATTTTGCAAAGGGTTTTCTTCTGGCCGTACAAAGCTAAATGTGGAAACTTGAATACAAAGTGAACTGATCGACGTGTCTTTGTATATTTATCGTTCATGCTGGAGTGGAGTTCCTCCCTTCCACTTTTTTTTTGGTCGGGGGGGGGGGGGGGGGTTCCAGTTGTCCTTTTAATCTGTGATATGTGTTCCCAATACATTAATTTTTTACAAGGACGATTAAACTCATCCAGTACAGGCATATTGCATTCGATTTCGATTTTGATCTTGCTACCGTAGTAATTGTGTCCAATCCACTGATAGTGATACTTAGAGAGTGCCTCTCATACCAGGGTCTTATTCACAAGGGTGACTATACACAAGTATTTGTAGACAAAAACTGGGAAAGCCTGCGAGATCAGACCTACCAAGTCTCACGCATCTGGTGTGTGTCACACGCCTCAGCACCATGGCTCACACACTCACACGCCTTGCACGCTGGGCAATTGTAGTCATACACCTACACAGAATGGTCTAAAAATATATTTTGTGAGTTGTTTTCGGGACCAGAAAATAAGAAAATCATTGCTGACAAACTTGTAGATTTGGGTACGGGAGTGGAGAAAATGATGATTTATCAGAAGTTATCAATTTGAAGCTACTAACTTGGGATATTGCTCAAGGTGCGCCACGTCAGGGAATACTCGGCCAAGGCCTCCTGATGCCTGAATTTTGGCCATGTCGTACTGTAACTGTCATGCTGTAATCTCACATGTCCAGCCTTTGTGTGATTTTGGCATCTCTGCGAGATGCGTTTGAATGCTATAGTCACATGAAATGTAAGCACAGTATGAATTAAACTACCTCCTTAAAAAAACTGAGTGCGACAAACTTTACGTTGTGTACTGCAAGTATAAATGATAGGTAGGTTTGGCATCTGAGCGGATTTAAATGTGACCATGGATGCGTTCAGCTAATGGTAACCATCCATTCCATTGTTTTGTATCGTAAATAGTTATCAGAAAAGTTACTAATAAAAGTAAGATTAATAATCCAATGGCAGCCTGCCCTCCATGGCTAATCCCACTTTGAAACACAGACAAAGGGCACATAATAATTCCTCCTTTATCAGATTCATACTCTTTCCATAAAAGGGAAAGATTTCCATACGAAGTTCACTCAACACCCTGTGTACAAACCCTATGAGATTGGACTGAAAAATTCTAAGTGTTTTCTAAGAAAATGCTTGTATTTTCTCACTGCTCAAATTGACTTTGATGACATGAAATTGCTATCTGGGGGCTTGTTAGTCAATACAGAGGAAAATTAGTAAACTTCGTATATGGAAATCTTTCCCATAAAAGCGTGTGATGCTGTATAATTTCATGTAGGCCTATGGCCTACATTAGTGAGTTGGGTATATTTAGTAACTCCGGCCCCTGTTAGACTTGTACTCTGGATGTTAGTTTGTTACCGGTCAAGTTTCATCATGAAGGTCATTGGCCTGCTACCTAGGGCTAACCTGGCTAAAGTAGGCATATTTCTCCCCCCCCCCCCCCTTCTAGCCGATGCTGCCCCAAAATAAAGCAGTCGGTTGTCTCTCGCATCTGATCAGGATGTTGGAGGTCACTATGACCAGACAAATGCATGCAAGAAAAATCCAAGACTAGAGCTAGGTCCCTACATATAATTTGGCAGGGACTTTATCTCAAGATGTCTTGCCTACAACCATGACAACTTTTGAACCTCTCAACCACTGAGCTTGCTTGGAACCGTGCTCAGATTTTTATGATGTCTCATAATTTAGTAACGCTACACTTTTTTCACTCAATTGATTTTAATTCCATTTTGTATTTTGAAAAATTAATATTTTAAGCTAAGTACCGGTACATGTATGCCAAAATTTGACCATAGCCTAGCTTGCTAGTGCTGTAATCCATGGATGCCATAAGGCCAAAAAAAAGTCTCCGGTTTCTTGTATGCGTTGTCTCAAAACTGCCAAACTCACTGGTTTGACTGGAATCCTGTTGCTGCATAATTTTAACGTGAATGGATGGGGTTACGATCGAGTATTTAAAAGCTTAATGTGGCGTCTCTGGGTTCCCATGTATATTTTGCACTGAATTTAGTCGGGCACCATTTCCAGACGGTGTTGTAAGTTTACAATTGTGCCTCTGGAAGCCAGACTGAGGTCATGTATAGATCTGGAACCTGTAAATGCTTTTTAATTGGCGCAATTTACCGGTGTGTAAGAGAGCAGACTAATGACCGTGATGACCAGCCTGGCAGCTCATGCACGATGTCAATGTCGCCGTATCAAACGTTAAGTACCGTTTTCTCAGATTTTTGTCTTGACTATCCAAATTTCCCAAAGAACGTTCATGTCAGTCCAGATCGTAAGTGACCTTGCAGAATTCTCAAGCCTTATATGGCTTTACTGAGGTCACCTCAAGCTCCGCTCTGACATGTTTGAAGAGAGTTTCAAGAGGATTGAAATGTCATCTGCAACGTCAGCTGACATTTGAAGAATCGCCGCACCACTTTTGGTGGAAGCTCCATACCAGGAACCGGAGACGGTGTAAAATACCATTTTATAATAGAAAGTGTGGGCATCAAGCAATGCTCTGTGTGCCAAGCTGTTTGTCTCGAGAAGCCACCTCGAATCAATAGAAGAGCTTTCTCTAATTACATTATCAGCCCATGGGATCAGTTAAAAAACCTGTCATTCAGCATCACAGACTGGTGTCTTGACACTTAGTTGATGGTTAACCACTTACACTGACAATAGGGACAATACTGTGGTTAGGAAACTTAGATAGCGCCATTGAAAACCACTAGAGCCCTGTCAATTTACAATAGGAGTACTGAAGATTAAATGCGTCCGTTAGATGCTTATCAACCCTGCCTGGGAGAGCTTCCTATAAATTCTATTAGATTGAGAGTTTCTTTTAATTTAATAGAAGACTGTGTACATTGTACGATGTGTGTATTGCATCCCTCGGGTGCAAACATGTACTTTAGCTCTGAGGGAAATTGCACGCAATATTAATTGGCTGGTTTTTATTGGTTTTTCTCTTCTTGTTGCAGTATTAAAGTGCAAATTGTACCGATCCTTAAAGGAAACTTTGTAATATGAGGCTCTTATTGACCAACACTACTAGTTATGATCCTTTAGGCTAATCATTTCAAGGTCCTAAATTTTGGAATTCTTTAAGTAATAATTTTAAATCAATTTACAGCATGCCCTTCTTCAAGATGCAACTTTTAAACTTTGGCTCGTGGGTAACTATTGTTAAGAGTGATTTATACAATTTGTATTTATTCACCATCTTTGTAATCACCTGCATCCCTTTGGATATCTTAATTATCAATCGGAATTGCCAGCCCCTTGACGTTGTCTTGTCGTGTTGTATTTGAAGCATTAACTTAAAACAACTTAAATATTGTGTGTACGCTTTGTCATAATTTTCAATACACAATTTAAGGGGATCTCTGGTTTAGGCCCCCCCCCCCCCAAAAAAAAGTCTCCGGTTTCTGGTATGGAGCTTGTCCAAAAAGTGGTGCGGCGATGTGGCATTTTTTTTTTTTACCTGACTTTTTTGCTTCAAATGTCGGCTGATGACTGCAAATGGTGCCCAACTAAACTAAGTCTTAGACTAGTGCAAATATATGGGAGTCCAGAGAGGCCACATAAGCTTATCCTCGATCATAACCCCATCTAAAAAGACGTTAAAATTGTGCAGCAGCAGGATTCCAGTCAAACCAGCGAGTTTGGCGGTTTTGAGACATCATCTTTCATTGAAAAAAAAAAACTTTTTCATTTTGCCGACGCGCATGGCTACGACGACGCACGCGCATACCAGAAACCAGAGACTTTTTTTTTTTTGCCTTACAAGCTCTGCTTTTTACAGGCATGCAACTTTTCCTCGGATCAGCTGATTTCCTCTTATTTTATTTCCCTTGTGTGCCATTGAAAATAGAAAAACACTGTACAAAGTCTGGGAAAATGTGAATTTCCTCTTTTTTTGTGATTTCCCAGTTGCATGCCTGTTTTTAGAGACCACTCCACTTATTGTTCAATATCAAAGTTTCATAATTGCATGTGCACTGTTACATGTACATGTATTTCCTTTGAAGTGAATAAGTGGAAATAAATGAACTGAGCTGAACTACTGAAAAAATAGTGATAATGATGTCAGAGGAACCAATTTCATAGCGCTGGTGTTAAACGCATAGTTTTCTTGTACAGTGTGGAAATTTGGAAATAATTATTTTGTGCAATATATCCATCTGAAAATGTCTGAATTTTATGGAATAATAAGTGTCAGTTATTAGCTATATGTATATAGAAGAAAGCCAACAGATGGTACAAAAAGATAATTTGCTTCACACTGTAACGGACATTTGGTGGGACACCTTGTCCCTGTTACCCCTGAATTTAGCAACTATTTGCGCTATATTTCTTAAGCCAGTAAGTATCTTTACTGCTTATATGAATTTTAGAAATTTTCAATGAAAACCAACAGTAATATGGCACAAATACATGTACATGTAAGTCTCAAATTTCACACGTGTGACGTAACATAATTTTGAATAAATTTTTTTTTTTCTTTCTTTCCAGCATTGAATTTAAAATGTGCCTTCAGCCTCACGCAATTAAATTCATTCCATGCGTTGATCACAAAAGCCTCAGAAACTGCACCACTCCCCGAGGGGAACGATATTGTATTTTTTGAAATCAAATTAATTTAATTCAATTTCTGTCTGAAGAGCTTCTGGCAAATTACAAGGGGAGATTGAAAGATCAGAGAAGTATTACCATTGTTGTAGTTTCCGGAGTGCATTTTGCGCATGTAAATGATATTGCAGCTCTCGTAAATTACTTTTTTATGTCTCGTATTTTTACGTAAACCAGTAGATTGCAGTTATAAACACCAGCCAAATTAGTCGTGAAAGGTTTTGGGAGTACGTTTATAATAAGATTTCTCGAAGAAAGGTTCGTGTTATTGCCTTGTGAAAGATTTTAGGAGTAAGTTAATACTTTCTTGAAGGAAGGTTCGTGTTATTGCCTTTTGCAGCCTTGGGCTATTAAATATGCTGCAGTTTTCTGCAGGGAATTTCTTGTTTTTGTCACTCCGTTTCAATTTCCAATCTAAACTTGTGGGGCCTATTGTACCTTGTGGAATTTGTTTCTTTTTGTTTGAAATATAATTTGGGGTGGTGTCTCAAGAGTTCAAGCATAAGCCCGGTTCATACTTCACGTGAAAGCGAAGTGAAAATTGTTACGTCAACAATACATTCGAAGCACGTCCACCATTGTTGACGACATGAATTTCGCTTCGCACATGCTTTCAAGTGAAGTATGAACCAGGCTCTAAGCTGATGGCATAAACAAATATTGCATTTTGTAGTCTATGGCAGGTTATTAAATAGGTTCAGTCTTTTTCTTGTTGACAATTTAGGTTTGTGGTGGAGAGAGGAGCTTGTTTGCTTTTTCTCCATTTTCACCATTCATCTTGTCAGGTTTGGAAGGGTTCACTTTATTGCATTTTGTTGTTTGGGGCAAATATTTTTGGCAAGTGAATGTTTTTATCTCTCCATTTTTCACCTCCAGGTTGGATGGGTTCACTTTGTAGTTTGAGGCAAATAAAAGATTCAAAGTTGAAAATTTATTGAGATAGCATGCAGGGAAAGTATTTTTTATCGATATACAAATACAATATGGTTGTCGGGAAATAGTGAAAACTAATGACCCCGAGGTGTTGGATGATCCAAGGGATCATTTGTTTCCACTATTTCCCCGCAAAAACATGTTCTATTTTTGTTTACTATAGGGGCCTACCTCATAAATATTCATCAGGCAGAGCCTGCTTTGCTGTATTTCATTGGTCCATTCCACCAAGTGATCATGAAGTATTTGAATAAAGTGAAACATAATTTTAATTTAAGGAGACAAACACAATAAAAAGTCAAATTTGTGTCAAATTTAATATTTTTAACATTCATACAAAACAAAACACTGGATTTATTATTAATATTATTGTGTAAAATTTCACCCAGTTCCTTCTCGGTTAAAATCGCAAAGCGAGCACCACTGGTCACCATTTTGATGTACATGTATGCCGTAATAGACTGGCACAACTGTCCTCACTGGTGATCTCCACGGTACGCACGTAAAGGGCATGCGTCGTTGGTAAAGAGATATAACACAGTACTGGAACAAATCTAAGGCTGCGACCCAGGTGTGTGATAGTGCCTCCCTGTTTTTTGCGCGTCAGGCGCGCGAACAAAGACGCGGGGAAATAGTAAAAGCTTTCACACGGTTGAGTTGCTGGAATGGACCAATGAAATGCCGCAGTTGCCTGATGAATATTTATGAGGTATAGTAATATCAAATAACTTGTCTGAGGTCAATAGATTTGCTACTAAAGCACTCATCAAACTATGGTGGCAGAGCCTTCAGTGTCGCAGCCCCCTCCTTATGGAACAAGCTTCCATCGCATCTCAGGGACTGTTCATGTACAATGTACTGACATTTTTAAGCGTCATTTGAAGACCTACCTTTTTAGGCCATATTGTTTTAATTAATTGAATATAATTTCCTTTTAACTGTTAATATAGAATTGAATCGAATTTTCACTGGCTGGTCCAGAATTTTTTTTAATTTTTTTTTAAACTGCCTTAAACATATTTTTGTAATTGTCTTTTTTAATTTTTTCTATAGAAACCCTCTGTTTTGTAATTGTTGTATTTCGGTAATGTTTTTTATCTTTGCATTTAGCGCTTAGAGGCCATTATGGCAGTTTGGCGCTTTATAAGTATCTTTTTATTATTATTATATTATTATCTCTGCAGAGCGCAACGCTCATTTTGTTGACCTACATTAGTTGCCAAATTGTGAAAGTGATATATACATTTTGTAAATCTTGCACAGTTCTTAGCGGCTTTTCCACCGAGTCCATCAAAGCTAAGCTAAAATTTTCTGAACGTCCAGTTCTAGTTTTCTTTACTGCCATGACTACTTTTGATTTAGAGTTTTAAAAATTTACCAAACTTCAAAACAGAAAAAAAAAATCTATGACACACTGAATTGCCAAGAGCAGTACCATCAACCATCAATCACCATTGCTTTGACTATTGGGCCCATTACCGAGAAACCCTCTCACATTTTACCCGATCCAATTTACGCAAATTTGCAGAGCGTGTCGTGGCTCCTCGAATGACATCAGAATAAATTGGGGAGTCTGCTCCGCCTCACGCCACCGAAAGAAATAAATGTTTTATGGGCAAGCGCTAACAGTGTCGCAACTCTCAATGGGACTTTCTGTCTTTCAACTGGTGTCCATCGTGCCTGCGCCAGCTCGAGTTTTAATTAAAAAAAAGCCAAATCCAAAATTAGGTTTCGAAATTCGGTTTATTTATTTATTTATTTTCATTTTTGTTGCCGTCTGCGAACCAGTACGTGCGCTGGGTGTCCTGTAAAAGCGGCTCTCGAAAGTTGTAAAAAACATGCCCTCTCTTGTTGGTGCACGTAGCCAATATTTAGCTGTTATAGAAGCCCCTTTGCCAGCTCTGGGCATTTGGGGGAGGGCACAGTACAAACTAGGGGGCACACCACAAGAAAATAAAATACATAATTTTTACGCTGATTACTTTTGCTGATGTGGGGGGGGGCAGTTGCTCGTCAGGAGGGGGGGGGGGGGCCAGCCCCCCTGGGCCCAGGCCTGTGTTAGAGTGAACACACCTTACCGGTACACTTGTAAGTTACATGTAAATAGTTTGAGACAAGGTGCCCATTTGTATTTGCAAGACATGTACATGTAGTTGGAATGATCTTTAAAAAAGTAGAATATCATGAATGTTCACACAAATATGTATTTAGGCCTTCTGTTTAGTAACCTCACAAAGGAATTTCACGGAACACAATTTTGGTCTGGAAAAAAAATTGAGCTGTTGGAGGCTTGGAGCACTGGTCATCACACTGTAGTCAAACAAATTTCATTTCGATGGTCTTTAAATGTATAGGCCTACAGTGCATTAGGATTGCCCATAAGTTTGAAACTAGCGTGGGACCTGACTCATTGGATTTTTATGTACATTTTATGCAGCACCAGTCTTTTGTTGATGCTTGAAATACTGACAGACAAACTGCTGCCACGGTCAGATGTTAAAGGGGCACTGCGTCCTGAAATCCACAAAAATTTCATGAAATTGGATTTTTTACTTAAATCTTGATTTTTTACATTGGACACATCAGAGTACCAGTATGGTACGTGTTTTCTGTCGTTTTCATGCAATGTATAATACACATTGTGTGTCTATAGTATGTACACAGTGCTCACCTACATGTAGCTCACAAACGGCGTCGACCAATCACCAATGCACAAAATGTGATTTCTTACACGTCCGCAAAAGGCGAACCCTTACGGCTAGAATCACATCTAGCACGAACAGCCCGACTTTTTGGGGTTGCAAAAGTGGACCCCGAAAGTCGTTCTCGCATGAAAAGCACTACTGCAAAAATCTCACTTTTTAAAGGATAGTTGTGTGGATGTACATGTACCTAGGCCTAAGTCCTACTTTTAAATGTTTTTCTCAGATTAACATCATTTTGTTCAAAATGCGTTTGGAAGCCCAACTGGTCGTATTCCAGGATGCAGTGTCCCTTTAAAAACAGCATTTTTTTCTTCAACATTTCCGTTGTAAAATTATGTAAGATTATCTGGAAATCATATCACCAAATGCTCGAAATAAGATAAATTGTATACGAATGTAAAACATGGAATTTTGGCAAAATCTGGCTGAATTGTGCATCTATTAAACTAATTTTCAGAGTACCAACATTTCATTAGAGAGAAAGCAGTACATTTTTTCCCAATAATTTCAGAAAGAATAAACCAAAGCCTCGTAACCCAAACATTTGTAGGCAAGACGGCTATTATTCACCTGCTCCAACTGTTGACTCACCAAACACATTGGGATTCAGCCCAGGGGAGTGTTTCCACTGTCGTATCCATGGTTACTGTTTGCAGGGTAACCACCTGATGAAAAAGCCAGCGGAGAAGCACGGCGACGAATACCATGAAAACCTGTAGCATTTTTCACAGAGGATGTAAAATTGCATTAAAACCTGCATCCATGGCATTTTGTTGTCGTTGGGAGTAACCCCTCGGAATTTTGATGTCACTAGGGTTGTGCTACATATCCGAATAAATGAATATATCATTCGATTGACCAAATATCCAAAAAGCATTATTTTATATAGGCCTACAAACATTCAAAAAAGGTGAATGGTCTCAAGGAGATGATGAACAATTTCTATTTATTTAAAAGGAAGATACAACATTTGCAAACATAAAAAAAACCGAAATGATCAAAGTATCACAAAATATCTTAATGGATTGCTAAAGGAATGACAGTCTAAATTTAGCATCCTGTAAAGTTGTGGCTCCTTGTGTGCTGACATTTTCAAGAAAAATGTATTTTTCCAATGCTGGTCGACCAGCGCAGCGGAGAAAACTGTTTTTTTTTTTTCAAAAAGTGCTCCTAATTTTTCATATTTAGTTCGTCTGCATTTTCTTTGCAATTGATAACACGCCTGTGAAGACTACAAGCCTGCTAGACTTATTCTCTGATCTTACAATTCCCCAAAGTATATAAATTGCTTCGAGAATATGATTGGTTTGCTTGGTTTTTCCAGCATCTGCGAACCCAAAACGTGAAACAAGTCAGTGTAGCAATATTTGCTATTTAACAATAACATACTAATCCTCCAAATCCATTTATTTCTGAAAATTGCAGAAACAGCAAATGTTGTACATTCCCTTTAAGTTGAAGTGTTCTTTTCTTTTTTTGTTAGATTTAAATTTAAATGTTTCATCAGGGGGCCTGACCCAGTACAAGCTTCAGCTTTCATGTCAGCACTCCTCCATTCATTACCTGATCGCTGTACATTTTCTGTTAACTTGAAATTATCATTATTATAAGAATGATGTCTGGAAAGAAATCAATCACAGTTTCTTCTTCAAATTTGTCAAATACCAGCCATTCTGCTAGACTGCTACCTGTCTTATAAATACATTTTGTACATACTGTACATGTAGGCCCCCTATAGTATTAATTTTAATAACAAGCTCTTCGTCAAGTTTTCAAACAGTGCAGGTGCGCGCAAATCCCAATTAACGGCCAGTTTAGGCCGGCACATGTTTGACTTAAACGCATTTCAAAATTTATGATTTGATCAAGTCCAAGCTGGAAAAACTGAATCCGAAATTATTCGAAAAATGCACTTGTAACCTAAATGTCCAATTATCAAATACAGTGCTTGTTTTAAACGTATTGCCATATTGGCTGGACTGTTTATTTCCCTCTATCTGCAACATCCCCGCAATACGTACATTTTGAAGAATACAATCCTCTCATTCCTCTGTGGTTTTACTCTACATTGTACATGTACCTGCATGACCGGTTTTTCTCCTTCTTTGCACTGTCAAATAATTGAGTATTTGAGTACTCAAATTTTGATTTTGATCAAATATGTATCCAAATATTTGTTACAAACCAAGTTTTACTAATGCCGGCCTGAACTTCATGCATTTTTTTTCAAGTATTCAGTTTGGAATGTGATATTCGATGGACGATGTCATATTTGAAGGTTCGGTATATATTTGGCACAGCCTTCAATTCTTGAAAGAAAATTACGCAATTTTTTTTAAGCAAGAAAACATAAATATGTAATGATCTTGTCATCAAGTAAATATCATCTTTGCTATAATGAACCAGCTTTTGTCAAGCATTTTCTATGGAATACCTTTTCCCGATTGAGTTTGAATGAACAATTAGATGAAATTTACAAGTTGCAAGATAAAAATCATAATGATCCCGTGTACGTGCCGAAATTTTCATCTTTTCTATTACTGAACCCAATCTTCCCCAGCACAGAATTTTCCACGGATAAGTCCGTTGTCTCGACATAGTGTAAATGAACCGAAGTAAAATTTATGGCATGCAGTACCCCAATGAACGGTCTACACAAGTGGACAAAAAAAAATTGCCAAGATACAAAAATATCGGCTGTTAAGCACGCACAGTGTGTTGTGTGCGCGTAAACGGCCCAGGGGCCCTACATGTACATCCTGAAAATTGATCGTCCGAACGGCGGAGGAAACGAGACGGGACTTAATGCATCCCGTCCGTGACTGCGTGACACACGAGACAATTCTTTTTGCCGTCTCTAGATTTTCCTTTCATATCTGCGGCTCACGGATGTAATCTTGAATGCATCTCCCTGTGGTTCGCTCAAGTGTTTGATTCCGGGCAAAAGGGATTTAATTTCTCTGAAATTAGGTCGCTTCACTTTTTTGTCGAGTACGCGCTGCGATGTCTTTCAGTGGATTGACATCTCATTGCAACCCGGGGCTGCAGGGCACAAGTTTCGTTTGTCAAAGGTGTATTTGTCGCTGTTTTTCACCACTAAAAATAGATTCTGCTTTTTAGTTGCTATTTTTTTTCAGCAATATGAAAGTTATTCACTTTTGAATGAGATATCCAATAAATAAATCAGCCCTTTTTTCTTAGATCCTAGGGCCTATAAATTGTGAAGTATTGGAAGTCTGATAATTTAGTTTTTGCAGGTCAGACTGGTTCTGACCCCATCAGATTCAATGATATAGAGACTGAGAACCAGTCTACATGCAGGATAGATCTGTTTGTCTGCAACAGCAGCCAAGAATAAAAGCTTTTTTTCTAGGTTTGTAGAACTACATTTGCCAATAAAGAAAGAATTGTAGTTTTTTTGGGAAAAACTAAAACATACGTAAAGGGTCCATGAAGTGTTGTGCAACATTTTACTCCTCTATAATTATAAGTGTATGAAAAATATCTGACATTCCTTTTTGGTTAATGTCATTGAAAAGTGCACTTCTTGAAACATTTCAATTTTCCCATGCTTTTTCAGACAACTGATTTTAAAGAAATTGTATAAAAACTGAACTATTTACAAAGTATGTAATCAAGTACATGTACTGTGATGCTTCTAAGGTTTTGTAAATTAAATAGGTTGAAAACATGTTAATTAATTATCTATGTACATGTATGTATTCTCAACTCAACGGAAGATCGCGGGAACGTATTTTCATTTAAACATTTCAACGTGTTAACATATCATCCTTAACTTGTAGATTTGATCTATGAACAGTTTCACTTCCCTGGAATGCATTACAGTGCAACATTAGACACAACACTTTTTGGCTGTGGTCAGTGAGAATAATACCGGTACCCAATTTCAGATCATAATTTATTTTTACCCTCTTTATCATGTGCAGATAATTTTGTCGTTTTTAATTTTTCTGGCAGAACTCAGCTTCCAGAAAGAAACAAAATAGAAGTACAACATCACATGGGATAAAGTCCTGTAATTTACAATACGCGTAGGTGGACTGTAAATATACTTAAAATTTGTAAGTGGTTCCACAAACATACGTGTACACGTGCTTGTGTTGTTCAATGGAGGCACAGTCTTTGCATGTTCTATATTTTAACGACAATGCCAATTCATTGTGTGCGCGTCTGCCCCTGACCTTCACGTAGCAAATTGCCATTGCCAGCTCATAATTTTTGTGTGTGTGTTTGCGCAACGTGCCCGTCGTGCCGTGAAAACCATATTTGCCGCCAGGTATTGATTTGTTTGGCCGTTGCCATGGCTTCGATAAAGTCAGCTACGCGTAGTCGAGTCGGTCCAGCAACGGCTGGTTGGAGCTATGTGTGCAAATGAAAGTATGGCCAGTGGTGTGGATCAAGAGCCAGTGTTCATGGTGATAAGCCTTTGTGCAATTAAATTGGTTCATTGTAATCAATTCAAGTGCAGATAGTGGATTGTGACGGTCTGCGCTGGTGGAAGTGTGTTAAAATACCAATGTACAATGTAGGTCAGCTTCATTTTGTGTGTATGGAACAGTACTATGTACTTTGACTGGAACAGGTATGACAGTAATCTTACATCATGATAACGTTTAGCAATTACTCTGTGATAACAGGCTGGGCAATTCCGTAAATTTCGGACATACTTGTCATTTGAACACTTCAGTGAGCTACTGTTTAATAGAAAAGTGAATGTGATACTGGTACATCTAATGAGTAGAAAACAATTACAGACGAAAGTACATGTACATGTACATGTTTCACCACCTCAACGACCTTGTTTGTACATCATGTATTCAGACGAACAGAGAATTAGATTTTAGGGAATTGCCTTTCTGCCGGCTGACTTTTTTTCTGGTCATATTGCCATTTGTATCTATCTGTCTATAGACATGCAATTCATGTGTACAATAACTTAAAGGCAAATGGAAAAAAAATATGTGTATCAACAAGTGCAGTTCTTGAAAAAGAATTGAAAATGATTGATATATGAGCACCTGCTTTTGAGAATATTTTTGAAGTTGTCATGAATATAAATATGTATCCTTGCACAACTTTGATGGGTTGTCGAAAAACAAATCCAAAATATACGTGACAAATGTTCAGTGTTGTTCAGGTACAATGTATACGAACATGTAGGGCCTACAGTATGATGGTCAAAAAGCAAAGTGATGTGTTGTCATGGTGATATGGATTAATAAGGGTGGATTCAGTCAACAGCGGAGCCGGGGGACAGCAATGTGGCCATGCCTCCCCCGCCTCCCAAAAAAAAACGAACGCAAAAAGGCAGCCACTGCGTACAGCATATAAAATTGTTCTACCGTACACCACTGCCATAAAGAGTCCTAGTAGTGTCTTTCCCCCCCCCCCCTTGCTTTTCATATTAAATTTACTTGTTCGGAGCACCAAAAAAAATATGTTCTTCTGCTGTTGGATTCAGTGGGTTAATCATTCAGATACAAACTTACGTTGTACATTGTATATGATGTACAGCATAGCGCCAGCAGCATTTGCAAATTCCTGTACGTGTTACTGTACGTGTATGTACATCATACCGTATCATTATGATTGGACCGTTATTGTGGATGGAATGCAATCAACAATGCTGTCAGTGTGATTATTAAATAGGAATATCAGTAACGTATTGATAATATTCTAGATTAGGGTGATTGGATTGAAAGAGGGAAGTTTTCATGCATGCCTGAGCGCGATAAAAGCATTCAGGTTTGTTTGACTTTGTTCATGTGCAGTGGACCTACTATTGCTGGCTCATCTTGTGTACCTGTTTACACAAGACAAATCTCGCGGTTGACGTGGGGGTTGACCCAGGGTTAAAAACATGCAGGTTTCACACTTGAACATTTTCAACCTGGCCGCGCCAACCCTGTGTCAACCCTGGGATCGATCTCTCCCCGGGTTGCATGAACTCGACCCTGCCCCAGGCAAGGGTTTTGATTTGCAACCCAGGTTGAAACTCTCGTCAGGGTTCAAAACAGTGGTAAACGAGCTTGCACAAAACAAGTGTGAAACGATGCAGGGGTGAACGCCGAATTGAAATATCAATAACTCCACCCGGGGCGGCATGGGTTCGCCGGGGGTTGAGTTAAACCCAGGAAGAGATGCTGTAGTGTGAAAAAGCTTTAAATGAATCACCAAAGAAAAGAAAATTTAGAACAGGAAAAGATAAAACATTCTGTGCTGAAATAGCTGTAACATTGAGGTTTCTGCCTGAAATGACATCACACTTTTGTTCAAAAATATGGAAATGTGCATAATTAGCATAAAACCAAAAAGCCAACAAAGTACATGTACCCTTGAAAATGGCAAAACAAAAAATTGAAAATAAAGATAAATGAGATACAAAGTGTGCATTTGCAAGGATTGTTTAATACTCAACAAAGCTAAAAACTCACTAGACTCTCACTGAACTAAAACTATTGACTTTGTTTTTGATTCTGACTGTGTTTTATTTCTCTACAAATTCTTACATAACAACTGAAACCATTTAGGCCTACATGTTGAGACTGCAGACCTTCAAAAGCATTAAATGTTTCATTTAATGCTTTTGAAGGTCTGCAGTCTCAATTGTAATATGGCAAGATTCATTAGTTTAATTCAGTGACGTAGGGAGGAACGTGACTTGAATCGAGCGCACAAAATCCTTCCGTAGACCTGGACCACGTGTACCAGACGCCGCACTCGTGGCAGCAGAACTATGCAGACATTATCATGCGGCGCCTCATGATGGTACTCACAGAAGTAGGGCAGACAAGTACCACACTCAACTACTTGGACAAGTAGCTAATTACTTGATTGTGATGGGTAGGGGCACGTGTGTACATGTACAGCACAAGTGCTTCTTACCATTGGATTGCATGCTTTAAAATTAAGTACAATTTGTTTCACAAATCTTTGTTTCGAAAGCTGGCTTCACCTCACATCATGCAGTGTTGTATAACTTCAGAAAATCCTCCTCTGCTGTATAAGCCCCCAATCAAGGAATATTAAGTCCAAATTTTGGCCAAGGAAATTATTTTTGGTTTAAATAAGAGCATTTTAAACTACAGTTTCAAACTCGAATTTTGAGTACACGAGAACAAAGGAATGTCTCCACAAGGATACCAATTCCAGTATTTTTTGTGTAGGCCTACGTGTACATTCAAATTCTTCAAAATTTTCTTCAATTTCAGAGAAACTGCTCTCAAGTGTACTTTAGCAGTCAAATAGCACTTTAGCTGAAGAAAGGGTTTTATATAACACCTTACCAACAGATTCTGTATCTTGATTGGCCGAGAGCGAGTCACATGGCATTCACTATTTTTGCTATCTTGCTGTGCACGGCAAAAAAGTACTATACCCATAGCAACCAAAGTACTATACCCGTAGCAACCAAAGTACCATACGATGAGAACCGGTACATTTCGTGAGGGGGTAGTTTGGAAAAGTGCAAATAACCTTTCGACCGTTTTCGTATTCAATTTGAATGACATTTAATTATTTAGATTACATTAATCAGTTAGACTATCGCTTATTCAAGCAGAATCTGTGGGGGAGGTGTTACAAAACAAATATTGACTGCTTATAAATCTCATGGTGTAGTGAAACTACATGTAGGCTCCTCACTCGGTGATCCATGGGAGCATTCTATTTTCCCCTCGGCTTCACCTCGGGACAAATACAGGTAGAATGCTTCATGGATCACATCAGGAGGCTTACTACACCACTCGAAGCAGTCAATATTTTTGTAATACATACTGAGAAGTTCATTTTCATTTGGACATATTTATATTGACAGGGGTATGTGCCGGATTTTCTTTTCGCTTCTTATTGTTCAGCACAATTGGCTGATATGAGATGAGCTGCATTGAGCTTGTTGGAAAACCCTGGCATTTGCCAGTTCAATACAAATGAATGTGATGATCAGTGACCGGTAGCAGGTGCAATGCTGCGCTTTTCAATTACTTACATGTATCAATTCTAAGATGTCTAATTACTACATACATCAATTCTAAGACATGCATGTGTACATGCACCGATACGTTTATTGCACCGGTACAACTGATGCTGTCCTTCCCCCTGCTTGTTAATTATTAAAGAGAACTGCATGTCTTTTCAAACATTAAGAAGCAATGCCGGCAAGATGCTCTGCACTTTTTGCAGTCTTTCATAAACAGTTTTCCTACAACAGATAAGAAATAGAAACAATATTACAATTAGCACACATATTTTGGGCATACTTTGTAGGAACTACGGTACACTTTCCTAACTTTTAATATCTTTTGGATATTTTTACATGTATGTTTGACATCTCATTGGAAAGCAGACTTAATCAGTGCTAGGAATTCAGTTTGAACAATTATTTTTTGTTTTCATGCCTCAAATTCCTGCCATTACAACTACAAGTCAGCAAAATTAAAGGTAAAAATTAAATTGTAAAAAAATAAATTTGAGGATTGAGGCTGATATGAATGGTGTTTGAAGAAGAGGAGGATTTGAATGCATTTTGATGAGAGGCAGCGTTGTTGGAGGATTGTGAAGGATTTAGGCATGGGTATCCTTCATTTGAACATGGGTGCAAAATTTGTGAAGATTTTGGAGGATGGTTCCTGGCAAAAAGGGCCTAAGGGGTTAAGGTTTTTCTTGCTTATGATTTGTATTGTGAGTTATTTGTGTTTGTATAAACATGTATGGTTCATTATTTTAAAACTTTAAAATAGTTGTTTTTCATGCTTCTTTTCCAGCTTTTTCATATAGAATGCCTGAGTCAGAGTCTCCACCGTAGCCTTGTCATTGATTGTGCGTGATCATGAACTCCGTATCGGTATGGGACGCCATGGCCAGTGGCTCGACGGCCGTAGCCAGACCAGTGCGGACGCTGGACCCCAGACCGCCGTATGCAGTGGACAGACCCAGACCTCAGTCAGGTAATTTTTAACCCTGTGACTATATTCATGATATTGAACCAAAAGATCGATTCATGAGCTTAGGTCAATACGCGCAGGAGGGGGTCACATATGCATAGAAGAGGATCGACCGTTGGACCGGACAAAATAATAGCGGCAATTTTCTATGTTGTTTCCTTCCACCACGTTTTCTGCGTTTAGTCCATTTTTTTCTTGGCTAATTTGCAGATGTCCAATGATTTCAGAACATATTACTGGGTAGTTTGCAGGTTTCATCACCAGGGTTTTGGTCTGAGGTTTCAGATCTAGGAACATCAAAAGTAATACTGTTGAGATAGGCGCCGGGTAACACCCATAATCATGGAATTCCCCATACAACCATGACAACTGTATTAAAGAAAGGAAAATTAAACCATGGACGAAGATGGTGAAATTACTGGACGATTCAGACTTTGGACATTTCATGTGCTCAATCAAATTTGTTCTGTGTCAGTGCGTGCTACCTGTAAGCAAGTGCACACACACTGTCTGACTGTGCGACAGCTCCAAATTAATCATGCTACATACATACATGTAGTGGTACATGTACAAATGTAGTTCATTTTTGTGGGAGCAGATTTTGCATCGAATCCTTTGCAGACTGACTAATGAGGTAACTAAAACTTTGACCAGCGAGTGCTCAGTTGCAATAATTGACACACCCACATGACCCATGACAAGTGACAAATTGCAGCTGTGGGAGATGAGTGGTGATCTATGGCTGTACCTACATGTAATTGAAGAAATGCACTTTTGTATAGTGTACGACCATGGGCGTCGCCAGGATTTTTTCCAGAGGGGGGCAAAACATATCTTTCCCAAAAAATGCTTGTATTTCTCAACATATTCTCGATTTATCAGTTTTAGATGGGGGCAGGGACATTTTGCCCCTCCCCCCACCCATTAAATTTACCCCACAATGACTTTTTTGCTTTTCCAGGGGGGAGCAAGTCACCCCCCCCTTGCCCCCCTCACGACGCCCATGTGTACGACTGCTACATTAGGACTGTAGGTGTGTAGTGGGGAAGTGGTTCTCATGTCATTTTAGCCACTTACATTTATGATAGAATGACTTCTCAGGAAAATGGACTTTGTACGGTAGCAACACTTAAATGCATCCTTGAATGTCTTTTTGTCATAACGGACGTATCAAATGTAGCCCCCCCCCAATCTATTATTAAATGTAAACATCTTTAAAACACACATGTACAAAACAAGCACAGAACACCAGGAGAGATGGTCCCCCCCCCCCAAAAAAAAGGGGAGAAAACAAATAAGAAACATGTGACATGTATAAGTGAGAGGTTTGCGGTAACACCATGTGGAAATATCTCTTTTGCGAGTAGGGGTGGTTCTGAAGAGAAACTGTTGGATTAAAGGGAATGTACATCATTGGCTTTTGCTGTAATTTTCAGAATTGAACTATTTGAGGAGTTAGTATAATAGACCAAATATTGTTACACTGACATGTTTGAAGTTTTGTGTTTGAAAATGCTGGAAAACCAAGAAAAACAAAATTGTTCAAGCAGTCTGGTTCCCTGGCTCCACTAAAGTTGAAATAGATCAATATTTATAGATGCCGGAAAATTGTAAGGTGAAGGAACCAGTCTAGCTCACCTGCACCCATTCATGAACATGTAACCAATAGCAAACAAAATTTGGACTTAAAAATGGTAAATCTGGCTCAGTAGTTGAAAAATAGTTGGGTTTTTCCAATGGTGGTCGGCGGACCACCGTTGGAAATGTGTACAAAAATACTATTTTCTTGAAAATGACTTCACACCAGGTGCCATAATTTTACAGGATGCTTTATACTGTCATTTACCAACATCCTAGTAAAGTACATGTATTTCGTAAAAACTTGGTAGCAAATGTTGTATATTCCCTTTAACTCGACGTTTCGAACAGTATGCTCTGTTCATTTTCTCCCGATGACAAACAGAGCATACTGTTTGAAACGTCGAGTTAACCCAACAGGTTCTCTTCAGAACCACACACCCACAGAAGAGATATTTCCACATGGTGTTACCACAAACCTCTCACTTATTGATCTTTCCACCATGCAAACCTTCATGTCTCATGTGACATGTAAGTTGTTCTTCCAACGTTGCTACTCAGAGACAGAGAAGTGAAATCGTGAAAAGTTGCCGACAAAAATATTGAATACAAAGTTAATATTTAAAAATACTAGTGTACACAGTCTAGGCACTGGGTGATTGACATCAGCACATTAATTGTTGACCCATTTTTTATTGTTGACATTTGAGGCGGGACTGTTTTCCAATTCAATATGTGAAACATTCTGGCGCCGCGCTGTCCAACTGAGAAGTGAAATTATGGATTTTGTTTTTTAGTTTCTGAGCCATCTGTCAGTTGAAGTTCACGTTTATGTTTAACCTCACCGTCAGAAATGGGTTGAACTACCCCTATTGAAGATGAGCTTCTTAGGTTGCAGAGTTTTATTTTAAACCTTTCAGAGACTAATTTTCTCATTGTACAATACCCAGATCATTTTCGAAATTGGGCAAGCTCTGTGACTGTATGATATGGGTCAGTCTATTCATTTGGGATCCACTTCTTTCCCTGTCCCTGTTACATCTGACATCTATGATTTTGTAATTCTGATGCACTCCTTAATGTAGTCTTCCGCAAGAGTGAAGCAAGCGACCTACCCAACAAATGCAAATTAATTTTTGAAGTTGTTTTTTTATCCCCCTGGCTTTCAAGCCAAACAGAGGGAATATTGCTTATTCCTAGGCATGTCTGCGTGTGCGTGAGAGTGTGTGTTCCATTTCACTGTAAAGCTCAGTCATCAATCTCAACCAAACCTGAAAGGTGGTCTGTGAAGGGAAGGCTAACGTCAAAACAATCTTTCCAATATGGATATTTACGAGGTCTCTGCAGAGATCATCACTCTAACTTACACTGTATATTAGTCCAGTGTCTCACTGAAACTCCCCATTCAACCCAAACTCCCCATTCAACTTAAAACTGGTACCTGCTGGGTGGACTGCCGATTGTCCTTTAAACTGACTGTAAACTAACTGCCAGCATGCCAGGGGGATCGCGCTGGTGTTACTTGCAGTATTTTTATCACACTTGAATAGCAAATTACAAAGTTCGGAGGTAACACGGACAGCAGAAATGTCACGCTTTAGGCCCTGAATTTATGGAATACACTTACTCAAATTTTGTACAAAACATAAACTGATGTAAAGTACAACCTTGTATATATATACATGTACACTGTTTGAAAACTCCAAACCATAGAGTTAATGCCACAGTGATCTAATGGCCTTGTTATTGTTTAAAATGAATTTGGATTAATTTTATGTCGGGGAGATGTACTGGTAACTTTGCATACTTCTTCTTAAGCTCTCAGATAGTACTGAGTATACAGTGCTATAAATGTTTGTCGTTGATCATAACATGCAGTGATAAAAAAAATGCATAAAAGTATTAATAAAATCCAAATAGGGCCTAATAAAAACTGTTAATCTGTTATAATTGATTTTTCTCTTTTTGGGGGGTTTTGTTTGTCTTTGCAGCGCCAATCCGTAAGCCGGTATCACCTCCCAAACCCTTATGGCGGGATTCTCGCTCAGACTCCATCCCCCACAAGCAGCGACGCTTCATCACATCCCTCAGGAGCAGCAGTGCCAATCAGGACTCTTACGTCAGCAAGCGAGCCCCTTTTGCTGGTCAGTTTTGGGGGATCAAGTTATAGAATCAAGTTTAGGCCTAGCGTCCCTATTCATTTACTCAGCACACTAGGGCCGAGGAGATTTATCTCTCTCCACACACAAAAAACAGATTAATTGTTCTTAACCACAAGCCATTAATCAATGCATTTTATTCGTTTCCAACAATATAATTTACATGTTCAAAATCCAGAAACCAATGTTCAACACCTACATGTAACCGGTTGACGTTTCAGCTGCGTGGATAAAACATTTTCGAAAAAAACATTGAAAAGCCATGCACAACCTTTTAAACATGACAAAAATAGTCGACTAGACTAGTCCAACCGTCCTTTGCTCAAGCTAAGTTAGTTGAACTATGGTGCACTAGCTGTAGAGTTCCGAACTTGCTCTATAATTGCACTTCAGTTTTCCAAACAATGATATTCCTTTATGACAAGCAGTTTAGGGCTGTCCCAACTATACCGAATATTTGAATATTCGATCATCAACCGAATATTCAAATAGCTTTTTGCCGGTTTAAATATTCAAAAGATAAAACTATGCACTTGTGCACTTGACTGTGGAGTCATGTTAATTTTAAAGTTGCATTTTAGCGTCAGATGATACTTTTTGTATGACACTATTTTTTGGCCATGCCCCAATTGCTACGAAATAACCAAGACATTAGTGCGAAAACGTCAAAAATCCATTATGCAAGGGCGCTACAGAACATTGCAACTATCGCTCTTGATCACTGACGTCTTGGGCCATAAACAAGTTCTTTTCAAATGGTCAATTCATCTCATGATTATAATTTCTTTCTGTATACATCCACAGCCAAGAGACTCCATGCACTCAATGTAGAGAGACAGATGATGACTGGCACGTACCCCCGAGTGGAGAACGGACGGACGGTAGCAGCACCAGAGTATGACCCCTTCGCTGACCCTCATCTCACAGATTACTTTGCCAGGAAGTTCTCAATTGGTTTACCTAGACCACCGTCAGGGGTAGGTTTTGTTTCAGAAACCGTATGCCGCAAAATAAAGTAGAGTTATATTCAAAGTAGTTGTACACATTATGAGGTGCTTTTTGAGGTGTTACTGAGTAGTATATTCTGACTATTCTCATAAGGCCAAGTGAAAAAATAAACCAGTTTCTCGTTGTTCCTCCCCCAAATAACTATTCATTAATACCTGCGACAGCTGTCCCATTCTTATTGGTGGAAAGCCTGTCACATGGGTTGTATTAAACGCTTGTAAAACTGCTGCATTCTGCGCCACATAGCACGGTATGCGCCCCACATGCTTCAATCTCCTTATAAGGAGATACCGTATTAAGCACTATGCTACGAGGCACATACCATAGACGCGGCTAGAGGGGTGTTTCACAAAACATAAAGCAAAAATTGTTGAGCAAAATCGTTGGCATTTTGCCAATTTTGGAGTTGTTTTGACTTTTTGCCTGGAAATCTATTTATGACTAGGAAGAAATATGAGCTTGGCTGGTTTTTAACAGAGCGCTGTGGTCCAATGGTTTCAGTGTTCGACTCACTTGCTGCGGTACGTGGGTTCGAACCCGGACGGGGAACATGGTGCTTGTGTTCTTGGGCAAGACACTGTACTACAATTACCTCTCCACCCAGGAGTATAAATGGGTACCTGTGAAGGTAGAGACCAGATTGCGCTGATCTTGAGCTGCTGCAGAAACTGGTCTCATGGCCTGATGAACAGGGGTAATAATTTTGAAGCGCTTTGAGACCTTTGGTATTAAGCGCTATATAAGCACTATGTATTATATTACTAAATGTACTATTAGGGAGACACGTTATCGTAATTTCTTCGATAATAGGGAGACACCGGCTTTTAGGGAGACACACAACTGTCTCCCTAATGGTGCAGCCCCCCTTTAGAAGCAAAGTTTTACTGTCGCAATTAGGTTATATTTGTTGCTCGTGGTCTAATTAGTAAAACTACCGAAATTCGTGGAAAAAGGACAAGGGAATATTGGGTTAGGGCACATTTAAGTTGGAAAAATTTTGTGCACAAGTCTATGGGAAAGTCTCCCTAATGACCCATTCCAGGTAATTATTATTATTGTTATTGTTATTATTATTATTATTATTATTAAACAGGTACATTTAAAACTTACTAGGGGTCTGGTCGTGTATAATGTCCTTCACCTTAGGCTCGGACCATTATCCCCGACTAATCCCCCAGCTGGTTTTAAACGTACTATTTTAAAACTGGCCGAGCTTTTATTTATTCCATTATCAAACAACATTTGGTCATAAAACAAGTTATCATTAGTGTGTGTATCACCCCTTGTATGTTGCTACCTTGCTTATTTATCCTTCCTCCCCATAATTTTTTTTCACAAAGGCAAAGAGACGTCCAGCTAGCGCCAATGGTCGGACCAGCAGCACATGGAACGGCGGCCGGCACTCCGCAGCGTCAGAATGCATGTACAGGGTAACTGTGAAGACCGGCGACAAGAAAAACTGTGGCACTGCGGCAAATGTAAGCCATCTGAGTGTTGGTCTTTCTGTCTGTCTGTCTGTCTGTAGGGCTGTACATTCAGAGCCAATTTCAAGCAGCTACAGGGTACAACGTTGAGAAGGATTTGAAAACAGAATGTCCCACTGAACCATTTAGCCAGTTAGCACTCTTTAACATTGTACTACTCTGTACTTGCTCCTTGATAAATTTATCAAACCGTAGAGTGCTTGGGCGGGTTGGGGCATTACACGGAGTAACAGGCAGGGCGCATTTTGGTGGTACAAGAGCTAAAGAGTTAACCCTAAAAAGGGATGAAGAATGGATCCAGTTGTTGACTGACAATACCTAACTGCCTAAATTACAAGTTAAACTTACAATGTACCTCCTGGTACATTTCTGCCAACAGAAGGGGAAAGTTTCTCAATGAGGAGGGAAACAGCACATTTGTCTTTAAAAAGGAGTATCCAGAAGTGGATGGCATAAGGGACATTTTGACAAATTGCCCCTTCAGATGCCAGTTATATTTCTTTGCGGATAGCAACGCTTCAAGGTCTCATGTCTCTCTGTTAGTCTGTATGTTAGTTAGTTAGTTAGTTACATGTAGTAAGTAACAAACATTGACATTGATTTTGACAAATTGGGAACCGCCAACATTGGGCTGGTTAGCTTAGTTTTGGCAGAGCACCAGAACGGTAATCTGCAGGTCGCTGGTTTAAACCTCCGCTCCAGTTAATTTCTTTGTTCAACTTTCAATAATTTTATTGGCCATTTCGATGGTTCTTTCTTGCCATTTTATTATTCTACTCCTTGACAAATTCTATTTCTCTTATATATATTGAGAACGTAAAAAAAAATGTACAAACGTGATAGCTGAGTTTCTTTTTTTTGCTCAAACAGGTCTTCATTCAGCTGAAGGGTAGCAAGGGCAAGACTGCCAAGAGGAAACTCAGCAAAAAATCCGCCAAGACTCAGTCAGGCTTCATGAAGATCAAGTACAGCCGCAACACCTCCAAGGTCTTCAAACTCAAGATGCAGGACGTCGGGGAGCTACAGACATTGACGGTTGAGGTAAGGGGTTGCAATGCACAATATTCATACACGTACATTCCTGTATCATTAATTAATATATTTACAGTACGGAGCAATACCATAACCTTGAAATTTGGTGGAGATGTTTGACCATTGTTCGACTGGAAAATTTCTCATTTTTCATATAAAAATCAACCAGTTGTCCTCACTGCGACGACCCTTTAATTGGTTAAATACGCAGTGATAACAGAATTAAAATTAACAATTTAATGTGGAAGGGAGGATTTGTTCTTTACACTGAGTGTTTTAGCCAACAAGTGGTCCTATCTCAAATTTGCCCTGGTTTGTCAGATCGAAGAGCAAGTTTAGTCGACTGGTTGATTCATAACATAACCTAAGCCTGTGCACTAACTCTTGTAGCAACATGCAAACACCTCTAGTTAAATGCTGGTCATCACAACATTTTTTGATCCTGGCTCCCTGCAGTGTATAGCCCGGCTATTGGTAGCCAGTGATGCGACCATGCCATGTGGTCTCGTTGATAATATAGTCAACTATAATAGTCCAACCATTCTGTGTATAAAAGGCTATAAAACGACCTACTGTTATCTAAAGTTGGATCCCAAACTTGGTCCTACCGTTAGAATTGAAAGAGATTAGTTGTGTGAGAGTGTCACACCAGTGCCAATGGGAGACTTTTGAGACCTTGGTGGCTGCAAACATACCGGTTCCTTTTCCATTGTTTGCGTCATATAGAACATGCATGCTTTAGCTTAAACATGATGTTAACAATTGAAAAGGACCAGTATGTTTGCTGCCACCAACATCTCAGAAGTCTCCCATTGTTGTCGAGGTGTACATCATTGTTAAATTTCACTTGCCACCCCTACTATAAATAATGAAACCTTCCCATCTTAACCAATCAACTTTGCATAAAGTTCCCGCCTGACGCAAGGTAGCCAATCTTGCTAAACTGCATTTGCCAGCATTCCAGAATTTCACAACCCCAAGCGTTGCATCACTGTGTATTGTTATAGCCGGCCATGGGTTTTGTTCAGGACCGTCCTACAGTGAAAAGCAAGAGAAGGCTGAACAAATGATTTTATTTCTCTCGCTAAATGAGTATTTTCTCATTCTTATATATACATCTTGCCTTGACCATGTTGACAGCATGACGGCCTGGAGAAGCCGGACAGTTGGTACCTAGAGGAGGTGGAAGTCACCAACCTATCCAGCAAGCAGACGTGGCTGTTCCACTGCGGGCAGTGGCTGTCACTGTTTGAGACAGATTGCCAACTCAGGAGAGTGCTGAAAGCTCTGGATCCCAAGAAACACGGCAAAACAGGTATGGATTGGGCTAGGCTGGCAGCATTATTTTTTTTCCTAGGAGGATGGGGCCAAGTCATGCATCATAACTTAGTAGGTTCTCGTTTCTTTCTTCCCTTAAATTGAAATCATCTCAATGATAACTTAAGAGAAGAAAAATAGGCGATGAAAGTGAGCAGCGACGACGTGGTTTCGAATCAGGGATCTTTGTATCCATAGCTCATCTTGCTATCCACTAGGCTATTGTGGTAGCTCGACGATGGCCTTACGTTAAAATGCTTTTATGTAACTGGTTGACTTAATAACAACAATGCTCTTGATATCATTGTTCTGTTCTAATGAATTAACATACTTGCCCGATCGAAACTACTAAATTATTCATGACTTGGCCCAAACCGTCCTGGGAATAAAAGTTACGTAAAATTACATTCTATCCCTTTATCCTTCACAGAGTATGAAGAAGTCACGGTTAACGTGCTGTGAAAGGGGCGAGCAATGATTCCAACTTCTATATCAAAATGTTTGGCATGCAGAGTACCAGCAAGAAGATGGCACTCTAAACTTTCCCTCTTTCTTGTTCACAGAGTATGAACTAGTCACGGTTACCGGTGACGTGAAGGGTGCCAGCAGTGATTCCAGTGTCTACATCACGCTGTTTAGCATGCAGGGTACCAGTAAGAAGATGCACTCAAATCTTTTTCTCTTCCTTGATCACAGAGTATGAAGTTGTCACGATTACCGGTGACGTGAAGGGTGCCGGCAGTGACTCTAGTGTCTACGTCACGCTGTTTAGCATGCAGGGTACCAGTAAGAAGATGCACTCAAATCTTTTTCTCTTCCTTGATCACAGAGTATGAAGTTGTCACGATTACCGGTGACGTGAAGGGTGCCGGCAGTGACTCTAGTGTCTACGTCACGCTGTTTGGCATGCGGGGTACCAGCAAGAAGATGGCACTCTAAACTTTCCTTCTTTCTTGTTCACAGAGTATGAAGTTGTCACGATTACCGGTGACGTGAAGGGTGCCGGCAGTGATTCCAGTGTCTACGTCACGCTGTTTGGCATGCGGGGTACCAGCAAAAAGATGCCACTCAAGCCTCGGCAAGGCGTGGATCCATTTGAGAGAGGCAACAGCGATATCTTCACCTTCAAGTGCAATAACGTAGGACCACTCAGGAAAATCAGGTAAAATAGATGACATTTACTTTGTGTCTTGAGCTTACTTGCATTTTTATCCCCCTGGCTTTCAAGCCAGACAGGGGGATATTTCGATCGCGTATTCCTTCTGTATGTCGGTGTATGCAGGTGTGTGTGTGTTCAATTTCACTGTAAAGTTCAGTCATCAATATCAACCAAACTTGAAAGGTGGTCTGTGGAGAGAAGGCCGATGTCAAAAAAATCCTTTCCAATATGGATGTTTACGAGGACTCTTGAGAGCTCAGCCCAGTATTACGAAGGACTCTGACATATGTTAGTCCGGTGTTTCACCCAAACTCTCCATTCAACCCAAACTCCCCATTCAACTGAGAACTGGTACCTGCCGGGTAGACAATCAAGGCCGTCACTGAAAATTGTCCTTACTAACTGCCTGTACATGTATACAAACAAGTTTTACTTCCAGTATTTTTGTCTTTAGCGTCATATGGGCTCCCTGCACAAATACTCTTCAAGGGCAAGAAAAGGAGAGTTGGGGGAGACCTTGACTGGTTCCCCGGTCCATACATTGCGTATTTTGAATGATCCAAAGATAATGGGGGCGGGGATTAGTCTGGGAGACTATCGCAAGTTTAATTCCAACGTATTCGCGAGCCGACAATGCATGACGCTAGTAACTTTGGCACATTCAGGAAGTTCTGCGTACTTTGCCCGTGAACCAGTACAGTACGCACACGCTGTGTGTCCCGTCCACATGGCTTTTAAAGTGGTAAAAACGCACCAGTTTTTGTTGGCGCACGGAGCCCATACTGATGCCCATTTGCTTTTTCCCCACCAAGGCAAATTTTAAAACCTTGAGTGCAGACCAAGTATTAAAAGTACAGTGGAACGCCGCTATAACAAACATCGCGGGATGCACAGAAATTGTTCATTCAGCCATTTTAAGCTGCCAGTGCAGCTCCAGTACTCACTTTTTAATAAATTGCGCCCTTCAGAACTTCACCCTGTTTGCCCTGGTAGTTACTAAAAGACAACTTTGAAAGCATGCTGACTGTTGTATTATGTAATTACATCGTGTTTGAGCTTACTGCCGACGGCAATAAGTGGCTTTCCCCTTCTGTTCCTTGGGGAAATAATAGCCACTTGTCGCTCTTCTGTTGACATTTTTCAACAACAATGTTCGGTGCATTTGGTACACAAAAATCGGGAGCCAAGGACGAGGTTCAGTTTAGCTGCCAAGGACGAGGTTCAGTTTAGCTGAAGGTTCGGTATAGCGGTGGTCGATATGAGGAGGTTCTACCGTAAAAGGCCTGTATTAATACTCAAGCCATTGAATTGAGTGTTTGTCATCCAAGTGCCATTCCACCAACTCATTTTTTTTTCTTTCTTTTTTTAAGCCTGTCAAAAAAGTAAAACTGTTTAAGGTCGCAATACTGGCAACCAAAAGTGGGACATTAGAGATCTGAAGCAAAATGAATGCTAACATTTAACTTAATTTAATTTTCTCCAAAACTGCAGGCAGCTTGATAATATCAATATTGTGACCTTTCAAGTATATAAAAAAAAGTGAAACTGCACATAGTTCTGGAATGCGCCATTTTTTAGTCTCAGCTTTTGGGCTTAAAATCACAACAAATGAACATTTTGCTCTGCATGATGAGCTTTCCTAAATACAGAAACGCATATGGTGAAATTAATACGGCGTTTCATTTTTTAATTTTTTATTGCTGGAATTGGTTGCATTATTTTCTTTATCCAGGATTGAGCATGACAATACCGGCTTTGCCCCGGGCTGGTTCCTGGACCGTGTGGTCGTGACGGACCTCAGCAACCCCAAGAAGGGCAAGTACTACTTCCCCTGCGGTCAGTGGCTGGCAAAGGGCGAAGGCGACGGCTTGATCTGCCGGGATCTGATGGGCAGCAGGGATCCACTGGCTGTCAGAAAATGTAAGAAGAATCCAATAATTTGTCGTGTGCCTGGCAGAAGGGCGTATGCGCGCGCGTCCTTCCGTGCGTATGCGTAATCACCAAAACGTTCCCAGCAAAAGGGCATTTGCAGAAAACTGCCTCTATTTTAATGAATTTTTATTATTTGCATTAGAAATTAACACAAGTTGTTTCAAAACTTGATTCATATGTGTGACAAATGTAAAATTCTTACGATTTATGATACGCGTGGGAGAACATTTGATTCACTATACGCGTGGGGGAACATTGAAGCCGTTCAATGCAATTTTCTTGAAAGTGATTTTGCGTCAGAGTGCTCATATGCCCTTCTGCCGGACAACCAATAAAGTTATTTTTTAAGTCTAAATAACGTTTAATAACGTGTTTAATTTCCAACAATATATCAATTGACTGATTGTCGGAAATCACCTACATTTCTTGATTTCTTCTAAATGAGAGCAAGCTCATGGGGTGTTTAGTACCAGAAAGATCTTTTACCAATGTAAGGTTTTGGATAAAAATTTGGTTGGCTACTTTTGGGATAGATGCAAATGGTCCTAGCGGTATGTGTCTTAAAAACCATCAATTTGTGGCTAACTTTTTTCATTTTGCTTACAGCACACAAGTACAAAGTTCACATATTTACGGGTAACACGCGTGGCGCGGGGACCGACGCAAACGTTTTCGTCACAATATTCGGCGAGTCAGGTGAAGACTGCGGCGAGAAAAAGCTGACAAGCTCCAAAAACAACTTTGAGAGGGGCAGGTAAGTGGAAACAGATTAAACAAGTTGTTTGAAATATTTCCAATGAAGTGTACAATTGCTTGACTGTGGACCCTTTGGTTGCACAATTGAGCAGAGTACTTTTTGTTACTACACCTCATAAATACTCATGATCAAATTGGAGCACGTCATTGGCCAATTCCACCGCGCGTCTGGGAAGTGAAAATGATACGCGCCCAGGTGACGTCATCCCGGTGAGTATCCAGCTCGATGCCGTCTGGTATTTTTTTCTGGTAGCACCAAAAAGTCCCTCTGGAATCTGCCTCGTAGACGAGTAGTCAGTGGCCTGTAATCTTTACGGAACCAGTCTGTTATTGTAGTCTTTATAACTACTGCAGTAAATTCACATTAAAGAGTGTTGGCACCAGACTATTTCAACCCTGTTGCCATGACACACCGAACTCTGCAGCAATGGCATCTACGAGTACGAGTAATGTTACTAGATTTTGGTCACTGACTGACGAAGAACTTGAATATCTAAAAAAGCAGTGAGGCTACTATTAAAATATTTATGAGGTGTGGTAAAACAAATATAGCATGGTTTATTTTTGGAAAATAGTTTGAATTACTGGTTCCTTGGTGTAGGTCAGCTTGACTACCTCCCTCCACTTCATTTCCAAGTACAAGTTGTTCACCAAACACTAATACCAAAAATTAAATGATTATGCAGCAGGGACTTAAGTATAGAAAAATAGACAATTGACCTATCGCGATAGAATCGCTTCAACGAAGCTTGTGAAATTACATGACATACAAATGGACACGGAACACGCAAAATTGGAGACAAACAAAACTTAACATGCTTAACGTACAAAAATTCCAT